>JAQPZY010001543.1:1805000-3005000 GCA_029931535.1 Margaritifera margaritifera | reverse complement strand
CCTACACAACAGCCCCCAGTTTCTCCACTTTCACGCTTGGCTTATCTCAAATGATCTCTTCGCAAGGAAAAGTTTCGATTAAGTGCATCACACAGTCCAGGAGAAGATCGATATCTAAGGTATCTGATGCCAAATGGAGAATCTTTTGTGATTGGCATAGTAGAAAACGTGTCAGTCCTAGCTGTCCCATTGGGAGCACAGTGCCTGATTTTCTTTTATTTCTTTTTGAAGAGAAACAATGCTCGGTTTGTATACTCTCAAATTTTCCAAAGGCCTGGCGATCAGGACAGATTTTCACTTAGCAGACCTGATCAGGTATTTCAAGCTGCAAAGACCAGTGTCTTGCTCGCTATTGCCTAAATGGAATATTTCTTGTGTCTTGTGGTCTCTTAATAAACCCCCCTATGGACCTTTGGGTGAAACTTTCTTCGAGAACCTTACCCTCAAGACGGTTTTCTTGCTCGCCTTAGTGCCTGTGAGACAAAGGAGCGAGCTTCATGCCCTATCCATAGAGCAGGGCTGTATCAGGTTCAGTGGGAATTAAGAGTCAGTTTGTTTCTTTTGCCAACCAGGTTTTTTAGCAAAAAACCAGCTTCCATCAGTTGCTCCACTCCTGATTGAGATCTCCACTATCTGTGCTGGGGATGAGCAAGATAGACTTTTATATCCAATTAGAGCTTTACGCTTTTATTTAACAGCCGCTAAAGGGAGATGGAAGGATAGGAAGCATCAGCTTCCACCATTTTTAGATGGATTGCATTAACTATCAAGAGAGCTTACCAGTCCCTTACTGATAGGGACTTGTCTTTCATGAAAATTAAAGCCCATGAGGTTCGAGCCATTGCTGCCTCATGAGCCTGTCTAACTCGTTCATCTTTGGAGGATGTGATGTAAGCCGTGTTTTGGCACTCTTACACTGCTTTATCCTCCTTTTTCCTTTGCTTGTTAGCCCACCAAAGCGAAGGCATTTTTTCACTTGGCCCAATTGTCATCGGTCAGAAAGTGGCCCATGCGGATTCCATTCTGCAGTAGTCGCCTACTCTTCAATGAGGGTCAGTATTCCTTGTATTTGTTTTTTATTGGCCAGTTGTGGGATCATCAGCCTACCACCAATCTGACAAATTCAGCTATGCAGTAGCAACAGGTATGGTATTACTTATATTAAAATGTAGTTTTGGGGGGGGGTAAAACTAATTTTGATGTAATACTTACCTGTTGCTATTGCCACATTCCCTCCTCCTGCTCCGCACTGATGTCCCACTAAGTTAGGCTGCTCCCTCAGAAAGAATGAAGGGCCAGTACACATGGGCAAGAATGTGCGAGGTGTCCTAGAGGCGATCCAGTGTTCTGGAATCTTCTGGTTCACCCTGATGGGTGGACAATTTTTCGTTATACGTCGGGGTATTTTTCTTACCGGAAAAGTACCAGCTATGCAATAGCGACAGGTAAGTATTACATCATTAAAATTAGTCCCCCCCCCAAAAAAAAAAAAAAAAAAAAAAATTTTTTACAAGAGTGCTATTTCATTTTGGGATTTTACTGCTACAAAAGTAAGAACAACATTGAAATTGAAAGAAGTTCAGAAAACAATTTACAATTCAATAATAACTTGCAGTTTTCTGATGTAGACTCTCGTACCAACATTGAAATTAGTCACAATGTTAACCAGGTAAAATGCACACAATTCTTCCAAATGCCTTCTTTAGAACCTACAAAGGGATTTTGATGAGAGTGAACAATAAAAATCCAGTAAAAAATAACTCCAAGCAGAAATTAATAAAGGGATTCATTTATTGTTAGGTGCCTTTGTTTTCTTTGTTCAGAGGGTTAGAAAGTCGACAAGAATGTTTACTTTTTGGATGGTTCATGTAGATTAGTTCATGTTTCATTCTACAATCATCTTGTACTGATAGTTTCAAGTCTGTATCATGATACGCTATTGCCAGAGTAAATATCACGATTCATAGATGCATTTATGATATTGAACCAGCTATAGTACTAGGTCTTATAGCTTTTATTGGGACATACAGAAGTTGACTCTACGATTCTTTCTTCATGTGTTCTTAGATCCTGTTACTTTGTCTTTAGTTGTTGTGTTAAACTTTTGTCTCTTTGCTTGTGTAGCCAAGATGGCAGTGTTTGTCTTCTTTAACAGATTTCAAGTGATAGAAAAGGGTGGAATAAATTGTTTCCTTGCTTTCTAAATTACTTTTTTATAATTTTTCTGGCTTTAAAAAAATCAGTGGATTTTCAATCAGCAAATACTTCAGATGATATAGACTTTTATTTCTGTTCAGGCTGGGAATAAGTGCAATCATGTACATCGGCTGTATGATCAGCAGGCACTTGCATCTGAATATCAGAGGTCTCATCAACGACAGAGATGGGATTATTAGAGGATATTTCATCTTTATGAACACTGTAGATTGTAGATGGTGTTATCTCTGTTGCAGAAACAGATTGGCTATTGAACGGGTAGATACCTGATTTACCGGATGCAGAACAAACATTTTTAGGGCATAGTGTTTTAAGAATTAAAATTGTAAAAAATAAGCCACTGACATAATGTATTATGGGTGTAATATTGTTAACTTGTATTTAGGGGGGGGGGGGCATTTATTTTATTTTTCGAAAGACAATTCTTGTCATAAAGCGACAGAATTGAACCCTTTTGAGTTTCATTTTCACATTATTATAAATTAAAATATATGTACTATGCCATAATATTTAAATATTACTATTTTGAAAATCATAGCAACAAAGGATGAAAATGACATAGTTTTAGTGCTTTAAACAAGCATGCAGGTTTCAGTTGAATTATGTTCCTTATTTTCATTTTGTTTCCAATTTTGGAACCCCCAGATTTCTCTGGAATGTAGAATGGGTCCATTGCTTTCTCTGGAATGTAGAATGGGCCCATTGCTTTCTTTGGAATGTAGAATGGGTCCATTGCTTTCTCTGGAATGTAGAATGGGTCCATTGCTTTCTCTGGAATGTAGAATGGGTCCATTGCTTTCTCCAGCGTGTTGTAAGAGGTAACTAATGGAGGCAGAGCTGCAGTGGCTCAGTTATTAGCATGCCTTGTATGGGTTCAAATCCTACCATCTGATCAGCCCGGGTTGATTATCTTGTGGCGTCTTAACGCAAGGCACTTTACTTGAATTGCCTCTGTATTTAATAACCTACTTGTGTTCATGTATCATAAAACACCAAACCAAATATAGTTTTGAATGATCTCAATAATTTTGCACATCAGGATTCACTTTTTTCATTATGTCTGCAATAATTTTGGAACTATATATACATGTACCTGTTAACTAATGAATGAATTATTATCCAATTAATCGATGCTTATTTTATCAATTAACTACCTTTTACAGCACCACCAGAATCCTGGAGACTAAAACTACAGAAATGGGCATACTACAAATCCGGATTTGCACAGTTGGGTAAGTGATCTTGCTTAATTGATCAGGTAATTAATTAGGTTCATTAGGTAATAGATTAGGTTCATGTTGATTAGTTGAGTGTGATCATGCTAAGTTGAGTTTCTTTTTTTCCTTTCCATTCACCAATCAATAATGGGGGTGTGCTCTAAAAACTTGCCATCATTAGGGCATTACTGTACAGCTCACTCAATTTTTCTTTTCTCCATGCATCGTGGTGGAGGTGGAGTGAGCTTGGAGAGGATTAAGTAAAAGAACCTCCATCATAACCCAGCATGTTATGATGGAGTTGCCTCAGCTTCGCAATAGCTCAGCACACAACTCTTTCTCATGGAGTCACAACTGCCGATCACTGCGGAGTCAAGGTGGGGTCTATAAAGTGGGCGCGCTTTACTGTATATGATTTCAGCAAGCATGTGCTACAGAGTTTCATTGAGAGAGAGTATGTCAGTGGGCACTGATTTATCTACATCATTGCCATTATAAGTTAACAGACACCTTTTTATTTTTTAAAAATGAAATTTTACGTAACATGAACATAATGCCAATGACATATGAACTTTATTAATACTGTATATCATGTAAAGCATCTAAATTTCAGGATTTTTGTCTCGTTCTATGTTATCAGAACCTATAGATGTATTCATGATACACTTATTTCTGTTGATGTTTGTGCATATTTATTTTTTTTAACTATCTTGAGAACATCACTGGTATGTTGCACTTCATGGCTGAAAAGATGTTGAACAATTTTTGTTTTTTTTTTACATCGCATTCACACTTCCACGAAAGTGAACAAAATCGCACATATTTGACACTTATTGAATGCATTCTCTTTTTAAAGTAGTTTGCATACTTTTTTGTTAAAAAACATGATCACTCAGTTAATTACAAACATTTATTTGCTAGTTCTCACGAAGATAATGTATGATACATAATGCCAATACAGCGTGAAATTTATTAATATTATATTTTGCGTAAAGAATCTACATTTCAAGTTTTGTTTCTTAATAAATACTGCGTTATCATAACCTGCAGATGCATTCATGCTTTTTTTTCCACTAAGGTCTGTGCAATATATTATATTTCTTTTATGATCTATGAATGTCAATGATATATGGTACTCCTTGCTTTGAAAAGAACAATATACATCCATCAAATTATTAACAAACTCACAGTCACACCTGAATGAATTTAAACAAATTACACAGGTTCCGATAGTTACACCATACACGAGTTCTCATTAAGAGAATGTATGATTTCTTTCAACATCCATTTGCAGCATTATTGAGGAGTAATTAAAACTTGAGAAAGCATTCTTCTGAAAGTTGCTGCATGAATATAAAAACAAAAATTATTCCTGGAAACTAACTGACCATGTGCTATTTGGGAATATAAAGACGATAATGAATTTAAGTTTATTAGATAATTGAATTTCTGTATGTTGTTAACAAAGAAATTGCATTCATGCACAGATCTGTGTGTATGAGCAAAGGGCATTACATAAATGTATGTTGTCTTATGTAAAAGTGAAAATAGGGAGAGAGCGAGCATTATTAAGTTTTCATTATCTCTAGTTTGATTTAAACTGTATTAATTTGAAATAGTTCATTTGATTTTGGGTTAATTCTCCATATGCAAAACAGATAACCCATCTTATCCAGGACGATAGAGCCTGCACGGAGAAATCATCTTTTCCCTTTTTCAGAGGTAAAAACAGACAGGATCTCTCTCATCGGTTCTTTTCAGGTACTATTTGTAATTGCCTCATAAATAGGCAACCGAAGACAATGAGGTCTGCTGCTGCATTGGGTAAACAAAGTAGGCAAAGGAATTCTAATTTCTAAGGCAGAGAGACTGTTCTGTGTAAGAATCAAAGCCACTGTTGAACTTATTTTCAGTGCGAGTTCATGAGGAAGACATTACTCTGTTCATATGTATTTTGAACTCCATACCCAAGTGAATAAAATGATGAGTTGATATGATATCAGTTTTTTCCATGTTGACAAGGAATCCAAGGCTGAGGTGGAGTGTAACAAGGAATTTCATGTCTTGATTCAAAATATAACTCACCTGGTGTTTTTGAAGAATGTCATCCAGGTAGTTGGATCTCACGGAAGGTGTGATGGACCTGAAGTGAGCCTTTACTCTACTCATAATGTGTGTGAAGACCGAGGAACTGATGTTGAGTCCAAAAAGGAGTGCCCTGAATTGGTTAACTGTCCTGCAATTAATTGTCTGTGTAAGCAGCCCAGTAGGTCAGCCACCTGACCAGACTGGTAGCAGTTTTAACACTGGTTCGTCTTTCTTGATTAGCAAGTCAACATATGCTGGAACTCAGAACCAAGCTGTTGATGGAGAAGGAGGTGGAGGACAAAACTCTGGTGGTAACAAGTGAAAGACTTCTTTGATCGATGCCCAAAAGGCAGGGTATTCTTTTGACATTGTTAAGTCTAGCAAAGATGATGAAACTTGTCAGCATACTTCATTTGTCTCTAGAAGAATGTGGTGATGCCGACTCCTTTTGTACAATCTGAGATGGTGCTGGTGAAGATTGTCTAAAGTGGCAGACAACCACACCAGCAGATCGTCTCGATTGGGATATGGTAACTTCCAGACGATCACTAAGCAAATCCTCCCTTAGAGTGGCATGTGAACGATGATTAATTTTAATTAATTTTGGGTCTTAATTGGCAGGTAGTACAGTTATTACTATACATTTGACTCATGTTTTGCTTATTCATGCCCACCCTGACACTTACAAGCATTTATAAAATGTTTGATCATTCTCGCTATACTGCAATTCAGTACATAATGCAATTGGCAGTTATATATACCAATTACCACATTATGGCAGGGTTTCCATAGATGAATCAGCTTGTAGCTATATATGTAATTTACTCCCATTTGTTCCATTTTTTATTTACACATTACTCTTATAAGTTCTTTATATTCAACAGGTTTGATGAGAGATGACTGTAGATATGAGACACCAGAGGTAAAGGAAGCCATACGACGTCTACCTAAAGATATCTATGATGCCAGAAACTTCAGGATGGCCCGAGCTCTTCTCCTTAGTAATAAAAAAGAAATTCTACCCAAGGATGAATGGACTAAATTTGATGAGGTCAGCAGTTTAACCTTAAGATGGACAATTAAATCTGCCATCTCAACTGCACATATTTATCCAGCTTTCCAAAGTTTTCTAGGCTGAAAGTATACACAAGAGATATCAAGTAATTTTAGGTGAAGTAAAGGTACCTTAAAAATGTAGATTCCTAATTAAAAAGTGAATCTATAATCTCATTTGTACGGTATATGTTTTTAGCCAAAAGGATTTGGTTACCTTGGGGTTCAAGGCTTGTATCTTACTACATGTAGTTTTTCATGTTTCCTTTCGTAAGAGACCTACTCTTAGATGAACTACTGTAAAACACTATAAATTTGTTGGGTGCCAATTTTCGTGGGTGAGCTAGACCGCAAATTTAAAGTCACAACGAAATATCAACCAAGCCGACAATCACCCCCCCCCTTCTGTCGTATGCAGTTGAAAGGGATCACCCGTTTCTTTATTTGTTTTAATACCGCGGCTATCTGCTATAGTACTGAGAATGCGAAATATACATTAGGATAAGTACATGAATGGCGAGGAACACTGGAACTGATTGATTACAATTCAATTCGATTGCAAAAATTTAATGAGCATGAAAACTTGTCTCGGGTTCTGATGACTACCTGATGTGTAGTAATAAATGCAGATATACTCACTGTCCATGTCTTTCTTTATTTCCCAAAGCACATATTATTCCCATTTATATATACATTTTTGCACATAACAATCAGCAGATTAGTCCCGCGTTCTCAAAGTCCATTTCGATCCGGTCTCTCCCAAGTGCTACTTTGTCATGTGTATGAATTGGCTTACGGGTAGATATTTTCAGGTCGGCCAAGACCTGATTTGCATATTCATGTGCACTGTTCGTATCTTTGCAGTTTATGTTTAGCGTATTTTGTAACAATTCCTTCAGCAAGAACCATCACAATACGCGCATTAATAACGCCACCATTCGTCTGAACTTGACGGATCCAAATTTGGACCACAAGGTCAAGGTCACCCCGCAACAAGGGGTTCCCAGAGGGCGATTTTGGCAGGATTGTTTCGAACGATAGAGGGTTACAGTCATTGGCACTGTTCAAGCACCTAATCCCTAATAGTTGAGGACTTTATGCTGTGATATCGATCTTTAAGAACACATGACAACCTGATTACTTAAAATTACAATAGTGGTATTAAATGTGTTAGCTCAGACATGTGTGGAAAAACAAGTAGGCATTTTCTTTAAGATCTCTGCATTTACTCCAGATGTTAGCAATGAAATATCTTAATGAATCAACTTAATAACTGCAGTACGGATTAAACCTGTTTGCTTGTATATGTGTGGAAATGAATGTCTGTATAAACATTTACAGAGACATATGCATTTTTACCTAAACAACGAAATTCAAAAACCCACAAAAATAAAATGTTTCACAGTAACTAGTAACGACAGTTCACATACAGTGCATGCATTGTGGATATTGGAATCACGTGGTTGTGGACATGGCAGAGTCTATTCAGGAACTAAAACTTATGGGGGGAAATTCTCTTTCCATTTGAAAAAGTTGGATTATATGGAGGAATTAAGCGAAGAAATAAAGGTGGGGCTTAAAAATATAACACAGTGTTTTCCTGCATCTGGTAGAATAGACCCTGACACAGGACAAGGAATTAAATTAATACTATTCAATGTCAGCAACAGTTAAACTTAGAGTTCGGAACTCAGAATTGTGCAGAGAAAAAGGGTTGAAATTTTCACAATCTAAAACCGTATGCACTACTGCCACTTACATCATATTCATGATGACCCAAAGCTGTCTTGATGGCTGTATTATTCCTGTTGTGGAGGAAACCAAATTTGTAGGGCTTAGTTTTGAACATAAACTAACTTTTCATCTACATTTTGGATACCTCAGGAACAAATGTCAAAAAGCCCTGGATTTAAAACTAGTCATGGACTTAAAATGTGTCATGGATTTAAAATGTGTCATCAGTTTTAAACTAGTCATTGGATTTAAAACTAGTCATGGCAAACACAGATTGAGGAGCAAACTGGAAGGTCTTGCTCCAGTTATGCAAGTCATTAGGAGGAGGTGAGCTCCTTGTGTATGTTATCTTCTCATATCAACCAACTAATATTTATGTGAGTTTTTGTGTATTTTGTAAATACAGAATCTCTCAGTCTCTAAATTTTCCACATAGCCACGGTAATTAAAATCATTGCACCATTGTACTTTATATATTTTGGGAAGCACCAAATTATTTTCATAAGAGTTTTTGCTGTAAAATATTTAATATTAAAATGCATAATATACAGCTCTTTAAAAGAAAACATTTCGCACTGTCTGCTGTATCTCTGCTTTTTAAGCAATAAAACTTAATCCATTCATGACAAACCATGGCGTGAACAGCTACAATGACCACAATGCTAGATAAACACAACGTGTACAGATTAAATATCTGCAGCAAAAGCATGGATTTTCCAATGTCCGTGATGCATGTACTCAGTAGGTGTATTCTTTGTGGCAAGATTTAGCTGATAACAGCTGCTGATGTTTCATGTTAAATGAAGTGCTTCTTTACAAAGGTACTCTGAATCGGCTCTTTATAAGGATACTGTGAATCGGCTCTTTAAAAGTATACTGCAGAGATGCCCATTGTCCTGAATTGGGCGTGAATGTCACGAATTGCCGCACCTGTTCATGAATCACGCCTTCGTGGGAAAAAATCATGAATTGTCCTAAAAACAAAACCCCCCAAAATGAATTGGTGTAAGTTGAAGCCGTATTGTCAGTTTCCGGAATATAACTTGAGACTGATTTCAGTCTGTTCCAATATTTTCTGTACTTTATTAGACTGGTCCTCTGTTTTACTTATTATACATATCCAGATATTGGCGGTGGCTTCATATAAGGCCCGGAACCAGACTAGTATTTTGCGACATAAGATCATTTTCCTGCATGATATAACAGTTCACTTTGGTCCTACCCAGTCTTTTACAGTAATTCATGTCATGTGATCAGTTTTGCGCCATCACCTGGATCGCTTCATTTCGCTTTAAAATGTCGGACGGTGATTGTATATATACCCAGAGCAAGATAAGTCCCACACAGTTCAGTGAAGAATATTCCAAAACCTGGACTTTCATCAAATCTTCTCGCATCGATGACAGCCATGATAACTGCACACTTTGCAGTGTGGATTTCTCTGTTGGACATGGAGGAAGATATGACATTCACAAACACATTTCATTGAAGAAACATACAGATTATGCAAAAATTCTGCGACATCAATCCCTCTGAGCAGTTATTTCAAATCTACGCCTGAAGGGGACCAAGTCACTTCAGCTGAAGCACTTTGGTCGTGCTTCGTTGCAGAGCACAATCTCCCATTAGCCATCAGTGACCATGCTACACAACTTTTCAAGAAAATGTTCCCTGATTCGAAGATCGCTCAGAAATTTTCATGTGCCAGATCTAAGACAATGGATATGATAAAGTGTATGGCCAATCATTCTGTCGAGAAGCTAGTGGAGAGAATGCAGACGTCCCCCTTTTCTGTTTCAACTGATGGAAGCAATGACGGTGGATCAAGCCAGCTAGATCCTTTTGTTGTGAGGAATTTCAATCCAAATGTCGAGTAAGTGACAACAGAGCTTCTGTTCATTTTGACTTGCAACAAGGCTTCCACAGGGGAGAATATCTTTGACCTTGATGATGCATTCAAGCTCTGGGATATACCATGGCAGAATTGCATAGCATTCAGCTCAGACAATGCCGCTGTTGTGACTGGCTGCAATAAGGGAGTAGCAGCATATATTTCCAAGAAAAATCCTGGAACATTCATGCATGGCTGTCCCTGCCATTCACTGCACATCGCTGCAAAAAATGCCACAAAAGAATTGTCAATTGACATAGAAGAGATTCTTGTTGATATGTACTTTTATTTGGACAAGAGCTCAAAACGTCAGCAAGAATTAATCAAATTTCAGGAAGAATGTGGCACTAAAATTCGAAAGATTTTGAAGCATAGCCCCACAAGATGGTTGTCCCTCCTAGAAAGTATCAAGTGCTTGCTGGAACAGTGGGAGCCACTGAAACTATTTTTCTGTGTAGAAGTATCCCCTTCATCCAGTTGTGTTGCAAAGGATGTAACAAAAAGATGAGAGGATAAATCAGTTTTTTCGTATCAGCATGTCCAAATTGTATTGCCTGTTTTTGGCTCACACACTGCCAATCTTTACAAAAGCAAATCGTGCTCTTCAAAAGGATGCCCCAATGATTCATGTCCTCAGAAAGCGAGTACATGAGATTCTTGCAGATCTGTATGCATGTTTCCTAAGACCTGAAGCTGTTGCTAAGGCTAGCAGTTTCCTGACTGTGGACTTTATGAAGAAGTCAAATACATGGGAGTCGAGTACTGGCTTGGTGATTGGACAAGAGGCAAGAAAACACATGGGTGTTGAAAAAGAAAATGGAAGTCTTACAGCGGAATAAATTTCGTGCAGAGGTCAGGCATTGTTTCAGAAATGCCTTCAATTATGTCATTAAAAAGTTCCCACTAAGTAGTGAGATTTTGATCCATTCAGAAGTTGTGCAAATCAGTGAAAGACTGCAATCAAGTGTTGAATGTATTGATTATTTCAATAGTAGATTTCCAAATTTGGTGAAAGATGAAAATTTGGATTCCGTGAAGACCGAGTTCTTCAAATTCCAGATGGATGCATCAATATCGTTTGTTGATGCAGAGCCTAGGATTGATGTTGCTTGGGGGAAGATATTGAAGATGAAAGATTTGGATGGAGCAGGCAAATATCAGCACCTTGCAAGGCTAGCTTTGGCCATCCCGAGTATCCCCCATTCCAATTCGGATTCTGAAAGAATTTTCAGCTTGTGAGGAAAAAAAAGACTGAATTCAGGCCGAACCTTGCGTCAGATTCTTTATCAGCCTTGCTTGTGAAAAGAATTAACTTGCTGGCTAACAATTGTGCTTGCCATGAATTGATCTTGGAAAAGGAGCTTATGGCAAAACTGATAACAGCCAGAAGCAGTATGCAGGACAATTGAAGTAAAAGAATAGAAAGAGTTGTGTGTTGTAAATAGTGTATTATAACTGTACTGTGCGGTAAGTGTCACTAATTTTTTCTACCCTCTTGTCCCTAATTTCCATTTTTGGCAATGGGTATCTCTGGATACTGTGAATCGGCTCTTTAAAAGGATGCTGTGAATCGGCTCTTTAAAAGGTTACTGTGAATCGGCTCTTTAAAAAGATACTGTGAATTGGCCATTTAAAAGAATACTGTGGATCAGCTATTTAAAAGGATACTGTGAATCAGCTATTTAAAAGGATACTCTAGGGACCAGAAACTTTAATCTTTTGTTGAGTTTTTTGTTTTTGTAAATGAAATTAAAGCAGCAGTGTCTGTATTTTAAATAAGTTTATAACTGGCTGAAATGTACATATTCTGTTTGACTCTCATGTGTTAGTCTTTTCAGAAATTTTCAGTAACATTGGTTGACAAATAAATGAGTTTACAGCTGATTTATTCTCACAGATTTCTCAAATACGTCAGTCTGTATGGGGATTTCCAAATATGCAAATAGTGAAACAGAACAAATGGTGGAAAACAAACATAAATGCGTTGGCAACAATCATGGTTTATTTACGTCAGTCAAAAATGATTTCACCTCAGAATGACTTTTAAGGTATGATTTGTTTTCAAGATATATTTAGTAGCGATGCACATACATGACAGTAGTTAGTTCATTTGAAAACAGACAACAGCTTCCCCTCATGTGAAAACAGACAACAGCTTCCCCTCATGTGAAAACAGACAACACTAAATTCCCATCATGTGAAAACAGACAACTTCCCCTCATGTGAAAACAGACAACAGCTTCCCCTCATGTGAAAACAGACAACACTAAATTTGTGAAAGGCACTATTTATGGAAAGATTTGTGAGAATTTCAGCAAGAAACAGGGATAGACATTAGCGGTAGTCCACTAGCCCGAGACTAGTAAATTTCCAGTCAGACTAGTAGTTTTCATAATTTAAGTAGTCTTCTGTCTAGTAAATATTGATATGTGTCTGATATTGGTCTGTAGGAAGGACTAGTGAAGATTCAGGAGGGCTAGTAAATTTGTTCAGTCTACTAGTCATTCTGACAACAAAGAAATTTATTTTAATTTATTCTAGGCCTGAAGAAATATAAGAAAAACATATACAGACATTGCAGCTTTAAGAGAAAAGTTTCAGTCTAGTCTGATATCTGATACAGTATCCATTTATCTCTCTCCCTTTATACAGCATTTGGAATGGGAATGATTTCTTACAAGTCATTCATAAATTGAATCTGTTCATCTGATATTTTACCTTTATCTGCAGGGCTTGAATTTAAAGCTCATATGCTTGCAAAATGTGAAATAATTGTGGAAAATGTGAGTTGAGATTTTAAGTTCTTGCATCCTTGTGCGTGTTCTATTTTTTTTAATGATATACAGCAAATCAAGTAAATTAACACAGGCATAATACCGAAACAAAAAACAAAACTTGTTTTTGGCATCGATTCCTTTACCATGGGACAGCATGTAGCCTGATAATGTGGCCATACATGTACTTACTGATAACACAAAGTGAACTAAGGCATGACCATTATGTTTTCAAGAGAACGCAAGATATCTCTTTGGAGGCTGGCCATTTTATTACAAATACATAAATATTTCTCTGATATCTTTATTTAGGTAAAATCTGTTACTGTGACTCTTGAAGACTTGCACTACTTGATAACAGATATTTGTGTCACATATTATTCTGCTTATCACCTTAATATAAAATGGTCCCCAGTACGTTCTTGTAAAAATATGATGAGGCTAAAAAAATACACACTTGAAAGTGTGTGTAAATCAGACTGTGTATAAATCAGACTGAGTTATAAATGAGGAAAACAATTCACTTGTACACAATTTTTTCTTCACCAAATCATAAAAATTACAAAATTACAATTGAAACTCTTAGAAAAGTATTCTAGTTCCTTCTTATTCCAAGTTTCCTTCAGTGTAGCAGAGATAATAACTGTAACTGGTATAAAAAAAAAAAAATAGCCAGTAGAAATAGATTTTTGCAAGTTGAAAAAATTTGAGAAGATAAAAAGTTAAATTCTAGCTGTGTACTGATGCTTTTGATGGTAAACTTTTTTTTTCCGATAAATGATATTTGACCTTATTATATACCCATTTAATTTTATATGGTTAATCTGGTGTTTGATACAGATGTTCAGTCTGTATTTCCGTATCACACACTCAGTTTGGAACTACTTAGGTGCCTTCTCTGACATCCATGCATATATATTTTTAGACACAGTGAATCAAACTTTAATAAATCCCAATTTGTTTTGAATTCATACTGTAAAACTAAAAATATTTAGAAGGCGTAAAAGAAAGGGTATGTAATAAATACAAAACTGCATTCGTGTCTTGTTCGAAGTTGGGTGAAAGAATTCATTTGATATCGCTTATGAATACATCTAGGCCTGATGTCCTCGACGTATTCCTTCACCATATCAAACTCATTCTTTCAGCCAACTCAGAACAAAAATGTATGTAGATTTGTGTATTATTACAAACCCGTTTAATCTTGCATGGTTGATCTTGTGTTCATACAGATGTTCAGTCCATATTTCCATATCACTGGAACTACTTAAATGACTTCATCTGACATCAGCACATCAATATTTTTAGATGCAGTGAATTGAACTTTTTAAAATCCAAATTCTTTTTGAATTTCATTCATCGTAAAGCTAAAAATATTTAGAAACTGTACAAGAGGGAGTATGTAATAAATACAAAAACGCATTCATGTTTTTTTCCTAGTCAGGGGAAAGAATTCATTTCAAATGGTTTATGAATACATCTCGATCTTATGGCCTCGATGTATTCCTATGCCATATCAAACTCGTTCTTTCCACCGACTCAGATCAAAACATGTATATAGTTTTTTATGTATAAGTAGGTGTCCATTATGTGAATGTGTATGCTAAGGGGTAAACAATTCTAGTTTTGACCTACGAGCTTGGCAAGGATGATGCAGGGAAAATAGTTTTTAAAAATTAGAGTTTTTTTTTTTTTTTACCTTCTATGTCGAAATTAATCAACTGAATAAAATTTAACTTGCCCAATAATGATTTTTGTTGTCCAGGCTACTTGGTCTAGGAAGTTGTTGTCCCTTGATGCTAGGTTTGACTGCATATTGTGCATTTTATGCATGCATCCTTATTGTTTGTTTCAAATCTCTTCATGATTTTATTCATCAACTTTTGCAGGATGTGATGTACCTGCAACCACACCTGGATGAAATCAAAAAGGAGATAGACGAGCGAGTAAAATGGGATAGAAAGTAGAATGACATCCTTTACTGCATAACAGTTATTTTATTTTTGAAAGATGACTTGTTTATTTCTCAATTCTCCTCCTTTGAGTACAAGACAATGTGTGATTGGTTGTCAACAATATTATGTTAATTTCTGAATAACATGATTAAACTTGAGTTAAATATTATGGTGCTGTTTTTATTTGGAGCTTTTTTTAGCTCTACAGCTCAAAGACAAGAAGAGCGTATGCAGTGGCCTTTTGTCCAAGTTTGTTATCGCTACTCCTCCTAAACTCAGAGAGGATTGCTATCTAACTTGAAAGACACATTCATCCCAAGGTGTAGTTGGTCCTAAACCAAAATAGGGCCCTTTAGTAACCCAATATGGCCACCACAGTAACTAATTTGAAAATCTTGTTATCACAAGTACTCCTATACAAACGGGTATATCAGCATGGGGTTTTTGCTGAAAAAAAAACTTCTTGGTCTAGTCGTGTTTGTACTAAATTAAAATGACGCCTATCTGACATTCAGTATGACTGCCATGATGACCATTTTAAAAATCTTATTATCACTGCTCCTCCTTAGCGGATGGTCATATTGACGTGCGCTTTTCACCAGAAGATATAATGATGTCTAGTTGGTCATAAATGAAAATGGTACTGATCTTACGTCCAATATGGCTTCCATAGGAGCCATCTTAAAAATCTTATTGCTACTCTTCCTAAACAGAAAGTCATATCGACATGTGGATTTTCATTAGAAAACATCTTATGGTGTTAAGTTGGTCCTAAATGTAAATGATGCCAATCTGGCATCCAATATGGCCACCATGGTGGCCATCTTGAAAATCTTATCACTACTCCTGAGTAGATGGTCATCTTAACATGAGTTTTTCATTGAAAGACTTCTGTGAGATCTAGCTGGCCCTAACTAAAAGTGGTACCAATCTTGCATACAATATGGCCACCAGATGGTTTCAGCACCATGGTCTTTATCATGGATTCCTTGAAATTTGTTTTCGCCAGTGGAGTGTTAGTCCCATGGAGGGACTTTTGTTGGTTTTTCATGCTGTAAGGTCAAGTTTTATTTATGGTACAGTATGGCCATGCTTCTGTTGTGTGTCATGCATTGTCCATTTGCCAACATATACTATTTTGGGCTCTTCTCAAACAAAACTTAACCAATTTAAATCACATTTTACAAGTAGCAATCTGGCATAAAGACCTTGTAATATTTGGACGATGCTGCCAATCTGCCATCAAATGGCTTGTATTTTTAAAAATAGACAAATCTATAAATGACTTCTTGAAAAGAACTTGATAGATTTGTACACGTGATGCCGAAATTGGAAAGGGAGCATCCTAGTATCAAGGCCTTTGAAATTTGTACACGTGATGCCGATCCACCACCATGGCTGCCATAACTAATAAATAGAAAACCTTGAAATGACCTTGAGCAACCAAATCTTCTCTGCAGAATTAAACACAATCTCACAGAAAATATCATGGCATTAAGGTCTCTCAAGTTGTAAAAATGATGTAGATTGGCCATCAAATATGGCTTACAGAACTAAAAATAGATAAACCTCTAACAGACTTCTCCAGAATCATAGAACAGAATATAACCAAATTAACAGCAATCAGATATGCACAAAGTCTTCTAAAAATCAACTGAATGGAATTGGACAAAACTTTACAGTATCCAGACATCAATGCCTTTCAAATTTATATAAATGTTGACAATCCCCCCCACACCATCAAACATGGTTGCTTTTCCAAACTCTGATTACTTTGCCAACTGCATTTATGTATGTATGTATTAGTGTTTAATGGCATGTTATCACATAATGGCTATGCTGTGCCAATTAAAAGTAAATTTTATAAATGTAAATATAAAGAATTAGCTGTTAAGCTTTTGTCAGCTATGTGAATGAGTTCACTTGGGAACTGTGATAATAGTACAGTAAAACCTGTCTTGAAAGACCACTGATATGAGAGACCACCTGTCTTAAGAGACCAGATTCTCAATGCAAGGACTGATTGATTATATAGTGTTATAACCTGTCATGAGAGATCACCTGTCTTGAGAGACCATTATTTTTTCACAGAAGGCATGTTCTACTGTATAGTTGCTATAAATATTCAAGTCTTCCAAGTATACTGAAAATTTGCCTTAAAAACAATTTTCATATATTTTTGGGCTGCTACAAGTCACAACAAAAAAAGGATCAAACCACTGTATATACTCACAAGTCGAGTCCAACTGCAAACTGCACAGACCCAGATCTACCATCGCATTATGCCCCAGCAGATCTGGGTCTATGCAGTTTGTGAGGAGTACTCAGTAGAACAAACAGCATTATGTGATGGCAGATCAGGGTCTATGTTTTTTGCAGTTGGACTCAACTTATAAGCGAGTACATACGGTATGAAGCGAATTGGACCCTTCTTACTATTTAGCATATCCACAAATTATAGTACCAAGAAAAATGTCTGTAAAAAAATGCTACCCTTGAAAATACTAGGTGTGTATCGGCACTTTACAATACATATTAAAAATGATACCCTTGAAAATACTAGGTGTGTATCACCACTTTATGATACATATTAAAAATGATACCCTTGAAAATACTAGGTGTGTATCACCACTTTATGATACATATTAAAAATGATACCCTTGAAAATACTAGGTGTGTATCACCACTTTATGATACATATTAAAAATGATACCCTTGAAAATACTAGGTGTGTATCACCACTTTATGATACATATTAAAAATGATACCTTTGAAAATACTAGGTGTGTATCACCACTTTATGATGCATATTAAAAATGATACCCTTGAAAATACTAGGTGTGTATCACCACTTTACGATACATATTAAAAATGATACCCTTGAAAATACTAGGTGTGTATCACCACTTTACGATACATATTAAAAATGATACCCTTGAAAATACTAGGTGTGTATCACCACTTTACAATACATATTAAAAATGATACCCTTGAAAATACTAGGTGTGTATCACCACTTTACAATACATATTGTGATATGAATGACCCAGCACAATACCTAATGAGATTATGTATGTATGTATTAGGGTTTAACGACATGGTAGCACAATAATAAATGTGTTTTCAATAGAAGATGAGGTTGAATGTAAATATAAAGATTTGCACACAAAAACTTTAGGAAGATAAACACTCGTCTGCTGGTTCTTTAACTACCTGTCTCCAGGATCAGTTTCATCAAGATATGTGGTTCTCAACAGATGCATACCATTGGGTTTTGACGCTTGGAATTTAAAGCTGAATCATTTCCGATGCATGGAAATTCCAGCCTGTGCGTTTTTACGATGCATGTTGATTTGGGCTAGAGCATCAGCCCTTATTAGCACTGATTCACCTGTGGCATAATTTCCTACTGAGTGCACGCTGTCCATAACAAATTAACTATGCGCTAGTAATCGACATTTGCTAGACTACTGTTTACACCTTATCGGCCAATAATATCCCACCTATGCAAAATCAATATGAACTGGGCAGAGTTAACAGGTCATTGATGCCACACTTAGGTGTGCATAACTGAATCAAGTTTAGATTGTTTTGAGATTATCTTTGATGTTTATGATAGTTAGAGGAAGAGGGAATCAATTATGACTTGATTGGATTAACTTTTGATCAAATATCGGCATTTGTTTGAGATCCCATCAACATATATGTGATTCTACTAGTAGGACAAAAATACCATTTTAAAGGCCATCTACTGCACATACCATTTTATAGTTGATATCTACCCTACCGCTTTCGAAAAGTGAAGGATTATTATTAGTAATGGTAGTAGTTTAAGACCAAAAATTTGGTCTATTTGTGCATACAGAAACCACTGGGGACTGGAAATCTTATACCGGTGCAATGATTTGTGGCTGAGTAATCATATTACAAAGGCTAATGTGTACACAACAAGCTGTTAATTGATTACCTTACTGTTGTAATCTGGAGAGGTTAAGGCCAAGAGCGGGATTTTTTATGAGGGTGTTAAAAGTACTAAAGGGATCAAAGGTGGTAATGGCTTTCAAGTCTTTTAATAAAAATTGGCTGACCTTTGGCAGAGGTGAGATAAAAAAGAGATGGACCAAAAAATTATTTTGGCAGAAACACTTGAGTATGTATTTTGATTTTTGTTATTGTTTAATTGTTATTGTGTTATTCAAGATGTTTTTAGAGGAATATTTAATGACAGTTGATATATGTTTTAGTTCAATTCGTGTCAAAATGCTGAAAAATAAGCTTTCTCCCAATGCTAAAAAAAACACTGGCTAATAAATATGAAAATTTGGGATTACATCTCATGTCCAACTCAGAAACTTTCTCTTCAGGATGAACTTAATTTGGAAGAATATTGGAGAGCAGTCAGCAACATTAAAAACCAAGCCACAGGAAAACTGAAGTTTGACCCTTCTTGCAGGCTGAGCATGGTTGTTTTGTCAGTGCCAGATTCTAATGATACAAAGAAGACATTCTCCATTCTTCGCAAAATAAAGTGATTCAAGGGGAAATATGGACCAGAGAACTATTGAGAGCCTGTTAAGTGTGAAACTTAATAATCACAATTAATGACATTAGTGATCACCAGTTGGTGATCTTGTGAAGAAAACTAAAAATGCTTGTGGATTTTAAAAAAATAAATCTTTGCAGTGAACTACGAGATATACACCTTTTCCGTTTTCATTGATTTGTCACATATTGGCTCATATTAATTAATCACAATGGCTCAAAGAAGTATATTTTCTTTTCTGTTTCTAAAATGACCTGCCAGTGATGAACATTCCAATGCCTCAGACTCCAAATAAACAGAAAATTAGTAACAATTCTGAGGAGAAGGAGTATAAATTTCCTAACATTGTAAGAAAAATCTTTAGCTAGCATCAGTTTGATCCACGAAGAAGTAACAATCCCAGCTATGAGCTCATGACTAAAAAACAAATGACTCTTGAGATTTCAGTTTTGAATCTTGAGATTTTGATTTTAACTCTTGAGATTTTGGTGTATTGGTCAAATGACTCTTGAGATTTTGGTGTATTGGTCAAATAACTCGTGAGATTTTGGTGTATTGGTCAAATGACTTGAGATTTTGGTGTATTGGTCAAATGACTCTTCAGTTTTGAATCTTGAGATTTTGATTTTAACTCTTGAGATTTTGGTGTATTGGTCAAATAACTCTTGAGATTTTGGTGTATTGGTCAAATGACTCTTGAGATTTTGGTGTATTGGTCAAATGACTTGAGATTTTGGCGTATTGGTCAAATAACTCTTGAGATTTTGGTGTATTGGTCAAATGACTCTTGAGATCCTGGTGTATTGGTCAAATGACTCTTCAGTTTTTAATCTTGAGATTTTGATTTTAACTCTTGAGATTTTGGTGTATTGGTCAAATGACTCTTGAGATTTTGGTGTATTGGTCAAATGACTCTTCAGTTTTGAAATCGATTGAGAACCCTGAAGATAGTATATCATTCTTGGAATTTTAAGAGACACTGCAACAGTCACATTTTTTGGTCACATTTTAATATTACCTTGTGTCCTGTGAGTAGGAGTGACTGTACAAATCTGTAGATTCACCTTTGCAGTTAGTGTAGATCCATCTAGAATATGTATTTCATAAACTACGATTTCTTTAAGGGAACATAATTTCTCTTTTTTGAGGGATTGTATTGTGAGTATCATGGGGTTTCATGATACAATACATCATGTTGCTAAGAAAGTATTCTGATATCATATATGTATCAATAAACCGCTACATCTCTAGAAAACACAGTGAAACCTGCCATAGCAGACTCCTTCATATACAGGACACCTGCTTGTAAAGAACACCATATATTCACTCTTTTTCTTAATGTCACTTACATATTTAATCTGTCCACAAAGGGCAAACTTTAGCATATTCCTTGAGTGCCCCTCATAGCCAGATTTCACTGTAAATGAATTAAAAGTACAATAAATAAATGGAAAAATGTGCCATCCCTTTGCATAGACCCATCATCTCTTCAATTCATTGTACATACGTCTGTCTGTACGGGGCTGTCTACAACAAGAAAAACTCGAGGCATTGTCTTACAAAGAAATTACATAAATGCATGAGACCAAGACAATTGTCATTAATTAAAAATATATTCTGTGAAATACTTTTCAGATCATAAACAATTTTAGGTTTTAGCTCATTAGCTCACTATCAATTTGGTTTAAATTTGTATATTTACTTTTAACATTTAAGGCATGGTGGTGCCACCATACCTTATTGGTCTGAAGAAAGCCCTACTGTATTTTACATGTGTGTAGATGTAAATGAAACTGATTGAGATCTATGTCTTCCTAAGCCTGTCAAATACCAATCTCACTAATTTGTCCTAAAAATTTAAGTCTAGACATATGATATTCCATTGGTTAATTTTAAGCCAGACTTAAATTTCAACCAATCAGATTACTGGATTTGAGAAATGTGTACAATCAATACTTGTCTCCAGACGATATGCAATGGTTGCCTTCACCTTAAAAATCCGTTCACAGTGTTCTCAAGAAGATTTCACATGATTTTACATATTTTACTGCATACAGATGTGAAAGAAATGAAGAAAAATGTATAATTTTATTTCTTCAGACATTTCTTGTTGTAGATATTTGAAGATAAATAATTTCCCAAGGTCTCATATACTTTTAATCACTGTCTATACTCACTTATAAGTCGGATCCAACTTCAAACTAAAAACGCGCAGATCTGCCATCGCATAATATGCTGAAAGATCTGGGTCTATGCATTTTGTTCGGACTAATCAGTAGAACAAACAACATAGACCCAAATCTGCCAGGGCATTATGTGACAGCAGATCAGAGTCTATGTTGTTTGCAGTGGAACATGATTTATAAGTGAGTACATATAGTAACTATATCATTTACTCTTGGAGGACTGATACTGAAATTATTGTATACTGTAAGTATTTTTCTTTTACATTATTTAATAATTGACATTAAAGCAGCATTATTTTACATTCACTCTTTAATAGAATTGATAATGCCACAATACAAATAGGTGACAAGTGATGTCACATCAATGATGTCATAATCATGTCCTTTTGAGCTGCTCAGTAAGCATTGATTTCACAAAAGTGCACATCCTAAAGAGACCGACCATTAAATGTTTGGGGGGGGGAGGGGGGCTAAGATGTTTTTGTTTTTGAAGAAAAAAAATTCTGGCCTTCAAATAGCTTGAGAAAGTATTCTTGCTCTGATTTATAGGAAGAAGAAAAAAATCATATTCATTATCTTAAATCTTAATTGCTTGAAAAAAATAAATTATCTTGAGGTAAAAGAAAAAAATATATCCTGGCTTGAAAGAAAATCCCAGCCTACCCTCCCCCGGATTAAATTAAGCAGTTAACGTAAAAAAAAAAAAAAGATTAAAAATTTTTTAAATTTAATGGGATTAAATTTTTACATCTAATTAATTGATTGTGTAGATTTATAATGCCAAGAGTTCAAGCAAGTGTTACTGTTCACATTGTATATCAAAATTTGTGTAACTAGAAATACTGGAAATCCATGATTGTCTGACAGACTTACTTTTGTTTCTACACTATATTTTGTAGTTGAGGTACAAAGTGTTACCTTTGTCCATCTATCCATCTGTTTGTAACACCTTGCTTAAGTTTTGTGCTTTGGTCAGTTTCTTTGGTACATTAATGGTCCACTGGAAATACTATTTCTATTGAATTTCAATAAAATTAGGTATGCATCTCTCTTAATCAATAATAATAACAGTGGGTACAATTATACCAAATAATGATGCACAATAAAACTTCTTTGAAATCTGTACATCCTCCTGGTTTCATAGTAGTTTCTGAGATATGGAGGTTCTGTGTTGGAGAGCAAGTCTATTTCGCTTGAAAAAACTATCAATCCAGCCTCTCGAGCCCTGAAACTGGGGGTTTTCCTGCTGGATTACAGTTATGGCATAATTCTGTAACATCTCAGTTGTTACAAGCACATGACTGTCCTGCATACTATGTAACCAAGATACAATCTCCTCCTCCTTCTCACATGAATAAGTCAAGGGTCGGCCAGCACCAGGTAGAGACCCTTTCTTTGTCCTCGGAACATTTTCAGAAAATTCCATTTTCATCCAACTAGACAAAGTACTTGGTGTAAGGCAGTACTTAGCAGATACAGGCCTAATTCCACAAAATTTCGCCTCCTCAACAATTCTTATTTTCTCATCTATCCCCCATTTCTTGTATTTTCCTCTGGTTGTTGGCTTGGTAGTATCAGAAAGGTGGTTCATTTTTCTCATATCCTGACTGTAGTCCATTATGTCTACTGCAGGCTCAGAAAATGTCTCAGTATCCGTGGGCTCCATTTCGTGGGGATGTATTTGTACATCTACTGCACTGATGTATGATTTGTGCGGTTCAGCATCGCAGGCATCGTCGTCTTTTCGTATGGGAATTTCAGCAACTACGGGAACAGTCGATTTAGGAGCTTCACCGTTGTCTTTTCTAGGCCGTCCCGGTCCTCTCTTCTGCTTTTTTCTCGGTGGTTCAGCACATTTAGGTGGCGGCGGAACAAAAGTTTGTCCCTTTGGCAGGGGTTTGAAAAAATGCAGTAATGAAGACATCTCGAAGCAAAAACAGTACACGCACTTTAAAGATAATATATAAGAATGGAATTCACCGAGTCAGTGACTTTAGCGTTTATGATAGAAAATGGCATTGTTTTACTTTATATATTTTCTTTTACTATAATAAATAAATAAGGCTTTTTGACCAATGGATTTTGGTCTTGTCTTTGACATGTACTGAGATAATTTTTACTGGATAAAAGAAAACATCAAATGGCTTCCGAAAACGCGCGTGGTGCTTTGTGTCGGTGACCGATTTAATAAAAGCTGTTCATTAGGGATATTGTTTAAAGTTTATGTGCGGTAATGGCCGTTGTCCAGCTGTTAATAAACAGCAATAGATATTGTAATGACAACAAGAGATCACACGCATCAATCGTTATTTGTTCTCGACAATAAATATAACAACAGAAGGATCGATCGAAGAATAAGAGTATATTCTCAATTAACCAAACAATTACCCTTTCAAAATGAGATGATCAAAGACCTTTCTACGCGAATGTAACTGGTGATTATTTTAAAATCTCTTATATCATTGTTCAACGCCCCAATTAAAAACTTACCCGAAGTTAACAAAAAGGTGTGTTTTTCATGAGATTTGATCAAACATATACATGGTAAACAATACATTTGTCTTTTGACGTACCTAAATTGTACATCGGTATTTTTCGAAGCCGTTTGAAACATCAACTTCTATTTGTGACTCAAATATAAACGTCAAAAGGGAATAGGCTGATTCGGACCATGGCCGATTCGGTCCAAATCACGGGCTGATTCGGCCCAAATTACGGGCTGATTCGGCCCAAATCCCAGGCTGATTCGGACCATGTGAAATATTGTTAAGTTTCGTCTTGGATTTAAAAGATATATTTACATTTGTTTAAAATATGATATTTCTCATTATTTCCCAGGTATGTTCAGCAGTTCAAATCTGCACTTAATGAAACAAACCCCGATTTTACACGAGATAATGGCGTTGTGATATATATTGAAATGAAATGGTGTAAAACTGTTTATCTCATTCGCCTTTGTGCAAAATTTAAATAGTTTACTTTATTATAAAATTAATAACACCGAAAAACAATCGTGAGGACAGTGGCCATGTGGTCATTATTATTATTATTATTATTATTATTATTATTATTATTATTATTTTCATCTAATTATATTCGTCCCAGTATACTAATGTTTTGTTTAGATTTTTTTCGTCTCTTTATCTGGTTTGAGTATGTTAATGCCTTTTTTTAAAAGTAGATTTATGTAAGATTTATCTTTATACTAAATAAACCTTATATACTAAAACAATGAGCACCGTATGTTATTTCATTAGCTGAATTTATAATGTATTATTTAACTGTGTGCACATTATTATTGAAAGTGTACACTGTACTAGAGCAAAGATAAAAAGAAGCCCTTAATTAGTTTAATTGCAAACAACAATAGTGAAAGCATCTAATCATCAATGTGCATAACCTGTTTGATTAATGCCGCTACAATTAAACATCATATTAATACTGTTTGATTAATGCCGCTACAATTAAACATCATATTAATACTGTTTGATTAATGCCGCTACAATTAAACATCATATTAATACTGTTTGATTAATGCCGCTACAATTAAACATCATATTAATACTGTTTGATTAATGCCGCTACAATTAAACATCATATTAATACTGTTTGATTAATGCCGCTACAATTAAACATCATATTAATACTGTTTGATTAATGCCGCTACAATTAAACATCATATTAATACTGTTTGTTTAATACTTTGTTTGATCAGTGTCTCCTTAATTAATTTTATTTCAAACACTAATCATGGGATCATCTGACCATGAATTGGCATCAACCCGTTTGATCAACGCCGCTATAATTAAAGCACTATTGATGACATTTGCAAATTTACTGAATTCAATACCATTCTAAAACACAAAATATAATGCTGACTTGAAATAACTTTGTGATCTTTGGCTACATGAAAGTGTTATTATATTATATATGTTTAATGTAATAAAATATATATTCAGAAATCAATATTTAATGGATTGAATATATGCTTTAATTGAAATATTTAAAAATGTTTCAAAGGTTAAAATGAAAATTAGTTGGTTTACTGGTTCGAGATTTTACTCAAAAGATAAAAATTTAACGATAATAGTAAAGTATGTTATACTATTGTATTACTCATCAACAACTCTTTACACAACATTTTTTGGAGTAAATATAATGCGAAAGCACGATTTGCATGAGAAATTAATAAAAACCATGGGTAAATTTATATTACATTCTCTTACTATGTTTGCGAAATCAGTAATAACTACTAAAATAAATCATATATATATATATATATATATATATATATATATATATATATATATATATATATATATATATATATATATATATAAAATCAGGGCCGTAGCAAGTTTTCGCTGGACGAAACGGCGCCCCAGGTGAGCTTCACCTTTTTGCGCCCCGTATCGCACGCCACTTAGGACGGCCCTGTGTGCCCGTAATTTGGGCCGAATCTGCCATTGTCCGAATCAGCCAACATTTCGTCAAAAAACGAGGTTACAAAATTTTACAAACTAAAAACGACAAAGGAACTCCTTAATTGTATATGATTAATATTAATTAATATAAATTTAATCTCATTCTTTTTTGTAAATATTCGACAATATTTTTTTTCTGGCACACGTAGGTCTTCTCATTGAAACTTTCTTGTACGAAAATTTAACAAATTGTTTGAAAAGTACAAAGCTTTATACACAAGAAAATGTGATACATTTAATTAATTATTATTTGTATGGATAGATGGTGTGCAAATAATTAGAGGGTATGCAAAATGACATGAACTACACTATCAGAATTCAAGGTCATTGTGTGGTGTCAGTGCAAATGCAGATTGTTTGATGGTTCTACTTTCCTTCCACACTATGTTTGGTGGTTATGGCATATAGTGTTATCTTTGTAGATCCGTCCATCCATTTGTCACACTATGCTCAACTTAAGTATTTAAGTCAGTTTCAATGGCACTATGGTGGAATATTCCTTTTCCACGATTTAATGGAAATACTCCAAAATTTATTTTCTGCATAATAACTCTGTTTGTTTCTATTGGATTTCGACAAATGTATGTATGCATATCTCTATGAAAAAGAGCTTTAGTGAATAAAATTAGCAGCATTCAAGTGAGTAAAATTAGCAGCATTCAAGTGAGTAAAATTACCAGCATTCAAGGTCCTTATTTTGTAAAATTATGGCACCTGTTTTACATAAATTAACCCAAAATATGGCTTCTTCTCTTGCATGGATTCTCCCCAAAAAGGAAACAATCATTTAATATACTTTCTTTCATCTAATATTACAGAAGTATATTGTTTGTATAGAACTGTTTGGTCATGAACTGGGTTGCTGTAAGAGAACTGGGGTTTGTTAGAAAATGATTTCATCAGTTTTAGCGTACAAAAAGTCCTCTGAGATTTTAAGTGTTTAAAAATATTAAAGTTACATTTCCTGTGAATGAACACCTTCAGTGTTTAAAATCATTTCTCTTCCTATTATATATATATATATATATATATATATATATATATATATATATATATATATATATATATATATATATATATATATATATACACACACACACACACACACACACACATATATATATAAGTACCAATGTTGTTCCTGAATTTTCCAAATATTAATTAGCTATATTTTCTTTCTGTTTTTCAAGAGCAAAACAAGGAGAAGAGTGTAGTACAAACTCGGTCCGTTGTTGACCTTTATACCAGTTGATCAATGCATTTTAGTATAGAGACTTCAATTGTACTAATTTCATGTTCTCTTAACCTTAGTTTTGAAAATGAAACTGCAGCAATCCATACGACATTGTCTATTACTCGATTTGGAGTGCAAATAAATGGAAAGGCCCGTGTGGTAAAAGGGAGACAACTCGAAACAAAACCCAGACCTAGACAGAAATGGGGGGGGGGGGGGGGGAAGGGGCGGGGAGGAACCAGTCGTTTGGCCTTACGCATAGAGTAAAATGTAATGATGAAGTAGCTTCACCCACTTTAATCTTCAGGTGTTTCTCGTTTGTATCGATCTTTCATGTTAAAACGTAATTTCAAGAAGCTCTTCTTGCAAGCTAATAAGTTACCATAACATATATACATATAGTATTAATTAACAATTAAATCAACATTTAAGATCTTCCCCTGAATTAGGACCGACTTTAACCAAAGACCGGTAAATGCTCTAAAGAATTTTTTTTATATCGTTACATCGGTCATAAACTTCAGTAATTTGACAGCATTCCAATTTTTTTATATTCTTATGCTTTGAGTCCCTTTTTTGTTTCATCCTTTACAAAATTGTTTATTTACTTTCGAACCTGCAGAGAAAGAAAAAAAAACCTCAACGAAAACATTATTTTGCATATATGATACTTTAAGTTCTGAATGGCAAGCTCACATAACATACGTTCTTAGAAATTGAAAACTCACTTTTATTAGGAATCAACCAGAAACTAAAATGGTAGAGTGTCAGACTTGTAATACAAGGGTCGTAGGCTCAATACCCGTCCAAGTCAGCATGGGTCGTCTGCCTTCCTCGGCATGATATAGTCAATAAAAGTTGAAAGTGCCGTTTGAAATCACTATACCAGTCAGAAGTGAGTAGACATTGCCGTCTGCTTGGATTTTACAGATAAATACATTGTACACAGCGTACATGGGTTAATAAGCCTGTTCGCATATCGTAGGTATAAAGCAAAGGGATACAACACGAAACTATGTCTGTGTTTCCAAACTCGCCAGAGGTGACCCATTTTGTTCAGTATAAAAGAGATCGACAATGACCTATTTTGGGATTCATTTGACCGTTTACACGTGTTCATAATTTATGCGCATAAAATTATGACATATATGTACACAATAAACGATGACATATATGCACACAATAAATGATGCTATATATGCACACAATAATCGATAACGTACAACACTGAAAAGTATACTCATTCAAACATTAGTTAAATATACTGAATCAGTTGAATACATCAAAATGAACTTGATATGCCAATATCCCCGAAAAATATGATAAGAATTACAACCCTCTTCAATATCTTTTTTAACTAGAAAATAATTAAGATGTATAAATATAATTTAAACAGGATCGTGACGAAAACACTTTCGGTTTCATTTTAAAGAAATATCAATGAGTCTAGATTTTACAGTGGTAACGGTCAAGATTTGCATGAATTTTTCATTAACACTGAACCATACTTGAAGAAGACCATCAGTACAAAATTCAATAATTTGGTTTAATGAAAGCTCAGTTAGACTTAACGATCAGCCCTATGAAACGACAGACTCAAGAGGGAAAACAAGTTGAGTATATAACTTTTTTTTTTACCAGAGAACAAGGCCACTAAATATATTAAACAGAGGTGAAATTCAAACTGCAGTATAAACACTCTTTGAAATACTTGACACAAAAATTAGAAGGAAATAAGCGAAAGTACAAGACGGATGTTTGACAGGATTAAATATTTAACATTACACATACCACATGCAGTCGATAGGTATCAGCCACTTGGAGGAAGTTCATACACATATCAACCCGAATGGATCTAGAACACAAAAGCTTGTATCGATGTGAAAAACACAGATGATAAATGCTTCTTTTTATGCTGTGTTAAGTACGCCAATGGATCCTGTAAACAGACTCTTCGAATACAATTGGATCGATGCAGTCATTGTTTTAAAAAATGTTCGAAAAAAATAGAGGACATTATAAAATGTGCAAATTAATTTTATTCAGCTGTAAATATTGATAAAACAGTCGAACCATTTTACATTAAACTAGTTGGAATAACTAAAATTGAAAGACAAAGACTTATTGACAGTTCAATCATATATCAATGTGGTAGTTGTAATGTTTACGCAAATAGAAGGTGCCATTAGGTTGTAATGAAACAATTGTTCAGGATTGGTGTCATCACAGATAGACATTACAAACAGAAATATATCTGCAAAGTGCTGAATTTTTCCGATTCACCACCAGAAAATAAATATTTGAAACAAAAGACAAGTAGTAATGTAGACAACTCAAATAGACATAATGCATGAAGAATATTCAGTTGTAAGATTTTAAAAAAAAACAAAAAAAAAACTATGAACATTAATTAAAACTTCCGTATGTTATTTATTATGATCTCAGAGTATCATTGTACATGTAAAAAAAAAAAAGAAACCGACACACAACTAAATATATTATCTCGGACAATCAGGTCAGAGACAACATGTACAATCAAAACAACCAAAGACATTCCATCCAGGTTTTTGAATTTACCTCCAATCCATCCACAAGAGATATAAACCAGACTTTTCAAACTACTGAATAACCTATTAATGGAGAATTTGATGAAAACAACAATAGCAAAAATATGTACAGAAGAATGTTTTCTTTATTCAAATTCCAGAAAGATCATTTGCATGGATAACAATCATAGACAATGTCTTAGTGTTTGTTAGCCTGAAATACAAGAAAATCAAATAATGCATTAACTTAAATGGCGATCTTACAATATCTGGAAGTTTGACCACATTTACTCCTTTCCTTGTTGACAGTAAATGGAATTTCAAAAAAAGTAATAATTATTTTTATTTGAAAAAATGTATTGTTGCCTAACTGCCGCAAGTCATAGACAACCAAGAACATTTTGAAAAAGGTTTTGGCATGTTTAAAGTTAGGCCAATGTACATAAATAATTTAGAAAGCAGAAGGATAAATATGTTGCATGTGCTACTTTGTTTTGCAAATTTATGATGAATAATGTTAATTTTGACTAATTTAAATTTGTTCAACATTTTTAAGGAAAAGAAGAATTTTAATTTTCATAATTTTTAATGCGTTGCACCAACATTTAAACTTTTTTCTCATGTATCGATCTAGCTAGTTTTCCTACAAAACCAGTGAGCTTCCCCAGCATTTCTTCTTTCTCTTTCGCCAGTAAGTGAAATTTAAAAAGAAAATATTATTTATAAATTATATTCACCTCATATTGTGGCAACTCATGGACTTCTCTAAGAATTTTTTAAAAGGCTGTTGCATGTTTAATCTTCGACCACTAAATAAAACTTGAAAGCAGAAGGATAGATCGGTGGCTATATATGAATCTTTGCCTAATCGGGTAGCCGCAGAAAAAGTTATCATAGGGAGAATTTACTACATAGCATGTTCGAATTCAAATCTTTATAACTTGAAAATTTTTCATCACATTTTCATTACATTTTCACAATATACTTATGAATCTTGTTTCAATCACTTGAAAATTTCGAAAACGTAAAAGCCGGTTTTAAACAAATTTATATGCAAATGAGTAGACCGAACATTGTCCGTTTTTACGAGGGCCCTAATTCCAACGTAATCCAATTGTACTGGAGACAAATATTTTTCAGTTCACAGTTTTGGTTTGCACCTTCTCTAATTTCCCGAAGCATTTTTAAATGTAACACTCAATTTGAAATACCAAAGAACACACGGATACAATGATACGTTAGTATCGGAAAGTCTGTTTTTATTTAGTAGAATATTTACTCGTATTTTACTTAATCATCAGAAGGCTGATAAAAATCGTTCTGTTTTGGCTCTCGTGATTTTTCAATTTTTGGTTACTATCAGGGTCTTTCAAATCAGGCCTGACATTAACACTATGGGTAGATTTGTCTAGATCAAGGGCATCAAACAGGCTCTCCAGGTACTGAGTCACTAAAGCTGACCTTGCATTTCAATCTCTCATTCATGTAGTCAAGTGTATTAGCTCTGTTTCAGCAAACTCTGCAGTTGTTCTCTGTCGTTCTTCCATGATATTCGTGCTCTATTCCTTTTTTCAGCTCCATCGGGAACTATTAATTTCAACAGATACTAGTAGTTGCTTTCTAGAAATGTTCTAGATTTACCTTGTTATCCTCCAAATAATTACTCCTACTGCTGTCATTTATTGTGCCAAAAGTGTGCTAAAGGTATACGGGCAGAGTGTATATACGGTACACGGTCACAGAGTGTCCGGCACAGCACAAAAAATCTATGTCATTTGTGATATTTAAGAGTGACAAATTTGGATACTGATGCCAGTTTTGTTTATTTTACGTCCTGGCTGAATATGTTCTTCTTTGTGTTTTAATCCAATTATTAACAATGTGTTCTCTTTAAGATAATATGCACTTGATTATTTTATACTGTAGACATTTGGTTCGTAAGCTCCACGTATACCAAGGGCACGTTCAGAGTCTTCACTGTCTAATGAGTAAGCAACACATTGCTTGTTTACTTCTAATCCAATGTAAAACTCAATTTAACAGCCCTAAGAAATTGTATAGGTTTAATATACCAGTTTACAAAATTTAAGTGTAAGCCTGTTGTTTATATAATTTGAAAGACATGTTGCTCTACAAATTCCGTTGTGTGTAACTTGTATTCAGCAAAACATGACGGATCATAGTTAAATCCATAACAGCCTACTAATGTCGGGGTACAGTTTCAGACTTTAAAATGTCCAAGAATCCTACCATTCTTCTGTTTCGAATAGCAGCTCCAGATCTGAGTGTTGTTACCTCTGTAGCCACTGAAACTACATAACTAGAATTCACAATTAAATCAATATCATCCGAATAATCCTGACTTCGAACAATTCAAAAATCATAAATACAGGCATTCATTTGGTAGGTTTTAATTTCCTTTTGTTTCTTTTACAATATTAACACTATTTTCAAGTAAAAGTATACGAGTTATCAGGTAGCTGATTGTGAAGTAAGTGAAAACGGAATAATTATTTTTCCAACTTCAATATCCATGCTTGACGGCGGATCTGTTGACATCTCGAACAACTGCTTCAAAAGCCTGCTGTCGGCAACTGTGAGAGCAGATTTAATCGCTGCATGATAAACAAAGTTAATAATATTTTTGCTTTACTCGACATTTGTCTGCATGTAAAAGCTATGCTATTTACCTACCATGATTTGCTCGCGCTATTTATTACCTGCAAAAAGTTAAATCAATTTGTACTTGGGTTTTAAGACTGTGCGTCTGGTATATATTGCTTTTGGTTTCATACTGATATGGTTTTATCTTATTGATGTCCTTTGATTCATTGATCGTTGTAGACTGAACAAAGTCCAACTTCATCATCTATTACAACCATAAGCCACAAACATTTAAAACGCTCGATGCTCCATCTCTTGACTTTTATCAAAGATGGCAATACTTTACTAAACCTGAAAGTATTAGTGAAGATGATTTAGTCATTGATAATTTCAGTCAATGTTTAGCATTTTGCAAATAAAATGTTTTCCCTCGTCAAACACTAGATACGTCATAGCCAGTGAAAACAGATCAAACATGCCAAGATGCCACTCAAAAAAAAAAAAAAGAGAAAGAAGAGCACAAGAAAACAAATTTGAATCCTTCAAGATGGCAAACGTTATCATTGAGGATATTTCTCATCAGCAGTTTCATTACACGATAAACGTACACTCTTAAAAATAGAGTTGTCAGAACAACGCTTGTCAGAAGTACAAATGAACGAACAACAAAGCAACTAGAACACGTTTATTTATCCAACATTTTTCCCGGCTCATCTTTGCAGAGGCTCCATCGCTTTCCATGTCCTCTTTTTCTCTCTTGTTTTTTTAAATTGACATATTTGAATGTAATCAAACCGGCACTCAATACAGATAGAGGCAAACCTAGAACTTAAATAGTAAAATTCCAGTGAAGTGTTTCATTCCGTTTGAAGTCATGCAATCATCTTTCAGTTCATTTGGTAAACTGCCTAAATTATCGATAGAAATAAACTTGCTAATAAATGATGTCACAATCTGACAATGATCTGAAAATGTTAGAAGCTCTAGCCCTGATAACGATTTCATGTGTATTCTTGATTTGTTTCCCATCCATTTTCAACTCTTTTTCACTTAAGTTTTTACCCGTTATCTCGTATGTTCCATTTGCAATAGTTACGTTCAACCCCTGTCTGCACTCTTTACTGTCTGTAGACTGTACTTTTTCGTCACCGCAGGTGAGGATTTTTCAAAGATCCACAAGTCCTAATTCTTTTACATTTGTGGTTTGTCTATTTATTTAAAGTCAAAACCATGCCATTGCACCCGAAGGTGCACCTCAATTCCGGCGTGAGCGTACGCACTGCTGTCACGGAATTGTGTGTACGAAAATGCTTTTGCATTGTATATCAATAAAATATCAATGGGTTTCGTTGCCGCGTACAGCGTTAGCCGGAGTGTATTAGTTTTAACCTTGGCGATATAGAAATACTGATTTATGTTCAGTCACTGATGCACGCACAAAGCGCCGGATGTAGGGAATCCGCTTTACCGCGAGTTTCCTGGCCGAGGATGTGACCACCATGATAGTACTTATAGCCCAAATTCTCTCTGCATCGTCACAATACGGATGAGTCTTGTCAGGAAGCAATCTTCAGCTCTAAAGGTATGTGAAAACGGAAACTCTATTTTCTTTCTTGCTATCCGTTATATGTGATCAAAATTGGTTTATATATTGAATGTTTCGGAATTCATTCAAAATTTTCGAGAAAGTCAGACCTATGTCACATAATCTCATGCTACCAGATAAAATATAGTCTGTTGCAAGTTAGATATTTTATGACCGAACAGACAAGTTGAATTCAATTGTATGTTCTACGCAGCAAATTATGAGAAATGTTCGATTTGTTTTTGGTTTTTTTGGGGGTTTTTTTATATAAATAATCCAGTGCGATTATTCTTGTCGAAGACAGATTCGTGCATGGACGTGGTTATTATAATACTAATCTCGTACAGGCGTTCGTATGAAAGAATGTAATGAGTAACGAAGTCAATTCATGTGCTCGCATGCGTAATGTATATCGTTGTATACCCGCTTCAAATTATCTCAAGTAATGCACCGCTCAGTCGTTGTATTTTTAGCTGTTACGGTGAGTCGTCGAACTCTGTGGAGTTTGTGTACTCTGATACTACAATCAATACTGGTTAACTCACTGTGAGGTACCGAAGGGTCTGGACCAATGGGTATGCGGGGTAGGTAGGTTCTTGATGGATTCTTATGCAGTTTGGGATTAGCGGAACACACGAGGTCGTTCTTTAACCATTTCTCAGGAGCTGTGGAATCTGAATCTCGTTTTGAACCTAAAAGTCAATGTCACTATATGTGTGACAATCAATCTAATATAGTATCATACTTTGTTGATGAACAATAATGCTTTGTGCCTCTACGACGACGGTAATTAAAAGGCAGCGCATGCCTTTGGTACAATTCTTAGCACAATAAATGGAGACGGTGGTGAAGGTTTAGAAATGAAAGAATGTAAAATTCCTTTATATGAAGATGATGATTGTACTCTACAAACACGAGATAACATTCAAGTTGATGATGATGTAAATCTTGCAAGTGGTTTTGTAGAGCAATGTATTTTGACGTATTGATGAAATAACGCGTATACAGTCTACTCAAGACCATAAGGAAATTAAATTGGATAAACTATTTGGAAATTCTACTTAAAAAGTTGGAATGGACTTTGTTATTAAATACGTTAAAAACTTTTTTACAGATAGCAAGGGTGAAATATACACCAAACACACAGGTGGAGCTAATGGAGCAGATGAATTTAAGATCGCAAAAATAGTGGCAAAAACGTTTAGCACATAGTACAATAGAGAAACAAGTAGGCAGATCCAGTTTATTAACCAATTACAAGATGAGGATTTTGCAAACCGACATCTATAACTCACTTCTGCCATAACTGTAGAATGTCAAGATAGATTTTAAAGACTTATAAATACTAGAGAAACATAAGAGCATATCAAAAGCTCAGCGACGCAACCTTAAAATCCATTTGAACCTGATTTTGTGCACCGACAACAAACACAGTACCCGAAAACATTAAGGTGTAAATAATAGACACAAACCAGACGTATAATCAACAGGTAAGAGAACTAGAAAAGTTAATAGATGATTATCACGGAAGAATTCAAAGTAGATAGCTACCACACGCAGTGAAAAGTACTGCACAAGAGGAAAGAGCATTATGGGTTATGTAAATGATGTAGAAATTGTCAACTTAAAAAGAGAATATTCGAAATCTAAAGTTGAAGTGTATGAAAAACCGATTAAAGAGTATAAAAAGGACATAATTACAAAAGCAGACCCAAACATAAAAACTGCTTTGCAAGAAAAGTTGGAAAGTGTTGAAACATAAAAGTATAAGTAGATGGATGTATGATACAGTTGGAGATGTATATCAGAGAAAATATTGAAAAGGTGAAAAATATAGAAAACAAAATTGACATTAGGCGAAAGACTGAAACTACTGTTTTAAAAAAAAGATGTAACAACAGCTGCAATAGTCAATGCTGTTGGAACAACATCATCAACAGTTGCGCTGTCTGAAAATGGCTTAGAAATACTGGCAATTATTTGTTTGAGTTACCAAAAAGAGCAGCAGCGGCATTGTCTGGAATTATTATTGACAGTGTAATAATCTGGCTTTTGAAAACAGCTGAACAGATTGTTTCTTTCATTGATGAACTTGTTATTTTACTTGTTTTAGCATTAGTCGGCTTGTTATTTGCATTTTTTATCGGAGGTGTGGACACGACATCAACAAGGATTTAAACAAATTATAGCCTATTTCAAATTAAAATATAGCAATTCCTGCAACTATAAGTATCAATAAAATTAGTGTTGTTTATTTCATAAATATTGCTTTTTGATGTTTCTAAATTGCCATTCATTCGTTTAAAATGGCGCCGAAACATCCACAGAATAGTGTGTGCCTTACAAAATGTCTTCAGGTGTTATCAACATGCAAACAGTCTTTAACAGACTATTATTTTCAACGATTTGGAACATTTCTTCCATCCGTTTAAACGTATAATTGTTTTGGGATTTATTTCAAATTTTGCCTTCCATTTGTTGAATCTAAAATAATTAATTCATTTACTTACTCACCATGTTTAATTTAAATTGAACATTATTGCCCATTTAATCTAATTCTGCTTTGTCGAATTATTGTAAAATGTACGAGAATTTCAAGCTGTGCTATAAAATTAGTCAAACACAAATTTGTATATTTATCCACATCAGATATTTTCCTTCTTCATATTGTATTGTTTTAAACATCTTGCTATCAGGGTTGATGCTCATTTCGATGTTATCATCATTAAATTTAATATATAAATCTCGATGTTATCATAATTAAATTTAATATATAAATATGCATCCTTTCTGAAAGATCTCTTTGTTTAATGTTTGAAATCAGGAAATTAACATTTTTATTTTCATGAATGTTGTACTTCGACAAAATTAGCTTTGAACAGACATTTATCCCGTTCAAACTTGAAAACAATACGCATTATCTCACGATAAGGATGCTGGTGCTTTTGTGTTGAACTCGTTTTGGACATTCAGTTGTATAAAACAGATATATATCTGTTTTCATATCTTCATATACATTATTTGTAACTATTTACAGTATTAATGAGTCGGTATCAATATACAACAAAATAATTTTGTCACCAAATTTTACTTTTAAATGATTATAATAAAAGTTATATATTAATAATTTTGATAGATCAAGTATAGCACTATCAGTGCAAATTCGTTTATTTAGCACTATTTTTGATTTTATCACATTCATATCAACAAAATCTTAATTGTATATTGTTCACGCTGAAAATGATGGCTTGCTGAATAATTTTCTTATTCTATCTGTTTCCTCTGTTCTGCATAACTGCAAATCTACTCTATTTCTTATATTTCCATTGTCTTTCCAAAACAGCGTTATTTATTAGTTTATATAAATTTGATTCATGATTACTACCTTCTTGTTTTGCTTTACTTCTTAGTCTTATATTATGACTAATTATGATTTCATCCATAGGTTTTGACCTAATTTCATTATTTTGTGAAATTTTGCTTTTTTTAAATCCTAGCTACATATATAACTTTAGTATTCTATACTGCAGAATCTATTTTTCTTTATTCGTTAAATTATGTACTAGTTTGTTTTCTCCACCTTTTTTTTGTTTTTTGCCTAAACAAATCTTTTGATAATCTGATAAAAAATCATACTTTACTTTGATAACTTCAAGTTCTAATGGATAATCACTATATGCTTCATGTAATTCTTTTGTATATTTTAGATCAACTTCTAAAAGTATCCTCTAGGAGCTGTCATCATCAGTATTTAATATTTCATCAATGTTTATTTGTTTTCTGGACGAATCCATTTGAACCCCTTATACGGAAGAGGTTGTGTCATTGACCAGGAGTATAATGCATTTACTTCAAGGTAAAAGATATATGAAAATGGTTTTGTTTTACAATAATCTGAGATATATTTATTATTTGTTTTTGCATATATATTTTACCTCCAACCATTCATTTTCAAAAAATAGATGTTTTTCAGTCTCAGTAAGCAGTTCTAGATTTGATCCTGTATTATATTTTAATAAAGAATCAAATGATAATGCTGTACTGCTTATAAAATAACATGGATCTAGCTTGTATTCTTTTATCATAACTTCTCTAAAACGATGGAACATGTCAGCAAGAATTAATACATCAGTTTCTAAATATAAATCATGATAATCTCCTTAATTTTTGCAGCCAAACCAAATTACCATGAGCATAATCATTATCAGATATGTTTTTATTTTTTAGGAATAAATAAAAATAATTTTCACAGGTAATTTTGTTTCTTCAAATGTTTCAAAGCTGTCTATATATTCATTTGGGTAATAACACTTTTCTCTTAATAATGAAAAATCATTTTGTTTTTTTTTGCAAACATTATGGTTATCATAAAATCATTATCTTTCATGCATTACTTATATTGTCAAATCCAGCTATAATAAACTGCATACAATCAATGAATTTTAACTGTCCAATACTAATCATCATATATTGTTCCATACATATATCAATGAATTTTTACTAAACGCCATATATTGTTTATATATCAATGAATTTTTACTTTCCAATACTAACTGGCACATATTGTACCATATTTTTAGCTATACAGTTTAGTTTTTAAGTTGAAGCTTTTGCTATATCATTTATAATAAGATGCCCATCATATCCGCTTAAATTATGGAAAATAATTTTTTAATTAAAAAAAAAATAAATTCGTTATGTGCTACGCCATGAAATTCTAGGCTTGTATGACAATGATCTCTATTATATCATTATTAAATTATTTTATACATATATAACAATATGTTTCAGATTGATGTTGTATTTTATCCTCTTCAGTCATATTATTTACGCTGGTTGTTTTAAAAATACATTCATGGTTTCTGTTGTATATTCAAGATTGTTCATAAACTTTTCAATAACATTTTTACCTCTCTATTTTTTTTTTCATTATTTTTCCATCGCTTTGTACTAATATAATAAAAAGAAGAGCATGGTATATGTGTAGCAATTATTTCTATTTTATTACCTGCATTTTCTTTTTCTTTTTTATTATGAGTCTCAAAATCAGCATATGTCGCAAATGGAACAGGTATCTGGTTTTGATAATTTTAAAATGAAGTCAATTATGTTCTTTATCAGGACATACCACTTTTTGACCTGCTTTGTTGATACCTCAACAATTTTCTGTGTGATTATCCAACAAGTCTTTCTATAATAAATTTAAACAATATCGACACACGTATATTTGTATGATTATTAGATGAGTTCTTATATGATACTCGTGAAATATTTTTTATCCAAAGATAATGATATTTAGTCTCCTATGGTATTAAAATTAAATCAATCATTTTCAAATTTGTCTTTTTATATTTACTTACATGCAATGGATATAAACCATTATCATATCCAAAATCATTAACACGTAGATTTTTTAATTTTTAAAATATTTTGATGCCCCTTAATATTTACTGGAAATTCAATTTTATGAAACTTCAGTGTCAAACAATTTGTGTATCTTGTTGTTTTTTGGTGATCTTTCTTTCGAGGATGTAATGCGGATAAAATCGCCCATTTGAAACAACGATTATCTTGATTCATCACATTTTGCATGATTTTGTATTTTTTTATTTTTGGCGGGATATTAATATACGATGATCCGCGGAAATGTTGATATTTTGATATATTTATATTCATATATGAAATACCTGAAACAGCCCAGTTAGAATCTTTTTCACAATACTCAGCTATGTTTTTCAATTATTTCATAATTTGAAAACAAAGCATCATGAATCTCACTGTTATTTAAAATAGAGAGCATTTGACTGGACGTACGCGCCTCAATTTCATCACCATTCTATTTTTTTTAATAAATTTTAATAACTAGCTATTATTTAGTTATCCTCGCTCATTGCTTTCTTTACAAAGTAGATCACGTATAACTTGTTATTTTTTAAAAGAATATTTTGTATTCTTCTGTTCTTTGATCTTGTTTTAAATGGAAGAATTTCATAATTAACTGCAAATTTATTCGTTTTTTGTTCTGCTATTATAATTTTTTTGAAATGTTTTCCTTGTTGTGATCTAATGATATATTATTTATTCTTGTTTTGTTAATTTTTCTACATTTATTCCTAGGAAGTTTTCAATTATTATATATTATATATTTAATTCTTTAAACACAAGTTCTTTTAAGGAAATAATACTATGTTATAAATATAGAAGACAACAGAATACACCCTATTTATATTTTGTATACTGCACAAGATATAATATGTAAAAATATGTATAATACGGTAAAAATATGCGTTGGTCAGGTAAATCGAAATTTAATGATTTATATTATACATTTCAATATATTAATGAACTACTGGAATAATATAATAAACCTGGTTTTTAAAAAAAGAATGATGAAGAGAGGTAGGTATCCAAAAATGTATAATAAACGTTTATATGTGATGTGTGAAGCAAAACTATGACAAAAGGATCAAAATATTTGCATATAAAAAAAAGCTTAGGGAGAAAAACTTTAAAATAAATTTTGCATATATTTTAAGAGTACTCAGAAATTAAATTAAATTGCTGTTCATAAGCTTTCCGTTTAACAAACGCTTGTTTCTTCTCATAATCACGTTTTAATATTTTGTCAGTTCTGAAGATCTCTTGTTATGCGTTTTGTAATTCAGGTTAATGAAATGTTCCATCCATTTTTTTCACCTTCTAAATCTTCTATTATATAAACAATTGTGTTAGTATATCCGATATTTATTATTTTAAAAACTTCTATGTCCAATTTGGAGTATATCTTTTCTCAAATGTATATTTTTTCTCAGATATTCTGACCATATCACCTGTATGTTGGCTTTTCTCTTTTACAATCATAATCGACATATAGATTCATGTAAACCATTTGATAATTTTTCTTTTTTGTTAGCCTTTATCGGTGTCATTTTAATACTGTTGTGTCTTATATCTTATATTTATCTATCTTATTTTTGGTAAAATGTCTAAATATTTATTTGTGCTGTTTGCTGTAAAATACTTCCACATTATCCTTTAAAGAGTTATATTAGAACGTTTAATAACCACACCCTTTCCCTCATTAAACGTATGATACATTTCAATATTATTATTATCCAACCATCTCTTAAACGTTTTATTATAAATATCTGTACCTTGATCAACCCATAGTTTTTCTGGTTTTCTCATTTTTACAATTTCTTTTAAAATATGTTTTCTATTAATTCCACTTTTATTCTGAATTTGTATTGCTCATGCACATTTACCAAATGTATCAATCACAGCTGGAAAATAGTTATACCCTTTACTGCGCTTACTAAATTGCTGCTTTTCAACCAAATCGGCCGACCATATTGAATCTATTTTATCTGTTATTACTGGGCATTGAGTGAACTTTTTTATTATGGGCTTATGTAATTCTTCATCTAGTTCTGTCGTCCTCTTCAACTCCTCATTCCGTTTTTTTGGGTTGCCTAAACTTAACTTATGCTTACGTTTTATTATTAGTTTAACGATTCACTGTTATTCGTTTTTCTGATATTGATTTACCTATATACTTATCTAATTAAAAAATCAATACTGTATCATATTGTGATTTAGGAATACTACTACCATAACAATAATCGTGTTTTCTACATATGGCAATTAATTGAGTAGTTGAAAGGTCATTATCTAACAGGTTTCCATGTCCACAATATCGGTAACCTGGTGATGCTAAACCTTGTTTTGGTAATAAAGGTAAAAGTTTGTCATGTATAACTATATTGCGACCTATTTTTTATGGCAAGATTTAGATTTTCTTGTTTCGTATATTGAACGTACTCCTTTCATAATCCTTATAATATTTTCTGTATGAGTAATAACCTCATCATTTGCATCATTTTTTTTTGCAATTTAGACAATGTGATTTCATGTATTATATAAGTATATTGTATTGTATTTGCATATTGTTTTATTAGGTACTCACTGATATTACTATTTTAATACACACTCTAATAACCGCACATGAGACTATCCACATATTTTATTTGAGAAGAGTTATAAATATTTTGCTTACCACTAATATATTGCTTAATTATATCAGACGGAAGTAGCCCAAATGAATAAAAGTATTAAATTTCTCTGCTTTTGAGATCATTATAAATAGCTACCCAGTGGGTTCCATTACCTTTGAAAAAGTCCTCCAATTAACTATACTACTTTCATTTTGTCTTATTTTGTTTAGAAGCATATCGTTGCTAAAGCAATCTCTAAAATTATTTACATAACTATTTTCTTCATAATCGTTTAGATTTTAATATTACCAAGAGGTTTTTTAAATTACTTTTTGTATGTATGGTGTTCCCGGGCTTTTAAAAAAAAAAGAAGACATTTTCCTCCTGTCCCTGACAATGCTAATCCTTTTCCAAAAAGATTTTCCAAAAGACCTGGTAGAAGAAAACATGCTGCCCTGGCGAGTAACGGTAATAAAGGAAGGAACCCACCTTGTGCTTTTTTTTTTTTTAAAAATATCCGTGAAAATTTTATATCTTTTGCCTTGGGTTTTTGCTTTTGCAATTCGTTTGATTTGCGTTTTTGTTAACATCAGTTTAACCGAACCATGTGCATTATTTTAATCAAATCTTATAATAAGTCTTTATTTATTTATTTATTTGAGTTTTTGTGCCCATTTTAGTTTTTTATTTTATGTTCTTTGTGTTGTTTTAAACTCAATCCAAATTCATTGTATGACAGTTTATAATAGTATATGATATTAAAATCGTATTCTCAGAACTCTTCGTTTAGATAAACCAGGACCTTATTTTGCTTTTTATATTGCACCGTGGACCACTCCTGTGCCTGCTGCCAGACCTAATGATGGCAGTATATTTCATAATGATGTTAATACATTTGAAGCAAGCGTTTTACAACAGGTATAATTGTAGAAAAGATAGAATCACATTGTTTTAGTATATTTTTGATCACTTTATATTCAAAATCATAATTTCTCTTGTTTGCTATCATAAATTTCCGTAATTGTTTTGTAGTCAGAATCATTCTATCATATTTTACTTGACTCGCTTTTAATTTTATTGTTATTAGTTGACTTTTTAAATAAACATTTTAAAATATTTATTTTTTCATGATACAGGAACTTTGGCATAACTTATTATAATATATGCTTATACAATAACATTTATCCTACTATTTTTTGCAGTCAACGTTAGGTAACAGTCACTTAAGATAACAGCATAACAGTGTTAATCAGACGCTGTGCAAACTGGGTATTCAAATCTACCACCTAACTCCCGTGCAACCTCAATATCACTGGTACTCATTACAATATTTTCATCATGCTTGCTAATATCAAAATGAAATATGGAATATAGTATTCTAAAATGAAAAATACTTATATTTGTACCAGTGTTAGTGTCTATGTATTTATTAACTGCATCCTGAACATCGTAAGGGCTGTTGAATAATTACTGGCATCAAATCAGTTCCACTTTTTAATTCGCTCAAAACGGAATCACCATTTCCACTATCTTTAAAACATAGCATATTGGTTGCTGAAGAGTTTGATAATCATTTGAATATGATATTATTTTTCAATTATTTGTTCTCAACAGCTTTTTCTCCCAGATTTGTTGTTTGTGACTCTACTTAACTTGTATAGCTTCGAATACTATTGAACCAATTTATGATGCTAATGGTTTAACCGTATCTTTACTTATTGTTGGTAATTTGCTTGCTAAAACCTTTGTTCCACTTGAAAAGAAAAACACACCCTTTAATGCAAACACATTTCCAAATATGGACCCTACAATATTTTTTCCTTTTTTTATTACGTGTATATATATATATATATATATATATATATATATATATATATATATATATATATATATATATATATATACATATATATATATATATCATATTTGTTCTTTTATTGATAAATAATACGTTACTCATTGATTATTCAAATAAGCTTCTGTGCTATCTTGTGATATTAAACGCATGTTAACTGGTGATATTTGGTACATTGTATTTAATGGTAAATAAATTAGTTCACTTGATTGTATATTTAATAGATAATCTGGGGAACTATTTGATTTAAATGAAGATAATACATCAGAATTAGTTTCATTACTATAACTTCTTGTAACAAAACTAAAATGTATTAATAGCGCATTAATATCTGTTATATTTACAGTTTTATCACCAGTAATGATTTTATGGTCTAATATCTGAGAATTATAACCTAATATATAATGTATTATATATTCTTTTTTTGTAAAATCAACCATATAATTATTTTTCTAATGTTATCTTAAATTTTAGTCTGTTGTATTCTGGTTCAAGTGATATTTTATTTGTATTTCCAAGTAAAATTGTAATTACTCGATTTATATCCGGGATATTATATAAACCTGGTTATAAATTTAATGTATTTCATTTATTACCATCATGATATTAAAAATTATTATTCACTGATGTGATATTAAACCAACTATACCAAATGTCTGAAATGATGAGTTATATTGTATATTGTTTGTTAATATCCGAAACAACTGGGAATGAAATTTTGTGATGTGCCATAAGTCGCATTTCAACTATCAAAGAATAATATAGTTTCAAATACCATTTATATAATATATGATTACGTGTAATTTTTAAATATTGTATATTCAGTTTTATTAATTATTGTATCATTATACAATTTATTAAGGATATTTATAATTTCGTTATCAATATTTTTGTAATGTAATACCATTTTGTTTGCTTGCACATAATAGATGTAATCGTTATGCTAATTCAGTCGGATCCTTTTCATATTTGATATTATCACAAATTAATTTCTTGTATTTTTTCATCTTTTTCTTTTACCTTTCTTTACAATGATAACCCGCTAACTCTATTACTATTTTTTATTATTTGAAGAGATTTACAAAAATTTTTTTTTTTTAAATTTTGTTTATTTTTTTATTGTTTTGGATTGTTGAATCTTTTTGTTATCAAATCAATCAAATCGTAATCTATTTTACGAGATACCACCCGCTTATTGTCAATGTAAGCATCTAGTTTTAGTTCTAATGATTTCTGAGGATGAGTTTATAATTTTCCAAAATATGATTTAGGAGTTAGTTTGTAGGATCTAGGTATGTTCATTTCAATGTCCTAGTCATATTCTGGTTTTCTTCCTTCTCCTTTCTTTGGTACAGGTTTTAATTTGGACCTTACTATTTTACTACGTTTTTCTTTTAACTCTGTCTAATTTTTTTAAAATCCTGACTTTAATTTTGTTTTCAAATTCCTCTTGAGCTTTTTTGTTGTTCTTCTTCTGCTGGCGTTGTACTTGTTTTTTACTTTATGATCTTTGTTTTGTGCGGAGGTCTTCTGTTGTTCCTGGAATGTTTGCTTTGAATTGTTGAACTACTTTAATTTATATTTTTATATTTATCTAATGAATCCAGTATTTCATCAAAACCTTTTATTTTTGTGTCTTCTTGTGATGAGTTGCATGACCTCCCCCCCCCCACACTTAATGTTTTATATTTTGCATTTACTTTATCTTCCAAAACGTCTAATTTTGTCATAGGCACATCTGTCCTTCAGTCCGTCTGTCCGTAGCAAAGCTTATCGTTGTTTCTCCTCCCACAACGCTTGAAGGATTTAAATTAAACTTTCAAGGCTAGATGTGTATATCCTGTTGATGCTTAATAAGGTTTTACCTTTCTCCTGTGGCCAATTTTGTAGATATTTTCTTGAAAAACAATTATGAAAAAGGAGTATTATGAGAACTGAGCTTGTCATCGCATCGACTCCCACAGCGCTTGGAGGCTTTCATTGTAACATTGTAGGTTAGATAGAACTGAGCTTGTCATCGCATCGACTCCCACAGCGCTTTGAGGATTTCATTGTAACATTGTAGGTTAGATAGAACTGAACTTGTCATCGCATCCACTCCCACAGCGCTTGGAGGATTTCATAACCACGTTGTAGGTTATATAGAACTCAGCTTGTCATCGCATCTATTCCCACAGCGCTTGGAGGATTTCATTGTAACATTGTAGGTTATATAGAACTCAGCTTGTCATCGCATCCACTCCCACAGCGCTTGGAGGATTGTAGCATTGTAGGTTAGATAGAACTGAGCTTGGCATCGCATCTACTCCCACAGCGCTTGGAGGATTTCATTGTAACGTTGTAGGTTAGATAGAACTGAACTTGTCATCGCATCCACTCCCACAGCGCTTGGAGGATTTCATTGTAACGTTGCAGGTTATATAAAACTCAGCTTGTCATCGCATCCACTCCCACAGCGCTAGGAGGAGTGTAACATTGTAGGTTAGATAGAACTGAGCTTGGCATCGTATCTACTCCCACAGCGCTTGGAGGATTTCATTTTAACGTTGTAGGTTAGATATGTGCTTGCAGTAGATGCGCACTAAGGTTTAACTTTTTTCTCAAGCCCATTTCTGGGTGTTAGGTAATTTTCGTGTTTTACGGCACAGCAACACTTTAAAGATTACCGAGGCAAGTAAAAGATATTTCTTGACAAATTGTCAAAATAATGGGTTAATTAAGGATTTCAGCTCGTCATCTCTTCTCCTCCTACACCGCATAGATAATGTTTTATAAACTTTGTTGGCTGGAGATATTGTTAGTGTTTATGCTCACTCAAGTTTTACTTATTTCCATGGAGACCAATTTGTGGAAAAAATCCAAAAGAGGGGAAATTGAAGAAATCAGTTTGTTTGCTTAGTTTTTACGTAATCTTATGCAATATTACTGCTGGACATTCACAGATGTGCAGAAAACATTTTGATCTTTCATTGCTCCAAAGGTCTTGAGAGCGTAGGAATGTCTGTTGTTTTACATACAAGAAACACATGTTCAGAAGAACATGCCTGAAGTGGTGGAATAGGGATGTCTGTGACTGCACGTGCATCTACTTTTCATGTGAAATAGAACTTGTACAAAATCTGAGGGAACGACATGATCATGATCATGATGATGATGAGGAGGAAGAGGAAGATTGCATAATAGTTATTGGTTATATTGTTGATGTTGTTTATGTATCGAATATCTTCCCTTCCTAGTCTTGTTCCTTTCCGCCTTCGTGCGAGTTGCTTCCATCGCCAGCTAATAAGTAGAAAAAATAAAAAAGGAATTATCAGTGAATTGTTTGAATCCAAAATGTTTACATGGCATTTTTTAATTTAATTTTTTTCGGCTGAAGGGTCCTTTCGGCGGTATGAACAGAATATTTCTCTCATTTGAAAGGTTTTGTTGCTTCGGTCATGTGACTCGAGTTGAGCGTCCCTGAATTCTATTAACGGAAACTATGAGCGAATGAGCAGAAACCGCATCATATTGGTTGCTGTATCTGATGGAACAGCAGTATGTAGCCAAGAACATAGAAATGGCCACAGGAGTAGGGTTGTGCTATTCCACATGCATTTGCGAGTTGTCAAACATAGGATTTGATCCAGAAATATGTTGTACATATCACCGAAATTACCCTCCAGCCGACAGCACGTGTGTGTGTGTGTGTGTGTGCGAAGAGGGGCTGGTATATCAGACTACATTTCGTCTTGTTTCTTTCTTTTACAAAATGCTGCCACACTTGACAAGTAAACAAACAAATATTCAAATACCACTTTTCTATTCAAATATTGGAAAGAAAAAAAATCTGATTCGAATGTTCGGTTATTCGTTTCAGTTTTATCTCAACTTCTGATCCACATCAGCTTGCGTATATATGATTTTCCTTAGACCTGCTAACGAAGTTTTGTCTCCTGCAGTTTCTTTATGAAACTGAAGACTGTTTGTCTTGTTTTTGATTTTTTTTTTTTTTTTTTTTTTTGTTTCTTGTTTTTTTTTAAATTTTTGGGTATGATTCGATAACACAATACTGATATTGTATACTTGTATTTGCAACGTTAAGGAAACGCAGTCAGCTATGTAGCGTCTGATCAAGATTTGTAACTCTGCCAAACACCTGGTTATAAACACGTTACGTCATAGGTATCTTTTCCTAAAGCTGCCATTGTGCTACCCTCGGCGTCCTCACACAAAAAAACAGATACACATGTAAGCCTCACTGCATTTTATTATTTCTGCATTGGTCCTACGCAACAGTTTGGAGTGGGTTTCATGGCACCTACCCCCTAAATAGGGAGCCCGGGGGTGGGGTAACTTTGTCCATGTACATTATTTGTACATTCTTGGATAAGTTTTTGTTTTTAGCTCATGATCGCATAGTTTTGTTTGCACCTTGTATATATATATATATATATATATATATATATATATATATATATATATATATATATATATATATATATATATATATATATATATACTATTCTGCCTGTAATCATTAGACTTGATGAGGGGATGCATCCTGATGAGTAATATGTCCTCATCACAAATGTAGATCACTGACTCACATTTCACGCTCCACTGATTTTGGTTATGTTTTGTCTTCTAAGTTTATATCTCAAGCACTGTTTATGCTAGAATTATTAAACTAGAAGATGCTTGAATGTATTTCTATTAGAACCAACAAGAAAAGGTGACTGTGACCTGCATTTCACATTTTACTCACTTAGGTTACATTTTTGCGTTTAGCTCATGATCATATAGTGTTTCACTGACTTTGGTTAAATGTTGTGTATGAAGTTAATTTCACAGACAATGTACATGTTGGAACCATGAAACTTGACGATAATATGCACCTCTGTTAGAATCAGACTCTTACGACAAAAGAAGGTCAATGCTACCTATATTTCACTTTTTATTGATTTTGGTTACGTTTTTGCATTTTATTTATGACCACATATTTTTTTGTCATGCTATATGCATACTGTCCTACCTAAAACACAAAACTTGGTGAGAGGTTGTATCGTGATAAGTTCTACAGCCTTATTTCAAAAGAAGTCTTTGTGACCTTTATTTTCATGCTTTAGTGACCTTCTTGAAAGTTTATGTATAAAGTTCATTTCTTATGTATTGTTCATGTGAATGTCATGACATCTAAGAATTGGACACGTCTCTGTTAGTACTACATTCCTATAACCAAAGGAGAGAGGGGGGGGGGGGGGAGATAAAGAGATGGACGAGAAAGGGACTGAGTGTAGCGGTTGAGAGTGCAAGAAACAAATGGGGCGAGGTAGAGAAGGTGTGAGACAGCGAGAGAGGGAGAGGGGGCGAGATAGATAAGGGAAGAGAAAGAGAAGTTAGGTGACAGAGAGATTGAGGGAGAGTTAGGAGATAGGGATGAGAGGGAAAGTGGGAATTAGATAGAGGCGTGTGAGATAGTCTGAGAAATGGGGAGAGAGATATATCGAGGCGGAGATTAAGTGAGAGTTGCTTGGGGAATGGGTGGAGAGAGAGAGAGAGAGAGAGAGAGAGAGAGAGAGAGAGAGGGAGAGAGAGGGGAGGCGAAATGACTGACAAGGGAGTGAGAGAGATAGATAGATGGTGAGAGAAAGAAGGAATGTAGTGAGAGGGCCAGGTGAGGGTGACAAGAGAGATAGGGAAGATTGAGCGAGTAGGCGACACAGAGAAGGAGACGGAGGGCGGATGTGGGGGATATTGAAAGAGGGAGTTGGGTGAGCAATTGTGGAGAGAGAGAGAGAGAGAGAGAGAGAGAGAGAGAGAGAGAGAGAGAGAGAGAGAGAGAGAGAGTACATTGTTTTATTTTTTTAATAGTTGTAATTTTAATACCTTTGTCACTTGTCATGTGATTAGCGACAGAGACCACATTGGAAATAAGTGAGCTTTTGTTTTACTTTTCGTGTAATCCTTCAGTGCTAATTGTATGACAATGTTGTGCGTATTTAAATATTTTGTAACTGAAATACACTCTTACTGAATCTAAAGTAGTCATTTTGTTATCTTGAAATAGAGTATATTTGTATATTCTAGTCAAGTTAATTTCGGGAAATAATTTTAATCTAGGGAATTATTTTAATTAAAAGAAAATATTGTATAAACTTCCTATGCTTTTTAATTATCAAAAGTGAACATTGCTTGTAAAATGTGCGGATTATTTGTTTACCGGGCCCTACTGATTAGCAATAATCAAAGATTAAAAAGAAATAAATGTTTTTCACACGACAAAGGAAAGCACACAATACAAAAATCACTGTTTCTTGTTGACAAAATCTGCACACTATTACGTATTTGTCCTCAATATACCTTTCCGATTTATCAATCAATCTTATTTAATTACCAGTGACCAATGTAAGCGTTATCTCTTAGCCCTGGCATTACGTTACATAATCATGAGACAAATATATGAGAAACTACTTGTCTTTCTTATCTAGTTCACATAATAAACCTGTAAGTGTTTTTTTGTTTGTTTAATACATTAGAAAAGGTTTTGTTATGTAAATGCGCGTGGGCGCAGCTTAGAGCAAAGTTCGGAATTCCACGTCCATTTTTCATAAACTTCCGAATCATTTTATCTCAGATTTTCCCTTTCCCCGAATTTGGCGTCTGCTAAGGCACTTTTGTGACTTTGATAAATCACATGACCAGTACTAAACCAATCAAATTTTGTTTTACAATATATATGTAGGATGTGGCAATCACTGTATCGGAAGTAAGGAAGAAGATGCTCTGGTGTTTATAAAATTCTGTTTGAGTTCATTTCAAGACTGAATTCGTCCAGTACAGGTAAGAATTTAGACAGTTTTCCAGTTATTTCATATTCGAAAGCCACACATTCATGTCATTATGTTAGTTCGACCAGGAAATCTGCTGTGTTATTGGAACGAATCTTCACAGTTGAATTGGCCCCCATTCACGTCAGCATGTGACCGCGCACTTCTCAATGGATGTTGAATGCCTTTCTCAGTGCGCTTTGTTTTTATTTACTTAGGAAATTATGGCCATAATTTTAAAGAGCTTTGTCTCAAAGACCAAATTAATGGATGTTTCTTTATTGTTATAGTAAACGTCACAATCAGTGTACCCGCAGCACTGTGAATCTTAGTCTGCCAATGGCCGTTCATATGATTTAAAGTGGTGATTTCGCGAAGAAAATCTTGAACGAAAATGATTACTTTTTTCATGAAAAATACGCATTTTTCGCAAAAAAGTACTTTTTTCTTGAATAAATTGGTTTCTTTTTCAATAAAGTTGTATTATTCATGAAATTTTCAGCTTTTCAACCAAAAGTAACTTTATCTTGAAATGAATACTGTACAGTAAAATCAAACGTTTTTCATTAAAAGCATGCATCAACGTATAAAGTCGCTTTTTTCAGGAAGAAAGTGACATTCTTCATGAAAATTGCACTTCTGGAAAAAAAAATTGTTTAGCAATGTAGCAATCACGGAGACACATACTCCGTTCAAAGGTTTATATTGTTAGTATGGTTGTTGTGAAAACCCGCACAATGCTGATACTGTCATAATGAGATCTCCCCATGCTTTCACTATAGCACAATGGGTACTGCCATAAATTGTCTGTGGAGTTATGATATGTAATGACCAGTGTTAATGAAGTCTTTGCTTTTTTCTCTTATTATTTGTATTTTCCAGATGAGGAGCGGTGTTGCATATTTAGCATGGGCTTGTGGGTTTTTTGCAATTTGTTTCCTTTGTTCACCAAATCTTGACCCTGGGCGCACTTTTTCATCAGAAAAAAAATATGCCTACAACTTTTTATTAGTGAATGTCCATCCATGTCACTGTTGATGCTAGCAATGGCCAAAGTCGGAAAAGGTGATAAAACTGTTTGATGGCAATGAATATCTATTTTAAAACTATATCTTGCAATGAAAACATTCAAGGCTTGTGGTAGTCGGCTTAGTTGCAATGTAAAGTTCTTGACAGCTATTAGTGTAACATATTTTTGAGGTTAAAGTCACCCCTACGGCGAAGACGATTTAATTTATTTTGAGGTTGAAATAATGACAAGAGATACTAAATTTATGCAAATACACAAAATTATGAATGATAGTGATATTAATGAAATTAAAATGTGTTGTTATTTTAGATATGTATCTAATGTCGTTTTGTGGGAACGACTAGTAATGATTCAGCGGGACTAGTAAATTTCTGAGTCTGCTGGACCATCTGGCTACAAGGCAATTGATGTTAAATTCTAGGCATGTCTGTATGATATTACTTGTTACTTAAGTGTATTGTAGTGCTGTGAACTTGGGGAGAGATTGGATATAAAATGACATGGTTGTGACTTCTGTCTTTTATTCAGTAATTAAAAAAGAAAATGCTTATACCATTTAATAGCCTCAAAAAACTCCTGTGAATGAAAATAATAAAGTGAACCAGGCTCAGTGCTAAGGGGCAGTTGTGGCGAAATAGTTACCCAAGAGTTTTTCATTTTGCCTAAACAACTGAAAAAGAGAAAATGACTTGTTGTTGTTGTTGTGGATTTAACGCCATTTTTCAGCACATGATAGGCTATACATGGCGGCCAGTTTTATCTGGTGGAGGAAGAACCCGGGAAAACCCCAGGAAGAACCACTGACCCACGGGAAGCTACTGGCAAGCTTTCTCACATATCCACATTGGCCGAGCCCAAGACTCGAACCCACGCAGACAGAGGTGAGATGGCAGTGATCGGTAAAGGCGAGCGCCGTAGACCACTCGGCCACCCGGGGCCCCTGAAAATGACTTGTATTGATTTCATCCCATTCCCACACTCCTTTTGTTTCTGAATGGAAGGTCATATCAACATGGGGACTTCCTATGATGTCTAGTTGGTTATGAATGAACATGGTGCCGATCTAACATCAAATATGGCCACCACATTAGTCAAATTTAAAATCTTATTATCACTACTTCTCCTGAAGTGAAAGTTATCTCAGAATGGTGGTTTCACCGGAAGGCTTCTTATGGTGTCTGATTGGTCTTAAATGAAAAATGTACCAATCTAACATCAAATATGGTCACAACAGGATCCATCTTGAAAATCTTGTGATCACTTCTTCTCTTGAACAGAGTATTATTGACATGAGACTTTCACTAGAAGAATTCTTATGCTGTCTTGTTGGTCCTAAATGAAAATGTTGCTGCTTGGACATCCAGTATAGCCACCGCAGTAGCCATCTTGAAAATCTTGTTATTGCTACTGCTTTTGAATGGAGGGTTATACCAGCATAGGGTTTTCACTTAAAGACTTCTTATAATGTCTAGTTGGTCCTAAATGAACATTGTGCCGATCTGACAGCTGGCAGCCATCTTGAAAATCTTGTTACTGCTTGCTACTCCTCCGGAACTGATGTTCATATTGACATAGGATTTTCACCAAAAGACTGCTTATTATATCTTGTTGGTCCTAAATGCAAATGGTACCAATCTTATATAAAATATGGTTATCAAATATTAAAATTGCCATCTTTAAAATTTTGTTATCACTACTTAATCAGAATGGATGATCATATTGGCATGTTGTTGTTTTTTTTTAGCAAAAGTCTTTTAAATGATGTCTAGTTTGTCTAAAATGAAAATGGTGCCAGATCTTAATCCAATATGGCCACCACAGCAGCTAATTCAAAAATCTTTTCACTCAAGAATATTAGATAAATGGTCTTGTCTTAAATTCCTGGAAATTCTTTTCAGGCAGTAGAGCCTCAGTCCTTTTGAGGGACTCTTGCCCAATATTTCATTCAGTAAATGTATGACATGATGACTTTTGTGGAAACTGTTGCCAATTTTTTTTAGATGGTAACATTTTTTCTAGTTTTTTTATATATACAATATTACACGTATGTAGTGTTTCCCACAGAATCTGAAAAAGGCATGATAAGCATCCTATCAAGAGGGCATTTTCAATACACAGATGGCACCTTTGTGCTTTTAATAATTTGAAGGGCAGTCTTTTTAATCGCAATGTAGCATTCAGTTTATAATAATAATACTGACAACATCATTATTATTATTATTATTTTTATGTTGCTTATTGATTAAATTGAATGTGTTCAGTTACACTTCATTAATGCAATAATAATACAAATAATGTTGAAATTGTTTAATACTTTATTATGTTCTAAGTTTAAGTATAGGTAAATGTTTTCTTCCAATATAACGATAATGACAAAGCAAGAAGTTTAAACACATATACACTTACACACATAGCTCGTAACAGATCTGAAATTGTATTGTTAAACCTGTTTAACAGATTCTTTGATTTCTTATAGTAAGGAATAATTTCACTTCATTGAGATCAATGTCCTCATGGGAATTTGTGTTCATTTTTACCATAAGAAGTTTGTGGTAGGCACTTACAGTCAGTTTTGTTGTTCGGTAACAATCAGTTTTACTTGCGAGAAAATTCATTCAAATTTTTTTTATTTCAATCATTTTTGTTTTGTCATTTAAATATTAGGTAATTACAGTTGTTTCAGTCATTTTTGTATTTTGTTCAGAAAATTGATTATCATAGATTTATCAACCTTTTATTTATTTTTTGTCTCCGTGTATTTTCCTTCAATTCACAGGTATGTACAGCAAAACTGCTCAATTAAGGCTTTCAGTCAAATTCAGGAAAAGTCGTAATATGAGGGTTTTCTTAATTTACAGAGGACATGGCTCCAATGATTGTTGACCTGGGTACCAATTGATGCAACTTTTTATTCCTCATTGGAACCATATATACTCGTTTATAAGTCAGATCCAACTGCAAACTGCATTGACCTAGATCTTCCATCACATAATGCACCATTAGATCAGGGTCTGTGCAGTTTGTTCAGAATAATAAGTAGAACAAAGAACATAAACCCTGATCTGCCAGTATATTATGCAACAGCAGATCGGGGTCTGTGTTATTTGCAGTTGGAGCCAACATATAAGTGATTATATGCAGTACACAAAAATAGATATGGACAATATTTGCAAGGAAGTGTACAAAAAGAAAGTTACATTCATCCATGGTCATATAAATCACATTTGATAGCTCGTCTCTAATAAATATTGTAAATGTGTTTTCTAAAAAGGAATATATATATACAGGAATTATCCATGTCTAGGGGCTATTCTAGGATGTGTGTTTGTGGGATTCGTGCTGATTTCTAAAACAAAAATTGCAAGTGACAGGTTAGAATATAACTTTATTTTGCTACTTGCATTTCTTTGCTAGTGGAGTAAAAGTCAACTTGTAAAATCATCTTGGTTACTGGTTGTTATTTAAAATGTACTGGGGGGTGTGGTAACTTAGTTGTTAGAGTGTCAAACTCGTAATCCAAGGCTCACAGTTGATAGCCATCCAGGCAAGCCCAAGTTTGCTGCTACAGTGTGTCCTTGGGAAAGGCACTTAGCTCCCATTTTCTTAGCATGATATAGTCAGTAATGTGTTAAAAGTGCCATTAAAACCAACAAAAGCAACAAAACTTCAAAACTTTTTATTTTACCTTTACTGTAATCCACAAACTTTAAAACAAAAAGAAGCTACTTTTCCTCTTTGTTTCACTTGTAATTTTTTGGTGAACAGGGAGCTGAGGTATCTCTGTTGGTAGAGTATCAGACTCATAATTCAGTGGTTGCAGGTTAAAGACCCACCCAGGCCAACCTGGGTTGGCTGTCTCAGTGTTTCCTTAGGAAATGGAATTAGCTTCCATTTCCTCTGCATGATATAGCCAATCATGTGTTGAAGGTGCTGTTAAAAACCAACCACCAGGGTTCATTTTAGGTTGTGCCCTTGGATCAATGACCCTTATTTTTCATCCTTGGTACATAAAAAGTCTCAGGAAAAAAAGAGAAAGATTAAAAATTGTTCCTATTGATTTTAGGCTAACTGAATTGAGTGCATCCCAAGCTTACCGGTACTCAAAAGTACGCACATTGCCAAAGAAGCATAAGAAGATCAATTTCCTTGGCTGACGAAAATGTCTTACTGATTCTGATTGGCTTGGGCACCAATCAAGAGCACATGTTCAGTGATCATTGATAGAAAAAGTAAAGAAGAGAAAATGAAATCTTCAGCAACAAGACTGCTGCATTTATTTCAAATGGTGCGTACAGCGATGAATAAATGGAGACTAAAATGCCCAAAATAAATTCTAGATGGAAATGGTTACATGAGCATGAGTAATTCAAACCTGATACAGAAGGCTCGCAACAGGGGAGACTGATAATGATCATAGGTGCTCAGGATGTGGATTTATTATTTATGAAATAAATATGCCCTTTTCCAGCATTATATACTTTGAATCAGTCATTTTTGAGCCAGACTGTAGCACAGTTGGTCACAGTTTCCTTGTCAACTAAAACAACAGTGTCCTGAAGCTGAGAAGGAAATTTGAAAACCCAGCTGTATTCTGACTTTGCAACAACTGATTCAAAGCATATAATGCTTGAAAAATGAATATTAATTGCAGAAATTAATAAACCCATGATGTGAGTGTCATTGATAATGATGTTTGAATTTCTTGAACAAACAAGATACTTGTAAGGATATTTGTGACCCGTTTATTTCTAAATGGCCCCAGTTTTTGACCTGGTAGGGGCCATTAGACTCTAATTTTTCCATTTCTGGAATGAGCACTGAACTACCAACCGTGATCAAAATGCTACATAGGTGCAGCTGAATATTTATTGTTTATGACTGAAGTCTGATTGCACAGGTCCAAATGTGTATCTTTTGACCAAGACTTCAAAATAAAGAGATGATAAACCATTTAATTGACTTGCAGTTTCAGCAATGTTGCATTAGATACAACCATTTTGTTTTCTAAGGGGGGGGGGGGGGCGGGGGCAGCATAATATGTAAAACAAAAATCCAAGATAGGCCATCCTATAAAAAAAAAAAAAAAGATTTACAAGTCTTAGTAAGAGACATACTGTCGGTACTCACTTATAAGTCAAGTCCAACTGCAAACTGCACAGACTAAGATGTGCCATTGCATCATGCACCAGCAGATCTGGGTCTATACAGTTTGTTAGGATTAATCAGTAGAACAAGCAACGTAGACCCTGATCTGATCATGCATTATGTGACAGCAGATCATGGTCTGTGTTGTTTGCAGTTGGACTTCACTTATAAGCGAGTATTGAAGGTAGTAACAGATTTTACCTGAAGTCAGATAATATCATAGAAATATTTCCATTTTGGTGAATTAAATATTTTGGCATGCAAAAGAGATGCTGCTGTGACTTAAAAACAAGATGGTTTTAACCCAGTCCACTATACATTATTAGTAAGTAATGGCAACAGTAAAGGCTATATGATATACAGCTGATTTCACAGAAAAGTAATCAGTACTAAAATATGTTTCAGAAATTCTGAATTTGTTTTTGTTGAAGTACATACAAAAAGGAGTTTTATTAATGATTTACATTACATTGGAAAATTTAAATCTTGCAAAAAGAGGACATTTAAAGTTAACTTGCATTTTGCAAGTATGCAAGTGTTCAATTTTAGCCCTGCGTTATATATTGCTAAACATACATTTGTTTACATTGTTCAATCTCCCCTATATTAGAATATTCCTCCATTTTTTCAAATGGAGTGGGAATTACAAGTTTAAGTTCTAGAATAGACCCTGCAATAATGTGTAATGTAGTGTTGCATATCAGCTACTTGTTACATGCTGTTTGTGTAACAGATCTCTGCTAATAACTATGTATCCAACAGTGCTATCACTATGCACAAGGATGTGACTTCTGTAAGTGAATCAAAATATTTAGTAGGTGAATGGAGTCAAAGAAGGGCAATTCATTGTTACCAATGTGGTGGCTTTGCCAACAAAGCAAAAGCTGATGAACATTTCAGGGATAGGAAGATGGCAATAAGGCCATGATTAGCTGGATCAGACACATCAAGTACTGTAATTATGTATGTGATATTCCTTAAATTGCTTTGATCTCCTTGGTGATTGTTGTTCTGAATGTAGTAATTTATTAATTGCTTGCATATGTTCAAGTAATACTGGTTTTTCATAGCATCTTAGATCTAGGCATGATTACATGTAAAGATCTTCATATTGTACATGTGAGCATCCAAGGTACATGTATCAGTGATAAAGTACCATATATACTGCAAACAACAAAGACCCTTATTTTCATTTACATAATTTGCCAGCAGATCAGGGTCTATGTTGTTTGTTCTACTGATTACTCCTTACAAACTGCACAGAAGCAGATCTACATGCAAATTATGCAATGGCAGATCTGGGTCTGTGCAGTTTGCAGTTGGATTCTTATAAGCAAGTATATGTAGTAGAAGAACTGAAATTAACACTGTCATCAGATTATAATAAAGTACATGTTCTTGAATATACAGAAACAAAACTGAAGGAAAGTCAAAATGATCTGCTGATTATTTATTGCTGGTTATGACATACCTACAAAATATACCTGCTTGTAAGTAGAGTCCATTTGCAAACTGAACAGAGCCAGATCTGCTGTCACATAATGTGCCGGCAGATCTGGGTCTATACAGTTAGTTAGAGTAATCAGTTTAACAAATAACATAGACTCTGATCTGCATGCGCATTATATGACAACAGATCAGGGTCTATGTTTGCAGTTGAATTCAACTTATAAGCAAGTATATATGGTAGCTTTTTATTGATACCTTGGATGCTCATACAATAGGGCAGTGACCATGTGAAGTTTTGTATTCCTGTGCTCATGGAATAATAAAACAAAAAGAGTTACTGTGGGCAATAACCATATAAGTTTTGTACCATCACAAATACTTTTATTCCTGTGTGCATGGAATAATAAAACAAAGGCATTTACCATAAGTTTAGGACTCGCGGTACTAATTAAGCGCCCATAGTAAACCGATGCAAATACCATGATATTAAAAATTCAGTAACTTTAAATTTCTGAATGCTCATGATCAAACCTATATTTATCAGTATAGGTACAGTATATCCTTGATGATAGCTTCTGTAAAGAGAAAACAATATGAGCCACAGCATTTTCTGGATCTACATGTGTTTGAAACTTGTGCTTTCAATTCCACACCAAAGAGTCAGGTGCTAATTTCAGAAATGTGTTTTCCAAACTCAAGTCCTTAAAAGGACTGAAATTCCATCACTAAAACATGGTTTCTATTTTTTTCAGCTACAACTAGGATAAACTCTCAAAAGATTCTTGTCACTAAACTTTTTCTTTCAGTATCAACCAATCCTGGCCAGCCAAACACATATATACTCTATTTTATCTTCACCCATTTTTTAGACTGGTTCCTCTTCCATATATTTAGTACTGTGAGGCCATTAGTACTGTCACAAGGACAATAGTATAGTCTGTAATCTACAGGGAAATGTATCTGTTTCTCATACAGAGTGACTCTTGTATTTCACATTCCCATGGGAAACTTTCAGCCTCATTGACATTAATTCCTGTATTACTACATCAAAATTGTATTGATTGAACATGGAACATTACAAGCTGAAGACGGTCATGTGGACATGTTTTGTTGATTGATGTACATGCAGTACTGCTTTGCAGATGGTATGTGATCTTTACACATATTTTCTGTCACTGTGGATCAATATCTGTAAAATTGTACAGCTGAACCCATGATCAAAGAATATTTTTGTACTTAAAATTTTGACATCAGATTCGTCAGTAATTTGACTTTAGCCAACTGTATGTTTGAGTGTGAGAATTTATTGTACTGGTAATCTTGGGGCCTGGTTTGAGTGTTAGAATTGGATGTATCAGTAATCTTGGGGCCTGGTTTGAGTGTTAGAATTGGATGTATCAGTAATCTTGGGGCCTGGTTTGAGTGTTAGAATTGGATGTATCAGTAATCTTGGGGCCTGGTTTGAGTGCAAGAATTTGTTGTACTGGTAGTCTTAGAGCCTGGTCTGAGTGAAAGAATTTGTTCTGACAATAATCTTGGGGCCTGGTTTAAGTGTAAGAATTTGTTTTAACAGTAATCTTGGGTCCTGATTTGAGGTTTAGAATTTGTTGTACTGGTAAGATTTGGGTTTGGTTTGAATCCAAGAATTTGTTGCATGAAAGAAATTTGTCGGTTAATATGCTCGAATGCACTATCACCCTTGAAATTAGAGAAAACACAAAAAAAAGTACTAAGACACTAGGAGTCTACCTGGTCCTGGTACAGTGCTGCATGTGCCTTTGATCCATGGGTCCCATTTAATGTCACCTCAGATGCTTAACCTGTGAGGCGGACAGGGCTAGTAAGGTGAGTCCTAGTGCAGGCACTGGTGCCCCTGTGACGGTTGTGTTAGTCCTAGTGCAGGCACTGGTGCCCCTGTGACGGTTGTGTTCTTAATGACTGACAGTCACTTCGATCTGTGGAATTGCTGCAATAAATGTGTCTGGTTACTGTTGCTTGGATTCAGCGCAAAACTTCAAGAACATTGGTGGTTTTACCCTCAGCAACAACAATGACAGCATTACTCTCCCATGCGTTGGTTTTTAGCTCAACTGATCATAAACCAGTAGAGCTTATGGGATGGTTTAATTTGTCGTCTGTCTGTCCATTATCATAAGTTTGTTATTGCTACTCCTCCTAAACTACTTGGAGGATTGCCATGAAACTTTACACACACATTCATCCCATGGTCTAGTTGGTCTTAAATGAAAATGGTGTTGCTTGGATATCCAATATAGCCACCACTGTGGCCAATTTGAAAATCTTGTTCTAGCTAATCCTTCTTAATGGATGGTCATATCAACACAGGGTTTTCACTAAAAGACTTCTTATGATGTCTAGCTGGTCCTAGATAAAAATGGTACCAATCTGAAATCGAATATGGCTGCCACAGCAGCCATCTTGAAAATCTTATTACAACTCCACCTGAACAGAAAGTCATATTGACATGGAATTTTCACCAAAAGACTTCTTATGATGTCCAGTTGGTCTTAAATGAAAATAGTGCCGATCTGACATCAAATATAGCTGTCACGCAGTGGTCATTTTGAAAATCTTGCTATCATTACTCCTCCTGAATGATGGTCGTATCAACCATATCAATATGGTGGCCACAGTGGCCATCTTGAAAATCTTAATACTACTTCTGAATGGATGGTTATATTAACATGGGGTTTTCAACAGACGACTTCTTATGATGTCTAGTTGAACCTAAATGAAAATAGTGCCGATCTCGTGTCCTACATGGCAGCCATCTTGAAAATATTGTTATTACTGCTCCAGAATGGATGGTCATATCAACATGGGGTTTTCACTAAAAGACTTCTTATGATGTCTAGTTGGTCTTAAATGAAAATGGTTCCTATCTGACATCCAATATGGCTGCCACAGTGGCCATCTTGAAATTCTTATCATTACTCCTCCTAAATGGAAAGTCATATTGACATGATGTTTTCACCAGAAGATTTATTATGATGTCTAGCTAGTCCAAAATGAAAATGGTGCTGATCTGATGTCTAATATGGCTGCCACAGTGGTCATCTGGAAAATCTTGTTATCACTACTTCTCTTGAATGAAGGCTTATTTCAGCATGGGGTTTTCACTAAAAGACTTCTTATAATGTTTTGTTGATCCTAAATCAAAATGGTGCTGATTTGATGTCCAATATGTGGCCATCTTGAAAATCTTGTTATCGCTACACCTCTTAAATGAAAAGTCATTTTGACATGGAGTTTTCATCAAAAGAGTTCTTATGGTATCTAGTTAGTCCTTAATGAAAATGACCAACCCTTGATATGGCCACCATGGTGGCTATCTTGAAAATATTGTTATCTCTATTCCTTCCAAATGGATGGCTATATCAACATCGGGTTTTCACCAATAGATTTCTTATGATACCAAGTTTGTCCTAAATGAAAATGGCGCCAGTCATACGTCCAATATCGCTACCATGACATCTGTCTTAAAAACCATGTTGTCACTACTCCCCCTGAAAGGTTGATCATTATGACATGGGTTTTTCACCAAAAGACTTCTGATAATGTTACTTTCTCCTATATGAAAGTGGTGCCAAGCTGACATCTAATATGTCCACCACAGCAGCTAATTTGAAAATCTTGTTATTGCTGAAGAATATTGGAGATGATTTCAGCGCTCAACAGGTAATAGGAAGAAATGGTTTTATCTTGAATTTCTTGAAATTCTTTTTGCCAAGCTAGTAGAGCATCAGTTCTTTCAAGGGACTATTGTTACTTTAGTAACTCCATGGAAATTGTGGGGACAGAACGTGGGCAACACTTTCAGTTTGTATCGTACAGGCACATAATGCAAAAAAATAAAAATGTGTGTTTTTGGTCAACTGACTGTCCCTGTTTCTTGTTGCCGACCCTAGCCCCCCCCCCCCCCCAAATCACATTGCTGAAATAATTGGGCCGGTTTTGCCCAGTGTTTTGAAGCGCTTGAAATATTATTTGATTTTTTTTTATATATAATGTTTTAAAAAAAATACCTGCTTACCCTAATTTTAAAAACAGTGCAATAGGAAAACGCATATTTCTTTTTTTTTGGCCAAGTGACAGCAGTAATCAGTCTCATGTTCCTGATAACATCTCGCGTGAAAGCTTTACAACTAGCTTTGCATCTATGTTTGCCGCTGGAAACAACATCAAGTGTGAGGATCTCTGTCAATGCACAAGCATTGGAATTTTCAGCCACTCTAACCATCTTTGGCTATCACAACTAAAACTCATGCCATGTTTAGCTGAAAGGAAAAATAAATAAAGCTATGGGGGAGTGACCAGACATAGGCAAGGAACATGAATCATAGGTGCTGCCTGCCAATCCAGAAGTCAACAACAGAGTATTGGTGTAGGTCACACTAAAAGTGCATGACATTGACAAGGAATGCAAACTACTGGCGCGAGAGTATCTATGCCTCCTTGTGGTGGACACATGCCACTTCAGATTGGGGTGGAACGAGGATGCAGAACAGATGGATATCAAGCAGTGGGCTTGCCTAGAGCATCACAAGCCAACCTGCAAGCAACTTGGGTTAATTGTGATTTCTTTGTCGGAACAACAGCCCAAAGTATTGCGGGGATGGTGGTGGTGGGTGGTGGTCATAGGCTCAATTTTTACTACAGTGACAATGTGGTATATAGCAGAACGTCCTCGGTGATACCCTTTCCTTTGATGTATGTAGGGCTCTCTATCATTCGTCTGACTGGCGGAACAAACAGAGTTAAATTAAAAAAAGACACTCTCTGCCACATCACAGTAATCAGCCAGAAAATAAAAAGTCGGTGAACCTGCAAACAGAGGGCTTGATATTTGTGACTCTTGTTGTTGGTGGGTGTGTGGAAGACTTATTTCAAGATCTAGTGATATCAAGCAAACTGACGCCATCTTTGACATCACTGCCATATTTCCAGTACACCGTGGTGACAGGTTAGAGGTGCATGTCTGCAGGGAGCAAACCCTTCCACCCCTCTAGATCAAATAAATTTTCACATCATGCTGCTTATAGAGGAATTATAATGTCACTATATCCAAACTCCAAGACCCACAAGATTTTTGTCTGAAAAAGACCTGTGATGCTGAAACCTCCTTACGTGTGAATTAAATGCTGTGGATGGTGCTGACACTACACCGACAGCTTTGTCTAGGCACTGGTGTGGCTGGGAGTGGAATTTTGTCAGCAGTCATTGCTGCCCCCTTTGCCATTTTCCCTGAGATCACAGCTTTGAGTTGTGGTCTGATTTTTGTGGCTGAAAGATTTATTAGCTGGCAACTATCCATGAAAGCTAAAAGCATGATAAAATTTGCATCTTTGTCAAATGGAAGCTCTGCACAATCTCAGACCACATATCTAAGGTGCTGCACAACAGCACCATCTCTGAAGAAGGGTTAAAGTTAATCCTAGATAAAGTCAACAACTGTACAACCATGAAAAATGAAATATGGGGTGCATTGTAATCAACAAAGTGGCAAAAAATTAACAGATAGCCAGCGGAAGAGCCCAAGCCCATGAGGAGATCATACAAAATCTGACTGGGAATTCATAATACACTGTGTTGTCTGTCAGAAGACCAAAAATGACAGTTTTCTGACTCGAGGCCTAATCCCAGTGCACCTCCAGCATATGATGCAATTTTCAATAACAAGCAAACAAAATATGTGTTCCCCAAGTACCTATTTTTGCATTTTCGCATGCTTGTTTAGTAAATAAAAAAAATTATTGCCGCCACTTGTACAGTGTGTGTAGCATAACTGCAATGGACTAAACAGTGTCACTGTACGAACTTTTACTGTTTTCAAAGGTGAAAGGCTCACAAATATAATGGCATTCTGTGCATCAGGAATGCCTTTTATTGTGGTAAGGAAAGTCGGAAATTAAATGCCCTAATTTCCTCCACACTTTACATTTAATAAATCAGTTTGTCACAAGCTGTGAATTTCTTCAACGGGGCTCTGGGTGGCCTTGTGATCTAAGGCACTCGCCTTTACAGATCACTTACACATCTCACCTCTGTCCACATGGGTTCGAGTCATGAGTATGGGTATGTGAGAAAGCTTGCCAGTAACTTTCCATGGGTAGGTGGTTCTTCCAGGGGTTTTCCCAGGTTCTTCCTTCACCATATATATTGGCTGCCAATGTTTAGCCTATCGTGCTGAAAAATCGCGTTAAACCCACAAAAACAAAACCAAACCAAATCGTTTCTTCAGCACCAATTTTCTTCACCAGGTATAAAAGTACTGGTACTTCAGTCCAATAAACGTATGTGTATAATATTTATATGTGCCAGAAATTGTTTCACAAATCAATATAAATTGCAAATTTATACACACTGCTTCAAAATTATTCAAATTTGTTAAGGGTCAGCAATAGGATAGCCCAGTCAAAATTGTCTGGAGATTTGATCAAAGAAAGTTGAATACTTGTAATCTTATCATAAAAATCTGAGACCTTTACCATATTTACTTGTATATAATATGCTAGGAAACCTTTACCGTATCTACCTGTATATAACACACTACAATTCCTTTACCATATGTACCTGTATATAACTTGCTCGGAATCCTTTACCATATCTACCTGTATATAACACACTGAGTCTTTTACCATATCTACCTGTATATAATCTGCTCAGTATTTCTTTACCATATCTACCTGTACACACTTCAAGTCCTTTACCATATCTACCTGTATATAACACACTGAGTCTTTTACCATATCTACCTGTAAGTAACTTACTCGGAATCCTTGACCATATCTACCTGTATGTACACACTACAAGTCCTTTACCATATCTACCTGTATATAACATGCTCTGAGTCTTATACCATGTCTACCTGTATATAATACACCCAGAGTACACACTCCGAGTCCTTTACCATATACACCTATCCCTCGATAACTCGCGCACAATGGGGTCCAAAAACATAGACCGCACTATAAGCGAGGGTGCGAGTTACCGAGGGACCTCAAAACAAATTTATGGGGATGCCATCCCCGCTGCCAGCGGCAATGAACATCGAGAAAACCAGTGTGTATGGGGGGGGGAGAGTAACGGGGCTGTTTAATGGCTGAATACTCATTTTATAATTGCATTGGGAATAATTGTCAATAAAGAGCTTTTTTCTAATGTAGTTATTCGCTTTTTTTGTATAAATTACCTTTATTTTCAAGTTACCCAACTGCTGAAAGATCGTTAACAACATTAGTCCAAGCTGTTTCAACAACACTTGTACGTGAATAAATTATTACATCATTCCTTTTTTTAAAAAACTAGGGACCTATATTTCACGAAACAACCGTTAACGTTGAAACTCGATTTATTTATTGTTTTATTAATAAAACTTTAATGCCGTGATTTCATTGCAAGTAATAGTGAAACATTTTCTCACTACAAACTTGGGATCTCACTTCTTTCCTAATGAACTGTATCGGTGAAACAAAGCTTTTTATTTGCCAAGTACTCGCCCCCCCATCTACGCATAATTACGCTTTTACCTTAGCCCCTATCTGTACATTTCTATGCATTACATGGTACCTGATAAACATAGGTACTATCTTCCAGTTTATTGTTGATTTGCCATGAGTTAGTCAAAACTTAGAAAGCATGTTTACTAACATCCGATTTTAATGACGTATTTCCTGCTATAAGGCAATGTAAATCTAAGTTTAACCGACCAATTATACTTAGAGTGGGTTTTGCAGGCCACATCCAAAACGGCACTGTTAATCGATGGTAATACCCCAATTCTGTGGAAATATTATGGCCTTTTCTATGCATGTGAGTTATATATCAGTGTAATGTTTTCCTAATATAATGTTGAAGTTTACATTAGGAGTATCGATTCATATATTCATTACATGTCTCATTTCTGTTTAAAAGCACATTTTTAGAATGCATGGCAAATATGGTAAGTCTTCTTACATACATCGTTATGTATATTGGCGTTTTAAGGTGTTTAAAACACAAAATCAGCCGTAATTGTGGGACATATGAAATAAAACAACAAAATTAAGAATGTTTGTGTTGGTTTATTTGCTGCAATCTTTTCAATATGCAAAGTTTCAATCAAATCACACTAACAGACAATAACGGAAGTAAAATTTTGCATTTACGTAGGGAATTCCCTGATTTCATCATGGCGATTTCGTTCAGTTCCTACAAAATAGCCGATTTAATTAATAATGATGTAATTTCAGATGATGGATCTGACATTTTGTCGTCAGATATCGACATTGCAATATCCTCAGGCCCCTGACTATAGTGGATGAAAAAAACTTATTGACTGTTATATGAAGGTTAATTTTGCATGGAAAATTGTCGTGAAAAATGTGACTGTCTTAACAGAGTTGATTGTCCTACAGAGGTGGCTGTTAGAGCAGCTTTTATTGTACAACTTTTTGATTTTCTATTCCAACATGAATATTTTTATAACCGAAAATCGCGTACACCAGTTAATTTTTGTTGACTTAGTATTATACAGCATGTGAACATGTTACTCAGCTATTGGCTCTGCACTTTTCTGACGTCTCATTCTGTGAGTGTCGCATTTTTACATCTCATTCTGTAACATGTCTCATTTTTACGTCTCATTTTGTGACAGTGTCACATTTTTAAGTCTCATTGAGCTTTTCTGCTATTGACATGTGCTTCCAAAAGAGATAGCATAATATACTTGTGTAAAATTCAGATCCTAATGCAAACTGCACAGACCAAGATCTGCTGTCACATAATGCACCAGTAGATCTGGGTTTATGCACTTTGTTAGGGCTAATCATTTGAACAAACAATGTAGACCCTGATCTGCCAGTGCATTATATGACAGATCAGGTTCTATGTTGTTAGCAGTTTGACCCAACTTTTACACAAGTATAGACAGTATCTATTGCACAAGACTAATACACTATTGCTCAATTTCTGCATGTGTTTGTTACTGGAGAGAAAATGTGTTTAAGGTTAGAAACATACGGTAGGTAAATATGGTGTTCTATATTCAGTTAATATGACACCTTAATGATAATTTATTGCAAGTCAATTTAAGTCATGCATTTACCCAGCAGTTTGTGAGAATCTGGTGATTTCTGTTGGGACTAGTTTGCATTTGAATTGCTCAAGTCTAGACAGTGTGTACACACACACACATATATATATATATATATATATATATATATATATATATATATATATATATATATATATATATACACACATACACACACAGAGATTCTTGCTTTAATACTTGGCTGTATGATATCTGTCATATTTACATATGGAAAGTCAATGAATACCCTGATCTGTCAGTACTGTACATAATGGTACATGTAGATCTGTGTCTGTGCTATTTACAGTTGGATTTGGTCTATATTCTGAGAAATACGGTAGTCAAGTTTGCCAGTTATTGGACATTAAAGCTTATGCAGGGAACTGTGTACTTGTGTGGGGAAATAGTGTTGTGCCAGAGATTATTCTAGAACTGCAAATTGGGGGTTGAGGTAATTTCCCTATCCATAAGAAAAATAAAGAGGGGGCATTTTCTAAATACAGGTGGGATTCAACCAAGAAATAAAGATTAGGCTTGCAAATATTATGCTAAATATTCACAACAGTCATTTGATTGTTTGGTGCAGTTGTTGAGGAATTAGCATAATTCCCACAATTGCTCGTCCAAGAAAATGGATCCTATTGATTCGGATGTAAATGTCATTCTTCTAACCAAGGTTTTATGTTTACATTTGATATCTGGGTGCACATGTACCTGCATACTTTTACATCTTTGGTACATGAGAATATATTTAGACATCACTATTGTGGCCCATATTGACAAATACAGATGAGTTTATTCAACAAGAATTGGGGATGTTTGTTGAGGTGACAAGAAACTAAAGCTTCATGTTGTTAAAAACAATTAATCGGCACTCTAAATGCCATGCTCTGTTTATTATATTTTATTTAACTACATAATTAAGAAAATAATGATGCACTTTGAAAGCTCAGGATTGTGGATTTCCCACAATTTAAAGTCCGATGTCCCCAAAAGCTTGACCACTGTGCTCCCTCCTGGGTGTGCTTTCTTTGTCATCATGTATGTTTACTTCAGAGAAAAAATTGAAAATCCAACGTTAATTTTTCTTTAGTGCACATCCATTCAAAGGCAGTACAGTGTTCAGATGCATTTCCATGAAAACAACATATTTGGCAATTGAAATATTCAGGTTTTGTTAAGTAATTGTTTGCCATCAGTTTCACTGCACAGTTTGATAACCAATAGTGTGGTATATTAGTCTGATGACAAGTAGTGTAATACATTATATTAGTTTGATGAGTAGTGTAATACAGTATATTAGTTTGATGACAAGTAGTGTAATACAGTATATTTGTTTGATGACAAGTAGTGTAATACAGTATATTAGTTTGATGACAAGTAGTGTAATACAGTATATTAGTTTGATGACAAGTAGTGTAAAACAGTATATTTGTTTGATGACAAGTAGTGTAATACAGTATATTAGTTTGATGACAAGTAGTGTAATACAGTATATTAGTTTGATGACAAGTAGTGTAATACAGTATATTAGTTTGATGACAAGTAGTGTAATACAGTATATTAGTTTGATGACAAGTAGTGTAAAACAGTATATTAGTTTGATGACAAGTAGTGTAATACAGTATATTAGTTTGATGACAAGTAGTGTAAAACTATATTAACTTGATGACAAATAGTGTAATACATTACATGTATATTAGTTTGATGACAAGTAGTCTAATACAGTATATTAGTTTGATGACAAGTAGTGTAATACAGTATATTAGTTAGATGACCAATAGTGCAATATATTGGTAGATTAGTCTGATAACCAATAGTGGTGTACATTACTCTGACAACCAGTATATTGGCACGTCCTGTTACTGTCGTATGCCTATTACTGCAGCATTTAAACGTTTTTGATCATTGATGTCATCATGCATAACATCTGAATAACCTGCATGTAAATATAATGTCAGGAAGTTCACATAGCTGTGAATATAAAAAATTTGAAGAACAACTCTGTCCAGGGTACACAAAATCGTTGATTTTCTTGTACAAATTTAAGTAAGTGATAATTCCAATTCATACCATATCCAGTTCTGATCTCTTTTTTGTACTTTTCAATCATAAAATCATGCCATGCACAATGTCTACAAATCGTTTGCTCCACAATTTAAACAATACAAGCAAAATTGGTGACATGACTGATGCTCTTCGATAAAAATTGTTATCTAACTTGTAAGGGGCCTGTTATGGGTGTATTGTCAATCTCGTGAGTTTTGTTTCAGTGTGGGTTCTTAGCTCAGTAGTATAAAGGCAAGTTAATGAACCCTGTAATCCCTTCAAATTCATGAAAGGTGTTTTCTAGACATGGGGCATACAATTAAAGTTTATGTGGGTTGGGGTTAACTATAAATATGCCATGTAATATATCATAAGAATATCATAAACCATAATTATTTCATGGATTTACTACAACTCTAGCATATAAAGATCTTGATTGCATTTATGAATTTAATTTTGAAATTTTGTTATTAAATGTCTTGCTTTTACATAATATTTCCTGATTTTAAAAAAAATCGGTCTACTTTGATACTGTACTACCAGTGGTCTGTGTATTTCTTAATAGCTATATTAATAGGATGTTCTCTTTTGAGCACCTTCCATTAGAGGTCAACTTGGAATAACGAGCACTTTGGCTGTCCCATTGATCAGAAATTAAAATCATTCACCGTGACAAATGCACCACACATTGATTACTGATGCAGTAGGATAAAAATGAAAAAGTAAGTACTGTATAGTGAAACTTTTTCGGGTATGTTTTCTAGGTAGTAACGTGGTAATAGGATGTACCAGCCTACTGCAATATATTAGTCTGATGAGCAATATAATCAGAGAAAATGGCAGTCTTATATAAAATACTGGTAGAAATTGAATGACGACTGAAGTTTATTGAGAGCAAGATCAGGAATGGAAAATTTTATAGTACAGCTCTTTTCAGGTAAGCCAGATATTCAAGCATGTCAATTTTTATATGCCTGCCGTATTATGTTATGATGTCTGTCTGACGATCTGTCTGTCTCTTTGTTACCAATTTCGTTTCTACGCAATGACTTGAGGTGTTCACCATCTAGTGTTACAAAAATTTATGGATGACTTGCACTTTTGGTAAGAAAGAGTCCTATCAATTTTGAGGTCAAAAGGTTAAAGATCATGGTCTCTGTGACACAAAAAATAAATGGTTTATGCACAATGACTCTAGTTCTCCACTGTATACAATTATCAAACTACTTTGTGAATGGGTTGCACTTGGGTTAAGGAAGAACCCTATCAATTTTGAGCTTAAAAGGTCAGGGACACTCTGAAAGAAGAAAAATATTGTTTTCATACAGTAAACACGGGGTGGGTGTATAATGTGCCATTAATGGTTCTCTTGTTAAAGTTTTTGCCAAGCCTGCAAGGCAGAAGCCTGAAATAGTGTTTACCTTGACATCTGTGTGTGCGTGTATGTCTATCCATCTATATGGCCACACATCTGCCCACACCCGATTAAAGTAAATTTTACAATTTTTTAGATTAAACTGTATGTTAAAGTTTCTTATTTCTAGCTAAATAAAAGGCAGGCTTGACAAAAAGAATATTTTTTTTTGCAACAATGTAAGCATCTGAGGAAAAGATTGCAGTGCAATGCAGACAAGAAAGTCAAGGTGGCAAAACTGTCAAATGACCAAATAAGATTATCTTCCTCTCTGTCAGTCTGTTTCTCTCTCTTTACCCATACTAGCACATAAAGTATATTGTGGCATTTTTCTTTTATCCCATTAAAGTATACTATGTGGTGTCCATTGCCTTTGGGATCCTTGATGTTGAACCGAAAATTTTTTATTGGAGGTGTTTGGTATGTTGATTTTGAATCCATAATTTTAAGTGAACGTGTCAGTTGTAAAGTTCCTGAATGTACCAGAACAGCTACTGTAGCTCTGGCTTTAGAACGCTGTTAATAGGAGACATAAGAGTGATCCTTAAGTCTAGGAGCCTTATACTAACGGCTGTCTTAATAAGGCTGTGTCCTGTCAGTGCATGAAAACACAAAAATAGATTGATTGATTGATTGATGGAGTGATTTTGTATTTTAAGGCACAGCAACACAAGTAGGTTATTTAGTGCCAAGGCAATTAGAGTCGAGTGTCTTGTCCAAGGACACACCATGGTAGCTGACCCTGGTTGATTCAATGGAAGGATTTGAGTCCACAACCTTTTGGACACAAGTTCGGCATGTTCCACCGCAGCTCTCCCCAAAAATAGATTATGTAATGAAATGATGAGAAATGAAATTATAAATGGTTTTCATCAGCTGAGAACTACAATAAATCAAGTGGCAATGATAAAACAAGAATGATGAATAAAAATTAATGGAATTCATGACCATTCCCACATTGTAAGAGGGGAAATGGTACAATGAAGTGTTGCACCTAGGATTCCAAGGGCAGGTGATACTGTCGCCCACCCTCCAGATTTGGAGGACATACAACATTTTAATGGGTCATGTGAAAATAGCAGTACCTAATGCGCTAGTAGTGCTAAAAAATTAGATAATCTTTTTTGATTAGACAGTTTTGTTACCGTAACTATTTTGTCTGCACTGTACTATCATATTACAAAAAAGATTTTTTCCTTTAGTGTTCACTCATTATCTACCAGCATTTATTATAACAAATACCCAAGTGTTCAGATTTATTTTTATTATCAAATTAAAAAATTATTCGTTAAATGACAGATTGTGTATTTGCATAAATTTCTTTTGTCAATAACTCAACCTCAAAATAAGTTAAATCTTTCTTGCAGTAGGTGTAACTTAAATCTCGAAAATACATTACACTAGCGGCTGACAAAGATTTTACATTGCAACTTGGCAGACTACCACAAACCTTGAATGTTTTCATTGCCAGATACATTAATTTAAATTGGATATTCATTGCCATCTTATGGTTTTATCATCGTTAGCAACTTTGGCCTTTGCTAGTGCCAACATAGACGTGGATGGACATCTACTAAAGAAATATTGTAGGCATTTTTTTATTTCTTTCTGACGAAAAAGCGCGCGGGGGTGGGGTGGGGGGGGAGCTCACAGGGTCAAGATTTGTGGAAAATTGCTGGAAACCTGCAATCCCATGCTTATGGTCCAGCACTGTAGTGAGGGAATTAATAATGAGGAACCACTATATGTTCAGTATATTTATATACAGGATTTTAAATGCCATTATGTTTGCACATGCACAGTGCTGAGCCAAGAATGCATAGTTAATTTACTTGTGCAAGCAAGGCAGAAGAGCAGGTGCACATGTGCACTTAGGCAGAAAAGTACAGTTCATGCTATGCTAGGATGTATATAATATAGCCATTGGATTTTGTTTTTGTAACAAACTGATTTGGCAATACTCCAGACATCACAGATCCCTGACTTAAGTGCAGATCTAAAAAAAAATCTAAATAAAGAAAATGTATGTTCTCACCAATACATATCCCCACATTTCTTATTACTTAATACTCCACAAAACTGCCAACTGCAAACAGCACAGACCCAGATCTGCCAGTGCATAATGCACCAGCAGAACTGCATCTGTGCAGTTTGTTAGGAGTAATCACTAGAACAAACAACATAGGCCCTGATCTGCTAGTGCATTATGCGACGGCAGATTAGGGTCTGTGTTGTTTGCATTTGGACTTGAATTAGATTGCACACAAAAATATGTTTCCTATTGCACTGGTTTTAAAATTAGGGTAGGCAGGTAGGTATTTTTTTTTTAAAAAACATACATAAATCAAAATAATATTGAAAGCGCTTCAAAGTACCAGGCAAAACTGGCTCAATTAGATGCAAAAATCAATTTCGGCAATGTGATTTTGTTTATAATTACAACAACAACAAAAATTGGTGCGGGGGGGGGGGGAGTGGTAGGGTCGGCAACGTGAAACGGATGGTCGGCCGACTGGAAACACATATTTGGGGGGGGGGCCTTATAAGCGAGTAATCCATCTGTTCCCTATTTTGTTTCAATCCGCAAACTCAAGGTATACACCATTTACCATTGCCAAGCTTCGTAAATAACTTGAATTTACATGTAGGGTAAGGAAGAATCCTGTCAATTTGGGGGTCAAACGGTAAAATTTCAAGGTCACCATGACTGAAAGAAGGTTTCCATACAATAACATTAGTTCTACAATTCAGACCTGGATGAAACTCTGTGAATGGTTTGCACTTGGCATGTGGAAGAATCCTATTGATTTGGGGGTTAAAAGGTCAGAGGTTAATATCATTATTACTAAAAGAAGAAAAATGGTTTCTTCATAATGATGTTAGTTCTACATCACAGACCTGGACCAAACTTTGTGGACAGCTTGCACTTGGGGTAACGAAGAAGCCTATTGGTTGTTAGGTCAAAGTTCAAGGTCATTTACTGAAAGAAGAAACATGGCTTACATATAGTAACTGGAGTTCTACACCACAGATCTGTACTAAACTTTGTGGATGGCTTGAAGTTAGAGTAAAGTAGAAGCCTATTGATTTTGGAATCCGATGGTCAAAGGTGAAAGTCCCTGGCTGAAAAATTGGCTTCTGCACAAAAATGTTAGTTCTCAGTTATATACCTTTACCAGAGTTTTGTCGATGAGTTACACATTGGGTAAGAAAGAAGTCTATTGATTTTGGGTAAAAAGGTCAAGGTCATTGTGGGCTTTTGGGTTAAAAGGTCAAAGGTCAAGGTCATTGTGACTGAAAGAAAAATATTTTTTTCTTCTAATAGTTTTACTTCTCTAGGAAGTTCCTTACCAAACTTTGTGGATGGCTTGCACTTAGGGAAATATTTAAATCTTCAGATTTTGGGGTTTAAAGGTCAGAGGTTGGAGTCATGGTAAGTCTACTAAAGAAAATAATGGTTTATGCAGAGTTTGTTAAGTTCAAGATTGAATACCTTGACCAGAGGTCAAGGTCAAGGTTATTGAGACCTGTTGATCAATAATCTCCATAGTCAACAATGCTCTTCTAGTGCCTACTATTATGGGCAGGTACTGTATATAAGTACAGTTGACAGTACTCTTGTTTCATTTACCATATTTACCCATGTGTAATGTATACCCATCTACACTGTACTACACTAACAGCATAGTCCCTGATCAGCTGTTACATTATGCACAGGCTGACCAGGATATATGCTATTTGTTTTACTAAGGATTCAAACAGTGTGTGCCTTAATCTGCTGGCTCATCAAGTGACAGCAAATTAGGGTGTATGCAGTGTTTTCTGAAGCCTGGAATTTTTGGAGGTCATATAAAAGTTTTCTTACAAATCGTAAACAGAGTGATATCGTGTGTGTGTGTGTAATGCAAGAACTCGAGAAAGATTAAAATTATATTTCAGAAAACTTTTAATACCTGGGTAATTGTAATTCTCTACTGTTTTCAAAATTCCCATTTCAAAGGCTTGACACTTGTTCTGTTTTTACTTTGACTCCCTTTTTTCAGACTCTGCATCCTGCAAATGATTAGCATGGTTCTAGTCCAGAGAATGGCAATTCGGATTGATTTTCTGTGGAAAATGAAAACATTTCAGTTAATCGCCATTGTTTATGTGGTTTGGATGTAATAATTTTGGCAAAATGTTCAGGGCATTTTAAAATCAAGTCAGTTCAAACAGCTGACAGTTCAGTTTTACGAAGTGGTTAATTTATGACCTTGTCATTGAAGCACTTGAGTAGTAATTTTACATAGTGTGCAAATAAAGTGTTTTGGTTACCAGTGACATTCATTATCTAAAACAGTCTAGATTATGGGTGCTTCATGGAAAATGCAGTGACTGATATTGGTTGCACCAGTGGGCAAATCACTGCCACAAAGATGTAAAAATGTGCTGTAAAGAAACACTGTTCTGTTATCAGCTGGGTGTGACTAATCGATATACATGTAAAAATATAGTACAAGGATGTTATACAAATACTCCATGGCAGCCTATTACCAGTTTCAGATAATGCACACAAAGGTAAATCTGTGTCAACATAAAATGTCTACTGGAATATTTTTTTGTAAGCTGCAAAACATAGAGTATTTGATACTGTTTACATAGATTCAGTTAATAATCTGGTTTTTGAAAATTGGTGGGTGTTAGTAATCAACATAGGAGAGAGAGAGTGTTAGAACTGTAATCAAATAAAAAACCCTAACATGCATGTAGGCAATAGAAGTAAAGTACCTTGCCCAAGGAAACGCAAGAGTAGTCAATCTATGCTGACCCAATGGTCGGATTCAGACCTGCACTTTTTCGGTCAAAAGTCAACTTAACCACATGAGCCATCATGGCTCCTACCCTCCATTAGGCCTCGTATGACATGCAAGAGGATGCATGGGGCCTGCAAGGGATCTGCAAAAAGTAGTACCATATATACTTGCGTATAAACCGGGTCCAAATGCAAACAACATAGACCCTGATCTGCCATTGCATAATGCACTGGCAGATCAGGGTTTATGTTGTTTGTTTCACTGATTAGTCCTTACAAACTGCATAGACCCAGATCTGCCAGTTTCATTATGTGATGGCAGATCTGAGTCTATGCAGTTTGCAGTTGGTATTAGCTTATACACGAGTATATGTGCTAGTCTTTGAAGACAGTCTGTCAGTTGAGGTCATCCCAGTATGTAACAACATTTGTACATTAAGAATCTGGTCTTTTAAGTCTGGTTTTACTTAATATAGTTTTTCTACAAGAGGTGGCATAGCTGCAGTAGCGTTCTAACTTCTATATTTTGACCACATTTTTTGATGATAGTTAAAATTAAAGATTGTCTTGTCTAACCTTGTCTTTTTCTCAAATTGCCTGATACATGTTTGTTAGTCTTTTTGTGAGAAAACAGTTTTTTGCAAAAGAGAATGGGACATGATTTTTTTATGATGCACCTTTTTTTTCAACATTTTTATGGTATAGCATCTAAATTCCTGGCTGCAACACCAGAATTATTGTGGATGAGTTACACTTTGGGTAAGAAAGAAATATATTGAAGTGCCAACACTCTGTCACAATTGAATGTATTGAAGGGCCAACACTCTGTCACAATTGAATGTATGGTGTTTACTTTTTGGTGGATGGTAACTGGTTTTATTCAGCGAAAAACGACTGAATTCGTTTGCATAAAAATAATAGTAATTAAAAATAAACACACGTCACAATTTGTATACAATTAGATAGGTTGCAGAAAAGCTGCTTATGCTGTGTAATATTTGTCGAATAGACCTGTATTCCTCTAACAGGGCACACTTAACAGAAATCACAACACAGCATGTGACATTATAGCAGGTATATCCTTGCCTTATGCTTTCATTGTAATAATGATGGACTTTTTCATTGTAATGATGATGGACGTTTTCATTGTAATGATGATGGACTTTTTCATTGTAATGATGATGGACTTTTTCATTGTAATGATGATTGACTTTTTCATTGTAATGATGATTGACTTGTGCAGTTAAATTAATCAGTTCCACATGACAGAGGTTTGGGGGGGGTGTATAAAAATGTTTTTCTGCAAAAATGTGCAACATTTTTATGTCATCTGTGATGTAAGTTTATGTTTTATTAAGATTGGATCTTTTGGAGAAGTTAGTGGTGGTTGTGCTGACCAAACTTTGTCAATGCCTCTTTTGTTTCAGAATATAAATGAAAAAGTTGTCCTTAAAAAAAAAAACGTGTATGAAAATATATTTGGACAGAATTTAGTCTGGCATTTGACATGTTGTCATTGTATTTTCTCTTGTACAGATGAACTTATGTTCAGCACACTTATATCTTATAAAAAGAACAAAATTTTACATTTGAAGATCCACATGTATAAATACTTACGACTGAGGTTGGCTGCTGAAGGGACTGCACCATGACGGCCATCTTGAAAATGTTGTTAATGCTACACCTCTTAAATGGAAAGTCATTTTGACATAGGGTTTTCATCAGAAGAGATGATACCTGGTTGATCCTAAATGAAAATTGCGCCAATTGTACATCCAGTATTACTGCCACAATAGCTGTCTTGAAAATCTTGTTGTCGCTACTCCCCCTGAATGGTTGGTCATATTGACATGGGGTTTTCACCAAAATACATTTAATGAGGTCTGCTTGGTCCTAAATGAAAATCGTGCCAATCTGACATCCAGTATGTCCACCACAGCAGCTAATTTGAAAATCTTGTCGCTAAAGAATATCAGAAATGGGTTTAACACTCTGCAGTTAAAATGAATTCTTGGAAATTCTTTTCATTCAGTAGAGCATCAGTCCTTATAAGGGACTCTTGTTTTAATTATTTTTATTCTGCTGTCAGGTGTCAAGGAGGAGAGGTTTTACTATACACTGTATAGGGAAGATAACAGAAAGTCAGTCAGAAACAGAGGTTGTTATTAAAGGAAGGTCACCATTATGGGAGGTTTAACTGTGCTTTTGAAGATGGAAAAGAGGTTTCACTTTTTAGGCTTGTTTGTTCAGTCTAGTGACTATCAGTTTTTCCAGTATGCTTTTTGACCATGGACATGTAACTTTTAAAACTAACCTACAAGCTAAGTTGCAGTGTCAGAGGGAACACATGAATTAAAACTCCTAAAACCCACAACAGGATCAGTCCTATGAAGTTTTAAACAAAAAAACAAAAACAAAAGGACGGTATATTTTCACAGCATAACATTATTGTTACAAATGATTTTATGCAAGTGATTTTCAAGCTGGATGAGTTCTTGTCAGTATTATTTTAGTCTTACATACACAGGCCACTTGTCCATGGGTCCATGGGACAAGTACTTTAAGATATAGAAATATAGCCAAGGAAAAAGGGGAGCAAACAGGCACCAAAAAGGAGGTAGAGTGGTTGGGCTACTGTATTGATCAGAATCAGGCATACAAAATGTAGCTCTGCCCATGTTGCACTGTAGCCAATGTTAGCTAAAGGTTGCAACAAGTTTGTGGTAAAGGTCTTGAACTTGATTTGGTATGTACTGTAGCTTGACCAGGTGATTGAACCTTTCTGTAGAATGTTTATTTGGTAGAGTCCACTTCATAATACTAGTACTTCAGAGTAATCATAAACAGATAATGCTATCTTGGAGTATCTAAACCTAAGGGTTCAAAGAAAGGCTGTAATCCCTTTTTAACAACCTTAATTGGTGTGAGGAATGATTAGCTTGGTTTTGGTTTGGTGTTTTATTGCACAGCAACAAAAGTACCGTTTATACTTACATATAAGCAGGGTCCAAATGCAAACAACATAGACCCTGATCTGCTGTCACATAATGAGCCAGCAGATCAGGGTCTATGTTGTTTGTTCTACTGATTAGTTCTTGCAGACTGGATAGACCCAGATCTGCCGGCGCATTATGCGATGGCATATTTGGGTCTATGCAGTCTGCAGTTGGTATGAGCTTATACACGAGTACATGTATATATACGGTAGGTTATTTAGTGCCATGGCAATTGGAGTATTTTGATGTGTATAATGTGTACTACTTTATATATATAACACGAACCCCTATTTCTGGCCTAGCATGAGGTGAAAAACTTGGTTCTGATGCATAACGGCCATGTGATTTCCTACATTTCAAAATCATGATGATTTTGCTCCATTTTCATAATGAAACAACATTCTGCCATTTTTGATAGTGCACTGATCATCATTTGTTACATGACATTTTATTGGTTTACAATAAAACAGTGCTTGACTGTTTCTCAGTTCTTTTCTGTAAATGCTTCATACTTGTATGTGGCTATGATGGGGCTCAAAATTAGGATTTTTTTTCTCAATAACCCACAGAATCACAAAAAGTAATGATTTTACTGATCATGCCTACCGTAATCACTGTAAGTCTTGTTGGGACACTATAAGTCTTGGGACACCCTTAATTATTTTCAAAAGTAATTTTTTTATGACCTATAAAAGTTGGGACACGAAGTTAAAGCAATTTTTCATGTACTATAAGTCTTGGGACACCTATAACATCTTTTTTCTTTCTACTGATCGATCGGCGTATTTTATCGATCGTAACCTTATGTAAAATAAACAGGACTTCGTGGTTGTTAAGGGACTCTCATGAATTATTCCATGGAAATATAATAAATTATTATAATTTGTTTGAAGAGTCAATAAATATATTGAATTTTTCTCTGTTTTCTTATTATTTCTATCAAATTAAAATATGTATAATTTAATCAGACGATGACAAGAAATGAGCATTAGCGGTATATTCTACCCAATCAACAATAACTTCTCCCTATTGTGCTCTAGTTTACTATTGTCGGTTTATGCATTATTGCATTAAAATTGTCGAAAGTCACCTGTATTTAATGGGGAGTTTTTTTCCCCTGAAAATGGAAATACCTAATTCATTACAATGTGATACCAGGATGAGAACAACGAAAATAGCGTTTATTTCAACTCGAGCATTTATTGTACGCATGTTTACATCATGGCGTCACCACGTGTACGTTGTAGATTTTTCTTGTGATGAATGAAGTACATACATTTGATTCGAATCATAGGCACCACTGCACTAAACTTAAATAATATCTTTAAAATACGATAAAGAAGTTAAAGAAATAATGCTTTTAAAATAAAAACTCCGTGGAAGTTTGCTTTGATGTAAGCGACCTTAAATAAGTTCCTGTTCACTCAGCTACGGTAATCTTGCTAATATTACGCAGTAGAAGCCAATCACACATCAAAGTACCGGCATTGGCGCCGGACAAAATTTCTCTTTACCCAAGCAAATTTCAGGGTTTTAACAATTAACTGGCCAGGATTGCTGTCGAAAAACAAAAGACAAATCCGCCAATTATAAACAAAGGAGACTCCAAAACAACCAGCTTGCCAAAATCAAAAGTGGAATGAATAATGTGTGAAGCCGAAACACAAAACTAAAATGGATCAATGATGCTCTTAATCTATCTATATTCATAATTTTAACATGTATTACAATCATTCTTTCATGAATATATGAGTTATTTGAGTTTATGCTGGTTATATATTAAACACGGGTGCCTTTTCATATAGATTACATCACTTTGTAGGATCGCTTATACCACTGAAAAACAGTAACTGTTGAGCGCGTGAATCCAAATAAATAAAAAAAACAATGAACGTGTAGCTGAAATGTACAATCTGGAAGAATGCGAGTTGGTAAAATAATGAATAAAGCAAGATCTGCATCGAATATTTTTGGGAATAAACAAGGATATAAGTGACGCCAAGTACGATTTGCACTGTGTAAGTACTGTACACTATAGTATAGTATAGGTCTTCCGTTAAATGTAAGCGGCCCGTGAATTATGAAGTCTTTATTTTAAATCATGTTGGAGAAATCGGAAAATATGCACATGCAAAATAATAACATAAAACAATCATAGTAGTTTATAACAGTGTATTGACGAATGACGTGGTAACTGAACGAGCTGGTCACTGCTGTGTGACGTATGGCGATCTTCCCAATTTTGTCTTTACATTTTTTTGTGTCTACAAGTTTTGGGACACCGAAAATTGTATATATTTTATAGGCATATAAGTCTTGGGACATGAAAACAAATAATTATATTTTCGTGTCCCAAGACTTACCGTGATTACGGTAAATTTCACTGATCATGGCTAAATCAAACAGAAGCCAGTTCAGTTTCTAATTCAATATTTATTATTCATTAACATCCATTTAAAACAATAACAACTGTACTTCACCAACAAGACTCGTGATTGAAGTATCCCATGCACTTTAATATTTCTCGGAATACTCAGTGCTTTTATTGCACAACATCACAGCTTTCCTGGGTCATGGTTTAGCCATTTGTGTTCATTTTCCCAGTATTTCTGATACTTTCTTAGTCTCTTTTCTTGATCATATTTGCAGTAATGCTCTCTCATATTCATCTAATTTCTGCTGTTTCAGTTGCGGCAGTGCAACTTTCAAATACTTTAAGATTTTTACAATTGTCACAGCACAGTGTATTTAATTTTTATTAACAACGATATAAATATTAAAACACATTGTTCAGTATCATTCTGGATTATATTTTGAGTTTGCAAATTTGACCTTTTCTGAATGGTCGGTACTAGCCTGAAACCCTGTACCTTTTGTTATCATCGGTACCAGGCTAGTTCCACATGTGCGAAGACAGTTTTGACAATAATCACACAAATTTACTTGATGAGTAGATGAGTGGTTTAACACCTGTCCATTTGTGCTGCAAGCATTTATTGTACCTGGTGAAGTGCAGGATATTGGTAGGTACTCAATTAAGACAATAAACAGATCAATTAACCATTAAAGATAATTCTGACTCACAACTACTTCTTCACTGTTATCATAGTAACCAACAGTAATTTTTACTGCACCAATGGATTAGTGATGGCTGGGTTTTTAGTGATCCGTTGGCAAAATCACTAACCATGGGATAGCAGATTAGTATAAATTTCGAGTCCTGCTCAGATGGTTAGCTGCTTTTCTCAGTGTAGGAGTTTTTTTTACGCTGCCCATGTTGATGTTTGATGGACTGTATTTACTCTGATTCAAGATCGAACACAAGATGCTATGTGAAAATTTAGGTCCAGTATTTATACTTATTTGGACTAGCATGACACCTCTGAAATATATCTCAGTATCAGATCTAAAATTTACCCGGACAGTGCATCATAATTATGTTCACAGTGCATCATAATTATGTTCACACATCAAAGTTTCAACCAGCACAGATTACCTTTGAAAAACACCATTCTGTGTAGTTGAAGCATTGATCACTCTATGGTCACAAAGAAGTATCAAATACTGTGATTTAAGATGAGAAATAAAGCAAGGAACCAAGTTTATTTTCCAAAGAAAAGTAAATAAATTGCAAATTTACCAAGACAATACATTGTTCTTATGCTTGGTACATCAAAGCTTTTGTCGGCACTGATTACTTGGAAACACCACGCAGAGTCGATGAATCACTGATCACACTATAGTCACAAAGAAGTATCAAATACTGTGATTTAAAATGAGAAATAAAACAAAGAACCAAGTTTATTTTAAAGTAAATAAATTGCAAATTTGGTACCAACAGGTAGTCCTTAGTTTCAAGATATGTATCAATGTTACTGTAATGCTGTATTTTGCACAGCTTGAAAGTACATGTATTCATGACAGTAAATGATGAACAAGTTAACAGTCTCTCGTGTGTATTTCTGGTTGAGTCACAGAAAAAAAACTCTATACCAATGAGAAATTAAATGAGTTTATTTACATAAGCAATCAAAAAGCAGGACTATTGAGGTTTGTAAGCATTAGTTATATCTTAAATGCGGCAAGTAACTGTGTAGATACAATGCAACAAATTCAGTATTTCCCAAGTATGTGACGTGTGTAGGCAGCTTAATTGCCATGATGCTCGTGTCAGATCGACCTAGAAAATACTTTTTATTTGTTCTACCGTAAAACACACCTCCTCCTGAAAATAGGGAATAAAGGTATAAAAAGTGCACGTTATGCATAGCAAAATATGGTAAAGTGCCTTGTCCAAGGACACACCATGGTAGCCATTGTCCAAGGACACACCATTGTTACGACTCTATGGTCTAAGAAAAATGTAACAGAAAGAAAGTGAAACCAACAAATCAAGTAAAAATCAACAAGCAATTTATTACTAGATAATTAAAATGAAAAATCAAAAAGTCACTTACAGTAATGTGTTTTGAAATCCTAATAATCCAATAAGAATGATTGTTCTAATCACAAGTCCTAAATATAGAATGTTCCGAATTCACGGCTGTGTCCTTGAATGTTATGATGTGCCAATGGTCTCCAAAGTCCTGATGTACTAGAAATCTTGATGTGCTGATGTCAAAATGAAGTATTCCAAAATATCTGAATAAGTTCAGTTAAATTCCAAAATCATCAATTAAAAATCCCAAATCCAAAAGTTTATGAGCACTGTTATAATCCAATGAATATTTAAAATAATTCCTCTCTTAGAATTTGGAATGAATTTTCACAACTGTAATAGCTCTTTACAAGACTGATGGTAATGTCAAAACTGAAAAAATGTCCACCAAACATGGTATATATAAAGATTGGTCACATGACAGAATGTTCTAGAACATGTGTCATCTTAATGGAATTTTACTTGTAAACAAAATTCAACCTTGACCTTCAAATTGAGAAAACATATTGATCAAAACAACCTAATTCAAAGACACTAGTTAAACATGTTTTTCTTGATAACATTAAGATTTAAGCAAATATTAAAGTGAAGAAACATTTATAATTTCCTAAAATATTTATAATATTATATAAACATGATGCATAACACCATGGTAGCCATTGTCCAAGGACACACCATGGTAGCCAATCTGAACTGATACCCCTAAACTGATCCTGTAACCACTGAGACACTGCAGCTTTTTGAAAGGAAAGAATATATGCTGTACCCATGAAAAATTAAGTGTCAGATATAAGCAGCCTCACTAAAGTGAACTATGATAAATTTAACCATAGTCAACCATGCCTTACTAGTGCCTACATAGAGGAACATGCCCTACTAGTGTCTACATAGAGGACTAATAAACACTGGGCAGGCATATAATGTACCATTCATGGTACTGTTATATTTGTCGCATTTACTGGTGCGAATTGTACATGCCACTACACTGTACTACATTAACAGGATATACCTTGATCTACTGTCACTTAATGTACAGACACGTTTATCAGATATAAATGGCAGAGGTCAGTGGGGAAAAAACAATTAAATTTTTGTGAAGTGAAACCTTTGCCTTTGCAGTTGGCCAGGCACACGTCTTCAGTGCATTTTGTAGAGAAATCATATAAACATTGTGATGTTATTGTAACAATATTGTAAAAAGGAGTCATCATGATACAACTTTAGGCTTACAGTAACATCACTATCATCTTCCCAACTTCATCCGAAATAAATTGGTTTATGTTTGTACGTGTGGTCCAAAATTATTGTGTACATGCATTCTGTATGCATAATTTAGGTTGGACACATAATCTAATCAAAACCAACAATGTCCAAAAGGTCCTGAAAGTTTCAGGTGCCAGGTCAGTGTTGAATTTTCTAGTTCTGTCATTGTGTACTTTGTACATGTGTACATAGCATTATGTAAATTATGTCCCATTTTGCATGTGTTTGCAAAAGGCCCCTCACATTACAATCACACCATAATGTCCTTAGGAAGTCAACTGACCATTCAAGCAAGATATCAGCCAGATCATACAAGTAGGGATTAAATGGTGAATTGCAAGGTGGAGATCGCTCTGCCTTCCTTGTCACATGATCAGAATTTCCCTCGGACTCGGACTACATTTGTAAACAAAATGGTATGCCATGGTGCCAGCTATGGGTAGCTTTTCTGCTCACTCATTTTCCGAGTCTTTTCTATCACTTAGACAGGTGCTAAGAGACATGAAGTGAGAGCTTTCAGCAATGAATGCTATGTTGATATATCTCTTTAAGGGTAGAAGTGTTGAACTTATTAACATTTTCACACAAGTTTACAGAAGTCGAACCAAGTCAGAGAAACCACATTTGATCAGTATCAGTGTGTCAAAGATGATCTACTGTATATTATCATGGTGTGAAGAAAGATAAGGGATTGTTTACTACTACAGAGCTGGCTACTACTGCAAGTGATGCAATTTTCATATCTACTACGAATACCACAATGATGATGATGATGATGATGACGAATAACAGCAACAGCTACTACTACTATTATGTTTGTGAATTAGGCCTACAAAATGTATTTCATGATGCAGACTTGGAGTGGTGAGCATAGATCCGTAGTGGTGATTAGTGAAAGTTGGATGATTATCAGTGATGCGCATCATGTGCATGTGTGCAGTAATTCATTGTATGATAAATTTACTCCCCTCCAACATACAGAAGTGTGTGTGACCACTTTTTACATGGCTGCCATAAGCCTGGGAATATTGTTATATTGCCTGTCTTTTACCGGTTTCAGTAACTTAAGTTTGCCACCATCTGCAGTTATTAAACTTTGTGGATGGATAAGGAATAAGCCAGTTAAGTGTGGGGTCAAAAGGGCAAAGGTCAAGGTCACTGGTTGTAAGTAGAAAATGGCAGCCAAAATTTCAGTCATTGACAGTGTACCTTCACCAAATTTTTATTGATTTTTGGGTCAAATGTCAAAGGTTAAGGACACTGACTGGAGAAGAAAAATAGAATTGTACTTGTAGACCAAGTACCTTGACCAAAGTTTGTGAAGGGTTTGTACTAAAGATATTGAAGAGGCCTATATATTTGGGGGTCAGAAGGTGAAAGTCAAGGTAATTGTGGCTAAACAAATGCTTTTGCAGAATAATATTTGTTCTAGAGTAAGTGTATTGACCAAACTTTGGATGGCTTGCACTGAGGGTTATACAAAATCTAAAGGTCAGAGGTCACAGTCATGGCAAGTCTGATAATGGTTTCTGCTTAAGTTTGCTTCAAGACCACATACCTTGATCATTGTCACCCATTGGTAAGTAATCACCATAGTCATCCATACCCAACTAGTGCCGACATAGAGGACTCTTAAACATTGGGTGGGTGTATAATGTGCCATTCATAGTATCATGGTACTGTTATTTTAACATTAAGTTGCCTGTGAGGGCATCCACAGGAATGTATATGATGTAAACATTTATCTAAGTTTTTCTTTGGCTTGGGAAATAGTAAAAACTTAACACTGCCTTCAGTTTGTGGTTGATACATGTAGCAGCTAAGTTGCGAAGTCTCCAGTCACATGTTTTCACCATGATGAGCAAATAAAACATCAGTATGACTGATAATTTACCACACATTATTTTCACATTCTAAGGTACAACACCACATTTGTTTGTCTGACAATATGGTAGATGGAGGCCACATGTGAAGATGTCATATCAGTGGTGTTCTATTGGCTAGTTAACATTCTGATTTACATCTGGTGATCCATCAGTTCGTACTGGCTACATGTTTGATTTTTGCTATCCTAGTACACACTTCATGGGCAAATACAGATGATCAAAAAGGTTGCTGCGGGAAATTAAGGTATATTTTGGGGATGCACAGATAAAAACTGAGAATCATTTGAAACTTTAATGCTTATTTGACGCTGGTTCTCAAGTTCTTGAGAAACCTTCATCAAATATGGCCATCAGTACTAAAAACAGAAAATCCTTGAAATGACTAATTTTCTCAAAAACCACTTGACAGAATTTGACAAAATTTGACAGAAAGTATCCCAACATGAAAGACCTTAACGGTCAAACAAACGAATCTGATCCATCATCAAATATGGCTGCTGCTACAAAAATTAGAAGAATGTTTAATAATTGTTCAAAAACAACTCAGCAGAATTTTACCATATTTGACTGAAAGCATATTAGCTTGAAACTGAGTTCTAGATAAACAGCATATTTGCATACTGTATAGGAAAAAAATGGACTAAATTCACATACCATTTTTTTATGCATTAAAATGATGCAAAACAATTTAATTTTAAGTATTTAGTCCAAAGCTTTATACATATTGATCCTGCTGTAAGCACAGTTCATGGTTTATTACAGTGTATTCAATCAATATAAACTTTGCTAATGGACAAGTTCAGGATGTTTTATGCTCATTTAAATGACAGTACTGTACTTGATTGTGACAACACTCACTCAGACAGAGCCATATACTGTTCATACTCAAGTCCAGTTGCAAATTGCACAGACCCCAATATGCTGTCGCATAACACGCTGGCAGCTCTAGGTATATGCAGTTTTTAAGGAGAAATCAGTAGAACAAAGAATAAAGACCCTGATCTGCTGGCATATTATGCGATGGCTGATCAAGGTCTTTGTTGTTTGCAGTTGGACTCAACTTAAATGTGAGTATAGACAGTAATCATATGCACCCTGAATTAGTCCTGGACATTTAGCCATTTTATCTATTCAAAAACACGATGAATGTACAAATGTCTAGTGATGTAAGTTTCTGTTTTGTAATGTTCACAGAATACCCCATTTTGTTCCAAACCAAGGAGTAAAATGTCCGATTTATTAAATTCTGTTCTAGAGCTCTGTTCAAGGCCTCTCTAATGCACTGATCCACCATCAAATATGGCCACATTACTGAACATAGAAAAACATTTAATAAAGCTTTATCCAAACAAAACTTTAACAGAAATAGACCAGTTTTGAAAGAAAGCATCCTGGTACTGAGACCTTAAAATATTGGCCCCCCAGCAGCCTTAAGATGTAGAATAGGCCCAATGCACCCTCCCGTATGTCAAAAGAGGCAACTAATGGAGACACGAGGTGCAGTGGTTCATCCCTACCTCGAGGGACTAATAGTACCTGGGTCATGTATTAGAAACTATTGAGGTCTTCACCCTATAACCATATATACACTTGCTAGGCATGAAAAATAACAAATTTATACATGCAACTAACACTGACCTGACAGTCTGTCCCTACCACCAAATACTTGGTCCCAGGGTCATAACTTGAAAACTATCGAGATCGCTACCCTATAGCCTTACATATGTTTACGAGGCATGAAAAGAAAAAATGTATACAGGCAGCTGACATTGGCCTTTGGGTCTATCCCAGCCCCTTAGACTTAAATCCTTGGTAATAATTTGTAAACTATTGAGTTTACCACCTTAAAACCATATATACACTTACTCAACATACCTAAATTTATACATGCATCTAACATTGAAACATGGGTCTATTTCGAGACTTGGCCTCTGAGTCATAACTTGGAAACTATTGAGCTTCCCACCCAGTCAGGTATATACACTTAATCAGCATGACCAAGCTTATAGATGCATCTAACATTGACAAAGGGGTCTATCCCAACCCCCAAATACTTAGCCCCAGGGTCATAACTTGGAGACTATTGAAATCTCCACCCTATACCATGTATACACTTACTCAATATGAACCAATGTATACATGGAGCTGCCATTGACCCATGGGTCTGTCCCAACCCTCATAAACTTGGCCTCTGAGTCATAACTTGGAAACTATCAAGATTATCCTGGCTGTTCATGCATCTTGTATGGTTCTAAAATGCATCCAGTTATTCTGAACCCATAAAATGAGGTTTTATGTTCAAAGATTGGGGATATTGATACAGTTGTTTCTAGTGTACATCATTAGACATGAATAACTTGTACCATAAAGAGTGATAGAACAAGTAATTTGTCTTGAATAGGCAATCAGACATCGTCACTAAATGAATAATACTGAACTAATTACAACAGACATGAGCTAAATAATACTGTATTTATCCATGTTGGAGCTATGATTGCTCAGTGGGTAAGGCATTGGACTTGTGACCTGAAGGTTGAGGGTTTGATTCCCACTGTCAGATCATCCTAATCAATTACTATGGTCATTGGTGTGCCCTTGTGAAAGGGACTAGACTTGCATTGGCACAATATAATCTTCTAAGTGTTGCTGCAGTGTAAAGCACTTAACTAAACGAAGCCATTTACCCATATAGAATGTACAACCAGCTGCAAACAGGATAGACCCAGGCCTGTTGTATAATGTGCTGGTAGATCAAGATCTGTGCCATTTGCATCAAATCATAGGTAGAATCGTCTTGGCTAGCCATGGATTGTTGATCCACTTTGGTCTATGTCAACCCTAAGCATACTGTATATAGATAACCCAAGCAGTGTTTTCAGCAAGTGCCCTCTTGTGAACGAAATAGTTACTGCTCATAACAAGCTATATCAATTGACCAATTCAGGGGAAGTAAAATCCATTGCCAGGCAGCCGGGACAACTAAATTTTGCTTTGGGCAGCCAAGTGTATAACAGTCACAGGTGGGTGGGGCAACTAAATTTGTATGGATATGGTTTATAATGAGTCTCATTACTATGAGTCTGCTAGTTTTTATTTTATAAATGTTTGCTAAAGATTTGATACAAACCTGATCTAGTTAATTATGTGTACTTCCTGCCATGAGCTGGTGATTCAGGGCAAATGCCACATGTGAGCTCACTGTAACAGGCATGTTTATTTTCTGGCACTGATTAGGGTATTGCAAAACAACAACTACCTGCAGACATGAGGAACAAACCTGTACTCAAATAATTACCATATATACTCGCGTCAAATCCAGGTTCAAATGCAAACAACATAGACCTTGATCTGCTGCCGCATATTGCACCGGCAGATTAGGGTCTGTGTTGTTTGTTCTACTGATTAGTCCTTATAAACTGCATAGACCCAGATCTGCTGCCGCATTATACGATGGCAGATCTGGGTCTATGCAGTTTGCAGTTGGTATCGGCTTATACACAAGTGAGTATAAACGGTACATTCTCTTTAGCCATCATTCTTACACAGATACCGTACATGCTGAGATTGTAGTTGTTTTCAATTCCTCTATATCATGCAGGGGACCTTTATCTTAGTACATCAATATGGATGACTTCAAAAGGCAATTACTCTTTCATAATTGCAAATCTATTATAATGATAAATACTTACACTGTGCTAATTATGACTGTCTTTGAGGGTGTGGGTGAGCATGACATAATTTAACCTTCAAAAATCGATTCAGTAACTTGCATGATACATTTCATAAGCAGTTTAAGAGGGAAACAAATTTCACAAGATGAAATAAAGTCAAATGTGTGAAATAAAAAAGAAAATTTTAGTAAATGAAAAAAAAACTTTTTATCGTGAAGACCAAATAAATTTATTAAGCTTAATGTTCATATAAGGAGAAAAGCTTGTAAACATTTGAAACTAATAGTAATTTTGAACTTGCAAATAATACTGATAATATTGATTCTATGCATAATACAGAGTAAGATTTTACAATAAACACTTGCAAAATGTTACATATACTGGACATGTTATAATTTATAGACAGGCACAATGATATCTATTTTAGCTCTTTAATATTGCTTCTTTTATATTGATGTTAGAGTTCCTTTGTGCTCCAAGAGCATATAGGGAAACGGATGAGTCATAAATATTTAAATCCTGATGTTGATTAAATCATACATTTTTTGTATCATTTATTGAAAAATAATGTGAATACTTTGATTAGACATTTGCAGCAAGATTTTATTTACTGTTGATTAGTCAATTTCAGTGGAATTGTGTTAGGGAATTTCTATTGTGGACATCCACATAATTTTACTAGGAACCAGATTTTGTAGTCTAGTTGTCCAGTGGGCAACCATGTTTTTTGATAAATTGTCAAGCCTTACCAGGACGTAGAATTGTTTTTTTTCATCCACTTTTCCAGGACAAGTGGTTTCAGTAAATTCACTGGACCCACCTACCTTTTCACTTGTCCCAAAATTTCAACATTTCATGAGATGTATACACTTTAGTCCATAGAAAGAATAAACAAAATAATGTACAACATCTATATTTCTTCAAAGAATTTTATTTAAAGCACTTGTCCAGGACTAGCAACTTGGAAAATGTTACTTGCCTGAATTTGAAAACGAATAGTCCAGGACATTGGGCTATGGGATTTGTTCAGCCATGCCCACACACACACACACACACACACACACCATGTTGAATAATTTTGATTACTGAAGTTTTAGGGGAAACTAACTATTTTTCTGGGCATCCAGTTTTTCAAAGCTGATTGCGCAGGAACAACCATGGATTTTACATTTTTTGTCTACCCATGCGATCGGTGAGCTCACTACACATGTTTGGTATTTAATTTGATAAGTTCTTTTATACATGTTACCACTTGCTTTGACTTGCAAGAAAATCTTGTTTATGATGTGATGGGGCACGTTTTATAGTGACCTTGGTGTTCACTTAGGACGATGAGTTTTTGCCTCTTGAAATTTATCTCTATTATAATTTTGTAAGCATACAGTGCAGGATTATATCAAAAACAGTACAACATTTAATCATTATATTTGTACAGTCCTACCCGTTTATGTCGACATCCTCGGGCCCGAGGAAATATTGTCGACATAAGCGGATGTCGAGATAAGTGTTTGGGGGTGGGGGTGACCTGTCGTCAGTAAGCCGGATTTAAACTTTGAGAAAACAAACAATGGAAATTTTGAGTACATGAAGACAAAACCAACGTGAAATACACGTCTATACTGACAAATTACATTTTGGTTACCTTTGTGTAATAAAATCCACAATGCATTAAGTGCATGTATATGAAAAATCCATGAATTCGTGTACGGGTCTCATGTTAGAAAATGTATGCATCGGTCACATCCTGATAGGAAATACATGTATAAAAAAATGGTTGTCCTCATTTGATCTAACACGTCTTCACAATTCACTACGATAATCATTGTTGCCAGTAGCTCATGGTTGCATAGTTGTTATTTACATGCTACAAAGTACATGTACTTAAATTGGCCTAGATTTTGGTCAGCCAGAAACAATGTTCCCATCTTACTGAGGCTACCAAGGGGATGGGGGCTATTCACAGGGAAATGATAACATGTATTTATTTACGGAAGTCATCGTGAAAAGTACATAAAATTGAACAAGAGATATGCGGCTGATATGATTAATTTACCGCCATCGCAGCCTTTCTTTATAGACTCGGCAGCTTTCATCCATCTAGACCAACAAGTTGTTCTCCTCCTTTTTTTTTTTTTTTTTTACTGGTCCACCACCAGTAAAAAAAATTTAAAAAAATAAGGCGGAGAACAACTTGTTGGTTTATCATCCATCCTGACAGGGTGTTATGTTTAAGTGAAAAGTTTTCACAGACATATTTGCGAGATGCCCCACCTTCAACTTCCTTAACAGCCAGACATTTAGTTTCCAGAGACTGTAAATTTAATCTGCGTTTTACGTTGCCGTTGGTAGCCATCGTAAACATAAATAAAGTTAAAAAGGAAACTTTCACGGCACAATAAACTTGTTTTAATCACCGATCACTTTGGAAAATGCAACAATCGATCAGATTTCATTGCTTTTATTCAATTTTGGTGATGATTTTTTTTTTTTAATGAAGGGTGGATTGTTTTTATTGAACATTGTAACCGGCTTGCTTTGATGAAGGGTACATGTGTTATTTAAGTCGCCGCGAGAGGCTAACTTTATAGGACCAAACAAAAGCCTGTTTTTTAATCCACGGAGACAGTAAAGCCTGGCGGCAAGATCAACTAATTGTTGAACAAAGTACAGGTCGGAACTGGCCGCTTGTTGACATAAATGACCCGGCGGCAAGATCAACTAATTGTTGAACAAAGTATAGGTCGGAACTGGCAGCTTGTCGACATAAATGATTAGAAAACAAAGGATTTGTTCATGTTGGGACCAAGGGCTTCTGTCGACATGTACGTTTATTTTTTTATCTCGACGTCGACATAAGCATGACAGATTTGGTAGTAATAGTAGACCAAGGGACCGGGACTTTGCTTTTTTGTCGACATAGGCGGCTTGTCGACATAAGTGATGTCGATATAAGTGGGTAGGACTGTAGTGAGAAAGACCCTTTAGATGAAACAAGACAAACGCGCAAAATGTAATTAAATGCAGCCTGAATGTAACATCCCCCACTGGGCTAGAGTGGCTACAGATAACACCATATTTAACAGGAATTACAGTCATTAATATTAACAGTAAATTCAGATGTAGCCATCCATCATAGCCAAACAATAATTAAATTTTATCAAGAGAATTTAGAAAATTATATGCAAATGTACATGTATCTTCTCATGCAAGCCATAGATAACCGCAATACCACCTGAAATAATTAAATTTGGCATTATAATATTTATATGGAAATTAGCTAATTTGTTTTTGTTAGTCATTGGATTTGAGCAACAGATAATTATGGATAGAAGTAGGGTCTTTTGGCCATACAAACATTTCTTCATGCAGAGGATACACGTAACTCTTACAGGGGAAATGCTAATAACAGATAGCGAATGCTTCACTTAAATATCCCAAATCGTCCAACTAACATCACATTGACAGGTTAGAAACATACTTGCTGAGCTTGATATCTTTTCTCTAGCTTTATTTTATTGTAATAATTATTAAATAAATTTGAGAAATGTCCTGGTGTATCTTTGTGTGTATCGTTCTTGGAGCACTCTGATGAGCCAACATACCCATGTCCAGTCAGCCAGTCACAGAAATAGGCTGAGCTCTCTAGTTTACACAGATACTGTATTATTATATATCTGATATTTGTAATATCACATATCTGATCTTTATATAAGGTCCATGTATAGAATATATCTTTCATCAAAGATCAAAAAGCATATCATTTAGCCATTGGCTAAAATTGATTTGCTATTACTTCCTGTTGAATTGTCTCTCAGGGGAAATGTGCTACACAATTGATACATGATCAGTCAATGTTCTGCCTGTAATGAATAATGAGAAATCTGTCCATTTGGTCAAGATTTGATAGGTGTTTATCCCCTTGCTGGAGTTCTTCTAACTTAACATTTACTTACTTTAAGCCTAATTTTTCTCATCTTATTGTTGTACTAATTTTTCTCATCTTATTATTGTACTAATTTTTCTCATCTTATTATTGTACTTCTGTCCACATTCAATATGGAAAATCTAACTTTTCAAGTGCAATGCTGAGAAATTTCAAAATCTATTAAGAAAGAACAAGAAAGTCAGTGGTAGATCTGGGCACCCTCTGTCATAAAACTTTACTCAAGATTTTGAGTAATAAATATTTCTCCAGACTTTGGAATCTTACTACAAATATACAAAATACAGTGTTTTGATTAGTTTAAATATTTTCAAGATTTGGGGTCTAATAAAGTTTTATGATAGAGGACTTTTTGAACACGAGTTAGATTGTAAAAAGGGCATGATTCATTTTGTTGACAATAGCCAACTATCTCAGTTTTGCACTGAAAAGTGTGATGTTTTATTTAAGTGACAAACATTTTCTCTCCCGCACCCCTCCCTTGGTTTGTTTAAAGGGGAAGTTCAGCATTTACTAATCTGTAGTTAAATTGAAAGATTATACTCCTAATATGTAATAGCATTGTTTTTATTTCACAATCTGCAGTCTGGTATAAAAAGGTATTTTGTTTTAAGATGCAAAACTACTGGCTATGCTGTATTTTATGTATAGGACACACAAACAATGATGTTACCTTGGCCAGGGTTTATTCAAGAACTGAGAATTAAGGGGAGAAATTCCCCTTCCATTTGTTAAAAAGGAGGGAATTTTCTGAATTTTTGAGGGATTTCATGTTTTTTGCATATTTAGTTCATTCATTGGCACGATTGTTTAGAGATACATGTAAGCACAAATCATGATTTTCATGCATTCATGATTATCAGTGCAATTGTTTAGAAATAAGCATGAATCCTGCAGTTGTGCATCCTAGAATAGACCCTGCTTGGCACTTCCTGTTCTTACACAACGATAGAGCAACAACAAAGCTTGAAAAGGCTTGCTGCTGTTGGGACTGATTATTTAAAGTAAGGAATGAAATGAGGGCTGAGCAAATCCCGTAGCCCGACGTCCCGGACTAGTCATTTTTGAAGTCTGGCAAGTAAAATTTTCCAAGTCGCTAGTCCGGGACAAGTGCTTTTTAAAAAAGTCGGTCTAGTCCTTATTATCTACCTTTATTTGGCCAATCATGCCCTCCGGGCATACTGAATACTTGATTCTACCCCTCTTCGTGTATACATTTACATCCTGTTACCGCTTGACTGCATATTAGGCTAAGCGACCAAATTATCGGCAAATCAAAACACATCAAACAAAAGAAAGCCAGTATGATCAATTAGTAGTGTTTTAAGCGGCTTTGTTGCATTTTCTTTACTCAAGCCAGATTATCACGAGTGGCTCACTATGATTTTAATCCAGCGAGTCAGTGTAATTAAATTAATGAAAGGTACTTTACCGACATCAGTGTTGGTTTCTTTTATGAACTGATTAAATGACAGTAATGATTCTTTAATTTTTAATTGATTATACAGATGATTAACTTCCACGTGCGATATTGCGTTTGAAGCGAAACAATTATGCTAATTAATGAGCTGTCTCTGTTTGTATTTAAAAGAGAAAATGTATGTTATAATCACTTTAGAAGTAGTTGTCAAGCTGATAGTTACTCTGTGGATAAAATGAGTTTGCTAAATTATTTTCGCAAGGAAGGTAATAACGGCGATTCGGAGAAGGAAAATTTGTTTGAAAGTGGAGGGATAAAACGTAAGACTGATACTGAGTGTGCGGTAGCTGTTTCCCCAAAGAGACATAAGCAACAATCTGTGATGGCAAAAAGTGTCAAATATGACACTCCTAAGAGACAGAGAAATTTTCAGCCGCATTGGGTTGATTGTTATCCCTGGCTTGAATGTATTGACTTGGAAGGAAAGATGTTTTGCAGTTATTGCAAACAATATCCAAAACTGACACAGGTTGGAAATTCACCCAGTGTATTTGTCAGTGGAAGTGGCAATTTCAGGATTGAACCAATCAAGTCTCATGACATGTCTGGACCCCACAAGGCCTGAGCAGTCGCCGGATCCACCTGTTGAAATTCTTGGAACACTCTTAGTGAATACTCCACCTAGTCTCAGTCAATTATGCAAACTATTAGAAATCATGTTTGTTATAAGCCCATCCACTGCTGAGTGTGAACGAGGATTTAGTTCAATGAACTTAATCAAGACTTCTTTAAGGAATTCCTTAAACCAAAAGAGTTTACAAATGCTAATGAACATTTCTGCAAATGGACCAGAGCTTGAGGACTTCAACCCAGACACAGCTCAACTGCTGGCTTAGTGCTGGTGCAGGTGGCAGACATATATGGACATTTTTTCAAATCCATCAGCTAAAACATATATACATGAACCTAAAGAAGCCAAATGTATAACAAGCAATGTTTTTGAAAAATTAAATTCTTTTAAGAAATAATTATGTTGTATATTATTTCGTTCGTTTTTTCTATGGATTAAGTACATAGATCTCATCAAATCTTGGCAAGTGATTACCATTTTGGGACCAGTGAAAAGTAAGGTGGACTAGTGAAGAGTAAGGTGGGACTAGTGAAGAGTAAGGTGGGGCTAGTGAATTTTCTGAAACCACTTGTCCTGGACTAGTGGTTTAAAAAACAATTTGCTCAGCCCTGGAAAATATTTTTAAGAATTTTATAATCTCACCAATATTAACCAAATTTTTTTATTTTTCATGTAGTTCTTTTCAAACGATCTCACCTTGTTATTGCAGGGCCCTGGGTAGAAAAGTGGTCTAAGGCACTTGCTATTACAGATCACTGACATCTCACCTCTGTTCACGTAGGTTCAAGTCTCGGCTTGGCTATTGTGGGTATGTGAGAAAGCTTGCCAGTAGCTTCCTGTTGGTCGGTGGTTTTTCTTTGGGGGGGTGTCGTGTCTGGGTTCTTCCTCCACCAGATATACTGGTTGCCATGTACTATCATATGCTGAAAAATGGGATTAATCCCACAAAACCACAAACCACAAACCTTGTTATTGCAGGATACATCTATTGTATTGTTTATAAATGACAGACACATCTTGCTTCAAGCCAGCAGCCAGTGAAATTCGTTAATAAGATTTTTCTGCCAGCTGTTTCTATTATGAGATCTTTAATTTATGAACATTTATTTTCTTCCACAAGTTCCAGACATTGTGCCACCTGTGCAGAATCTTAGCCCAAACTCATGGTCATGCATTTATATATATATATGCAGTCAAAATCAAGATGTTATACTTTATGGATGTTTACATTAAGCTGTATTTATTCACCTGTAGATAAACTAATAGAGTGTGTAAAGTCTGTTTTAAATTTGTGAGAGCATCTTAATGAAGTGACTGCTGAAATGCATAAAAATGGGTGTTCTGTGCAGTTTGGGGCTGCAGTAACATGCATTTGCATAGTAAAGGACAGAGTTTGTCATTTGTGTAATTAACATATCGCTGTTTGTCAATCAAACCTAACGTGCCAATACCTATGGATTGCCAACCAGTACTATGTGCTTTGTGGCAGATTTCAAAGATTCTATCATGTTATCTGAATTGTACAGCATTGAACTGTTACATTGGATGGCTATATGTACATGTAGTACTGTACAACTTGGAAGAGATTGGACATTTTGTTATTTCATGAAATATATTTAAAGTGTGCACACTGTGAATCTCTATGTATGTGTAGGGATTTTTTAAGGGTTTTCAGGGGCCAGTGCATACATCCCAATTTTAGCAGTTTTCTCCAGGAAATTTTGTTCCCAATAGCTCTGATTTTCTCCTATAATGATGGGCCCAGGCCCAATCCCCAGTCAGTTTAGAAAAATCCTCTGTGTGTGTGTGCGTGTTTGCGTGTGTATGTGTGAGAGAGAGAGAGAGAGATGAAGAGTTTGGGAATGTAACAGTTTCTCTTTGTAGCTTTTAGGAACACATCTTTTGTAGCTTTTAGGAACACATTTACATGAATTTTATTTCTTTTGTCATGAGAACATTGGGAAAAGTCGTCAGTGGAAGAGAGAGGCAAAATCAAGTATCGTAAAGGTTTTAGAGATGGGCTAACATAGGCCTCAAGAAGTAGAGAATATTTGGTTCTTGTCTGTTGATGGATGGTCATATCATCATGGGGTTTTCCCTAAAAAGACTTCTAATGATGTTTACTTAGTCCTAAATGAAAATGGTGCCAAGCTGACATCCAATATGTGTACCACAGCAGCTAATTTTAAAATCTTGTTATTGCTGAAGAATATCAGAGATGGTTTCAACACTCAACAGTTAAAAGGAAGAAATGGTCTTATCTTGAATTCCTGGAAGTTCTTTTTGCCCAGTAGAGTGTCAGTTCCTTTGAGGGACTCTTGTTTTTATACATTTTACAAAATACAGAAGTTTTGCCTTTTGGTCTAATTGTTGAGAACAAAATGATTATAATTATTTATATAATGTATATACCCATAGAGCCAGATCTGCTGACACATAAAGTGTTGACAGATCTGGGTGCATGCAGTTTGTTAGGAGTAATCAGTAGAACAAACAGCATAAACCCTGATCTGTAATTATGTGCTGGCAGATCTGGGTCTATTTTGTTTGCAGTTGGACTCTAATGTACTTGTAAAGCATTATCCAATTTAATCCTGCAAGTGGGCATAGTCCAGGAGTCAGGTTAAATTGGACAATGGGCTTGCTCCATTCACTATGTATGGGTCAGTGAAATTTTCAAGCTCTGCCCAAGCCTTTTGTTTATGTCAACAAATATGATAATGTGATCCACTATACCCCTCAGCTGACCTTTTGGCATGAAATATGGGTTGCTGATGCTCTAGGCATCTGGTACTCTGTTAGTCTCTCACACTGTTGTACTGACCCACTTCTGTGAAGATGTATTTATTTCACATTTTGTATTCATCATAATATGTATAAAATTGATTTGTTTCAACGAAAAAATGGAAAACTTTAATTGAGATTTCCCTAGGAAATTTTAGTCTTTATATGGTCATGGATATAGGTGGTTACTAAAGCACAGAACAGCAGAACAGAACGTCACAACAAGAAATGATGGAACATGTACAGATGTATTCCCAACAATTTTGGAACAGATGTGTAGGCAGTTGCTGCTCTTAAATCTTTGGATTCATTTTCAGTGTAATGGTGTTTATTTTAATAATTGTGTTTGTAATATTTGGAAGTTATTTTTTTTTTTGAGACTGTTTGTGTATGGATTTTTACAGCTACTTTCTTCTTATTGGTGCACATAGTACTGAAGCTTTCTTAATAATCTAGCTATTTTTTTCTTTTAATATAAAATAAATTTTTCTTTACAGTGTCACATATTCCTGTTCTGAGACTGGACAGCATATTAAAATTCTTTTTCTTCTCTCTTTTTGAATTCACAGATTGTGATTTTTAATGAATTACTGTGGATTTTACTGTATTAGTTTTAATCTCTACTCATTCATCCCTCTTGTATGCATTTAGTGTCGCTGACCTTCCCAAGGTGAAAGTACACTTGCATTGTATTAGATGACCGGCAAAGGGGTGTTGCAGAGCAGTGAGTACGTTTTTTATTTTTTTTTGCTGTCTCCTGAGTTATTCTGAATTAAGCATTACAGGGGTCTCATCATCTAGGAAATTTCAGCAGCTCATGATAACAAAAAAGAAAAAGAATCCAGTGCCTCTAAAATTGTCAGTTTTTTAAAAAATCATTCTTTTATGTATACATGTATATATTGTAAGCTTATTGTTTTATAACTGTTGACCATACTGAAGCAGAATACCATTTTTGGTGTGTATAACACACACTGAGGAATAATGCACACCCCGATTTTCAACCCAGAAGTAAAAATGTTAGTTCTGCCATGTAACATGCATGTGATATAATACATTTTAAAAATCTGATAAATTCACTCCGTTTTCATATTGTGACAATAGTTGGCCATTTTACATAGTACACTTATCATCATTTGTTACATGATATTTGAATTATTTACTATAAATCATTGCTTGACTGTTTTTTTGGTCTTTCCTGGCAGTATGTGGCACCCGATTATGACTAGTAAGTTTTTAAAGATATAAAAGAAAATGTAAAAAAGTGGCAATATTGAAAGTATACCTTTCTGATTTTATGGTTGGTCTTGAAAGGGCCTTTTAAAGGTTCACCCTTAAGTTCCTTTTCCTCGTCATCACTCCTGAAAAGTTGCTGTATGTCCTTGTCTGTCATTCTTCTCCACTCCCTAACAGGAGATTCTCCTACATTGATCTTCCTCTCAGCAGCTCTGTCACCATGTGCTTCTGCATAGGCAATAATGGTTAGCATGTCTTTTTTAGTGTAGGAGTTTTTTACATGGTTCATGTTGATACTTTGTCTGACTGTATTCATTCAGATTCAAGATCAAACACAAGATGCTATGTGAAAGTTCATGTCCAGAATTTATAGTTAGACAATCATGACACTGCTGAAATACATCTCGGTGTCCGAGCTGGAATTTATCAAGACAATACATCGTAATTATATTTTGGCATATCAAAACTCTAGGCAGCACTGATTACTTTTAAAAACACTGTGCCAAGTCAATTAAACATTAATCACTGTATTGTAACAAAGAAGTATAAAAAAAACTGTGGTTTAAGATGAGAAACAAAACAAATGACGTATATTTTAAAAAAAAAAGAGTAAATAAATTACAAATTTACCACAATAAAAGCAGTGTAATTATGTCTGGCACATCAAAGCTTTAGCTGTTGCTGATTACCTTGAAAAGACCACACGGAGTCGGTGAAGCATTGATCACTATATAATAGTCACAATGAAATATCAAATATTGTGATTTCAGGTGATAAATAAAAATAAGAACCAAGTTCGTTTTCCAAAGAAAAAGTGTTTGCCAATTTCATACATTAAATTATTATATTGTTTTACAACATGTGTCAATGTTACCTTAACAAACAAACTGTAGTCGTAAAAAAGATGTTCCCTAAATATGTCTCTGATGAGAACATTAACACTGCTTGAATTTTAAATACTATATTTCAATTTACCAATGAATGCAAAAATTAATAAATGAAGAAAAACATTTATTAGATCAACAATTGTAAAAATATTGAACATTTATGAATAAGGTCATCATATTTGTTTTTCAAGAGTGCGGTATTTTGAACAGCTTTAATGTAAAAGTGACAGAGTAGAACAACAAGCTATCAGTCATATGTACTGTATGTACTTGCATATAACCCCGATACCAACTGCAAACTGCATAGACCCAGATCTGCCATCGCATAATGCACCGGCAGATCTGGGTCTATGCAGTTTGTAAGGCCTAATCAGTAGAACAAACAACATAGACCCTGATCTGTCGGCGCATTATGTGACGGCAGATCAGGGTCTGTGTTGTTTGCATTTGGACCCGGATTATACGCGGGTGTATACAGTACATGTATATTTGGTGGAGTCACAACAAAAGGCTGCACAGTGATATGAAATGAAATGAGTTTATTAATATAATCAATCAAAGAACAAGACTCAAGGTTTGTATTGTAGCTTCAGGGTGTTGTGTAGGCTACATGGGGAATTAGAGGTAGAGCAAACAAACAAGCTTTTGGCTACATTTTTAATTGGTACCTTGCACTAAACCAATCCCCTTGATAACCAATGCTGCCCTCTTATGAATCAAGTTAGCCCACTTCTCAGAAGACATCCTGATATCATATTTCTCTAACTGCCTTGAGTGCTTCTGATAGTAAAATCTGTGCTTCCAGTATTAAACCAAACCTTTAATTTCTCAATAATGATTTGTCTAGAAGTTGATTTTTGAACGTGTAAATGATTACTACTCTCTGATCAGACTCGCACTTGCTTTCAATCTTTGCAACAAAATATAGATGTGAAATAAATGTGCATTAGGTTTCGAGGCCAGGTAAAGATTATAAAATTTTAAGTATAAAATCTCTGTTTCCTTTAAAACTATATATAAGTTACTGTTGCTAATTAGAGCCACTTAATCTACTATCTTGTCTCTAATATCATCAACAGTTTCAACATCTAAAGTTTATGCTAAGTACTGTAAATAGTGATTTAATTAATATACATAAAGACATATACATTCTGTTTGCAATAACTTCGAGGCTTGAGCGCAGCCTGTGAAACAAATGATTATGACCATAGAGTAGAGAGGTTAAGGGTGAGTTTACTGTAAAAATTCTTATTTTATGTTATAGAATACAGAAGCAGCAAATTTCTTAAAAAGTGGATTCTGATCAGTTTGACTTGTAAAAGACTCAAAAAATTGGAAACAGTTAAATCACATCAATTGTCCGGACAACATTTGTAATCGTTATTTATTTCCTTAATAAGGCTAGTAAACAATTTAGTTGCAATGTGATGGACTTAATATTTTACAAGGAGTGAATGTGAGGTGTAGGCAGTTTTAGTGCCTTGATCCTTTTGTCAGATAAACCTGGAAATAAATCTTTTTTTGTTCTTATGTAAAATGCACACCTACTCTATTAAATAAGAAAATTAGGTAGCAAAAAGTGCACGTTATACACACCAAAATAAAGTATTGCAAATATTATCATGGATTTGATTAGTGCAAGTGTTTATTACCATCTTTCCATGAGGACATCTCTTTGAATCATTAACAAACAAGATAACTTACCTCCGCACTGCTTGCAAAACTGGTTTAAGAGAATCACTGGACTTTGACTGGATAAAATTGCATGGGTTGTTTTGATCTGTAACATGCAAATTGGTGAAAAAGGTACATGTCACTGGTCACTCAGAACTTGTTGGCTCTGGTGTGTTTCTCCCAGAAAGGGCAGATTATCTCCCATTGAGAAGCACACTGGTGTCAATGCCTTCGTTTAATATTTCCTGGAGGTCTTGGGTAGTGTCTTGGCATGATCAACAAAAGTTTTTAACTCTATTGTCTATTGATTATAGACTTATGCCTGTCCATTAGCACAATTTGATTATCACTACTTTGAGGATTGTCATGAAACTTAACACACACATTTATCCCAAGGTCAAGATAGTCCTAAATAAAAACGGTGCTACTCTGACATTCAATATGACTGCCACATGGGCCATCTAGAAAATCTTATCATTACTGCTCCTGAACCGATGGTCATATATGCACATCAGCATGGGGTTTTCACTGAAAGACTTCTTATGATGTCTAGTTGGTCTTAAATGAAAATGGAGTCAATCTGACCTGTGTTATGGACACTATAGTGGCCAACTTGAAAATCTTGTTATTGCTACTCTTCCTGGATGGGATGGTCGTATCAATGTAGCATTTACTAAAAGACATCTTATGGCATCTGGTTGGTCCTTTATTGAAAGTGGTGCTGATCTGACGTCTATTATGGCCACCATGGCAGTCATCATGCTGGGGGTGGGGGTCAGGTCAGGCGAATACTATAATATATGGGGGGATGCAGTGGATTATGCATACAGTAGGTTTGTTTCTACTGTACACTGCTTGTGACTGACCATTCTAAAGCCATCTTGTGTTAATAAACAGTCTTTTCTATTTTAAAGGTCAGCTACTGTAGTGATAGGTACGACTTGGCATGACTGTATTTCCGAGTCTTGATGTAACATGGAAGACATTTTTAATTGTTGATGCATATAATCTCAGTGGTTATCTCATCCATGAAATAAATCAAATTTATTCAGTGCATTACTGCACAGTTCTCTGACTGCATCCTCGAATATTAATTTCTGGCAAAAGACCTGCTCAAGCCAAAGTGGTTGCCCGCAGGTGAACACAAAAAAGTACACAGATTCTTTACAAGCCTTCAGTAACACCCTTTGTATTACCAAATACACCACTGGGTTTTGATCTGCTAAAAGATTGCAGTCTTTTTGGAAAGCTAATACATGTTAATGCTTTGGGCGGTTTCTGTCACATGGTTAATAGAGATGAAGAAAACATCTATGGTGGCTGGCATTTTGGATGTTGTTGGTCTAGACTGTTTACAGTTGTCTTATAATGGATAAGACTGTTTACAGTTAGATGGTTGTCTTATAATGGGTAAGACTGTCTATATTTAGATGGTCTTATAATGGTTAAGACTGTCTACAGTTAGATGGTTGTCTTATAATGAGTAAGACTGTCTACAGTTAGATGGTTGTCTTATAATGGGTAAGACTGTCGACAGTTAGATGGTTGTCTTACAATGGATAAGACTGTCTACAGTTAGATGGTTGTCTTATAATGGATAAGACTGTCTACAGTTAGATGGTTGTCGTATAAAGGATAAGACTGTCTACAGTTAGATGGTTGTTTTATAATGGGTAAGACTGTCTACAGTTAGATGGTTGTCTTATAATGGGTAAGACTGTCTACAGTTAGATGGTTGTCTTATAATGGATAAGACTGTCTACAGTTAGATGGTTGTCTTTTAATGGATAAGACTGTCTACAGTTAGATGGTCGTCTACAGTTAGATGGTTGTCTTATAATGGATAAAACTGTCTACAGTTAGATGGTTGTCTTTTAATGGATAAGACTGTCTACAGTTAGATGGTCGTCTACAGTTAGATGGTTGTCTTATAATGGATAAATACAGTATATTGAAAGTCTTTTTACACTTACAAGAAATGCTGATCTTTTTTTTTTTCCACCAGGACAGTGTTAAGAGTACATGTATATGGTGTTAGTTTTTATCCAGCCGTTAATCTTTTCATCCATCACACCTTTTCGTTAGGTTTGCGTTTAAATCAATGTTTAGGCGGTGAGGTGGTGCATCTGTGTTTCATGAAGACATTTCTAGTAAATTTATGCTTACTTCCAAGGGGACTGATGTAAAATGCAGTGCATTGAAATTATGCTTTTGAAATGACCATGACAAAGTGTGAAAGAGAAGTACAGAAGTATAGCGTGGGCACCTTTTTTTATAATACTGTATTTTCACCTTCATTTGGATTAACTAATTGAAGGGATGTCAGAACTGCAGGACTTGGGATTGAAAGTTTGTGGCTTTGGACCTCAATTAACTTGTCAACAACTGTCAGTCAGATACCGTTTATTCATGATAAATGTGGACCACAATCAATTAGACTGAGCTAACTGATATTTGGTAACCAATTATCCCTGTAATGCTTGTTTGTCCAGACCTGCTGATTTAATTCTGACACCTGACAGTTCTGCCTTTCTGACATGTACAAATTCATATTGCTATATCTTTTCTGGTTTTGTTTACCAATTTTGACAAAGTTTCAGCAGTTTCACTAAAGTATATATGAAAATTGTCATTTTTAAAAAAATCTTGACTTTTAAACAAGTGATTGAATGTGATATGTTAATGAGCAAGTTCATAGGTCATTTGCTGCAGTCACCTGTAGAGGCACTCCCAAAATTGCTCTCAGAGTCTCATCATTCTGTGGAACCAGGATAAATTCCAGCCTTATGAGTCACTCTTAGGCTCTAGAAAACTAGTACCTTTTCTCTCTAGAAATTAGGTACTTAAAGAGTAGTACCTTTTCTCTAAAGAAATTAGGTTCTTGAAGACTAGTACCTTTTCTCTAAAGAAATTAGGTACTTAAAGACGTGTACCTTTTCTCTAAAGAAATTAGGTTCTTGAAGACTAGTACCTTTTCTCTCTAGAAATTAGATATTTAAAGAGTAGTACCTTTTCTCTAAAGAAATTAGGTACTTAAAGACTAGTACCTTTTCTCTAAAGAAATTAGGTTCTTGAAGACTAGTACCTTTTCTCTAAAGAAATTAGGTTCTTGCAGAATAGTACCTTTTCTCTAAAGGAATTAGGCTCTAGAAAAACTAGTACCTTTTCTAATAAGGAATTAGGCTCTAGGAGAATAGTACCTTTTTTCTTAAGGAAATGGGCTCTTGAAGACTAGTATCTTTTCTATCAAGATATTAGGCTCTTTTAAGATTAGTACCTTTTCTCTTAAGGAGTTTGGCTGTAGAAGACTAGTACCTTTTCTTTACAGGAATTAATAATTGACATTTGCAAAGTAAAAGAGTCATTCTGCTTCAGTAGCATTGGCCGGGGGTGAGAGTGGGAGGGGGGTGGAGTTCAGTTGAATCTCCTTTTTTAAATAAATGTAGTACACTTTTCAGTGAAAAACAGATAGAGTTGGCATTTTTAAGCAAGATGAACCACCCCCTTCTCAAAATCGAAACCACATAAAAAATTCCTGGATCAATCCCTAAGGAGAGTGGTCAAATAGGCATTTAAAAAATATCTGAATATCATAATTCATTGCCTGTTGATCTTTGTAGTCAGCTTTAAAAGTTTAATTGCAATGCAATCTTATTTATCATGCATTACCAGCCTTCTCGTTATCTTTTATAGTAGCAGGCTGAAACTGTTCAATCACCAAACAATCTTTGAAATAACAGAAAAAATAGAGGGCTCAGCTGGAAAATTAGACAGTAATTTAGCCGGCGTCCAGTTGATAATGAAAAGACTGCATTACCATATGATTCCAATCAGCAGTGGTGTTACGCTGACGTTACCCAGCTTAATGAGAATCTAATGGATACAATACTCCATTGTTATAATACATTGAATGGGAGCCATGAAAGTGACCCACATTATAAATGAGGGAACCTTATACTGAGGGATGCTCCAACAAGACTGTCATAACAGTGCATAAAACCACAAAAATAGGCTCACATATAATTTGTTCTAATTAGTCAGGAACTAAAATTAAGTGAGATAATTGAAGTAGCTGTTTGTGTCACAAAATTCAAATAATTTGTTGAGATCAATGATAATACTCGGGGAGCTGCAGGGCTCAGTGGTTAGCCTGCTGAACTTGTGACTGAACAGGGTTGGGTTAGAATTCTACCATTTGATCAGCCAGGATTGGCTACCACAGTGTGTGCTTGGGCAAGGCACTTTACTCCAATTGCCATGCACTTGTTATGTATAATGTTTTTATAATGTTATAAATATTTTAGGAAATTGTAGATGTTTCTTGACTTTAGTGTTTGCTTTTAAACCTTAATGTTAAGTGTAATGTTGACATGTCTATCTATTGCCCCTGAATTAGATTGTTTACTTAGTATTTGAGTTCATGGACAGTTTTGGTAAACAAGTTGTTGATTCAATTTGAGGTCAAGGTTGATTTTGTTTACAGATAAAACCAGAATTTCCTTTAGAGTTATGTGTCAAAAGTCACATACACATTTAATATTCTAGAACATTCTGTCATGCGACTTATCTTTATATATACCATGTTTAGTGGACAGTTTTTTAGTTTTCGACCTTACCATCAATCTTTTAAAGAGCCATTACAGTTGTGAAAAATCATTCCAAATTCAGAGAGAGGAATTATTTAAAATATTCATTGGATTATAAAAGTGCTCATAGACATTGGATTTGGGATTTTGAATTGATGATTTTGGGATTTATGTGAACTTATTCAAAGATATTCTTGGGTACTTCATTTTGGCACATCAGCACATTAAAGACTACTGGCACATCAGGACATTAAGACTATTGGCACATCAACACATTCAAGGATACAGTAATTCATTCGGAGCATTCTACATTTAGGATTTGGGATTAGGACACTTAGGATTATTGGATTTTCTTTTGATTTTAATTCACATTATTGTAAATGCCCTTTGAATTTTCACTTTAATTATCTAGAAATAAATTGCTCGTTGATTTTTACTTGATTTGTTGGTTTCACTTTCTTTCTGTTACATTTTTCTTAGACCATAGAGTTGTAACACACTAAATAACATACTTGTGTTGCTGTGCTGTAAAACACCAAACCAAATCAAGGTAATATAATACTTAAAAGAGGGGCAGTAGTATTCATAATTTTACTATGACATCATTACTGGTATTCAACCATTCAAAAATTACTGACTCCTTTGAGTAGGTGATTGACTCCATTTTTATTCGTTTAGGCCTTTTACTTTGCTAGTAAACAAAATCCATTTTTATTTTAGAACTAAATATGTCTTGCTACACTAACATGTTGAAATTTATTCCCAAGATTTTCCAATATTATTTTTGAGAAATTCTGTGATATGAGAATTTTAAAATTATGGATACTGAGGTGCTTTATAGTGTAGGATCGATTTTCTTAAATTGTACATGTCCAATACAAGTTCTTGACTTATTGCTATTTTGGATATTAACTTGCGCACGACCTTACGTATAACCCAATCAAACCATGAAATTTAGCTGCAGCTAGAATCACCAGAATCTTAACCAACTGTGTGGTTAATATTTTTAGATGATGCCTTTATGATCTTGAAGAGTAACTATTAGAATTTATAGATTGCCTAAGTAATTTTTACCCCACAATTAAATTTATTTATACTGCATTATCCAGTACACATCTTTTGTTTTTAGATATAATTGTCATGAAAAATTCTGACAATTCTATATCTGTAAATGTTCATATAAAATATGGTAATATCCACCAGTATGTGGAATATTCGTCTTGTCATTCTGGGTCATGTAAAAATGATATACATTATAATTAGAGAAAAAGATACCAATGAATCCTTTCGAACGTTTGTCAATTATAAGATTCTTTGAATGAATTAAAAACACATTTCCAAAGCAGGAACTATCCTATGTATGCATTTGATTCTGCCAATAAAGCCCATTCTTACTCGACATGATTCTCTCAAAATAGTAGATTGTATGAGGGAAAGAAATATCATTCCTTTTGTAATACAATATAATCCTTTATTAACCTGATACAGGCCTTACAATTAACAAATATTGGAGTCTCCTCAACTTGTCAAATAAAAAACAAAGTAAAAGCACTTTACAAAAGAAAACCAATTATTGCTTTTGGAAGACCTAAGAATTTGCAAGATGTTTTGATCAGCACCAAACTGACCAAAAATATGTTTTTCATCATCTAGATGTAACAGACATCAGTGCTCTCAACGTACAAATATTGCATAAAGTACCCTGTTTCAGTATCTCCAATACAAAAGAATTGTTTTCTCTATGTTATAACATTATGGACTTATGTAAGTTATTTCATAACCTGTAAAAAAAATGTAAAATGCAGTATGTTGGGTAAATACTTCAACAAGTTTCTAAAAGAATGAAAAATCACTCTTTTCATAAAATAAATGTATGGATCCTCAGTTCTCCTAGTGTTTCAATACATTTTAATACAAATAATCATTCTTTACATGATATTTCTTTCATGCTGATGGATTAAAGAAAGTTGCTGGATTCATCGTTTAGATACTTTGTATCCAGATGGCCCTAATAATGAAGCAAGGGAGATGAGATAGCTCAGTTTGTAAAGTGTCCGACTCGTAATCCAAAGTTTGCAGGTTTAATACCCAGCCTGGCCAGCCCAGGTCAGCTGCCTCGTTGTGTCCTTAAAAAAGACATTTAGCTCCCATTTCCTCAGCATGATACATGTATAGCCAATAAAAAAAAGTGCTGTTAAAACCAACAACAAAATAATAAGGTATTATATAAAATTGTGTAGAATTTTAGTAAAAGAGTCAATCAATTATATACATATATTATCAATTTGAAATATATAATATGTATGGCTGTTTGTCTCTATATTGTGATTTCACTGATTAAGTTGTCATTAGAGACTCGCATATCTTTCTGATCCAGCTATACATATGAGATTACCGTTAAATATCATTTAATGATCATCATGTAAATGATGTCATTGATTATAAATATATGAACGTAATCCGTTTCTTTAAAAAAATATTTTGTACCTGAAGAAGCATATGGTAAATGCAAAACTTGTCCCATACATTTTTGGGCATTTGTGTTGTTTTTTTATTTACATTTTTTTTTAGATTTTTATGGAAAAGAATAATCTTTTGAATGAAATAACCAAATACATTTTTTTTTTAAAAATTACAACTCAATATTGTTGTACCAAAGTGCAACAAAAGTCCGACCATTGATCAAATATACTAACAATTATATTTTGTTACTATGATATTTAAGAGCTTCCATACATTTTAGTATGGGTTTACTATAGAGCACAATAATGAATGATAGTTATGATAATAACTTGTACATATGTATATGTTTTTCCTTGCATCTTCAGAAAGTATTGCTTAAATATATTTGATATTCACAATAAAAATCTCACGGATATGCTGCCAATTTATATTTAATTAAATTTGTATATGTTGATTGGTAGAAGTTGTTGACTTTTAACCTATGTTCTGTACCATGTTTTTTTTATCAACTTGCCCAATTACACGTTTTCTTTTCAAGAATGACTGAATGACAATGACAGTGATTGGTAATGGCACTGTTTGCGAGCAATGTGACTACTCAGAATTTGGACATTATGATTATCATGAGTAGGAGTTTGAATTTTAACCCGTTTGAAGCTGTTCCCTTGTAAACTAATTCACTGTTGCATAATTTATATTTCACCTGCTTTATTTCTTCTACAAAATTGCTGCCAAATTTGCAAGGTAAATAAATATGCAAATATAGATTTTCTATTCGAATATTCGTAAAAAGTATTTTGATTCAAATCAGGCTTTCCCTTGAAACTGAACGGTCATTGACTCTTGGGCTGAAATTTCCAAAGAGTCAAAATTTGTAGATTAAGAGTCAAAGTCATAAACATGAGAGTCATGAAAACAACATGGACAAAGAAAACACTCTTGTAAAACTCGTTTACATTTATTGTGAAACACAGAAAGCATCAAAGAGTATTGTTTAATACACAAAAACACAATTATAACATAAAATATGAAGAGAAGACCAAAGGAAATTTGAACATCACATATTGCATTGAAATGCAGTATTTATAAACCACTATAGAAAAATATTACTTCACAAATTGAACTACTACCTTCGTTGTTTTTGCAGTTCAAATTATTTCAAAACTTTCTTCACATTGAAGTCATTCATATCCGGACCCTCCTCCATTATTGAATCAGTTTGCATGACTTGGCGTGATCCATTCATGATCTAGATTTGGTTTTTGTGTGCATTTTGAAGTAGTACCTTCTTTTTGTTTCATACTGCCATGTTCATTTTAGCGCTGACATTTCTCTGAGAAATAAGTCTAAATATTCCTCTGAGCCATTGTATTTATATGTAATACCTAAATATGAAAATCAAATTTGATACAATACGATGTTGCACAATCAATAATAGAATGATGTACATGGTGTAACAGTAACATTAGAAATTATCAAATTTGAAATAATTCACTTATATACCGTAAGTGTGATCCGTTATATGGATAATCAATTGAAGTAAATAATTACGAGTATTTTTGCGGATATTATAGCATTGTCAAAAGGAAGACAGGGTACTTACCGAAATCAATTGTCTTTGATTTTCCATCGGCCAATTTTAATTTCTAGTGATCACAGCCAATTCGCTGTCTTTCGTTATAAAGAGGTGTTAAATTCCAATTATTTCTGTGTCACTGAAACAATAGGTTTATCTTCTCAAAACAAAAGACCAGGTTGACATCTATGCCAATTATTGGACAATCCAATGCAGCCCTTACAACTTCTCATGAGAACAGTGCTAATTGATCAGGGGTCTGGCAGGTGTGTAGACTTGATCATTCAAACAGCAAGAAGGTCCAAGGTTATTATATGGTATTGATTATAATGTTAGATGCTTAAGGTGAAATTTCCGAGTCAAACTGATGCATAGGGCAGAATGCACATGGACAAGTTTTGGGTCAGGTATGAAAATCCACGCAGCAAAACATGTGAGTATGGGTCAAAGGAAAACCCTGTCCAATGTTTGGTTATATGTTTGAGCTCTAGTTGTTGCTGTTCATGCTTGAATCATGAAACAACTTGATTGTATACATATCTCTCAGTACCACACCCATACAAAAAAAAAAAAAGGTCACCATGATGTACATTTCACATTTTACTGGCTTAGGTTAAGTTACTGGATTTAGTTCATGGCTATATGGATGTTTGCATGCTATATGCATACTATCTTAAAATTATAAAACTTGGTAAATGGATGTGTCTTTTTGAGCACTACTCCTTTATGCTGTAGTAGGGAATAATGGACCATATTTTACACTTCACTGACTTGGGTTAAATTTTGTTCATTTGTCAGGCACTGCCTATGCTAGAATCATGAAATTGATGTGATACTCATCACTGTTACTATCACACACTTACAACAAAAGAAACTCATTGTGTTCTATATTTTGTCTTTTACTAGCTTTGGTTAGCTTTCGTGTTTAGTTCATGGCCACACGAGTTTTTGGCATGCTATATGCATACTATCCTATCCAGAATGATGAAACATTGTGAGTGGATGCATCTTGAAAAGTTACATTCTTATTGCAAAAAGAGATGTGTGACCTATGTCATGCTTAAGCGACTTTGTTGAAATTTGGTGCTTAAAATTAATTATTGGGTACTGTGTATGTTCCAATGACAGTGGGGTGCATCTCTGTTAGTACTACACCCTTAAAACCAAAGTTCAGTCACCTACAACATATGCTTTACTAATATGACTCTGGTATTTGTGTTTATGACCACATAGATTCTTCCATGCTATATGCATCCTAGTCTACTCTGAAGGCCCTTGCTGACCTCTGCAGTTGGAAGTCGGAATAAACATGTCTGTTCAATTGTAAACTTTCCATATTAATGATTATACATTGTATATTGTGATAGGTTACCCTCAACAGGTTAATTGTTATTGTACATGTGAATGAGTATAGGAATTAGAGGAGTGGACTGTATGCTGCATGCTTGTCACCTGAGACTTCATCAGTAGCGGTTAATCAAGGTAATTACGGATGCATGAACAATGCTTGTAAATACTGGCTGTTACTCCAGGATTATTCAAAGCATATGACTTTCCCCCCAGTAAAATCTGGCTTCTAGGAGTTGACATATACAACCATAAACATATTTTAGGAACAATGATTGAAAAAAACATTATGAAAAAAATCCCATGAATTTCTTGTTTTATCAGGTTATTTTAGTAAATGTTCTTTTTATTGTTTTATGTCTTTTGCACCCTGTCATAGTGAGTAGATAGGTAGGTTGGTGGGTAGGTGGTTTAACAATATGTCAGTGCAATACTGGCTACAGAGTGCCTATTATAAAGGTCACATTTTGAATTTTAAAAAGATTAAAAGTTACAATGTAATGAAAACAAATTGGACAAAAAAAATTTAATTTTGAAAGGGGTAAACACTTAATTGTAAAGATCACTTTATTCTGAAGTTATTTTCTGCATTATAATTAATGTTTACAATGGCTACTGTGGACCACTAAAAGCATCTTTGATGTGAGCTGTGTAATCAATGATTACACTCTGGTTTCTGCAGGCACAGAGTCAAACAGGTGCCATGTGCCCCCAGGTATTTCATGCTTTGTAAAGATATTGCCAGAAGGGAGAAACAAGCCAGTTTTCTAATGTAAACTCACCATGGAAATATAATTAAAAATTCCCTGATCTCATCAACAATGTTTTAACAGCATAGGTATGTTGGTAACCCCGTTTATTTACATTAAATCTGCCTGATATTATTAAGCATGCATATTTACCTACATGCCTCTTTTATGGGTACAGCTAGGTAAAATCATGGTCTTGTTCTTGTGAATTTCATGAACTGTAGATTTTGCAGGTTCAGAAGAGTACCTGAAAGAGGTATACATTGACAAGTAAACTAGTGTGGTAGGTTGTTGGTTGGTTGGTGTTAAGACATTTTGGACTATTTCATGCTGAGGAAATGTGAACTAAGTACATATCCCAAGGACACACCAAGGCAATCAACTCTGCTTGCCTGAGAGGGTATAGAACCTGTGACCCTTGGATTTAGAGTCTGATGATCTACCAACTCGGCTACAGTGGCTCATCTGGATGGGCTTAGTTGTCACCTGTCTGTGATACATTTCTACATCTGGTAAACAAATAATAAACTCTTGAATGACAAAGGAGAGATAGACTTCATTTACATGCTTGTGAATTTCGTCAGATCTAGAATTGACCGGTTCAGGAGAAACACTACAAAGGGTATACAAGTTAACTGGAGTGATGGTTTTTGCCCCAGTCAGTGATACATTTCCACATCAGGTAAACAAGTTATAGATATGTGTTCATATTGGTTTGTTTTGGTGTTTTATGGCACAGCAACACAGAAAGATTACATTATGCTGAGGCAATTGGAGTAAAGTGCCTTGTCCGGGGACACACCTCACTCCGTGGCTGACCCTGGCTGATTCCATGGTAGGATTAGGATATGCACCTTTCAGATTATACTCTATCATCAGGTACATATAGACTTATGATATACATACCAGTGATAAAGGTCAGGGTTATCATAGAGAAGCATGGAAGACATTTCTTTTGCAGTCATGCTGAATGTGAGGTAGAGATGAGACCTTGACTTGGTCTTTTAAATAAGTAAGAGATGGTGTCTGCTTGGAATGCATATGTTGGGATGGAACATTTTTCAAAAGTGTAGTTGACCACAGGACAAGACAAAAAATCTGTTTGCTCAACAAAATCATATGGTTATCCATTTGGAAATTATCTTGTGCGATTCTTGCGAAAATTAGTACTCAGCAGTAAATTATTGTTACCAAATATTGGATTCATTTAATTTGCCCATAAATAATATCCAAAGTATAATTTAATCAACACCAGAATTTTACGGTTTATTACAAGATGCATACAAGATTTTGAACATTAATATAAAAGAACCAATTTCAGAGTTCTGAAATAGCTATCATTCTGAATGTCTGTTAATTCAAATTTGACCTAAATATAATGTAACATTTCTCAGTGTTACAGTCAAGTCTTTCTCTCCTTTTTTTGAATAGATTTAATATTATTTTTAAGTTCAGAATTACTCTGTTTCAAATATATTTCAGCTTTTTTCGAAAATAAATATAAAGCACATCGAATCTAATTTGCTTTACACCAAAAGTTTATTTTTTAGTTTACTAAACTATTAATTTTATTTTATTTCATATATCAATTGATTTTTTTTTCTTTTTTATTTATGAAGTTATTTTTATTTCTTATACTGTGTATAATTTTATGGTATCATGCAAGTTAGCAGAGCCATTATCTTTCCTTACATATTATCCCCCTCCTTTTGTTACAAAAAAAAAAAAAAAAAAAAAAAAGTGGAAAGAAATGTCGGAATACGTGCAAAAATATATATTTATTAGTATGATGTATTTTGCATACAATTATGCAAGAGTATACGTTTTGAAAATATTGATATATTGCGTATCAGGAGCATTCATTTGAAAGTGCTGTGCATGATATGGCGGAATTTGAAAACAACTACAATCTTGTGACTGTCGAAGAACGGTGGCTAAAGATAACGCAAGTTTTCTTAACAGTTATATGTTACTGGTATATATTTCTTGGGTAATTGTTGTTTTACAATATCCAGATCAATATAATGGAATCTATTTGTAATGTTAGGCTTTTTAAAATAATGTTTCGTTTGTAGAGGACAGCTATTATATGTTAATCTCAGTGAGTCTTACAATTACCTTGTTCCATGTACTTCGTCGTATATCTTTGTTGATATGAATGATAATTGACTCGAGTTGAAAAATAAGTGTCAAAATAGAAACATGCCTGTCACAGAGAGCTTAACATCTGGCACTTATCAGTATTGTATTACTGAGCGACGGCAGAAAATAGGATTGTTAGTAATAATAACATTACGCAAGGTTAACTCTGTGAAGTAGGTATCAGGTCGTTTATAAACATTAACACCTGGCAGGAATAACACACAACAGACCCGTAAGCAGCTCATTAAACTGACCTCATTTCATAGTAATGAAACTTAACATAAACCAAACCTATCATATCTTGTTGCTTGGCAGTGCAGCAACTTTGAGACACTTGCCATAAGCTAAGACAGATTGTCCCGGCTGCCAGGTATTGGATTTGTGATCAGTTTATGTAGTGGAGGAGATTTGTGCATGTATGTTGTACAGGTTACTTGCCTGATACTACTAAATGTTGAACTATGTACATTTCATGTTGTGACTGTTATTTTAACATCATAATACTGTTGGGGTAAAAACCATAAATTGGTAATAACAAATGCTCTATCACTGTGGCTACATATAACTAATACCCTAACTACATCTGTATAAACTGTTCATGTACTTGATTAACTTTGTTAGTTGCACAGGAAGACCAAGAGTCTTGAGGGATATTTTGTAGTTATGTGTTACATTGTGAATTGCAATACAATATTTATTGCAATCGCTCCATGGAAAGTATTGGCATGTCAGCATTCAGAGAGAGAAATAGGTGCATTGTACATAGATTATGGACAGAAAAAATATGAAAGTTAACAATTCAGGGGAAAATCATTGTTTTATATTCTTGAATATACCCAAGAAGTAGGCAGCATTTGTATTGAGTAAATATTGTGTTATATTGCAGTTGAAACAAGCATTAAAGCTGAAAATTGGATGACAGACTGATCCAGGCAGAGTTTAACATACAGTAGAACCTAGAACAAATGTTTGCAAAATTTCTGTATTTGATTGTATTATAATTATCGTCTTTCCCTTTCAGATCATCCGTGATGTGACCATTTGGATTTTGATGAGCAGTTAAGCTGACCTTGAACTATGGCCAAGAGACCTGACCTTTGTAAGCTTGGTAACATTGCTTTGTCACCCATCAAGGAAGAAATCGATACACCTGGAGCTTTAAGTGTAGGTCAACAGTCCATTGGTGTTGAGAGTTCGGCCAGTGGTTATTCTGTCAGCAGTCACTGTCAGCTGCTACACCCGGGAAAAACGGAGAAAGATGTTATGATTGAATCTGAGCTCCAGGATATGAGCAGGAACCAATCTTCAGAAAGAGAATGTGGCTTGTGGAAATTTCGTCCCAAATGTATTCAGCGTTTGGCAAATATAAAATTCTTCGTCCTTTGTATGTGTTTCCTTATCACAACATCAGGAATGTTGTCAACAGGATATTTGAACAGTGTAATAACAACAATAGAGAAACGGTTTCAAATCGGCAGTTCTATATCAGGCCTTATAGCAGCATCTTATGAATTTGGAAGTCTTGTAGCAGTAATTTTTATAAGTTACTTGGGTGGTCGACGACACATTCCAAAATGGATTGGCTATGGTGTCATATTTATGGGATTTGGTGCTCTTTTGTTTGCTTTGCCTCACTTAATTGCAGAAAAATACACAGTCGATCGTGGAATTATTTCAAATTCAACAGAGGAAAACATTTGTCGATATTCAGATAAAAAACAGGATCAGTGTATCGATAAAAATTCCGGAAACTGGATCTATGTGCTGATTTTAATTACTGCACAGGTGTTAATTGGGACAGGAGGGACGCCTATTTTTACACTCGGAACAACTTATATAGATAATCATGTTCCAAGAGACAAAGCACCAGTCTACCTTGGTAAGTGAAAAAGAAAAGACCTAGATTATCATCATGGTATTGCAGTCTAGTCCAGTTGTCATAAAACTTTATACTCCAAATCTTACTTAAAACTGTTCTGACCAATCAGAAAACGTTTTTTTTTTTTTAAATACAATTTTGAGCAAGATTTCCAGGTCTAGAGTGACATATGAAGGTTGATGACAGAGGGGCATGGTGGCAAAAAGTACCAAAATATAAGTTAGTTTGTGGGACTTTGTTTCTCAAACTGGACTTAATATACATGTATATGGTAGGAGGTTTGCAGTAACTTGGGCAGAAAATAATTCAGAAATTATTTTTCTTTTTTAATCTTAGCAATACTCTGGAAAATTCCATAAAGTTTATATTAGAAACAGAATGCATTTTTTGTTGATCCGTATTAGCAGGGCTTAGCTTAACAGCAAATTTGTAAACTGCCAATTCTGGACATTTTTCTCATTTCAGGCACACAAAAAAATATGTGCATTTCTGATCAGCTGACCTTCCCTGTTTCTCATTGCAAACTCTAGCACTTTACCACCCCCCCAACCCCCACCAAATCACATTGCCAAAATTGATTTGTGCATCTGAGTTGGTTTTGCACAGTACTTTGAAGTGCTTGAAATATTATTTAATTTATATAGAATGTTTAAAAAAAAAAAATCCTACCTGCGTACCCTAATTTTAAAACCAGTGCAATAGGAAAAACACATATTTTTTTTTTTGCCTCACCTGTGATGAATGTTGTAGAGGGCAGAGCAGAAAATTTTTCTCATCTGTCTGTCATCAACAGTCCATCAGTTTTTTTGTTTGTTTTTTTTTTTATACAGTTTTGGTTATAAGTAAATAATGTTTATTTCAGTAGAAAATTTTGTACATTTCATGGTTGATATAAACCATGAATTTAGTGTAAAGGCTGAATGAACAATGATTCATCTATTAAGACATTTGGAATAGGGCACCCTTTCCAGATATGTGATTTCAAGTACTTTAAACAATATTAAAAAAAAAAAAAATGAATGCTCACAATATTACAATTTTTTAGTGTATCCAGACTCCTACTTTTGGGTTTCCCTAAACACAGTAATGGAGTGTAATGGACAGTAATGGAGATGAAAATTCAGTTATGTAAAAGAAATTCCATTAATAGAGCAAAAAATTAATCATTTTGCACATACAGTATTGATTATTGGTTTTGTTAAATAATAAAGATACAAGTTTTTGTACTGTTTGTTGTTGTTCATCCATTGACATTAATATGATATATGATGGCATATTGCGGTACATTAATGGAACACCACCTGAATATACAGTAAGGGAGACTATTATGCCCTGGAAGCAATTACAAATGGATGTACATGTATGGATGGATGCATGCATGCAGTTAGGAGTCATTGTTTTTTCTTTTTTTCTTTCCAAGTATGATTTAAAATCGTTCTTTTCAATAATGTGAGGAAATACCACAATGTAAAAGAAATAACAGTAATGGACCACAAAATATTATACTTTTATTGTATGGATTTAAATACGAAAATCAAAAATCCAAAATTGGGTTGTTATATTGTTTTATTAATGTCTTTGCTGTTTATTTGAATGGCGATATTCTCTGTATAACTCTTCCTTCAGATGACTATCTTTAAAATCAACGATGATGATTATAACGATATTTAATGATGATAGGGGATAATAAATGGCAAAAGCATCAGTTGATAGACAGTATGATACATATAACACACATATATTTGTTAAGCAATGTACAATATTCACAACATGTTTAAATGAAAATGACTACAAAATCAAATTTTATTCTCTCTCTCTCTCTCTCTATATATATATATAAATTGAATGAAAATGATTTTAAAACATTGACAAACTTTTGTTGTTGGTTATAGTTTTTCTTTGTTGTTTCGGTTTTTTTCTTTATAACAGTAATGTCCAGAAACATGCATTGTGATCATAAAGGTGAGAAGTATTAGAATCAGGGATGTTTCGCCCCATGGACGTTTCGGCCCAAGACATTTCGCCCCACTTCAATGGTCATTTCGCCCCACTTCAATGGTCATTTCGCCCCACTTCAATAGACATTTCGCCCCACTTCAATGGACATTTCGCCCCACTTAAAAAAAAAAAGAATGGAGATTTCGCCCTACTTCAATGGTCGATTCGGACCATGACATCGTTTAATAAATAATTATGTTCGTTTAAAACGGTGTTCTTTTGAAATTATTATTATGTTTGAAACGAGTCTTTTCTCCATGTATCGTGATGAAGAGTATAGAAAATAAGAGATAGTAAGACAAGTTATCCTCATATCAGAATAAGATAGTAATAATGATAATAATACTAAGAAGAAGAAGAAGATGAAGAAGAATAGGCTTATACTTAGACTATTTGAAAGACCCATTTCAATTTGTTAGATTTACATTTCAAAAACAAACTTCAAGGAAATGCCGGGTGCTAAACGCGAGTAAGTTTCTCAACCAGCGACACGTTCTTTAATCTCGCCGAGAGAAGTCTCAGAATAATTCAAGATGACAACTAGTATGAGAAAATATCAAACGAAATTCCGCTTAACTACATGCACTTTAGTATGAAGGGTAAACATATTTGTTGGGACTGATAGTTAAGAAATGTAGAAATGTACACTAAATGTGGGGCGAAATGTCTTGGCCGAAACGTCCATTGAAGTGGGGCGAAATGTCTTGGGCCGAAATGTCCATGGGGCGAAACGTCCAGGTACATCCATGAAGTGGGGCGAAATGTCTTGGGCCGAAACGTCCATGGGGCGAAACGTCTCGGTACCGAAGTATTAATATCAGTGAAATATAAAAGTACATATATTTACATAGTATTCTTTATTTCACAAAGTTATAAGATGGTTTAATGTAAAAATGGGATAGTCATTGATTTTGAATAACCAATATCTTTAATTTCTTCACTTCACCATTTATTTTCACTGCTACATTAATATAAAGTCGTTAAGGCAAAGTCCTTTTGTGCTAATTGGCCTAATTGTCACAAGGTAATTGAACATACTATCTGACAGCTTGTTCCCTAACAAACTCTTGATCCTGTTCCTTGTAGAAAATAACCTTTCACAGGCTGAAAAAAATGGAGCATACAATTTATTAATGTGTGTACAAAATGATACAAGACTGCCTGTATTAACTTAATTTAAGTGAATTACCAAGGACAAATTCTTTACGAGTCGAGACTGTGACGTGTTTTCAAATAATCACGACAGAATAACTAAAATAATATATATTCCTTTGCATTAAGAACAATATATCTGTGTGTTTATCATGGTTTCATTCCTTTTTTGAAACAGTGGCAGAGAGTCAAATTATTGTTCAAAAGTTTAAAATGTTTTATTTACCTGCTACTACTATAAAAACAAAAAATATAATAGACTGTAATAGTGCCCTAGGAATTGTACAACACCTTCTCCCCATTGGTAACCATGTAGATAAAAACACAAAATTTAGCAATATGGACAACATAAAAACAGTCTAATTTAGTGATTTCCACCCATGAATATGAAATCTTCCAGTCAGTGTTGAAACGTGTCTTTTGTTTCTTAAGATCTTTTTTTATGCGGAATCCTGCTATCTGAATCAGAATCACTTATCTCTAATCTTTGTAGCCATGCCAACATGAGACTAGCTGGGTGCTGGGAAATTTTACATTTTTTTTTAAGGTAGTGTGTCCATTTTTTCAGAATGAGCATTAAGAATATGCTTAACTTAAAAAGTAATGTGTGTCACACTTTTTGAGCTGGTAGTGGAAATGACTGAAATATATATATAACACACACTGCCAGTAGACTCCATGATTCCTGGCCATCATGCAACTGTGTTAGTGGAAAGTTATAGCCAGCATCAAAGGTCCTACACTGGCATTCAGTCTGGCCAAGGCAGGTGCAAAAGATAATGGCTAAGTGAGTGAGTAATTATCCTTGATTATCTTAATTACATACCCAAAAAGAGGTAAGAACAGGTGTCATTTGAGTGATAAGGCTTTTGAATTAGGTGACAGGATGTTTATTTAACAGATGAATTTTTAAAGGATAGCAGGAAACATGAAAGCCTTTTGGCACTTGTGCATTGCATATTGGCAGGTTATAAAACATCACAAGCTGAAATGATAGTGTATCGGGACTGCGATGGTAAAAGGTTCTGGGCAAAACACAATGTATGTCTGGCCTTTTTTTATTATCTTCATGAATGTTGATTCAGTTAAGTCCAAGTTTTTTTTGTCCATCTTGGTATCAATCTGACTGGCAGCCTTATATATGAATCATTAAATTTGAAAAACAGAGTAGTTTATTTTTTGATATATTTATTTATTAATATATTGATATATATAATATAAATGTGCCTACAAACTGAAATTCATTCTATACAATCATTAATGATGTTCAAATGATCACCAAGTATTAACTTTAACAATTAATCGAACATGATTCACATTTACCTTGAATTAGTTATCAGCAAGGGATTAACTGCGTGTAACTCTTTACCTTACATAACTGCTTTAGGTCACTTCTACTGCATTTCACTGGGTGAGCTTTTTGATGCCTTGATCCAATTCACATAGAAATGCATCAGGACGCCTCTGCATGATCTGCATATAAGCACTAGTTAATGCCTACAATAAACACTGGCCATTTTGGACTTGTTTTCGTATTGCACCTTTAGGGAATACCCCCTATTAGAAACTATAGGCGTTGAGGAAAATGACCATGATGTCACATCATGTGGTTGCTAGTTAAGATGAAGTAAGTTGTACTCTATTTAAAAATAGTAACCGGGTTGGATTCTCCCTCATCCAAAATGGAGACCGTGGACTTTGTTCAGCACTTCCTAGAGTTTGGATTATTAAAATTATAAATATGAAGGCTTCAGTAAGTCTGCTATAGGCTCTGAATCGATGTAGGTAACACTGACTGATAATTTAACACATTCAGATGATTTTGTGATACAGACATTGACAACAAAAAGTAGATTTAGCGGTTAAGAAAGGTTACGGATGGTCACACATCTTCAGTGATTTGTCGTTAAATGAAGTCTCAAGATTTTCAAGCATATACAAAAATTTTTGGTGAAAAATTCTTACACTGCTTCCTTATTTTAGAGCTCTTGGATAACTTGTCAATCCACTTATAAAGCAGGGACAGGTGTGGATTCCATTTTTTTCTTATAAAAAATACTCCCAAAATAGCCCCCTATTAGCTGAACATAAGTAAAATTGCGTTAAAAATTGGTAAATTAAACATATCACGCACTGAAAATGGCAGTCTGGAAATTTGAATCAACATCATGAAATTTACAACTTTAAAAAAAAAGTCATTTTCTGACATTTTCTTTAAAAAACAAAAATGTACAGTACATGGGAAATAATATATAATGAAATATTGATCAAATAAAATTAGTAATGCACTTTAAGAAATAAATACCAATTAAATAAGTCTTGTCAAGTGAAATTCATGTTTTAGTTTTATCTTTTAATTTGGATTCAATGTAATCATCATAAATGCGATATGCCCTCTTGTATTCAGGCATGAAAAGTGTCAATCGGCCATCACAGCAATGCCTGTGAGCGTTTCCCACGAGAACCAAATTAAGTGCCGACTGTATTTTGATCTCTGATTTGTGGAAGTGTTGCATTGTTACATTCAGTTAAAAGATATACCTGCTTTGTAGCTTCATGTTAATTACATCTTTTGTATCAAATGAAGTAAAGGGGATAGAATAAAAAATGATAAAAGACATGCAAATCTTACCTGTGTAAGAGCTAGCGGTCACTGTCGTGTGTCTAGTCAACTCGTTTAAATTGAGCAATAGAACACTTTTAAATATTATTATGTAAGCAACATAATTAAGGTATCTAACAGTAAGCAATGGTTTATCCAACTCATTTGCAAATGTGATCAAAGATAGCAAAGGAACCAAGCAAAAGGCATTCTTGCTGCATGAAAAGCTTAGTTTCACAGATAAGGTTTATTATGTAGAAGTGAGTTCCAAGTTTTCAGTGAACTTAAAATTCCACAGTTGGAGCTCAGAATTATCTCAAGGATGAGCATAATTTTGCTGCTGGTTGCAATAAAATCTACCATCAGTATGTTACTAAGAGAACAAAAAAAAAAGTTGAGTTTTGACATTGTTGTTTCTTACATTAAATGACCATCATTTTTGAAAAAAATCATCTTGTTTTGTTCTGAATTAACAATAACAATAGAATATATCCACATTCAAATGCAAAATTCAGTGACATATTACACACAGTTTTGCTGGTGCATATGATGCGTGTTGAAACACTGTGGAGCAATGTTTTTACCAATCTTTCCAGACATATTATTAAAAAGTGATGGAAATCCATGCATTTTGCTGCCATTATGAAAACTTAGGTCAGAGAAAAAGTAGGGCATGTTAAAACTAACATAAATTTGCAATCAAATGTTTATTGTCCTTTTTTTCCCTTGCAGCCTTTGTTTATGCCACAGGTGCCCTGGGACCAGTAGTGGGATATGCCTTAGGGGCATTTTTCCTCCAGATATATGTTGACCTGTTTAGTTACAATGTCGACCTGTCACCCGCTCACCCTCGCTGGATCGGGGCATGGTGGGGAGGATTCATCATCTGTGGGTGTGTACTGTTAGCCCTGGCTTGCCCCTTTATGTCATTCCCACAAGTCCTAGTGAAGGAAAAGCGAAAAGTTCTGGAATGTAAAGCAAAGGAGGACCTGTTCAGTCATGAGGAAAACCAGTCTAAGGAAGGAGAATATGGAAAAGCCGTAAGAGGTAATTGGGATGATCATAATTAAAATTCACAATGTTGTTTATTTACACACTGTTATACAGTCCTACCCGTTTATGTCGACATCCTCGGGCCCGAGGAAATATTGTCGACATAAGCGGATGTCGAGATAAGTGTTGGGGGGGGGGGGAGGGGTGAGTTGTCGTCAATGAGCAGGATTTACACTTTGAGAAAACAAAGAATGGAAATTTTGAGTACATGAAGACAAAACCAGCGTGAAATACACATCTATATTGACAAATTACATTTTGGTTACCTTTGTGTAATAAAATCCACAATGCATTAAGTGCATGCATATGAAAAATCCATGAATTCGTGTACTAGTCTCATGTTAGAAAATACATGCATCGGTCACATCCAGATAGGAAACTCCTGTATAAAAAATGGTTGTCCTCATTTGATCTAACACGTCTTCACAATTCACTACGATAATCATTGTCGCCAGTAGCACATGGTTGCATAGTTGTTATTTACATGCTACAAAGTACATGTACATGTACTTAAATTGGCCTAGATTTTGGTCAGCCTGAAACAATGTTCCCATCTTACTGAGGCTACCAAGGGGATGGGGCTATTCACAGGGAAATGATAACATGTATTTATTTATGGAAGTCATCGTGAAAAGTACATAAAATTGAACAAGAGATATGCGGCTGATATGATTAATTTACCTTCAACGTAGCCTTTCTTTATAGACTCAGCAGCTTTCATCCATCTAGACCAACAAATTGTTTTCCTCCTTTTTTTTTTTTTTTACTGGTCCGCCACCAGTGAAAAAAAAATATATATAAAAAAAAATAAGGTGGAGAACAACTTTTTGGTTTATCATCCATCCTGACAGGGTGTTATGTTTAAGTGAAAAGTTTTCACAGACATATTTGCGAGATGCCCCACGTTCAACATCCTTAACAGCCAGATATTTAGTTTCCAGAGACTGTAAATTTAATCTGCGTTTTACGCTGCCGTTGGTAGCCATCGTAAACATAAATAAAGTTAAAAAAGAAACTCTCACAGCACAATAAACTTGTTTTAATCACATATCACTTTGGAAAATGCAACAATCGATCAGATTTCATTGCTTTTATTCAAGTTTGGTGATGATTTTTTTTTAATGAAGGGTGGATTGTTTTTATTGAACATTGTAACCGGCTTGCTTTGATGAAGGGTACATGTGTTTTTTAAGTCGCCGCGAGAGGCCAACTTTATAGGACCAAACAAAAGCCTGTTTTTTAATCCACCGAGTCATAAAGCCTGGCGGCAAGATCAACTAATTGTTGAACAAAGTACAGGTCGGAACTGGCCGCTTGTCGACATAAATGACCCAGCGGCAAGATCAACTAATTGTTGAACAAAGTATAGGTCGGAACTGGCAGCTTGTCGACATAAATGATTAGAAAACAAAGGATTTGTTCATGTTGGGACCAAGGGCTTCTGTCGACATGTACGTTTATTTTTTATCTCGACGTCGACATAAGCATGACAAATTTGGTAGTAATAGTAGACCAAGGGACCGGGACTTTGCTTTTTTGTCGACATAGGCGGCTTGTCGACATAAGTGATGTCGATATAAGTGGGTAGGACTGTACTTCTTTAATCTGATCTCCAACCCAAAAATTTGTTTTAGCCTACCTGGCACAAAGCCACATGAGCTCCAGATATGGCTGTCCACGTACATACTATGTGCTGTTTATTGTTGTTTTGCCAGTATACTTTTGGTTTTTTTTGAAACATCACCATCAAAAAAAGTTGACTGGATGGAAACAAATTTGGCAGGATTTGATCCTTTTAACATTTTTATCAAAATTGTGTTTTGAAAATCTTAGGTAACAGTTGAAAAGATCATGCCAGATTTATTTGGCAATCTGAGATTTATTTATTTGTTCATTTTTCAATGTCGTATTCAGAACCATGCAGCCAATCATATTGCATGTTCTTCTGAAAGTGTGTCCCAGGTTATCATTTAACTTTCATGTTAATTATGTGTAAAAGCACCAATCTTTAATTTCTTCTTTAAAGCTATTTGATCACTTTGTTATCAAGTTCAGCGTGGAATGGTCCATGTAACGTTTTCTACCAAAATGGTAATGTTTTGTAACTGTCTTAGAAGATTTTGGTTTCTATAGCAACGAAATGTAAATACTATATTTGACATTGCCTTCATAGCCACTTTGCCCATTGTTGTTAAACTTTGCAGGAATATTTCATATGTTATGCGTTGCCAGAGTTTTATTATTGGTACATGTAGCTTTTCAAAGAACCATTTTGCTTCCATGGCAACCATATGTACAAATTTATTTTTGACATATTTTAAAAAATAACTGCATAAATTACAATCAAATTTGGCATTATATTTAATTTGTAATCTTTTCTTAAGATTTCATTTAAAATAGCATTCCTAGTAGCATCCATTAGGTTTCCATAGAAACTAGATGTACAATGTGTAGATCTTTATTTTACTGTTCCAGAACTGCTGTGCTAAATTAGTTAATTTTACAGGAGCGAAATTAGCATCTTTTATGCTAAATTCATAAATTTTTTACTTGTTTGTTACCATTCTTATATTAGTTTTCAGTAAAACAGAAAAAAAGAGGGCAAATATTTTCGCTTATGCATGTGTATAGGGTAATAACTTGATTCTTAAATTAACAAGGTGAAGGAAACATCAGCACTCTTGCAGCTGGAAGAGTTGTACATTTGGAAGAAAAACATAAAGATGCTCCAATTACAAAGAGATTCTTTTTCTTTCAGTATCACACATATGTTTTTTTAAAAAATGTAATCACATTTCATGCTGTAAGTATGTTGCCATATTAACATAATCAATTCATAATCAGAAAGTAGACTTTGACTACAGGTTATTTTGGACTGTAATTGATTAAATTACAATTAGTTGCATGAAAAAATGTCTACCAATTACTTGTCATTACTTAAAAATCAGTGATCATTTAAAGATCACTGATTACGATTACTTTGGGTCTTTGAAACATGATTTTTTTTTTGTATACTGTAATTCTTGTAAGTTTTGTATATGAAAAAAATATTCGTTTCAGAGTGTGAAAAATAAATTAATGCAATAAAATTATTATTTTGGAGTACTGTGTATGTACGAAAAAAATGATTACATCAGTCTTTGAAACATGATGTTTTTAGTTTACTGTAATTCTTGTAATTTTTGCGCACATGAAAAAAAGTAATTATTTGTTTCCAGAGTATGAAAAATGATTTGTAATATTTTTGTATTATTATTTTGGACAATTAATGGTGCTATCAGTGAGGAAATGAAATTAATAGCAGCTTTTGGTTGAAAATGTGATTTTCGTCATTTAAAATAAATAGGAATGGTAAATGCATTTAATAGCCATTGTCTTAAATATATATACATATATAATGATGATGTATGTAGAAATATTTATATATTATATACAGAATGTTTTTATCCACAAGCAAATACTTTGAGATCCAATGAGGAATGAATAAATGAATGCAAATGCAATAAAAACTATATGATACCCATGTACTGAAATTATGTGTTATTAAACATTAACAATTCTGCATGCTTCAGAGTTCTTACAGTGACCCACTTAATAAAGGGCACTCATTAACGATATTGTTTAACCCTTTTCATACTGAAGCCCAATCAGACAAGCAGTTGTGTAGAACTGGAAATTTTGTCAGTCAGATGTGTAGCAGCATGAGAGAATGCAGTGACGTTGGTCAATCTGGCTTTACAGGACAATCTTTTCAAATAATTTTTTAATGTTGTATACCATTTTTAAAAGCATAACATTTTCTTTAAGGTCATATATTTTTTCACTGCAAATTTTCATATGTATAAACTTAAGTTGAAAGTAAAGTTATGTAAGCAAAAAAACATGCTTTACATTTTTTTTAGAACTTACTTTCAGCACAATTTTCCTATCTGCAATGTTCATTTTACCTTCTATATGTAAGTGTATATGTTACGCCATTTAAGAAGGTGACAAAATAAAAATAATCCATCAAGAATGTAAAAAGCTATTAGAATTTTATTAAATTTACTTGCATGAGAATTGGAGAGCAAACAGAATGATCCTTACTGGTTAGTCAACAATACTTTTCATTTTGGTTCAGTGTTTATATTCCACAATAAATTCTAATGTAATAATATCAGAGTTCTGTTGGGTTTAATTTGGTCCATTTCCAGGATTGCAGTAAAATTTTATATTATTATTCACACATCCAACATCGGTATATGTGCGAACTTTATGAGAAGTGAAGTTCTAAAAATGTGCATTTAGCTTGCAAAGCATCCATGTCTTCATCATCGTCAATATCCAAGTATAAAATGCCAATTAAGTACTTATTTTCTGCAGAGTTCATTCAATGTAAACAAGATCACAATCTCCACTGCATAAAATATTAATGTCCCCAACAAAATTGTCTATATTTTCATCAAAATCAGCATCCACATCACTGCCGCTTCAGTGCTTGTCCACCGTTTTGAATTACATGCATTAAAATTCAATTTTGAAATAAAATTTTCTACTAACCAGTTATCATCTCTGTTCGTTTCGTCGAAGTCAAGCTCATGATCTGCACTGCCTAAAACATTGATTTTCCCCACAAAGTTGTCTATATTTTCGTCAAAATCGGCATCCACATCACTGCCGTAACTTCTGCTTCAGCGCTGTCCACCATGTTGATCTCCACACATAAAACTCGTGCTTGAAATCAAATTTTCAAATAACCTGTTATCATCAGCTCTGTTCATTTTGAAGAAGTAAAGATAACAATACCTACTGCCTAAAATGTCAATTTTCCACACGAAATGGTCTTTATTTTCAACTAATTCAGAAAGCTCATAACTGTCTTCACTTTCTTCTTCAGTATATGACCGCCATTTTTTATCTCCACATATTAAAACTAGATTTTTTAATCAAATTTTTACCAGTTTGGGGGTCTTTTAAACTCGTTCTGTTAATGCATTTGTGTACCTTCTACCTTTATTTCCTTCTTTTCAAAAGAGTACACGTAAAGTGATGACATATTATACAGTTAAAAACACACTTCTGCGAAGTGGTCGACGGAATGTAATGAACATACGACCAGAGTCGTATCCCACTGGCAAAGGTAAAGTATGACTGGAGTCATATCCCGCTGGAAAAGGGTTAAGGATTAAGCGCCGTAAAGGCCATTGTCCAGCTGTTAATGAACAGCAGTAGATCTGGTAATGACAGCAAGAGATCATGCACATCAGTCATTATATTTTCTCACATAAAGATAACCTGAGAAGGTCTAATGAAAGAACAAGAGTAGATTCACAATTAACAAAACAAATGCTGATTCAAAATGAGACGTTAAAGACCTTTCTGCACGATTATAAATGGTGTCTATTTCTTTTATTTCTGTATCTTTATCTCCTGTTTCATTATTCATTGCCTCAGTTAAAAACATGCCTGAAGTTTGCAAATATTTGTTTTTCATATGAGATTATATAAAACATATACTTGGCAAAGAATACATTGGTCATTTGATGTATCTAAATTGTTCATCAGTATTTTTTCAGAGCCATTTAAAATGTGAATTTCTGTTCTTGATTCAAATGGTGATTCTTTTGTTTCTTGATCTCCTGTTCATTATTCGATTCCTCAATTAAACACGTACCTGATGTTAATCACCATTTATAACATACGCTTAGCAAACAATACATTGATCATTGGACATATCTATATCATACATCAGTATTTTTTCGAAGCTGTTTGAAACATGAACTATTCTTGATTCAGTTATAACACATCAAAGTACAAGGTTGAAACATAATACAAAGATAAAATAAACAATGAAACAAAGCCTTAATTAAATATGATTTTAATCTCGGGGGGGGGGGGGTTTGGTCACATGTATAAACATTTTTTGTATCTTTTTTTTGCAAACTTAGAACTTTTTTGTTGAAAAATTTAAAGGATTTGATGAAAAATAAGAACTTTTGTGTATGAAAACATTTTATGTATTTAATTATTAATGTTTTTTATGTGTAGATGGTGCAGAATGAAAAATTACAGGAATTGCAGTAGTTTTGATTATTGCATAGACACTAAAATTAATGATCTGTCTGTTGTTGCTTCTATGTTCAATGTCTTATTTTCTTTAAACCAGACATTCCACAATCCATCCTGAGCCTTTTGAAGAACAAGGTGTACCTGATCAACTCATTTGGCATTTGTTGTGAAGTTTCCATAGTCAGTGGTTTTGTGGTCTTCTTGCCAAAATACATTGAGACTCAATTTGGTACTAGCAAATCAGAGGCTAGCTTATTTACAGGTTAGTCAGTTGTCTTTTTATGCCTTATCTTTATCCCATTTATGTGTCACTTTCTTTCAGGGTCTGTTCCAGAATGTTTGATTGCACGATTCACGCAGGTTTCTAAAAAAATGTGATACAGTCTTCATTAAATTTCTCATATTTAGACCGTTCCTCCCTTTTTTCAAATAGACGGGACTTTTTGTTTTCATTAAATATTCAGTTATTGAATGGACCCTGCTTGATATAAATCTGATTTTTTTTCAAAGAAAGATTGATTTTCCTTTCTTTAGGGGGAATCTTTTAGTGTGAGGCTGCAAATGGAATGACCCTTTCTGAGTTCTAGATAATTGCTATCCAAATAACTGCTATGTTGAAATTTAACACAAGTGATTTCTTGCGGGGAAGTGGGGTACACCGAAAATTTATCTACTCAGGATAGCACATGGGAAAAGGATCATATGGTTTGACACTAACCGAAAAAGCGCAGAAAATGGTGATGCAGAGTTTGGCCAGCATCTCAGCCCATGGAAGGAAACCGGTGGATTCGTAAAAGTTTTCAACCCATTCGTACCCCTGTCATGATTCCCCATCTCTGGAGGTATGATGTGGGGGACCTCCCCCTAATAAGAAATTATCTGGCAGTATATATGCAATATTTGCATCTATTGAAGTATCAAATAAAATAAACCATACATGCCTGTAACAAATTCAGTATCTTGTGAAAGAAATATAGACAATAATCTGAAGTTGTAGTTCCAGTTCAACTCGGTTGTTACCTGCAGGATCAGGGATGTAGAATAGAAGTGATGCACCCTCATTCATGTCATAAGAGATGACTAATAGAAGCAACCTTTTTGCCTGGGATGTGTCCCATGATGTTGTACCAGCAGAGGAGTCTTGGATTTTTTCAAAGAGTGCAAATTATATAAAAAATTAGGCTGTATATTTGAACAATTTTACCCTTTTATATACCACATATACTCACTTATAAGTCAAGTCCAACTGCAAATTGCACAAACCCAGATCTGCTGTTAAATAGTGTGTTGGATGATCTGGGTTTATGCAGTTTGTTAGGAGTACTTAGTAGTAGAAACAAACAACATAGACCCTGATCTGCCGGCACATTATGTGATGGCAGATCAAGGTCTATGTTGTTTGCAGTTGGACTTATGTGAGTATATATGGTATTATAAAGCACACATTCTATTGGTCTGGATCAGTACAAAGGACATTCTATTGGTCTGGATCAGTGCAAAGGACATTCTATTGGTCTGGATCAGTGCAAAGGACATTCTATTGGTCTGGATCAGTGCAAAGTCCAGATAATTGTTGCATCAATAATCCATATTTTACTTCATATCATATATACATGCATATAAGTCTGATCCAATTGCAAACAGCATAGATCCAGATATTGCATCGAATAATGCACTTACAAATCTGCGTCTGTATTGTTTGTTCGGACTGAACAGTAGAACAAACAACATTGACTCTGAAACTCTAGAGCATTGTGGTTGCTTAATTGTCATGGGTCTGTCATTCAAAATGAAAACAAACCCATGATAAAATATTGAGTGACAATGTATATATCTCTGTGAAGGATTATACAGTTATTCATGTCCATGCAGTTTTGAGCAAACAGGCTAAATCCCTACTGCAGTAATTGGGTTGATAGGTAAGTTATTTATTGCTAATACTTGGCATAAATGCAGCGATCTGAATAAAAAAAGAGCATTATTGTGGAGATTTGAATCAAAGATGTCAACATCCTTTTGCACACATTTACAGATAAACGAGCTTCATTCCACAGTTGTAATTAAGATTGCAATTTATTTTCTAGTGTTCTTAAAGAATGCTATCAACACATACAGCTTTCATAAATTAGGGACTAGGACCCAAAACAGCCAATGACAGCAAAACGGGCTTTTCGAAACAAAGTTTCTATCTTGTCAGTATGTAAATATTTCTGTCAAAGTTGAGTTGAGTTTCACTGTCCCAACTAGTATTGCTGACACAGTGGTCAAAGAGCATGAAACGAGAAGTAAAATCTAGTACCGTTGTGAGCCTTCATGATCCTAAGGAGTCGTTTGTTGATTGGATTCTCAAACCATGTGAATTATGTATGTGACTCACTTCCCCTTAGAGTCAACAGAGTTTGGTTTGCAAAGCACATTGCAGTTAGAGGCTTCTGTCTCAATGAAAGGAGAAGCTCATCATACTTTTGTGCCACCTGAATTCACGGACCCTCAGATTTATGCATCAACAAATTCTCCACTGAGGAATTCAAATCATGTTTTCATGAGTGGCATTTGGTCCAGGTGATTGCTCAGTTAAATGGACGGGAGGACAGTGGAGATGTACTATCAGATACAGTCTCTATTAACCTGAAAACATTTACCTTGAAGCCAATTAATGTAAAGTGAAATATCTTCACATATGTCAAAGTATTACTTCAGACGGATGGGATTAAAGGGGCTTTGAGAAAGTGGGATATATCTTAAATGTATAAAACATAATTAGTAATAACAATGTGCTCTTGTGTTCAGTGGAACAACAAATAGTACTTTTGAACAATGAATAGTACTTTTGAACAATGAATAATGAATAGTACTTTTGAACAATGGATAGTACTTTTGATCAATAAAGTGAAAAATGTAGTGAGAACATTTTTTATTCATGAAACTAGACACAGTAACTGCTTTCATATCGATATATCTATATAACTTGGAACAGTGTCTGACAGTAGATAATGCCGTACCATTAAGTTGGATATTTTCATAGATAATTAGCTAATGTTTTTCAAGGATGTGTGCTTAAAAAAGGTACACACTGATTGACATTTTATTTTCTTGAACTTTAATGCTTTCACATTTCTAAGCTCTTTATTTGGATTGCATAAAGTTTTATATGGTATTCATTATTATAAATGGATATATGTGTTTTGTGAAGTTAAAGAAGGATGCAAACTGAGTAATTTTGAATTGATTGCTGTAGCATCAGATAGTCTTCTAATGCAGAGATTTCAGGTTTACAAAATGATGAAATTTCCATTGTTCCTTATCTTTTATAAATGCTAAATTAAATGGTATATATTTCTCAGTACTATAAACACTGTTAGTATTAAAACAAACAAAGAAGTGATGCTTTACCATGGAATATATAGCGGGGGGGGGGGGGGGGGGGGCACATTGATATTTCACTGTGACTTGAGATTTGTGGTCTACCTTTCCAACAATAATCACAAAAAGTGGTACCCCATGAATTTAAATTGATTCACAGTAATTCATAACATATTTAAACCTTTAAGAAAAATCAGCTTGCAGCATGTACCTTTTAAACATTTCAGTTTATATTATGCAGGTTTTAACTGTTCTTATGATTTTAATAGCAGCAATACATTTACCCATCACTATTATATAGCTTTATTCCTTTTTCGTGTCGAAAAACTCGTCCGTTCGATGTGAAAACATTCTCCCACTTAAAGTGGAGAATTTGTCAACAAGCCACGTCACGCCCGTGCATCTCTCTGCGCCTGCGCGAACATTCATCTTTTTCATGGACGCCATACCTGGTGGTTGTGTCACAAAAACGTAACCTGAGGAAATTGTCTGCTGCGGTTTTTCAACCACATTTCGGACTTCCCTCCTTCTAAATTCATCTGTGTTACAGTTGTCCGTCTCGGCTATATGTGTTTTATGCCGCTATTCGTCAGTGTTTAGTTCTAGGAAGAGTTTTTCTAGTTCTCCACGTGTACTCTACCCTTAGAGGGGTTAGGGTAAACAATATATCTTGTTTCTTTTCAGGTACACGGTAAGTCGTCTATGTCATTACAACGCGACATAGAACAACTGTGATAGCGCCGCAATTAACAGGCGCATAATTTTACAGAATTAATATTTCATTTATATATTATTCTCCTACTATTTCAATTGTTTCTTTATTATCTACGCGTGTCGCGTCGCATGCTTTTCTTGTATTTTCCTGAGAACAATAAAGCTTGTCAAGTGAACTAGCTTCTAATATCTCTTGGGAAGAACATATATATGTATATTGTTTACCTGTAGCAAACTAACCACTGTGGTGCAGATAGCCCGCAAAGTATATGGTGAACGGGTATGTATAGAGTACGCGACGTACCAAAAAAAGGTGAGTTTTCTATGTGTAGATTTTAAAGGTGAGTTTACACGTTGTTATTATTATTGGTTGATACTTCAATAATAATTATTTCAGATAATATTTATTTCAGATAAAAAGAAACAATGCCAGCAAATCAGTCTGTAGGTAAGTGTGGCCATAAGAAGGCCCCATGGGATACACACTCAGACTGTCTTACCTGTTCCAAGTGTAAACGGAACAGTCGCTGCAATATCTGTACAAATTGGACCAATGAAACCTGGAATCTTGCTGATTCCAGGCGTACTTATAGAGGGCGGAAAAAAATAGTTAAATCCCCCTCATCGTCTGATTTCTCTGGATTTTCTTTTACAGGTACTCAGACTAAGGCAACATACAGCAAGAAGGCCACTCTAGTTCACAAGAACATTCCGGGGCCCCAAGAGCCTGCACCAGCCTCCCCGGACATAGTTGAGGTCCCTCCTGTAGGGGCCAGTGAACGCTCCAAGAGTAAATCGCATCTCCCGGGAAGGGAGAAGATGAAAAAGAGCAGTAGTGTGTTACTTCCTTCCACCAGGAAGGAAGTGTACCACTCCAAACATTCCCAAAGTAACGTGTCGCACCCTCTCGAGGAGGGGCTACACCGCACCTTGGGTAGTAATGAAGACAGACGGACATCTGAGATGTCGTCTGACCGGTGACCGGTCCGGTCACCGGTCAGTGTCGGGTGACAGGTCTTCCGGTCACCGGTCAATGTCTTCTGACCGGTCACTGACCGGTGACCGGTCCGGTCACCGGTCAGTGTCGGGTGACCGGTCCACCGGTCACCGGTCAATGTCTTGTGACCGGTCACTGACCGGTCCGGTCACCGGTCAATGTCGGGTCGCCGGTCACCCGGTACCGGTCACCGGTCTTTGGTTGGTCACCGGTCACATCGTTCCGGTGACCGGTCATCCAATACCGGTCGCCGGTCACCGGTCATAGGCCACCAGTCTTCTCGTACCGGTCACCGACGTCACATAGATCAACAATCAGATGCCTCGTCATACGGAAGGTCGCAGACCAGGGAAGGGGATCAGATCGGTATCCCCCCCTTCCCTATTATACCAATGAATCCATACGGGATGTGGGGACCAACATCTCATAATAATTGGCCCCTTATGCCCCCTTGGGCTACTGGACCCTGGACTCTGAGTAGAAACGATGTTGCGGCTCGTGTTCCGCCATCGCCTCCTCGCCAGGTAGCATCCCTTAGTAGATCCCGATGCCTAGCATCATCCGCGAAAGGCAAGCGGTCTCGTCTTTCTCCTGGAAGATCTAGAACACCTAGAGCCCCTACTCAGCAAGTACGGGAAATGGCGCATAGTGCGCCTCTGTTACCTTCTCCAAAGGACATTGTGTCGCCCGGCCACCCTCCTGCTCGGAGTGTTCTAGATGATGATGCTGTATCTATCATCGTCGATTCCAACGAGTATGAACTGGAAGCAACTAGACCCAGCTTCCCTCAACCAGAGGAAGCGGAAGAGATATGGTCTTTTGATAAGGCGGTAAATGAAGTTTACCGCCTACTACCTACGGATTTGTGCCCGAAACCGTCTGGTTCACAGTCCAAGAAGATCCTCTCCAGTTTGGAAAAGATCTCCGGGGCTCAACCACAATCAGATCTTCTGCTCCTTCCGCATTCCTCTACAATTGAGGAAATATCACAGAGGTTCTCCTCAGGCCAGGACATCGCTAGACGGCGCAAAGGGTGGGCTGTCCCAGCCTCTACTTTAAGACCTATGGTCTCTGCCTCTAGTTACCGGGTACATTCCCCGAAGTGGCCTGTTAAACCTCCTCAATTGGATGCAGATGCATCTCAAGTCGGCTTGACAATGGGAACCTGGGCACGCCTTCCTATTAAGACGATCGAAGCCATTGAGCAGAAGGTCCGTCTTCTGACCACCATAGCTTCTCATGCTGACCTCTTCTCAGCTACGTCGTTTAGTATGCTGAGGGAGGCCTCTCTGAATCCAGCCACATTACAGCGTGTGCTGGAAGCTGTTGCCAAGACATCTCGGCATTCACTCGCTATTGCAATGGCCCTTTCAGCGGAACTCCTACACATCCGTCATGATGTTGCACTGGACTCCTCGAGGGTCTTACTTAGCCACAGTAAAGACCTTCTAAGGGCTGCTCCTTTGGAAGCTGAGAGTCTCTTCGGAGGTCTCATTCCCACTGTGGCCTCACAAGATTTGAAGGACCATCAACATAGGTCCTTCACAACTGCACCTGGCCCATCGCAATCGGCCAGGAAGCGTACTAATGTGCATCGACCTCAGGGGCCACCTGCTAAATTCTTTAAGCAGGTACAGCCCCAATATAGTGCACAACCTCAATATAGTGCACAACCTCAAGTGAGACCTCCTCGTCAGTCAGGTCCTAGGCGTGGACCTAGATGCCGAGTAGCCCCTAGGAAGAAGTTCTACAACCCACCTTCCTTTCCCAAGGAAGGAGGGGGGGGACGGCCCTAGGGACTCGCACCCTCTCCTGCCATCCATTCCTCTCCCAAACATCCCCGTAGGGGCTCGCCTAGGCCTTTCTCTTGTAAGCGAGGGTCCTTTCTCTTGTAAGCGAGGGTTACCGTATTCAGTTTCAGGAACAACCTCCACTATCAAGGACCCCCGTATTCTTTCATCAGTCCAATCTGGTGAAACTAAGGGAAGAGGTAAATACCCTTTTACAAAAAGGGGCAGTCGAGAGGGTCCTGAACGATCAGTCCCCTGCATTCTACTCTCGAATCTTCCTGGTCACCAAGAAAAGTGGGAAATTTCGCCTTATTATCGATCTCTCCCCCTTAAACCGTTTTCTTTTGGAGGAACATTTCAAGATGGAGACCACCTCCTCAATCCGAAATGCGATGCGGCCATCGGATTGGGCGGTCTCCATCGACCTTCAAGATGCATATCTTCACATTCCGATTTTTCCACCTCATCGGAAATATCTCCGGTTTTGCTTGGACCAGGAAGTTTTTCAATTCCGGGTTCTGCCATTCGGAATAGCTTCCGCACCCAGAGTTTTCACCCGAGTTATGGGAGTAATAGCGTCTTATCTACGAGTACGGGGAACCCCGATCCTCCAATACTTCGACGACTGGTTAATCCACAACGTTCAGGTTCAGTCCCTCCATCAGGATCTGTTCCGTTGTTGGTCCACAGTAACTCGATTGGGTCTTTTACCCAACCTCGAGAAGTCAGAACTGATTCCATCCCAAGACTTCGTTTATGTAGGAATCAACTCCCTCACAAACCAGAACTTAGTCTGGGTTCCCGGAGAGCGTATAGATCGAATCCTGGCACTCTTAGAGACACTACGAGTAAAAACCGTGTTGTCTGCTCGCCTTTACCTATCCCTACTGGGAACCTTGAACGCCGCTGCAGATCTGGTTCCCTTAGGACGGCTCCATATGCGCCCTCTACAGTTTCTCCTACTCGCAAGGTGGAAACCACACAAGGATTCTCTATCAGCTCTGATTCCTCTAGGACCAGATTTCCATCATCATCTGCGATGGTGGATGAATCGAGACAGATTCCTAGCTGGGGTCCCCATGCACGCTCCGGATCCCCACTCCTACCTGTTCGCCGACGCGTCAGATTCCGGTTGGGGTGCTCATCTAGAGCCAGAGGGGATAACTCTTCAGGGCCTTTGGACCCTACACGAGTCGTCCCTCCACATAAACAACCTAGAAATGAAGGCTGTCTTTCTAGCGTTACAAGGGTGCGTCGACAGGGTAAGGGGTTGTTGTGTCATGGTCTCCTCCGACAACACGTCCGTCGTAGCGTATCTCCTTAGTCAAGGAGGCACACATGCCCCTTCTCTTTGCGTGGAGGTCTGGAACCTCCTCCGCTGGGCTACCTCGGAGAACATCTCCCTCCGAGTTCGCCACATCCCAGGGAAAAAGAACATCTTAGCGGACAGTCTGTCCAGGTCAGGCAAATCAGTTCTCACAGAATGGACTCTTCACCGCAAAGTGACAGAGTCCCTTTTCTCACTATGGGGAAGGCCCCTCGTGGACTTGTTTGCGACCAGGCTCAACAACAGACTCCCCTTTTACGTCTCCCCAGTCCCGGACCAGAGAGCGTGGGCAGTGGACGCGTTCAGCTTCCAGTGGGATCGTCTGTTCGCATACGCCTTCCCACCGTTCCAATTGCTTCCCCAAGTTCTGCAAAAAGTAAGAACTTCCACTGCCCGGATCATTCTCATAGCTCCGTTATGGCCCCAACGATCGTGGTTCAACGATCTTCTAGATCTATTGATAGATCAACCCAGATCTCTCGCTCACCGGAGGGATCTTCTGTCACAACACAGAGGCTCCCTCCTACACAACAGCCCACACATTCTCCACCTTCACGCTTGGTTCATCTCAAGCGATCTATCCGCCAGAACAAGTTTTCGGGCCGGATTGCCAGTTGCATCATTCAGGCCAGGAGAGCTTCTACATCCAAGGTCTATGATGCCAGGTGGAGAATCTTCTGTGATTGGTGCAGTAGGAAACGTGTTGATCCCAGCTGTTCCTCTATAACTGCCATTGCTGATTTCCTTTTGTTCCTTTTCGAGAACAAAAGATGTTCAGTATCTACTATCAAGGGCTATAGAGCCGCCATTTCTAACACACTTAAATTCTCTCAGGGCTCGGAGATTGGTTCAGATCCACACCTTGCCGATCTCATTAAGTATTTTGAGCTACAGAGACCTGTCACTCGCTCTCTGACGCCTAGATGGAATCTATCATGTGTTTTATGGTCCTTAACAAAAACCCCCTATGAACCATTGAGTGAGGCATCCTTTCAGGATCTCACACTCAAGACGGTATTTTTACTCGCTTTGGCGTCTGCGAGAAGACGTAGCGAGATTCATGCATTGTCGGTGGACACTGGCTGTCTCTGTTTTAATGGCAATTTTGAATCCGTTTCCCTCCTTTGTCAGCCAGGATTTTTAGCCAAAAATCAATTACCTGTGGTAGCTCCATCACCTATAGAGATCCCCAGTCTTAGTCGAATCTGTGCTGGGGATGATCAAGATAGGCTCTTATGCCCAGTTAGGGCACTGCGTTTCTATCTAAATGCTTCAAAAGTGAAAAGAAAGGGCAGGAAACGTCTTTTCCTTGCTCTTAACGGCTCCGTTGATATTTCAGCCTCCACGATTTCAAGGTGGATTGTCACCACAATTAAAAGAGCTTACCAGTCCCTTACTGATAGAGACCTTTCCTTTATGAAACTAAAAGCCCATGAGGTTCGAGCCGTCGCTGCCTCATGGGCCTATCTAAATCACTCTTCTCTGGAGGACGTCATGAAGGCAGCATTTTGGCGATCCCATACTACCTTTTCATCCTTCTACCTCCGCTCATTAGCACATCAAAGCGCAGGCATATTTTCTCTGGGTCCCATAGTTGCGGCACAACATGTGGCCCAGAAGGACTCCAGCAAATAGTAAAGTAGACATCTCCCCTCAAATGGTGAGTAGTTTACATTTTTCCTCTGTTTTTGATCAGTTTAACATCAGCCGACCCACCTAACTGACAAATTCAGCTATATAATAGTGATGGGTAAATGTATTGCTGCTATTAAAATGTAGTTTTTTGGGGGGTAAAACTAATTTTAATTGTTCAATACTTACCCATCACTATTATCAAATGCCCTCCTCCCACCCCGCTCTGATGCCCTGGCGTAATTTCGTCTATGAAAAAGATGAATGTTCGCGCAGGCGCAGAGAGATGCACGGGCATGACGTGGCTTGTTGACAAATTCTCCACTTTAAGTGGGAGAATGTTTTCACATCGAACGGACGAGTTTTTCGACACGAAAAAGGAATAAAGCTATATAATAGTGATGGGTAAGTATTGCATAATTAAAATTAGTTTTACCCCCCAAAAAACTACATTTTAATTTGTTTGAACTTTGAAACGAAATGTTTGTCACTGCAACCTGCATTACACCACTTGATGATCTTAATGCAAAATTGTCTTCAGTTTGTATTTTATATATTCTTCTATATTTTTGGACCTGAAACTTGTTGTTTGTTTAAGTTATACAAGTAACCAACAACTGGTCATTGTAGTGGGCTCATGTGACGCATTACTACTCTTGCAAATTTTCTAGTATATCGCAAAAAGCATGAAAGTTATGAATCAGGGAATATGGAAGCTCCGGGATCAATCTTTTCTACATGGACACTATTTATGATTTGAAACTTAAAGGATTTGTTCAGCATTATGATCTAGAGATGAAAGCCATCACAAAATATTGGAATTTTACGATTTTTGCCCTTCTCTGTCTCTTTATCCCCCCCCCCCCCATCCCCATATGGGCTGCATTTAAGATTAGAACCTTCATTGCTATGTACTCATGATCCTAAAACATTATATCAGATATTATCAGCCTCCCTCAATTAATGTAGATAGAATTCAGCTTCCCAGAAGACAGTGACCTGTATGTGACCGTTGAATGCCCCCTTCTCCCCAGGGACCGGCATTCAGGATGAGAAATCTTGTCATCTACTTAACCACCTCAAACATCACACCAAATATGATTACTCCTTCAATTGGTGTACAGGGTCTTTGTTTTCAAAATTACACACCAAATATGATTACTCCCTCAATCGGTGTACAGGGTCTCCATTTTCAAAATTACAAACTGAGACAGGGGACAACAATTCCAATTTTTACTTTCTAACCTCTATAGCCAGACAAAAATAATGTATGGAAAATAATATGAAAATTAAAATTGTTCTTTTTTCAGTAAAATTTGGACTACTTACATGAAATTTCACTTGCCCCAAAATTATTTTTAGTTTTCCGGTAAAGTTGGGTCAGGGAGTTGTTTCCACCAGTTCCATGGTCTAAATCTTTGCGAGAGCTCAGAGGACGTGAACTAAAACTGTTGATTTTACTGGTTGATGAAAATTTTTGAATGAAATGTGTTAGAACTATGCTTTGATTTTATTTCTCAGGTGGAATCGCCATACCTGGAGCTGTATTGGGAGTTTTGTTTGGTGGGTTTCTTTTGAAGAGGCTTCAGCTAAAACCAATGGGTGAGTGAATTTTTGCCATCTGTAATAGTTGATAATGTTCATTTACATGTTAGTAAAAATGACAATTCACATTAGAGCTGTGATCAGCTGGATTTCGAGCAGAAGGAAACATACATTCACATCCATGTTCAAAGGTTCAAAAGCTCCCTTCAGTGCCAAAATGAATGCTTTAGGATATATAAAAAATATTACAAGGTGTTTGTTCTAACAAAACATTCTTTATATGGATGTGTTTTTATGGGTTCAAAGAAGTGTTAATTATACTTGGAATATGTGATATGAAGGTTGTTTGCAGCAAGGACCACTGTACTTAGAAAACACTTGGTGTTGTTACAAAGGACCTTAATGAACTTAGAACTCTCTACCTATGGTGGAGCACAAGCCAACCACCTGATTGTCAAAATACCAGATTAAAAAGTTCACGGTGATTGGTAATGGTGTGAAAAGGTGCTTGTCCTATAATCAGTAAATTGGTGTTCATATCTCGGGGGGGGGGGGGAAGATTTTTGAACTTTGCTTTCCTAGTGATAATTTAAACTAATAAAAGTTCAAGGAACATGTGTGTGTGCATGCACAAGCATGCGTTAGATAAACAAGATTCAAAGAAGTAAAATGCTTCCAAATATTGAAATAATATTCTTTTGCCTATGCAAATTTTGGTTCTAAACAAAGAGCACTAGATAAACAGGGTATTATCTACTAGCCAAATAAGAGATTAAACTTGAGCATAAAAGCACACTGTGCACCAGTCTCACTTAAAAGACTGATTCAATATTTGTAGCTACATATAGTAAGAGGGCAAAACTTGGGCAGGCAGAAACATATGCTGTAAACCAGTCCAGTTGTAGTAAGTTGATTGAATCAATTTATCTGCCAGTTCTGGCTCTGCAATAATAAAGTGGCACTTAGTAGATCTGGAGATTGGATGAGCCACAGTGGAGATACAGAAAAAGATCATATATCATACCATATACAACACTTTCTATTCAATTACTTATCTTGGCATCAATATAAATAGTGGATAGTAACAATCAACAGTTTCTAATCATAAACCCTATATACAGTAAAACCTGACTTGAAAGATCACTGTTTTGGAAGAGCACCTGTCAGGAAAGACCAGATTTGTTTATGCAGGATGGCTACATAATGTGTGGACCTTTCACAGAGTCAACATTTACACTATTCTGGTTGCCCATGGTTAGTAAAAATGTTGGGAGACTAGGGCTGACAAAAAACATGAAAGAATGGATACAATCCGTTCAATCCAGTTGAAGCAAGAAACTGTAAAAACATTGAAACACAAGTATTAGCTTTCTAAAAAGCTTGAAGCTTGGTTATTTTTAATTTTTTGGTTTGGAAAGAAAGAAACTTAAAAAAAATACTAGTGGTAGGAGGCAGAAGAAGTAGGTAAGGTAGTTTCTTTGAAGCAGGGATATTTCTTTCATGCTGTATAGGCATGGGATAATTTTAAGTTGGGATTAATTTTTTCTCTTGTCATTGTTGAGCATAACTGGATTTAAAGGGCTTAGGAGATCCTTATATCCTGAAATATAGTGAGAACCTAATTAAGTGCCAAATTATCTCTGACACGTGGAAGTGTTTGTTGCATTGTTACAATCGATCAAAAATAAGCCTGCTTTGTATTATTACATTAATTACATATTTCGGTATTAAATCAAGTAAAGAAAGCAGTATAAAAAAGTTGAAAGGCATGCAAATTCTACCTGTGGAAGAGCTAGCGGTCGTGGTTATGTGTCAGGTCAACTCATCTCAATTGACCAATTGAACATGGTTTTTAATAATATTATGCAAATAACATAATTAAAGTATCTAACATTAATCAGTGGTTTATCCTACTCATTCGCAGACGTGATCAAAGATAGCAAGGGAACCAAGTGAAAGGTGCACTTGGTGCATAAAAAGCTTACTTTCACTGATAGGGTTCATTACGAAGGAGCGAGTTCCAAAGTTTGTAGTGATTTTAAAATTCCCATATTGGCACTCAAAGGTTTCTTGAAGAATGAGCAGAAATTTTGTCATTACTTGAAATGAAATCACAACATCAGTATTGTACTGATAGAACAGTAAAAAATCTGGTTTCAATGTTGTTGTGTCTCGAAATAAATGAAGAAAAAAAAAGAATCTAGTTTTGTTCTGAATCAATAACAATAATGTTTCTGGACTCCCATTGTGTGTGAGTTGTCGAGGGAGAGGTGTATGTTCCTGGTCATTTCACTGTTGTACACAAATGCGATGGTCAAGCATCTTAATGTGCAGAGCCAGATTAAACAAGATCCGACAGTCTGTTGAATACTGCAGATGGTTGCCTTCACAACATAAACATTTTGCATGTTGTGACTGTAATGGAAAAGTATCCGACTGGATACACGCCACAACCGGCAAAAACTGTCCAAATTCATTTGTAACTTGCGAGTATGAAGCTGTTGTTTCAGGTAAATGCTTTGGAACATAACAGAAATTACATGGTACTAGCTCTTTTTTGGGGGGAGGACTCGTAAAATCTCCTGGGGGACTAGTAATTGTTTAACCTCCACTAGTCTCATGAACTAGTTAACATATTTGACAGGCATCAATCCCTGCTTTCATGAGAGACCACTTGTCTTGAGAGACCACCTGTGAATAGGTACCATGACCAAGCAAATACTCAGTGATCGATCTTTTGAACATTTGTCTTTCTTTGTTCTTGGAGCATGTACAAAAATATCTGAAGATAATGGCAGAATTTATAGGTACTTCTGGTTCCAGTGTTTTGAAACTGTTAGGGGTTTAGTTTTACATATACATGGTATCTGAAGAGTTTGCCAAATTTTGCTCACTTTAAAACATTCACATTTTCTTACTTTTAGCGTCAGCTTGAATTTCATGCTGAAAAAGTTTTGAGAATACAGGTCCAGATCTGCCATTGCATAATATACAGGCAGAATATCAGGATCCTGGCTTTTAATTCTTAAGTATACTCAAAGTAAGCTTGTTCTGTCATTTTTGAGCTCATCTCGACCTAAAGCCAAGTAAATTAATGGTAAAGCCCCTTGTGTGTCATCTGGCATCCTTCCACATTCCATCAACAATTGCTATTTTCATCTACATGTACTTAAAACTTGGAAGACAAATTTGAATCAAACTTGGTAAAGAGCATAAAGGTATTTCAGTTTTGTGCAGATGATGCAAAATTCTTTCAAATATGGCCACTGATACTAAAAATAGAAAACCTTTAAGTGACCTCTTCATATTTAAAGGTTGTATCCGTAATTAGAAGAATTCCATTCTGTGAAATTATCTGAGTGAACAAAGATTTGCTATGGATTATAGTACAGAAATGGTGTTCAGTTTAGAGTGGAACTCTAATTGTAGTTGTAGGGAATTTTGTCCTAGGATGTGTTTAGACCAGAACACAGCACACATTGTTTGTGTAATTTTTTGAAAAAGACTTAAATTTGAAGGGTTGCCTGAAAACTCCTTGAAATTTGAAAAGTTGGTTTTATCTTTTGAAAAGTCTTTGAATTTGTTGAAAAACTCCTTGAGTATTAAACATGGGATGGGTGTATAATGTGCTGTTCATGGTGATCTTGTTAAATTCTGAGCCACCCCCCCCCACCCCCCTTCATAATAAATAATTAAATTAAAAAAATTTAAAATTTTTTAAAAAAAAGTAGGGGGAAATCAGATGACATGACATGGCTAGTTACCAGATGTAATAGCATCCTTTTGCTGTAGTGATGCAATAATTGAGTGTTGTACCTGTAGTGATGCACTAACTGAGTGTTGTACCTGTAGTGATGCACTAATTGAGTGTTGTACCTGTAGTGATGCACTAATTGAGTGTTGTACCTGTAGTGATGCACTAATTGAGTGTTGTACCTGTTTATGGTGCAGTAAACAAAAAAACAGGGAAAAGTTTAGTTTTTGTGAGAGAAAAGAAACCACTCCATAAAAATGTTTGGAAGTGCTTAAAAAACAACTGTCTGGGGATGTACGAATGATGCCATGGTGCGTCTCAACCAGAACACTTCTTTTCATATAGAATCATCCAGCATGGATGTTATCCGTCAATATTGTTTTTCTCATAGACTAATGCATTGTCATCAGATTTGTGCATTAATTTTACTGGTGCAGGGAACATATTGACTTACTGAGGGAATCAAAATTTTATAGGTCAGGGTCAGGGAAGAGGGAGACAATAATTTTTTGAATTTATGACTGACTACTGTGTTTACTCAAAGATAGTAGGGGTAGAATCTTTGGAAGAGTAAAGTAAGTCTTTCTACCATGTGTTTTTTCTTCTAATTAGTGTGAAATAATACCATATATACTCTCTTGTAAGTTGAGTCCAACAGCAAACTGCACAGACCCAGATCTGCTGGTGCATAATGCATTGGCAGATCTGGGTGTATGCAGTTTGTTGGGAGTAATCAGTAGGAGAAACAACATAAACTCTGATCTGCTGGTGCATTATGCAATGGCAGATCAGGATCTATGTTGGTCACAGTTGGACATGGAAGCAAGTATATATGGTAATAACCAAGATAAAGTTGTCCCCTCATGAAGCCATCCCGTTAGTGAGAAAAGATGGCTATATATGAGGGGTAGGTCCTGGTGAGGTGTTAAAATGGTAAAAATGCACAACCTTGGTGCTGGATACTGCAGCCTTTCATCACGGAATGGCCTCTCTTGAGAGGGTTCTTATAAGAACGGGTACATTGTAAAGATGATGAGAAAGAAAAAAAAATAAAAAAATAAAAAAAATAATAATAATGGTAATAATATTATCTTTACAGGCGCCATTCAGCTGGCTTTGATTCTTGATGTGGTGGCACTACTTGGTTGTATCTTTTTCTTCTTCCTTGGCTGTGACAACCTGAAAATTGCAGGAGCCACCTTTCCATACTTCAATGGGTAAGTCCAGTATACTTTTGTGTCTTCTGTTTGAAATGCAAACATGACATAATACGATTTTTGTCAAGCTCATGTTAATGTGAAGCAAGGTGTAGCAGTCATTTTTCTGGTTGCAATGGCAGCATCAACATTTCTTTAAGGTTTTGGTTCAAGTCTTTCTCATGCTTTAATCATTAGCTCAGCATGCTGGCCCAGGGCTCCTTGATATGATGGAACCCATTGCTTTAGATGAGGTCTAGATAACTGTGGTATAATGCTTGTTTGCACATCTTTGGTCCAGAGTTTGATCCCAGTTTCAGCATGTCCAAGGGTAGTAATGTTTTGTCAGTTCAAAGTCAGACCTAAAGGACCACAACATGCCAATACCTGGGCCATCAAGAGTACTTGAGGATGTCCACTTTTGTAAAAATCAATGCTTTGCAGCTTCAAATGAGAATTACATTAATACATCACTGATTTGACATCACTTGTTACCTAATTATTATATATGCATTCAGATACATGTAGATCTATGCAATGGATTATTATATATGCACTAAGATACATGTAGCTCTCCTCTGTGCTGCACATAGAGCACGGGTTTGTGCATTTCCTGCAATTTTTTGTCCCATGTCCCCCAAATCTTGACCCTGTGCACCCTCCTAGGCATGCTTTTCGTCAGAAAAAATAAAAAAACACACAACTTTTCATTAGTGTATGTCCATCCATGTCTCTGTTGGTGCTAACAATGCCCAAAGTCGTAAGAGGTGATAAAACTGTAAGATGACAATGAATATCTATTTTAAAACAATGTATCTGGCAGTGAAAACATTCGAAGTTTGTGACAGTCAGCAAAGTTGCAATGTAAAGTATTTTACGTCCGTTAGTGTAATGTATTTTCAAGGTTAAAGTCACCCCTATGGCCTGTAAGATGTAATTTATTTTCAGGTTGACAGAAGTGACTTCATTTATGCAGATACACAATTTTTCATGTAATTAATGATTTGTTAGTTTGGAAAGAAAATTAATTCAGAAAACAGCGGAATTTATTATAAAAAATACTGGTAGATAATGAGTTTACACTAAAGTTAAATGAGAGAGCAAGATCTGGAACAGAAATTTCCATGGTGCAGCTCATGTCAGGTTAACCAGATGTTTTCAGGAGTTACTTGAGCACATGATAAAACTTTTTTTGCAATCATGTAAGCGTTCACGGAAAATATGATAGTACAGTGCAGACCACAAGGTTCAGGTGACAAAACTGTGGAAGCAACAAAGATTATCTCATTTTTATAGGACTATTAGTGCGTTATGTACTATTATTTTAATTTGTCCCTTTAAAATGGTGTATATCCCCCTGATTTGGAGGAAGGGGGACACAGTGTCCCCTGTCCTTGGGATCCTATGTGCAACACTGCTCTTTGAAATGGATTATTATATATTCACTAAGATACATGTAGCTCTTTGCAGTCAATTATTTTACATCTGCATTAGGATACATGTAGCTCATTACAACAGATTATATATGCATTAGGATACATGTATCTCATTACAATAGATTATATATGCATTAGGATACATGTAGCTCATTACAACAGATTATATATGCATTAGGATACATGAATTACTTTTCAATCAATTATATGTATTACTTTGCATGAGTTTAAGTGGCAATGCTTTGTCAAAAATTCATGAAACATTTCACTGATCAGTTGCTTTTTCTTTTTTTTCAGTTCGGGGCACAAGATTTTAGAGTACGAGTTTGAAGCAAACTTAACCTCTACCTGTAACATGGACTGTGACTGTTCTAATAATGACCTCGAACCAATCTGTGGGATCAATGGGCTGACATATTTTTCTCCCTGCCATGCAGGATGTACCCAGTTTTACATCTCGTACACATCACCCGAAGAGAGAACAATGGTTTGTTTGAATATTCTGGTATTGTGATGGACCTCTTATTAGGCCCTGGTTGACTCAAAACTTTGCTCTTTTGTTCCATCATATTATGTTTCTGCTCAAGAACTTTTGAAGGATGTGATGGATTTAAACTAACTATAGTACAAGGTTTTATATTGAAAGGCCTAGATCACATTCGATACTCACCATTTTTCAACAAAAGTTGAGAGTTAAGGTCCGTTTGCATTATATTTGTTTTACTGCTAAATAATTTTTGAAGGACTTCAGATTAACACCAAATTTGGTACTAGGCTTTACATTAAGAAAACCTAAGTCTAGAACAATTTTCCAACAAAATTTAATGGAGTTATGGCTCCTGTTTGACAAAGAACTTGGACCTTCCATTGCATCAGAAGTTTATTTCTTTTCTTTTCAAGTACTTAATGTACTAAAACCAAATTTGGTATGCGATTTTATATTTTTAAGAAGACCTAGGTCAAGTTTGATTTTCACAGTTTTCTTGCAAAATTTAACACAGTTATGGCCCTGGCTCCTTTTTTTGCTTGAAATTTAGCCTTTTAGTTGCATCATATTGCTTGGGGAATCTGTGTTATATTCACACAATTCTTGTCTTAAATATACTCTGAGCGCAATAGAAAGCCTCATACAGTGGATCTATCTGCCTGTTTCATTTTCACACAAAAACTCAAGTTCTCAGCCATCTACACTTATTAAACTTTGTGGATGACTTGCACTTAGCGTAAGGACGAACTCAATAAATGTTGGCACGAAAGCTCAAGAGTTCATGGTCAGTGTGACTTAAAGAAGAAAAATGTTTTTTTGCACAAAAACAGGAGTTCTCCACCATCTACAGTTACTGAACTTTGTGAACGGCTTGCACTTTGGATAAAGAAGAACCCTATCACTTTTGGGGTCAAAAGGTCAAATTTCATGGTCACTGTGACTGCAAGAATAAAAATGCTTTTCACACAATAGCATTAGTTTTACATGACATATCTGGATCAAACTTTGGGGATGGTTTGCTATTGGGGTAAGGAAGTAGCCTATTGATTTTGGGGTCAAAAGGTCACAGTTCAGGGTCACTGTGACTGAAAGAACAAAATTGGTTTCTGCACACAAATTTCAGTTTTTTGTATAAGCAACTGTTAAACATGGGGCATGCGAATCATATACCTTTCACAGTACTCTTGTTCTTAAATTGGATTATTGATGGAAATAATATTTGGTTCATATTGAATTTATATTGAGAAGCATCATTTAATGACATTGTTGGTGATTTTTAATTTTGGACATCTTATAGTAGAGATATATATTATTTATTTAATAATTGAATAATCATTGTCTTAATTCATGTATTTAACAAAATTATGTAAAAATATTGAATTTCAGAAGTTCATTTCAAAATGTTTTATTCAAATGAAATTCTGTGAATCTTCTGAAGTTTTGTCTGAGAATCCCCTGCCAAGCCTATGATATACTGCCATTGTCACAAAAATAGTATTTTTCTTCTAATAATGGTTACTTTTATAATTTTGTAATTTAGGAGTGTATTGTATATAAAGGGACATAACTTTTAAGGTTCAGATGAAACAAATTAGACCTTACTGTGTTCACTCCCCTGATAGTTTCTACACTAGTGTTAGCAGATAGAAAAGTGTCTGCAAAGGTAATTGTTTAATGTTTCTCTAAATTATTGTTATGTAATGTAATACCTGTACATGCCTTAATATGTACACATCCTTCTTTTTGTAACAAGCGGCAAAAAATATCCCTGATGATGAACACACATTTCTTGATCTTTTTATGTCATAGGAGGGAAACAGCTGCTAAAATCAGATTTTCTTGGAACATACCACTATGCACATCTGATGTCTAGCAACCACTTAACCATGTTTGCATCTAGCACAAGCAGTTGTGAAACTCCTGCTAAAACTGAAAGATTCACATCAAAGTTTTGAATCTGTGTGGGCATAATTGCCCAAAAAGTAAGGATTGGTTGCAAGTTTTCATGAATCATGTGTGTTTTATTTCCAAAAAATGTAGAGATTGCCCATTTTGCTTCTGTACAGTGTTGCTGTTGTGGACCGTCGTGTCATTTGGTTGAAGAGCAGTGGTAGTCGAGGAATGCTGAATTTGGTTGAAATAAAAAGTTTCTGTAATGTAATGATTATATCTAATCACATATGACTTAGTGTGATTAGGTATATTCATGTTAATGTTATTCATTTTGTTAATGAAAATGCACCCCTGTTTCAACTTAGTTCGGCATTCCTTGGCTGCCATCACTCTTCAAATAACTGAAATAGCAGTCAACAGAGTTTGATTGTGCCAGGATTTACTTTGATAAGGAAAAAGGCATCAGAGTAAGTATAGTATGAATAAAGCAATTTGACTCTTAAGGTATGCAACACTGTCAGTATGGGCTGCCAACTATGTGAGATATTCTTGAAAATGTGGCCTCCAGTGCCCCTGTCGACACTGTCAGAATAGAGCTAAACAACACTGATTGTTATGGCAGTAAGACATCAATGCCCCAATCATACATACCAGGGTCAACATCTTACATTGTTGGACTACCAGCTTAATCCAAGCCATGTTGTTCTGTTGATGAATTTGAATGATCCACATAGACACTAATAAGAAAAATGCCAGTGCATCACACAAAATGCTTAATATTGATTTTCATTTTAATATTTTAACACTAGCAAAGAAAAAAAGAGGTACATTATAGCACTCGATCTTGTTCTGCATTCATTTTAAGTTATTTTTGTGATGCTCTATTTGGAGACCCCAACTATGACCAGATTGGACCCTCTTTTATTTTTTTAACAGTAAGGGAGATCAGTGCCCAAATTTACTACTGGTAGACCAGACTGGGCCCCCTTTTTGTAACAGTAGGGGGGAACAGTGCCCAAATTTACTGAATCCTAGGTGCAACCCTACTTAACTTTATTGGTTAAATTAGTATAAAAAATGAATCTAATGTATGCTTTATTCAGCACAATCATATTTTTGGTAGATGGTGCACCTACAAAGTGGAGAGCTCCCACAAATACAGAGGAAGCTAACTCTTCTAGAATTTACCCAAATGATAATTATTTACTTGTACAGTGCAGATGTTACATCATATATGATGTATGCTTCGGAAGTTTTTATTTGATTTAGACTATGCAAAGCAATATTTGCTTTTGCTTGCAATCACGTTACAATCACTTTAAATTGCAGCATGATAATTAATGTAACTTAATTAGTTATGTTCATTCCGCTGACCCTGGTAAATATATTATTTCAGCAACCCTCCAAGCTATCAGTATTTGGAACATTTTGATTTCATTTTTAAAGAATATTCTTGCATTCCAGAATTTCAGCGGCTGCTCTTGTATCCTTGGGAGTCAGATGTCATCGGAGGTGATCATGGCTCCTATAGCAACCAGTGGACCATGTAAATCTACTTGCCAAAATCTCCTGCCATTCCTTATCTTGTTGGTGGTCATGACTTTCTGTGTAGCAGGGACGCATATGCCATTATTAATGGTTACATTGAGGTACGTTTTTCCACTGATTTTCACAACATAAAAGAAAAGAAAAAGAAGGCAATGACTGTTTCAGTAACTGTTCTTATCATATAATTTTACTGGATTGTACAGTCAATATTTTACTCTTTTAAGTACAAATGTTCTGAGAATATGATTCCAATCTGTCACCAAGTTAAACTCACCATATGTAGCTTGTACTCTGTTATGGCTCGGTTAACTTGATCAAACAGAGTTGCGTATGTCAGCATTGTAAATGTAAAAGCCAAGAACACACAACCGCATTGATTCAGAGCACAAAGTACTCAAACCACATTATTTCTTCATACTGTGAATTGTTGCAGTTAATTTGTTTCCCCGCTGGTTAAATTTCTGATTAGTAATTTTAAAAAATCAAACTTCTGTGGTCACATGTTATAAAGAATCATATGGGTGCAAATTTACTTCATTTTACCATGCAGACATTCCAATATGCATTTTACTGTATTCATGCTCTTTAGTTTTGGAAAACAGTTTTGGTTTTCTTTCATACTAAAAGAAAGGATTGTAGTAGGCATATTGGTTTGCATATGAAACAAATTTTCAGTTAACATTCATCTTTAATGATGAGAATTAATTTTATTATTAGAGTCGAGCACATGAGGCTCCATAATTGATGCAGAAAAAAAAAATCCCTGCTTCACCTTGAGAATATTAGCATTAATAAATCTAAATAGCTATATCATACAGTTCTGTCGCCAAATCTTAAACACTAACCATTAGGGTTGAATTGATACACCTGTGCCGTGTACAATTCACGATACACAGCCTATGATACAATACATTATCGATTCTCAGTTTAAAGTAAAAAATTCCAACAACTAATAATTATTCATGACTGCTGAAGATTAAAGTAACTTATATAGAGTAGATATCGTTTTGTATAGATTCTTCACCTTTTGTATCGATACGTGTATCAATATGGCAAAAGTATCGATATATCGATGAATCGTTTCACCCCTACCAACCATGCAGAGATACTTTTTAAATATTTACAGAAATGTTTCACATCAAACTTTTCATTCAAGAGTTTTTCCTACCTTTACATAGTTTTCATGAACTCAAATTACACTTGATAATGTAAACAGTGATACTGGCAGATGTCAGTACAAACAATAAGCATCACTCCTTCATTCTGCACACATCACCTAACAGTCATTCTAAAGGGATTAACAATTTACATTTAGTAACAGTAACAGTGAAGGAATGGATTTTTAGAGTCTTGGCTCTCTTCACCATTTTGGTTTCTTGTAACCATAGCAAAGGCAACAAATTATTGAATGCAAGTAAATAATTCCCCATGAAATAGAGAAAATCTCTTGCCTTGCAGTTTCAGTAAAGGAGTATCCTATTCTTTGAATATTTTAAAGTTTCAAAATGATAATTATTTTTCATATTCTGTTTAATTAGGTCTGTAAGGGAAGAAGAGAGATGTTTTGCACTTGGAATGCAGTTTGTGATACTTAGGTTATTTGGTAAGTCGTATACCCTTAATTATTGTGTCCTAGATTTTACTAATGAAACAGCTTTGTTACATGTTTTCATCTATAGACAAGCTTATCAAACACATGGGTTATAAAGAGAAACTGCTGTAATGTTTCCCCGAGAGTTTATCAATGAAAACCTTAGTTTAAACAAATGTTAATAATTTCTAATCATTCAATAACTTTCACTTTTTTGCAGGCCTAAAATCATGATATTGTTCATTCACTTTCCAGTCATCAGTCAGTTTTTATATGTAACCAGTTGTGCAAATGAAATTTGCAGCTTTCTGCTACTAAAGAATTTTAAAATATAAAAAGCAGCAGTCTTCCATGTAAGTTGTTTGAGTAGTGTTTTCAGCCCATGTTAATTCATATTTGAGTCAAATCTGTGTGTGATGTCACTGTCATGAAGTAATCATCTATTCTTAATGAGAGGTCACTGTCAATGAGTAATCAACTATCCTTAATGGGAGATCACTGTCATGAAGTATCATCTATCCTTAATGGATGGTCACTGTCATGAAGTAATAGTCTATCCTTCCATGGTCTCTAGAACAAATGTTTAGAGGAAATGGACCTGTATTAAATAGTCATTTGTCTCAAGAGATTACTGTACCTATTTCCAAGAGATGACTGTTTGACATAGGATGTCTAATTTCTGTTTGTTCGTGCTATGACTTCTGTTATATGTTACCTCTTTAGCGGTAGCTAAGCAGTGTGTAAGTACCATTAGAGTACCATCTATACTTGCATACAAGTTGGATCCTTTTGCAAACAACATAGACCCAGATCTGCTGCCACATGACACACCAGCAATCAGAGTCAATGTTCGTTCTGCTTATTAGTCCTAACAAACTGCACAGTATGCAATGGCAGATCTGGGTCTATGCAGTTGCATCTGACTTGTGAGTAAATGGTGAGTATATTATAGCATATTGATCTAATTTTTTTCATTTCTTATTGTAGCCTATATCCCTGCCCCTATAATGTTTGGGAATATCATTGACACAGCCTGCTTGTTATGGGGACAGACCTGTGAAATCCATGGTTCCTGTTTGGTGTACGATATTGTACAGTTCAGATATAAATATGTTGGTAAGTCCATTATCATGACAGTTTGCAGTGTCCCTGAAACCACTAAATTTCTTCAGCATACATTTTTAAAGTCTACACCATGAGTTTGGCATGGGCATATAGTGTTGGGCTTGTCCATTCATTCTGTTTGCCTGTCTGTTCATCTAAAAAAAACTTGTGTGCAACTACTACCACATGGATTGTGTTAAAACTTGGTACACATTATAGACATCAGTGTACAAGTGCAAATTGTTCTATCATCACAACCTGAAGAGTTTTTCCACATTTATGCCCCTTGTTAGTGCTAAATGTATTTACTGTATATGATCATTCTTGTGTGCACACCTAGTCCCACAGCTTTTGAGGAATCAGACAGAAACTTGGTAGACATTATTGACCTGAGGTAAACGTGCATATTGTTCTGATCGTCATCTTCTGCTAATTTTTAGCTTACCTACAAATGAGTGCATGATATGGTCCTGTGTTGGGCAGGCATTATTTGTTGTGTGTCATTGATTTTTAACAACTGCTATTTACAGTTATTCTCAAAAACCGCAGGACCAATTTCAATCCATTGAGCATCCTGGCATGAGGGCTGAAGTTTTTATAAATGAAGTCAATCTGCCAAAAATATGGGTGCCATTGCTAAAAATAGACAAACATTAAATAACTCTCAAATATCACTGATTCAATTTGAGAAAATGTGATGGAAAGCATCCTAATGTGAATTTCTTTCAAGCTTTACAAATGATGCTGATCCACCATCAAATATGGCTCTCAAAAACTGCTGAACAGAATTTGACCAAATTAAAAAGCATCCTGGCATAAAAGGCTTTTAAGTTTTTACAAAAAATGTTTATTGGTTATTAAATATGGCTCCCCCACCATTACTAAAAACAGAAAAACCTTTGAACAACTTCTCAAAAACAGCTGAACAGAATATGATCAAATGTGACAAAGTGCATCCTTGCAAGAAGGCTATTAAGTTTTGCACAAATGATGCTGATCCATCAAATCGACTTCTCAGGTCTAACCAGATTTGACAGAATGCTTCCAGGCTTAAAGGCCTTTCCATTTTGTATAAATGATGCCATTCTGCCATCAACAATGTGGCTGCTGTTACTAAAAATATAAAAACCTTTAAACTAATCACATCCTAGCATGAGCACTTTTCAGATTAATACAAAAGATGCCAATCTGCCACTAAACATGGCAGCTGTTACTAAAAATATAAAAACCTTTAAATGACAGATGATGCTGATTTTCAATTCAGTATGACCACTGAACCTACTGAGAGAAAAATCTTTAATGAATTCTTCTTAAAAACTGATTTGCAGAATTTAAGCATCATGGTATAAAGGTCTTTTGAATTTGCAAAAATATGTATGTCTAGACCTCAATATAAGAATTTAATAAATTGGTTTTTTACTTCCAGATTTACAACTAATTGGGTTTTTAAAAATTCAATGGAGCATTTTTTAACACTGTAAAATACAAATTTATGATACCAGACTGAGTCTTATTAATTCATTAAAAGTTGCTTATCACACATTTGTTGAAACATAAGTGGTCTGTTTTATACTTTTCTCATATAAAAAAACTGATCCCCTAAAAAAAGTGAGAATGTCCCATACAAAAATGCCAGAGCGGAAATTCCCTCACCACTGTATGGCAGTCCTGGAGAACACACTGTTGGTTTCAGTATGTGCATGGGTACAGGGTCATCCATACAAGTGCAATGGTTTCCTTCAACTCGTAATGCCAACATCTGTGACATTGAGAGTATATTATTAGTTACATGTTGCAGGGGTGTGCAGAATGTTGTGACCATTTTGAACCCATACACCCTGAGCTGATGGTGAAGGATATGTGGGCTTCAAGACGGTCATAGTATTCCATACAAACCCAGTAACTAACATGCAGCGAATTTATTACCCCCAAAACTTCTTTGTAATTTAATGATAAACTAACATGTAATGAATTTATTACCTCGAAAACCTCTTTAATCACAATGCAGATCTCTCATCTTATAGGTGGCTATGCAGATGATTGTAAAATGCACAATTTGAACAGCATGATATAGTATGTCTCTTGCATTTCAGGCACCTCAGCTGGACTGAAGGTGTTAGGAGCCCTGTTGTTTATTGTTGTCTGGTTGTACATGAAGCGCAGGAACAGGAAAGATATGCAGAAACAAATGACGGTAGAGTAGCAGCTTTCTTTTTGTCTGGCCTGCATTAACAAATTGTAAGACAAAGGTGTCACTTTTCTGGTGAAGATAGTAGCTTCATTCTTAGAGTTATTAAAAATGTTAAATGTGGCATTCTTTAAAGGTCACCGCTTTGAAGCAGTCACCTGTAACTCTTTAAACAGCCCCTTTACTAAAGTTCTTACATACAAATTATTGTAAAACAAAACGAAACAAAAATACATCTTAAGAGACAACCTGTCTTTTGATGTTGTTTTTCTCTATTCCCACTGATGGCTACTTGGGACAAATTTGGCTGTACAAGATTTAAATAAAAAGTTTTAAAAATAATATGACGTATCTTATAGAACTGTTTGCAGGCAAAAGGAGTGGTGTTCTGCAGGATCCAACAGAAAGGGAGAAAAAGATACATCTTAACTTGTTTCAGCGATTATTCTAGAACTGAAAATTAAGGGGGGAGTCCCTCCCCCCCCCCCCCACCTTTCCATTTGAAAAAAAGGGGAGAATTTTCTGTATATAGGAGGGATTTAATGCAAAAATAAAGGTAGGGCTTGAAAATATAATGCACATTATTCATGCATCCAATCGATTTTTTTCAGCACAATTTTTTAAAAATCGGCACAAATGACGCAATCGCGTGTCCTAGAATAGACAGTAGAGCTGTAGCTATAGCAACAGTAAATTGATGTATTTTTACTGTGTTTTATAGCATTCTGTATAACATATTTTGAGTTTGCCAGTGACAAAAAAAACTTCGTAATGCTCTAGTCTTATTCCATACACATGTAATGCAAGACAATTCTTCAGCCTTTGGCACACATGATGAAAGTATACAGGGTACATTCTTTTTCATTATTTAATAAGAGACAGAAGTCACAACCATAAAAAGTGATGTCCTATCAATGATTATGTCATTTCAAACCACAGCAAAAGCAAACTACCTTAATATTGGCAATTCATTTATTTTTTTGAGTATCAGTTGTTGTGGTTGTGTAAAATTATAGTTTTGTTGGTACTTCAGTTTGTGGTTATTTTCTTCACAAATAGATGTTTTTTTGTTAGGTCCTTAAATGTGTTTAAAAGGAACCACAAAATCCACGGTACCCCATAAATAATATTAATTTAATTAATTCAAAAATCTGACGAGTGGCAAAGTCTCGATTTCAGTCTGGTCCATCATTCGAGCCTTGCATTGAGATGCGGGAACCCCATAGTAATCACCTCTTCTATTTGTCCATCAATCTGTCTGTCAATCCATTCACACACTTTATAACCAGCATGGCTCTGCAACCCTTACACATAATTGGATGCCATTTAGATAGGTCTTTTAAAGGTTTTGTCTTTTCAGATCCAATTTTAATGGAGTTATTGCCCTTTTTCAATCAATATTAAATCTTCATTACAGCAGATCCATGTAATTAGTATAGCTCTGGAACTATTCAACATGTTCTGATCCATTTTTATGTCTCCATTGTCTCATAAACCCTATGATGCCTTTTATTGGTTTATGTTGTCAACTCCATTTTGAATAGAGTTATGGCCCTTGATAATTAACTTAATATTATCACATGGGATATAGCTTGTAGCTGGCATAGCACAGTAACCTTTTAACATACTCTGATGAAATTTGGTATGAACATGGCCCACTTGTGCCTTTTACGGGTTTAGTCTCATTTAGAAGCATTGTGGCCTTCTGATTGCTCGTCCTCCAAACTTTGGTTTCTGCAAGATAACTTCACCAAAATTTTGGGATTTCAGCCAAGTTTGGCAGATGGCTTCAGATTGATGATACCTTGATCGAGTTTGTTTCCAGCATTCTGTGACATCATTTACAGGAGTTATGATTCCTGATTGCCAATCCTGTTAAGTTTCCACAGCATAACTTTACTAAGCTTTGCATTTCAACTAAAATTGTCATGCAACTTTATATTGATGAGACCTTAAGTGGGTTTAATTTCAAATATTCTATATTATTTAAAAACGTTATGCCCTCTGATTACCCATCTTTCTTTGCTTTTTGCAGCATGACTTTACAAAGGAATGTTACATTTCAATCAAAGTTGTCATGCACATCTATATTGATAAGATCTTGGATGAGTTGGATTTCCAGCATTCCATGTCCTCATTTAGAAGAGTTATGTCCTGAATGCCCATCTTCTCCATCTGCTGTTTGGTCAAGAATATTCAACACTAGTTGACAGAAGAACTAGTATTACAATGAAGTAAATGCTGTAAACCTATTAAGACTGAAACCTCAGTAAACTTAAATCCCTATGCAGCCGAATGATGTTATTGGCCTAGACCTTTTCCTTGTTAAATTTCAGTAAACTCTGCTCTCACTTTACTCTGAAAATGAAAAGAAAGTTTTGGTCAGTGTTACACTAAACTGAATCCTTTTAAACTGAAATTGAATTAGAGCACATGGTCAGCCAGTGATCTATAAATAGCCTGAAACCATGCATGTGGTCAGGCAGTGATTTTTAAACAGCCTGAAGCCATGCAGAGTGAAATAGAATCACACACAGAAGCACATAAAGAGGCTCTGAAGTACCAGTTATCACAGATATTTTTTTCTAAAGTTGACTTCTGTTTCTTTTCCTTCTTAAACATTAAAATTTACTTGTATATCAGTGGACACCTGATAACATTTCATTCTTAGGTTAAAATAGTGAACTTCAGTAAACTGAAAATCCTTCAAACCAAAAATGTACTTTGCTCTCGAGAGACTTTAATTTATTTGATATAAAAAGTTCAAGTGTTGACCTGATGTCTGATGTATTTCAGGTTCGTGAAATCATGAATTCAGTAACATCAATTGACAAGATGGATTTGAGTCACACACAGCCTCATCCTAGAAAAGATTCCACTTATCGGGACGAGTTATCATCAGACTCGGAGCCAGAGCAGGAGGAAAGAGAAAATGATGAGAACTCCACTGATCCAACTTTCATTTTGGGGACAGGAACTAGAGAGTCAAATTTATAGCAAAAGAGTATGACTGACTTGACACAATAATATCATTTTTAATGGTATTGGGTTTTGTTGTCTGGGGTCGGCTAGCAAATAGGTGTTGTCTGGGTTCGGCTAACAGATAGCAAGTGTTGTCTGTTGTGGGCTAGCAGATAGCAAGTGTCACTTTTCCAGTAGTGAGGGTACAGTATCAATATCAAGATTATTTCAACTGTTCTCTTATAGTAATATCCAGTGGGTATAGTGAGGGCACTTCAAACCCACCAGACAGAACTGTAGAATAACAGTCGCCAAGGAAGAAGACATTAACTGATTTAGTATTTCACGGGACATAGTGTGACATTATATGATATTGGCACATGCCTGCTGGACAGGTGTCATAAATGTAGGAAATGTTTATTGTCCTCAAGTAGATCCCTGTAGTTGGCCAATCAGAACTCTTGAATTTATCATGTGATGTTCGAAAACCAAGTAACTCTGTTTGCAGGTAAGACTTGATGTATTTATTAAGCCATGATCTAACCCAGGAGTGCATGACATATGGCCCATGGCTGCATGCATCCTGGTGACATATTTTGTGTGGTTCATGGCCTGTGTCCTTACTGTATGCATTTGTATTTATGTTATTATTATACACACAAAAGTTTTGCAGTGCGGCCCGTTTAGTTCCTATCAAGGTCGATTCTGGTCCATGTAAATGTTTGAGTTGTGCACCCCTGATCTAACCATTGGTATTAGATTGGAATTCCAATCCATTTTTTAAAAATAGCACATCAACATCTGGAGTCCCAACCCTCATACTGAAACTCGAGTAACACAATCTTTTCTGTTCTTTACACTTCAATTTTATGCTCAAATTGAAGGGAAAATGTCACAAAATTAAATGTTTTAAACAAAAAAAAACATTTTTTTCTTCACTCATCACACTGAGAATGATTATTGTAATTTGGAAATTGCACTCTACACTTGGGTGTATTTTAGTGTAAGTATTAGGATTTACATCATTGTGTATTTTAGTGCAAGTACAGTAAAACCTGTCTCGAGATACCACTCCATATGCCAACCAAAAGTAGTCGCTCAATGGTAGTCTCTTATAACAGATCTGTGCAAGGAAAAATACCAATAATTACTGTACATATATTTTGTTCTTTATTCATAGTTCTTGTTACAATATTACTTGCATTGATATGTTTTTACATAGCACTAAAAGTACATCGATCATAAACATTATAATTTTTATGTGAATTTCACATGTAGTTTGTAACACTTAGTTATTCTGTCCATAACTCATAAAGTCAGCTATGATAAGACTTAAGGAAAAAATGTATTTACAGCCAAAAGCCAGAACCTACAGTATATGCTTGCGTATAAGCCAGGTCCAAATGCAAACAACATAGACCCTGATCTGCCGTCGGATATTGCGCTGGCAGATCAGGGTCTGTGTTTGTTCTACTGATTAGTCCTCACAAACTGCATAGACCCAGATCTGCCAGCGCATTATGCGACGACATATCTGGGTCTATGCAGTTTGCAGTTGGTATCAGTTTATACGTGAGTATAGATGGTAAGTCAACCATGACATTAGTAATAAACACATCTCAATAAACAAAAGGATGTAACAGATGCACTAAGGTAACATGATAACGAACTCTGTTTGGCATCATGTGCGGGTTTTAATAACAATAACATTGATAAAGCAAGAAAGAATACAGACCAATGATATAAGTATCTCATATGGAAATAGCAAATAACTTGTTAAGAGAAAAATACGAAGAACTTATGACCTCATTCACCACAGTCAATACATATTGTAACTCCACAGAATAATGATTTAAGGCAGTATCCATCGCACTAAATTGAAAGCGGGGTGAAAAGATGTCTCATTATGACATTATCGGCATTTTGCAGGTTTTCACAACAGATCAAGAAACAATACGAACCTTTGAATTGACTATTTGGATCCATGTTGAACCATGGGGATTTTCGTTACTTCAGTACTACAGTGGCGGTTGTCTATAGTATATGATGCTACCTGTTGATTTTAGGAAACTAGTAGCCAGGCTCAACAGTTTTTTTTTTATAGTTTAGAACAATCTGCACTTTGTCTGCAGAACCTCCTAAGCAATTGTGGTTATAAAAGACTTAAGATCAGTGGTGTTTATATGTTTTTGTGATGCTGTCATTCATTGCAGTGTCAAATTCCATATTTTGCCAAAAAATCGTGGTCACATTCAGCAGGTGGTTGCTCACAACAGTGTGTTTGTGTAATAAAATCAATCTGTGCAAAACATTTTGGTTGTAAATGACAGCTGGACGCTCATAGCAGAGGTCACTCGTGACAAGTTTTACTATATAAGGATTAAAATTTGATCATGGCAATTAAACGGAAAAGTAATTTATATTTGCATAACTCTAGTAATGAGAAGATAATTCTCTATACATGTATCAGAAAGCTGTTTTGATATATATATTTATACCTTATGGCTTTGTAGACAAGTCTGTGCTTGCCTGCATAATATTCTAGTCTTTATTGGTAACCTTGTTGTATTATATATATAATTGTGTTCATCTTTCAGAAATTCGGGGAAAAAAACCTAGGTTGTAGTTAAATGTAATACATTTTCTGAACACCATTTTAGTGTATGTATTTTTGGATTGAAAAGTTGAATTTATGTAAAATGAATGTTTTGCATGCCTTGTTTACACTAGTTAAGAGCACAATGTATTGTAAATATCTGGTTAGAATATTCTACTCAAACTAATTTAAGACCCATTTGATTATTTTTTATATGTCAATCTTGAGCAGAGTAAATTTTGTTACAGCATTGTCCATCCATCCATCGACATTTTCGTTTGTCCAGCCCATAACTTTGTAATGGTTGGAGGAATTGGCATGAAACTTTGCCTAAGAATATATCATGACTGGACAGTGTGCTGCTTACCATAGCAACGCCCTCTGCCACAAGGACAAGGTCACAGCAAAGGAAAATGTAATTCTACAACTTGAATACTTTTACGGATTATAATCTTGGAACTACCGAAGATATTTTAATGAAGTTTTCATCAGTTATATATTATATATAGTTGTTGTGTCACATACAATAGGCATGCCCCCTGCCTCAAGGTCAAGGTCATGGCAAGGGAAAATGTAATTCTATGACTTGTATTTTGTCTGTGGTACAACGTTTGAACAACTGAAGATATCTGAAACTTGAACCAGTAATATATCATGACTAGACAGTGTCTCACATATCATAGACATGCCTCATGCTTCAAGGTCAATGTCACATCAAGGGAAAATATAAATCGGTGACCTTTTTCCATGTACAGGTATAACTAAACTAATGAAGACATTTGAATGAAATTTGAGCCATTTAAAAATCATGACTTGACATTGTGTCACATATTCAGTCATATCCCCTGCCTCAAGATTAAGGTTACAACAAGGGATAATGCAAGTCTAGCCTGTTTCCTTACCCAGGCGATCACTTTTTAACCCCTACAGACATTTTGAGGGAAACTTTACCCAGGTCCACACCTTTCATACAGTAGTCAAGTCCTTAGTTCAAAGGTCAAGGTCATTAGTAGGGAAACGGTAACAGGAGAGGCATATAATGTGCCATTTACCTTGTTCCAAGTTTCTGAGAATTGTATTTGCTGGTTTAGCATTTATTTGGTCATTTCTGCAAGCATAGAGTGTGCCAGTCTTACATTTGTACAAAGTTCAAATAGTGGTTTGGTTTGGTTTGGTTTTTATGGGTTTAACGCCATTTTTCAGCACATGATAGACTATACATGGCAGCCAGTATATCTGGTGGAGGAAAAACCTGGGAAAATCCCAGGAAGAACCACCGATCCACGGAAAGCTACTGGCAAGCTTTCTCACATAACCACATTGGCCGAGCCCAAGACTCGAACCCATGCAGACAGAGGTGAGATGGCAGTGATCGGTAAATGCGAGTGCCATAGACCACTCAGCCACCCGGACCACTCAAATAGTGTTATTTTCAGTGGTCAGATGGCCACAGACACATGCAATATCCCAGGCTCACATCAGCTTTCCTAAACTATCTTTATATCCTGTAATTATCAGCTTATCTGTTGTAATATTTAAATTTTAGGCTAGATGAGAAAGAACATGGATAGGCCTTAACTGATCAAAATGGGTCTTAACTTCCTTTGTGCAGTATATAGGCAGGTTCTTCCTGCAAGTCCATTGTAAGAATTTTTATGTAACTTTTGAACTGGGCATGAGAATAGAGCCAGAATTGGTGAAATGGAAGATGTGATTAGAGGCATTGTTTTCATTGTAGTAATTCTTGAAATAATTGGTTCGAAATTAAGCATGTAAAAGAACTGTACAGAGAACTTCAGTCAAGTGAAGTAGTACATTTATCTGGTTAATCACAATATTTTAGCATCATTGAATTTTCGCATGTTTCATTTAAGCAAAATGTAAGTTTTTATCACTATCTTCACAATTGTAAAATGTATTGTTTCATTAATGAAATTTCTGTTAAAATTGTATTCTGTCTCGAGTTTTGTGGTCTACAATATACATGGATAGTAATGAATATGTATGATTGTACTCTTGTACATTAATAAACTGCCCATCATTCTTATATATTTTTTCAACGGAGAACAGCTCGTTGCATTCAGACAGTTGTGTTTAATTGTGTTGTATTAGCTTTGAAATTCAGTCCATTTTCTGTGTTCTCAGTATTATAAAAAATAATTACAGAAGTTTGTGTAAGGAAAGGTCAGGTCACATGAAACTCGTTGTAAGGAAAATTTTCATGAGAAGTAATGATGTATGATTGGTTCATATCAAGGTAGTTTTTTTTCTATAACATTTGTTTTAAGGATATTAATGTAGAATTGGATTTGATTTAAAGAAGAAAAAAAACCCCCATATATACTCACTTATAAGTTTAGTCCAACTACAAACTGTACAGACCCAAATCTGCAGGTGCATAATGTGCAGGCAGATCTGGGTCTATGCCATTTGTTAGGAGTAATCAGTAGAACAAACAGCATACACCCTGATCTGCTGGCACATTATGCGATGGCAGATCAGGGTCTATGTTTGTTTGCAGTTGGACTCGACTTGTTAGCAAGTATATACTGCATTTGTTCATATTATAGTATTTGTTTTGCTTTTACACTTGTTTGATGAATAGTAGTGGATGTTTAAGCTTCCTTGGAAAAAGAGAGATATCCACAGAGAAAATTCAAGAAAGATTTTATACCAGGTTTGCTTTCCTTTTATCATTATGTATAGTGTGGTTTTGTGGTTTTATGTAATTTGAATTTATTAGTTTTAGAAATTTAGCATTTATAAAGTGTTCAGTTTTTAATATGGAGAATTTAATTTATATGCAAACAAATTTATCAGTGCAATAAGTATAAATTTAAGAAGAAAAGGGCACATTAATCTTGCATATACTTCACACCCATTACCAGAATAATCCTTTCTACAATTTACTGCACACAATATTTTTGTCACACATGATTTTTGTATAAGACAAATTTAAAAATGGATTTATAATTCAGTACTAGCAATCAACTGACCTGTATGAAAGATTGAGACTCCACTTTAACATTCAGTACTAGCAAACAAATGACCTCTATTAAAGGTTGAGACTCAACTAGAAAAGGGAGTAGTTTTTATCTAGTCACAGTCTGAAGTTTGTTGCCATCCAGGAAAAAATTTCTATATTGAGATCTGATTGGCTGCGGAAATAATCTGGTAGATATCCATGCGAATTGATTGACAGGTGAAACCTTAAGGTTATAATGCCTGGTGACACCAGATAAATCACCTATCAGTGTAAATTAAAAGTGATTTAGCTTATTAATCTTCCACTCTTTGCACCAGGTGATAAATCAGTGGTGTCTCACCTGATACCATTATCTTTAAACACTTTGAACACAGGTTCAAGCTCAGAACCACACAAGTAGATTTGATATTTAGATCAGATTTGTTGATTGGCTTTGGAAATGATCTGATAGATATCCATGCCAATTGATTGACAGATGATGATACCTGGTTACATTTGATGAATTGATTATCAATATCAGTTGGAAGTATAAAGCAGGGGCTTGTTTGATACTTGTGTTCCACCTGTCAATTCATGGTTTACATATACTATCCACCCTTTCTAGCCAAAACAGTCAGTTTACAAACTTGGCCATTCAGTAAATTACTATAGGGTTAGAAATGCAAGAAAAGAAGAATCTTGTATATAGAAAATCTGTAAAGCTATTGAATTGTTTGAAAAAATGTAAGAAGTTCACAATAGTAAACAAGATTCCCATATTTGTTCATTGAAGTTAAAGTTGGATGATATAAATTCCATGGACTTCTCATTTGCATTTCAGTTTTAAAATGTATAAAGTTTTGTCAATTTTTTTATTGTTATTTATTTGTTAGATGTAGATGATTTTATCAACAAGTACATAATGAATTGGATGATTATAAACAATGCAATTTGAAATTTTGCTGTTACACATATCTTTGTTTTTGCTTTTTATGTTTGTTACCAAAACTTGTTTCCAATTGTAGCATATGATCAACACTAATAAAGCTGTAAAATAATTGCAGATAATTTTGAAGTATAATACTTTCACATTAGAAATATAAACCATAGAAATCACTATTGAAGTTAAATAAAAAATGAAACTTTCCAAATGATTTAACTGTTTACTGTGTTACCTTTTAAATTTTATTGGGTACAATAAATTTTAGAGACATATATCCAAGTATCGTATAGACAAGAATTTAACATATAAAAATAGGTCCAGAGTCATCTTATTTGTGAAATGTGCCATTCAGAAGTATTTAAATTCTAAATAAAATTTAATTCAATGATATATTTGTTTAAATTTAAACTAGACAATATATTAGTCTTCCGAGCATATCAAAATTGGTAAACTTGAACATTTTTTGTACCAATTTTCTTCTCCATTTGAATGCACTTATTTCTCAGGAATTTATTGGTTATGAGTTTGTATTGTTCAAAAAGTTTTATTATTAAAAATATTTTTTTGGTGTTAAGGTTTGTATATATGTTTTGTTTGTCTAAATGTAAATTACATTTGTCAAGTTTTTGTTATAGTTTTGATTAGAGTTTTGTACAGCAGTTTTGGGTGTAAATACTCAGTTTGTTTCAAATGCAATTTGTTGAAAGAATAGGTCTGATTTTGATGGAAGCCTGTTAATTATAGCTAAGTAACTTGTGACTTGAACAGGATTTCAGTTCTTTCTTTTGGGAAGGAGGGAATGTTTAAAAGGAGAAATAATATTTTATCAGCATGTGGCAAACAATTCCATTTATCCTGTAGCTATGCATTATGTGGTATTTTCATGTGCCTGACAACTTCAGATTTTTCTCAGATCTGTGCATGAAATTGAGTTTGTAAACAGTGAAACTACATTAATCTGGATGCTATTGTTTCCATGGAGACTACTGAAGAATCAGAATGAACAAATCATTTAAAAGAATAAAGAGTATATACATGCAATACAAGACAAATGTTTTTAGCAATTGTTCTTCAAATACCATAATGTCTAATTTTTTTTACCCTGTCATTTTTCATTCCTTATCAAACTATAGAAATCATAATTACTATTTTTTGCCAACCAGTTTTTTGTACACCACAGGGAATTCTTTTTCCATGACTTCTGTGTTATTTAGGCTCAAAAACCAATATCATATTTTTCTGTATTACTGATCTATTATTGCCTTCTCCAGTGGGAACTGTTCCTCAGTAATGCAACGGCACTAGACTCCACAAGACAAATCTATAGGAGGAAAGTTTCCAAAGGAGAAGCAAATAATAGGTTTAGTACATCACATGATGTCATACAACATCGGCACATGACAATAGTGCCCGCTGGAACAGATATAATTCCCTTAGTCAAGTATAGCATCCCATACTCAAGGAGAAATGCATACCATCCTAAACTGGATCTCTGTAGTCAGCCAGTCAGAGAATTTATTGTGATGTACTAAACCTGTATAATAGCACCTCATGATGTCACAAGTGACATAATGATGTCATATAAGGCTATGGCATGAAGTCGGGGGCATCTGAATGTACTTAAATGTCATTTTGTGGTTTCAAGAATAAATATTGTGTTTTCATAATGTGATAAAAAGAATTCTAATAGAATTGAAAAGTTTAATAAATTTCAGTTGAAATGAGCACTCTATATCTTAAAAAAACAGAAATTGTAGTATTTAAGAAAATTATTAATGTTGTTTTTTTAGCTGCAATTGTTCCTCCTTCCCAGAAAATAACATAACTGTACAAAAAGTTACAATACAGAGCTGTGATATGGACATTAGATTCCAGATTAATGAGATTTCACTGTTCTTGGTGTAGCTTGAAAGTTACTTGTACTACCTTGACAAGCATTTGTAAACTCAGACTTTTTAAATATATTTTGTAGTTGCAATTATTTGAGATGTGCCAGTTTCAAGAGTTATGGTTCTTATAGACATTATGTCAGGAATTATTTCCTTTTCAGTATGACACAATGTGCCATTATCTTTTTTGTGTTGTATCAACAAACATTTCAAGGGTTCACCTTCATGAGGCATTGGCAAAATCGTAAGACATTTAACAAATACTATCTTATTAGTATTTATTTAAATAGATGATAATGCTAATGATTTCCTTTCTGAAATTTTAAGTACAAATTTTATCTTGACTAAGAGAGCAGTTATTTTTGTTCCTTTCTCATTTGCAAACAGAGGTAACTCTTGTGAAGAAAAAAATTGCATCCAGCCAGATATAGCATATGGTAGTTTTAAGGGTTTTTATGTGAATTCCAAAAATGATATATAGTATATGTTATTTTGCCAGTGATGCCTTGAACTGCTTATTTGGTAACACTTAAACTGCAGCAACAATTTCCATACTCTACCCTTAAAGTGTTCCAGAAATGTCTACATTGTGTGTTCATTTTCAAATTGGTTCATGTTAATATTGCAGTAGTTTTGATAATGTCTTCTTTGCAAGTAAATGTCCATTGCTTGATAGTCGGATCCAACTGCAAACTGCATAGACCAAGATCTGCTGTTGCATGTTGTGTGGGCAGATTTGGGTCTGTGCAGTTTGTTAGAACTGATCAGTAGAACCAACAACATAGACCCTGATCATGCTGGTGCATTATGCAATGGCAGATCAGGGTTTGTTTTGTTTGCAGTTGGACCTGACTTGTAGGCGAGTACATAGGATGTGTTTTCTATTGACCTAGACTAGATTTTCATCAATATTTTAGCTAAACAATAATGCTCATAACATTACTACATGTGTTCAATTACAAATTGTTTTACTCTGATTGTGCAATTTGATATGAAACAAAATGGAACCTCTCTCAAGAGACCACCAATTGGAATCCAAAATGTTTTCTCTGAGGATATGTAATACTTTTATACAAGTAGAGCAACATGCAGAAATGCAAGTGAAGTTTTGGATGATATACTGGATTTTGCTTGTCCATCCATCAGTCCATCACATATTTGTTTACTGTCTCCTGCACCCTTTGAGATATCTTCATGAAATTTGGTATGCTTGTTTATCTTGAATAGAAATTGCATCCTGTAAAAAGTGGTAGTCTGATTAGCATTTTTAGAGTTATTGCCAAATTTATTACAAATTGTCTTAATTGATTCATCCAGCACACTTTTCTCCAGTTAATATCTCCTGAACTGTTTGAGATATTTTTGTGTAACTTGGTATGCATTTGTATCATGACAAGAGTTTGTGCCCCATGTAAGATTCAGCCATGTCAGATTAGTACTTTCAGATTATTATTACAAATTGTGCCTGTCACACTCTTCTCCACTTAATATCTCCAGAACCATTTGAGACATATTCATGAAACTTGATGTCCATTTGTATCATGACACATTTTGGCCCATGTAAGGTTTATAAAACTCGTTATATTCTTGTGTGTTGACTAGACAATGGGTTGTGTAAAACAATGAGCTCTGTCTGAAAAACATTGGAAAAGTTATCCCCATTTTAAAAAAAAAAAAAAATTGATATCCATCTCACCATCACACTCAGAACTATTTTGAGACATCTTCATGAAACTTGGTATGCATTTGTATCATGACAGAAGTTTATATCACATATAAGAATGGGCTTTGTCAGGTTATTTGTTTTAGAACAGGAAAAGCGTGTGTGTGTGGGTATTCCATATAAGCATTTGCTTACTGGCAGATCTAGTTACATTCTACAAAGGTTCCAATAACCATGGTATCTTAGTTTATAGAGCATTGGACTTGTAATCTAAGGGTCATTGGGTTCATCGACACCTGTCAAAGCCAGGCCAGGTTGGCTGCCTTGGTGTGTCCATGGGAAAGTCACTTGGCTTCCATTTCCTCTGCATGACATAACCAATAATGTGTTAAAAGTGCTGTAAAAAATGAAGGAACAAACCAACTACAGTGGCTCCCCACTTGTGTGTCCACTCCGACTACAGTATTGGAGGGGTACAATATGCACTACCTTAGAATACGAAAATTTAATGCAAGGGTTAGAATTTTTCTTCAGACACGAGGCTTTGTTGAGTGTTTTATGCAGAATTTTTATCCTGAGGGTGAAAAAGTTTCTAATCCAATACTGACGCACAATAAAGGATTATTGTTCTCGCTTTTCTGAACAAAAAATAAAGGTTGAAGTCCAAATGGCGTATTGTGGATTCTTGTGTAACTTTCAAACAGCAAAATACCTCTAGAGTGTAAAAAGGACCAATAGGGTAATGGCAAAACACCATGTATGAATTGTGTCCTGCAGAAACTTGCACATTGTTACAGATATTAACGGGCACAAAAAAAAGTCCACTCTTATCTATAGGATTAATCAAGACAGGAAAAAATAATTATACAGTCCTACCCACTTATATCGACATCACTTATGTCGACAAGCCGCCTATGTCGACAAAAAAGTAAAGTCCCGGTCCCTTCGTCTACTATTACTACCAAATTTGTCATGCTTATGTCGATGTCGAGATAAAAAATAAACGTACATGTTGACAGAAGCCCTTGGTCCCAACTTGAACAAATCCTTTGTTTTCTAATCATTTATGTCGACAAGCTGCCAGTTCCGACCTATACTTTGTTCAACAATTAGTTGATCTTGCCGCCGGGTCATTTATGTCGACAAGCGGCCAGTTCCGACCTGTACTTTGTTCAACAATTAGTTGATCTTGCCGCCATGCTTTATGACTCGGTGGATTAAAAAACAGGCTTTTGTTTGGTCCTATAAAGTTGGCCTCTCGCGGCGACTTAAAAAACACATGTACCCTTCATCAAAGCAAGCCGGTTACAATGTTCAATAAAAACAATCCACCCTTCATTAAAAAAAAATCATCACCAAACTTGAATAAAAGCAATGAAATCTGATCGATTGTTGCATTTTCCAAAGTGATATGTGATTAAAACAAGTTTATTGTGCTGTGAAAGTTTCCTTTTTAACTTTATTTATGTTTACGATGGCTACCAACGGCAGCGTAAAACGCAGATTAAATTTACAGTCTCTGGAAACTAAATATCTGGCTGTTAAGGATGTTGAACGTGGGGCATCTCGCAAATATGTCTGTGAAATCTTTCACTTAAACATAACACCCTGTCAGGATGGATGATAAACCCAAAAGTTGTTCTCCGCCTTATTTTTTTTTATATATTTTTTTTTTACTGGTGGCGGACCAGTAAAAAAAAAAAAAAAAAAAAAAAAGGAGGAGAACAATTTGTTGGTCTAGATGGATGAAAGCTGCCGAGTCCATAAAGAAAGGCTACGTTGAAGGTAAATTAATCATATCAGCCGCATATCTCTTGTTCAATTTTATGTACTTTTCACGATGACTTCCATAAATAAATACATGTTATCATTTCCCTGTGAATAGCCCCGTCCCCTTGGTAGCCTCAGTAAGATGGGAACATTATTTCAGGCTGACCAAAATCTAGGCCAATTTAAGTACATGTACATGTACTTTGTAGCATGTAAATAACAACTATGCAACCATGTGCTACTGGCGACAATGATTATCGTAGTGAATTGTGAAGACGTGTTAGATCAAATGAGGACAACCATTTTTTATACAGGAGTTTCCTATCTGGATGTGACCGATGCATATATTTTCTAACATGAGACTAGTACACGAATTCATGGATTTTTCATATGCATGCACTTAATGCATTGTGGATTTTATTACACAAAGGTAACCAAAATGTAATTTGTCAATATAGATGTGTATTTCACGCTGGTTTTGTCTTCATGTACTCAAAATTTCCATTCTTTGTTTTCTCAAAGTGTAAATCCTGCTCATTGACGACAACTCACCCCCCCCCCAACACTTATCTCGACATCCGCTTATGTCGACAATATTTCCTCGGGCCCGAGGATGTCGACATAAACGGGTAGGACTGTATAGCCCTTTATTCAACTTTGATCAAGAATTGATTTACCCTTGATTAAAATGAAAATACCAATTTTAAACTACCAAATACAGCAGTGGCTTTTTTGACTTGAAATCGGATTAAAATAGCTGTACATGTAGCTAGGTAGATCAGTATGAAATGTTCTGTGAATGATACACTAATTTCTACTGCTGTTCATTTTAGTATGTAAATGTGCTGCAGGAAATATTTATCTTGATTATTGTGAAAGAAGGTTAAAGTGAAATCGGGCAGCTTTGTCTCTGTGTGCTCTATGCTCACAGTAGAAGGTTACGTGATGAAAGACAGCAGTCATATGATAAAAGATAGAGCTATCCTTCATCAGTGTTCTACACTGGAAAACATCAAACATAATAGGAATGTGAGAAATTGTGGCCTTTCAACTGTGGGTGACCACTCTTGTAGATTGTCGATTGGCCTTACAAGAGAGGGACCACAGTGATCAAATTTAAGGTAGAAGTGCAAATATAAATGATCACGGTCAAATTTTGATGGTTAAGTCATCCAAATTTGGTTCTAGTTTTTTCAAAATGTAATTTCATGCCCATTCACAGATCAACAGATCAGTTTTTGTTTTTGTGTTCTATGGCATAGCAACATGCCTAGGTTATTTAGTGCCAAACAATTGATGTAGAGTGCCTTGCCCAAGGACACACCATGGTAGCTGAACCAGGCTGAAATAATGGTAGGATTTTAACCTACACTTTTTCAGTTCACAAGTCTGGTATGCTTACAACTGAGCCACTGTAGTTCTTACCTCCATTAGTAGCCTTTTACAACATGCAGGATAGCCCATTGGGTCTATTATACATCCCCAAGCATTTTACAACATGCAGGATAGCCCATTGTGTCTATTATACATCCCCAAGCCTTTTACAACATGCAGGATAGCCCATTGTGTCTATTATACATCCCCAAGCATTTTACAACATGCAGGATAGCCCATTGTGTCTATTCTACATCCTCTAGCCTGCATGTAATTCTACAGATCAGATATGGAATTCAGTTTGTTAAGTCTGTTAAGATACGTGATATCAGAAAGGAGGTGAAAAGACTTATTGTATATACTCGCGTATAAGTGGAGTCCAAATGCAAACAACATAGACCCTGATCTGCTGTTGCATAATGCGCCAGCAGATCAGGGTCTTTGTTGTTTGTTCTACTGATCAGTCGTTACAAACTGCATAGAACCAGATCTGCCGGCGCATTATGCAACGGCAGATCTGGGTCTATGCTGTTTGCAGTTGGTATTGGCTTATACGCGAGTATGTACAGTACTTTAGTGTGAAGACTTGCACAAAAGTAAATATGTACATAGATTCACTTATCCTGCTGTGCTGCATTGAAATTGGATGACTCGAAGCATTCATCATTCATCTAATTATGTGTGATTGCATTTGGTTTTAATGTTGTGATCAGGATTGGAATGTAAGCTTTGTAATTTCTAGTTTTGAAAGCATAGTCTAACTGTCCAATGGGGAGATAATCAAATTTTGTTTGTGATGTATTTTAAAATGTTTGTACATAATAGATGATATATCTGTATACAGTGCAACCTCCCATAATGGACACCTCACTTAAGCAAGGACCTCTCATATCCAGCCAGGGTCTGATGTTCATTTTCAGTTGTCTAGCCTACCTTGACGAAAGATCGACATGGTAATCACTTCGGTGTCTCTGTGTCTTAAGGTCCATCTATATGTCTGCCCACACTGTCTTGAAGTTTTTTAATGTGATCACTTTCTCAAGTACAGTCATGTTACTTGGTGTGTGGATGCATCTTGATGTGTATAACACCAATTTATAAAAGCTTGGTTGTGGGCTCGACATGCAGTCCATGGCCAGCTTATTGTTTTTTCAACGTTTTTCATTTCCCTCAAGAAGTCACTCCCCTTATCCTGCCCAAATTTTACTATCACATTGGTGGCTGTTTAAGAGAGGTTGCACTATATTTGGAATTGGCCATTTTTATTTTTATTAGTAAACAGATTGGTATATAGTTTTATACTGTTCAATTGCTTAGAAATATGTTGTATAAAAATTCAATGCAATTTGTTAAAACAAAGTATGGTAGATTTTTTGTAGACACCTCTGAACGTTTTTAGTATAAAACACTTCTGAGCTTCTTAACTGTTAAACTCTGAAAACATCCAAAATGTACAAGGTAATTTATTGATATATTATTGCAAATTAATGTAGTTGATGAGAGTTGTTAACTTAAGCACTTCAAGAAATAATAAATGCATAGGATGCACAAGACAAATATTTCAAGAAATTAACAAATTGTTAAAGTATCTCAAACATTTTTTAGTTCCACCTACAACAGGACCATAAGAAAACTTGTTATAAATTGAAAGATGGTGACTTTTGAGTATAGAGGCATCACAGGGACATCACAAAACTTTCACAAGCATAAAATCGTCACAAATTGAGCTGCATCACTAAAATTACAAAAGTTGTATTCTTGTGAATAACAGGAGACATTTACTATATGCATTTGTTCAGCACGGAGATAAAACAAAATACATTATTAATCATTTAATTTGCAGAACTGATGTAAACATTCTACGATTTACAGTACTTTTGAGTTTAAGATGCAAATTCAGCAAGTTCTCAATTTTAAATTGCAGCTGCTTCAGCATTCAACATCTTAGATAGTTGAAGTTTATGCTGGAGCAAAGTTAGAGTTTCTTTCTTACTGTTAAAATTCTTGACTGAGCATTCAAAATGAGAAGTTTAGCACTCTTTTGCACAAATTTGACAAATGAAAAATTTATCTTTTTTGCCATTTTTCATGCTTGCCATTTTGTATATACGACGATTTTCATGTTGGAACATATCACTTGCAGACCTGTAGTGTTACCATTAACTATCTGAAAGTTTGTAGAGGAGAGAATTTAAAAGCTGACTTGCATTTAGAAAACTGAATATTGTGAAATCATTATTTTTTCGTGGATATCAATTTATGTGGTGATGTGAAAAATTACATTTTCATCAGTACTTAAAATTATGGCTCGGGGAAAGGAGTCATACTTTTTCCAAAGAGTAATTGTTTTTCATTGGGCATTTCAACTTGAATAACTATGAATTCACAGTAAGTACTTATGTAAATTATGCAAACACATGGGAACAGCATAAACCCAGTTCTGTAGCAGCATAATACAGTACTAAACAGGGTCTGTGCTGCTTATTTTTGTGATTTTAATTAAGCAACAGATACTGACCTGCCAGTGCATTATTTCACGTTAGCTCTGGGTCTGTGCCTTTTGCAGTTGATCATGCATTATACAAGGGTCAATTTTGTATCTTTTATAACCCAACTAAAATGACCTGACAGTGTACTCTAACATCCTCAAAAATCTTGGCAGTAAATAATAGTCATTTTGAATTCCCCTCATGGCTGTTGTTGTAATTACATCATAATAACCTCACTGACATCACTTGCAACGTAAGCAACAGTTTAAGCTATAAAAATGGAACGACATCTTCAGTTTCTTTTATTCAAAAGTTTCCGGAATTACTTTTAGAATTAAAATTGCAGGTACTTCATTGATGGGGAAACCTGATGAAATGTTATTTTCAGTGCCTGTCTTTCATAGCGAGGATTTATTTGTATCAAGACAGTTATTTGTCTTCCAAAAACTTGCCTTTTTGGGAAGTATCACCATGATTACTTCTAAGTCTCTTTCAGAAGTTGAACAACTTGACTTGCATAGGAAAGAGACATATATATGTCATGGTCTATTCATGAACTAAAAATTTAGGAGGGAAATTCTCCCCTCCCCACCTAATTAGAAACATGGGAATTTTCCAAATGTAGGGGAGATCTAATCCAGTAGACATGGAAGGGCTTGCATAAATGTTGCACTCTTTTCATGCATCCAAGAATAGACCTTGATACATACGGTTCACAGTATTTACTTGTGGATATTGCACTATTATCTGCAAATAGCACATACTCAGTGGGTTACCTCCCCTTGGTAGGACAGTGCCACTGCCACAGTGCTGTAAAAATTGGTAGTAAATTGCCACCTTGAGAAAACCATAAGCTTTGATAACTGTATCACACTAAATTAAGAAAGCTTTTTTTGTGATCTTTCTTAAATGGCTTTTGTGCAAAATGTGCACATTTTTGTATCGTAAGGTTAAGGGAGGTAACATACTGTGAGGATTACAATACAAATATACAACATCTACTAGGCAAGTCATCACACAAATGCACACTGTTAATTTATCCATGAAGTGACACAAGTCAGCTTTAGACATATGTATCTTGCCTGTTGTATCCAGTTGTTATGTATTGGTTTCCAATGAGCCGTAAAATACTCTGTAATTGCGTAATATTGTCCAAATGTGAATCTATGTAAACAGTGTTCAACACATCACCAAGCCAGAAATAAAGACCAATTCCTTATAGGGTCTTCTTTTGTATTTTGCCTAATTTTTGTGTGAGAGACAGAAGAGGAAGAGAAAGACAAATGCCCATCCACCTAATAAATCCAACAAAACTGGATGATCCAGAAACAGTCACTAGTACCCTTTTCTCTTTAATATATCTATGCATTTACATAAATGAAAAAGAAAAAATGTACAAGTTTACTTGTCTTCTTATCAGCATGAACTTTTTAATGAATATAAATGAATGTTTATTTGCATGCATTGGATATTGATGCCAGTATACTGTCGCAAGTAAATTAAATGTGTTAACTTCATGTGCTGACTTGAAGTATGTATTGTTATCCTCTTGGTAGGAATGGTTGTTAGGACATGTGCTTGTTATCCTCATGGTAGGAATGGTTATTTAGGACATGCTTGTTATCCTCTTGGTAGGAATGGTTATTTAGTACATGTGCTTGTTATCCTCTTGGTAGGAATGGTTATTTAGGACATGTGCTTGTTATCTTCTTGGTTTGAATGGTTATTTAGGACATGTGCTTGTTATCTTCTTTGTAGGAATGGTTATTTAGGACATGGGCTTGTTATCCTCTTGGTAGGAATGGTTATTTAGGACATCTGCTTGTTATCTTCTTGGTTTGAATGGTTATTTAGGACATGTGCTTGTTATCTTCTTTGTAGGAATGGTTATTTAGGACATCTGCTTGTTATCTTCTTGGTAGGAATGGTTATTTAGGACACAAGTTTGTTATCCTCTTGGTAGGAGTGGTTATTTAGGATGTGTGCTTGTTATCCTCTTGGTAGGAATGGTTATTTAGAATATCTGCTTGTTATCTTGGTAGGAATGGTTATTTAGGACATGAGTTTGTTATCCTCTTGGTAGGAGTGGTTATTTAGGATGTGTGCTTGTTATCCTCTTGGTAGGAATGGTTATTTAGAACATGTTTGTTATCCTCTTGGTATGAGTGGTTATCTAGGACATGCTTGTTATCCTCTAGGTAGGAATTGTTATTAAGGACATGTGCTTGTTATCCTCTTGGTAGGAATTGTTATTACGGACATGTGCTTGTTATCTTCTTGGTAGGAATGATTATTTAGGACATGTGCTTGATATCCTCTTTGTAGGAATGATTAGGACGTGTGGTATCAAAATTGCATCTAGGGTGTCTCCATGCGATGTTGTGGCTGTCATTTTAATTTGTACCTCTATTTCCATGGCTGTTTTTATTTGGTTTTGATCAACCCATTGCCTCATAGTGCCTACCACTGAACTACAGATTAGTATACATGTCTCGTACAGTGTGCTATAAACAGAACAGCATGCTTCAAATTGACAGCGTCCTAATATGATGGGCTGGGAAAAACTTCATTCTGTTATATACAAATTTCATGCTGTTATATACTTATTTCATTGTTTCAGATTCACTATTTGGTGCTTATTGTTTCTTTCTAAAGTATAAAATGAGCTTGCTTGCTTATACATCAAGCCATGAATTCCAGATTCATGTGCTATAAATAGATTCCACTCTGTTTCAACACCAGTGATCATTGTCATTTCTGTGAAAGCTATTTGGGTTTGTTTTCTTCTTTTTTGTTTATTAAATAGTTTTCATGAATACTGACAAAGCCCAAGATAAATTTAATCCACAGAACTCTATCAGATAGTCTGGATACATACTTCTACCTACAATAATAGTAGTAGCTATTTGCATTTTGGGGGAATTTCTTATGTCCTTTTATCTCTTATTGGCTATTTAGGATTTATCTATTACACTAGAACGTGCTGTGATGTGGAAATTTCCAGAATGTCTATTTTACCTTGGGTGGTGCTATGAGTTAACCATGCAAATAGTAGTTGTTTACCACGGACATCCGCATGAGCTTGTATGACGATATGGCAGTGGCGTCCAATGTGCTTATTGTCATTGATCTAAATATCCAAGCACTCCAATTTTCTGGACATTATATTTTCAACATTTGTAATAATTTTTAATAGTACATACAATTCCCGAACACTGGTACGTTTTTTAAGCAAACGAAAAAGAATAATTTAAGTTTTAATGTAAACTTGAGTAATATGTATCCATACTTAAAAAAACATGATTAAATAGATCACTATTAAGCCTTGAAACTGCTTTGACTACCCTAATTATAGCCGGAGTTCCTCTGGCCCTCACAGCGTTTTGTATCTTTCTACTGGATGTTAGGGCCAGAGACCAGCAGGTAACCAAATCTGATTATTTGTATTCCTCCAAGGGATCATTTTATTCTTGCCACTTTATCGCCTTATCTAAACAATTTTTAGCCATGAACTGTGACGCAGAGAGAACCAAAATAATTTTGATTTCAATACATACTACGTTAGGAATCAAACTAAACTTCCTTTCCCAAGTTAAGGCCATCATATTTTCCGGACTGAGGCCCAGGAATTCGGTTTACCGTCACTGTAATTTCAACTCGACGGGCACATGCACAAAAAAGAGATGTCACTCTTATCGAGAAATATGACTATCGACTAACATAATCTATGCACACTTTTCTCCAACGGCTTTGAATTCATTAGGAAAATAGACTCTGCTACCTCTTAAAAGATGAAAAACATCTTCAGCCTATATATTATATAGTAAAACTAAAGTAATTTGTTTACAGATTACCTCCCCTTATCCCCGGTAGGTGACCACCCGTATCCAGGATGTTTACGAGTTTAAGCTTTCGCTCAAGACTGTAAGCAGTGCTTCAAGAGTACAATTTCATTTTTAATAGTTTCAAGAACATCTATCCCACTTTTTGGGTGTTTTAGTAAATTAAATGGGTAATATACTTTGAGTATACAAGCTATGTTAATTTTTCGGTGAATGTATTCATATTAAATCCATATGATATCAACCAGTAAGACTTGCATGTCGGCTTTCACTGTTGTATCTTGAATTTAAGCAGCGATTCATTTATGCATTTGGGTCATTCCATACCAAATCACCCAAAATCCCAAATCTTCCCGGATGACCATTTCCCATTTCCAGGACATTTTTTTCAGGTGCACATCTAAGTAAATGATGGCTGATGCAAAATTTCAGTAACAAATTCCAATCACATCTGAATATATGACAGATTGAAATGGGGAGGGGTAGCATAGTTTTTTCACTCGCAAATTCGTCGGTTTACAATGGAGGGTTTTCAAATGCTAGTAACTTTTTTATTATACAGATATCAAGCTGAAATTTAATATACTACATATTTGTGACCTGGGGAATCTGAATCTGCTCTCAGATTTTCAATATATCAGATATTTGAAAGATACACACCCCTAAAGTTGGCCATTTGTTCATTACAGATTTTTTTCCTTCAGATTTTAAGGTTGCACTACTACCTGGTCATCGATCACAAATATAAACTATGATTTTATTTGAAAACTATATATACAGGAGATTGTACTAAATTAATCTCATCTGAATCAAGTTCATTGCTAAGCTGTACCTAGGGCTCAAACTTGAGACAAATCACAAAATGCGAAAATTGTGCCCTCATAAGAGGTGGTTTGAGTATGTGGGAAATTACCTAGCATAATGCATTTTTTATATGATCAAGATACATATTGTAGCTATATTTGTGCCAAATTTCAACTATGTGTCTCAGTGATTTCTCCCTTAAATCATTTTGTGTTCGTACCCCTATTCCGAGCTAGCACCAGTGCTGAAAATCAGCACATGTAGTACCATCAGAAGCAAACGACCCTTGTAAATGTTTGCAAATTATTAGTTGCTTTTTCATTTAATAACTGGCACGCATAATTAATATAAAATAGGATATATATTAACGAAATGGTTGCAAAATATACAAAATATACACACAAACGACTTAAAGCCACAGATGTGTGTGATGGTCTCCGTCAGCACCATTTTATTGCCAAAGCTCAGTCCAGCTACACTAGCAAACTGAAGGAATATCATGCTCAGGATGAAGCAGTTATCTTACTGGACTTGGCTTAAAACTAGAGCGTTATCGTCCAAGATGCTGTGCAAGTCCATCACAGGGACAACTCATAAGCCATACTCCACCCAGTTGTGATATAATATAGAATGGAGGGTGAGCTAAAATGCTGAAATGTTTGTATTATTTCAGATTACCCAGTGTTGCACATAGGATCCCAAGGGGGACACTGTGTCTCCCTCCCTCCAAATCTGGGGGACACCATTTTAGAGGGAGAAATAAAAATAATAGCACATAATGCACTAATAGCGCTATAAAAATGAGATAATCTTGGTTGCTTTAACAGTTTTGCCACCTTAACTTTGTGGTATGTACTCTACTATCATAATTTCCTTGAACACTTACATTATTGAAATACAATTTTTTATCATGTGCTCAAGTAACTCCTGAAAACATTATCTGGTTAACCTGAAATAAGCATGGAAGTTTCCGTTCCGGATCTCACTCTCAAATAACTTTAGTGTGCACTTATTATCTACCAGAATTTATTATAATAAATACCTATGTTTTCTTAATTACTTTTCCTTCCAAACTAATAAATCATTAATTACATGACAGATTGTGTATTTGCATAAATTTGTTGTCACTTTTATCAACATCAAAATAAATGGAATCTTCCTCGCCGTACGGGTGACTTTAACGTCGAAAATACGTTACAATCACGACTGTCAAACACTTTACATTGCAACTTGGCCGGCTATCACAAACTTGAATGTTTTCATTGCCAGATACATTGTTTTACGATGAATATTCATTGTTATCCTACAGTTTTATCACCTTTTTCGACTTGGACATTGCTAGTGTCAACGACCTTATATCGAGCCCTATCTGCATGAAATCGATAGGAAGATGATTTGTCTTCTCAGAAATTGCAAGTATAACATTCATTATGTCTTTAGTTTGTTTGGTTTGGTTTGGTTTTAAACATTTTATTCATTATATTAGGAAATCAAAAGGGTTAGGCACAAGTTCTTCCAACTTAGAATAGCCTTTCCCATAACAAATAAACAAAAAAAAAAAAAAACCCCATAATATTTCATGCATCAGGTGAAACTTACAAAGAAAATTAAAATATTTGAATGAGTGTAAATACTATAATGATCTAAAGCAATCATTGTTTGAGGTACGAGATTATAAAGGAATAAAGAAAGGTGTGGCCCCATCTGATAATAGGTTATACACAATTTTATATATACAAATATATGAACAGTTCTTATATTATTGAACTTAACACTGGCATTCCTGGACGAATACATTTAATTATATTTTGATGTACAAGTAAGCAAGCTCATTTTATAATGTAGTATAATAGCTTCGAATACATGTAAACATATATGCATACAGACATATACGCATATATAGACATACATATATATTCATACAAACACATATACATGTATATATATATAAAGATACTCATGCATATACATTCATATACATAAATACACACATCTGCACATACACGCCTGCATAAATATACATACTTACACACACATGATATGCATATTGTTTAGTCAAATGATGATTGGGGGAGAGAAAACCAAGGAAATCCCTTGCGGAAAAGAATAATAATAATAATAATAATAATATTAACAGTGCTCAAGACTTAAAAATCACCACAATGATATTAAGGAAAAAAAACACATTTGGATTTAACTTTCTTGAACTCTGTTGTTAGGTCTTTAGGCTCAAAAGCGGTTAGTACGTCTGAGATAAAAGTCAACCTGCTTAAAAACTTCAGTATAAATTGTGTCATTAAGAGTATCGTCGCTAAACAAAAGTATGTATGGTAATTGGTTGACAGACGAGAGGAAACTGCAGCGTTGACAAAATCTGACCTAGTACTCGCCATTTGCATTCCTGGTCACATGACTACCCAAGTCTTGCAGTCTACATGTCCATGACATCAGAGGCGCATAGTCTCGTTATACCAACAAAACACCACTATCCAAAAACTTGTTGTGCAAAAAGTTCGAAAATATTAAAAGAAAGTGATGTTGGCTATTGGCAGTTATGCCACTGGACTTTGAACACATAGCACAGGACCATATATAATAGAGCATATATCGTAGTGACAGTTTACCAGAGCATAAATGACTGGAATGTCCCTTGCAAGTGGACTGGTCCAAAATATGACTGAGTATATTAGTATTGTATCTCTTGCTTGAAGTTTAGTACCCAATCACAACGCAGAATGATTAAAAGACATGCATTTAAAATGAGCTCTAATTTTAATATTAAATAGATTACCAGTTAGGGATTTTCTGAATGACACTGATGACCATCAAAGCGCTACCGCAGAGGATGGCAATAGATATGGGAACTGGGAAGGGGAGTGTTAAGCCCAATAATTAAAAACAACTGAACAAATTCATATATCTTTTTATCACGTCAAATAAGACTATTTTAGCATTATTTCTGTCCATTACACGATCAAAAATTTTCATTGGTTTTCATAAATTTAAGTGATAATAAATCTTGTTCACATTAAGTTTTTGTAATTATGCTACCCAGTGTCGGAACCAAAATGATGAATCACGTGACTCTGTAACATAGTGTGTGAAAGGGTTACACACATATATTTTGTTTTGGGGTTTTGTAAGCTTTACCTTTCCCCAATGGAAACGCATCGTCCATGCCAGATGCACCAACTCCTTGTTCTAAAAAATTCTTAGTACAAGTGCATCGACCCAGTCTCAGCTACGTCTTCAGCCCACGCGCTACAGCACAGCCTCATTCTTTTCCAGGGATGTTTGGTTAATGAAGGACATCAGAGCGGGGTTGATGGAGGGCATCTAATAGTGACAGGTAAGTAGTACATCATTAAAATCAGTTTTACTACCCCAAAAGGCTACATTTTAATATTAGTAATACCTTATCTGTCACTATTGCTAAACTGAATTTTTCAGTAAGGAGGGTTGCTGATGGACTGAAAAGGAGTAAAATGTGGATAAATTACTCACCTTGTAAGCGAGCCACTCAACTGCTGCTATGCAGAAGTAGACTGGTTCACTGATTGTGCAGTAACTATTGGACCCTGAGAAAAAATACCTTGCCACTGTTTTGCTATAGACCGAGAGTAAAACGAAGAGAAGGTTGTCTGAGCGCCAAAGCGCAGCTTTCATAATATCGTCTAAAGGTGAGTGATTGAGATAGACACCGGAAGTTGCGATAAACGACAAGTCTCGTTCTGTGAGAGATGCATAAGCTCTCTTTATGGTGAGCGAAATCCATCTAAAGATGGTGTATGTTGAAATATCAGCTGAACGCCTTAAGGGGATAACAAGCCTTTTCCTGCCATTCCTTCACCGTTTAGCAACTGCTAAATAGAATCTAAGTGCATTAACTGGGCAAAGAAGTCTATCTTGATCATCCACAGCACAGATGCGACTGAGACTGGAAATCTCTATCGGAGATGGAGGTACTGATGGAAGTTGTTTTTTTTTGAAGAAAACCTGGTTGACATAACAAGGAAACCGAATCATAATTCCCACTGAAGCGTAAACATCCTTCCTCAATTGATGAAGCATATAGTTCGCTTCTTCCCCGAGCTGTTGCAGCGGCTTGAAGAAAGACGATTTTAAGTGTAAGATTTTCAAAGGAAGCCAGCCTCACCCAAAGGTTCATAGGGTATTTGTTGTCAGTGTCTACAAAACATATTAATGGTTCCATCTTGGTGTCAACGAGCGAGACACTGGTGTATATAGCTCGAAGTACTTTCTAAGATCCGCTAAATGAGGATCTGAACCAAAGGATTGACCTTTGGAGAATTTTACAAATATTTGTATAACAGAGAATACATATCATATGATAAAACATCTTTTTGTTCGTAACCACTAGCTAATCAAGCCCAATACTTTACCATGTGAGCAGTAATACTAATAATTAAGGGGAACCGACCAAGTTCACCGTATACCATATATAGTGGGGTACATTTTTTGACATTTAGTAAACTTCTAAGAAAAGAAAGATGAGCTTTTTCAACTATATCGGATCTTACAAATCTTCAAATTTCACAAGCATATCTTAAAATCGGTACAATGGTCCGATCGAACATTTTTAGCTGACAATCAATAGGCAAATGTAAATTATGTATACGCTTTTTATGTAAATACACACATTTAGCGGAGACTGAAAATAATCAGGAAACAAATGTAAAAAAATTGCCTGAGACTAAAAATAGTACTAAAATTTCGTAACTCATTTTACATTTTTTTTGTTATTTTTTATTTTTTTTTAATCAAACACAAACACGCTCTATACAAAAACACTCCACAAAACCATTTTTAATTTTTTATTTTTAAATCAAACACAAACACACACAACACCTTTTTAATTTTAAATTTTTTTATTTTTATCAAACACAAACACACCCTACATACAAAAGTTTTTATTTTTATTTTTTATCCAACACATACACCACACCATCCATTTTTGGAGAAAAGTATTTTATTTTTTTTTTTAAATCAAACACAAACACACACCACACATTCAGTTTGCTAATTTTACCTGCCATCTTCTTGAAGTGTTGTTGAGATCTTGACGAGTCAACGAGAGTGACTACACTACTGACTGAAGTTGGATTATAGACGTGTGCGACGATTCCGTCATGTACGTCTCATGTGACTACACTAGCCAACGCACCGCTTTATATGCTCGAAGCGCGGACGCGATGGAAAACATGGGTTCAGATCGAGAGTGAGAAAATGGATAGAGTGGGTGACTTCAGATCGATAGAAAGAGAGATAGAACATAATCATTTTTTTCAAATTCAATAAACCACACAACACCATTTTTCAAAAAATCAACATTTTTTTAATGAACAAGAAGTTTCTCTAACATAAAAATGCAAACTAACAATCAACAAGATATTAAACAGGAACGTATTTACAGGGTTGACAACGTTGGGAAGGTAAACTAAACTTCCACTTTTCTACATCTACATCATTCTGATGCACACTACGTTTCTGAGCTAAAGACAAGAGATAACCATAACGTTCACAAAACCATCGTTCTACTTTAGCATCGTTTCGAGCATACTCCTTATCAAAACAAGTCACTAAATGTTCTAAGGAATATCCGAGACTGCGTTGATGAAGAAAATGTACACAATATTGTCCACACACCATGGAATCCGATGCTTGTGATCGAACATTATTGAATCGTGTAGAGACGGCATTTCTTCTCATAAAGTCAATGATGTCGTCTTCCAAAGGCGGTAATCCATAAGAATCAAAAAATTCCACACCACCATTGTGATCGTTGGGAAAGTACACAGCTACCCAATGGGTTCCTGGTTGATGACTGTCGTCGGTATTGATGACATAGGCATGAACGTCTTTAGGTTTGCGATGAGGTAGTTCATCTTTAGCACACACCACAGGATTCCAAGAAGAAGTGTAGGAACTGCGAGTCAACAGGTAATGAAGTTCCCTGGTATCCATTTTTTCTTCACAGGAAATGATAAGTCATCAATTCACACTTGATTTTAAATTTGAATGGTTTTGTCAAGTAATTCCACGAATTCTCACGGCGGATAGTTTCTGTACTCTGTTGAATGAGAGCTAAGATGCGATGGATCTCCAGAGGAGTGAGTGGAGGTGAAAAAGAATCCTGCAAGTCTTTATACCATTGTCTCAACACCTTTTCTTCCGAGATTTGAGACCAAGCCTTTTCCAAATATTCGTCCAATTTTTCTTCGCCTGTCATCATCAAACATTGGTCGTGTTGTTTCTGACTGGGATGATCGATTTGACATCCATGACAATGTTCTCTGGTCAAGCTGTTAATTCTTTCAGTCAATTCCTTAGCATAACAGGAGACTAAATGTTTTTCTTGTTCAGGCCATCGAGAAATAAATCCAACAAAATCGGGAACAGTATTATTCTCTTCTTCTTTTTTAGGTTCTGAATGAATGACTTCGTCATCATCATCATCATCCGTGGTAGTTTGTGACTGCTGAACTTCACAAAATCCATCATCATTATCTATCTCCATAGGTTCTTCTTTTTCTACGTGTTGCGTCTTTTTTTCTTTTCTTCTAATAGTCTAGAATCACTTTTCTCAAACTGTTGATTTCTAGAGTGTTATCAAATTCTGCATACAAGACAACGTTCACCGTGTCGGGTAGAGGATCTTTAAACTGAAGTTCCACATGAAGTGGGCCTGATTTTATAGGGTGGAAATGTCCTTCGTCGCTGCCTTGGTCAGGAGTGAAATCAAATCCCCACAAGGCATACCCTCCTGCATAATCGTCGTACGAAATGCCGTGGCTGGTGTTGGTGCCTAACTGTTCTGTGGCTTCAAACAGGCTCAGGTAAGATCGCAAGTAATTTTTCTCGGTAAACTTAGGTTCAAAAGGCCTGGTACACAAGGTCTTGCCATCTCGACTGACTTCTATCTTGGAGACGTTGTAGTGTTTAAACTCGAACGGATTCTGATTGTGGACTCCGTTGAGGGCTGCATTACTTACGATGCCAATCAGCAAACGTTTGGGGAGCTGTCCTTGGAAGACGTGATCTTCGACTTTGGATCGGAGTCCAGCGGCAATGGTAAAGGTTTTCACTTCCACTCGTCGCACAGGATACTTGGCAGTGGTTCTGCTCAACGTTTGACTGATGTCGTTGGCTACTTTTGGTAAGACTTCCACACGTCGCACGTAAAGTTTGGCTTCTTGGATGATGGTTTTCCACTCGTTGTTTTCAGCCATCAAATGGAAAGCGGCACTACTGCGATTAAGTCTCAGGCGTACATCTACTCCGTTCAACAAATACTTGTCGTGCAAACACATGTCCAAATGCAAACGATCCATCAGTTCTAAACTACGTCTGATTTTCTTTCGACGGTCGGTAAATCCCACATTGTGTAGGACTGCTGGAATTATATCTTTAGTACCATTATTGCCATCCTCAGTAGACTTCGCCGCTACTGGCAGGTCTGTGTGGTTGAACTTTTCCGAGGTGTCAGGTTTCCAGACCACCGAAGCATCCAGATGAGTGTTCTTGGCTTCTTTTCCGTACGTCAAGAGATTTTCCAAATAAGCACGGTAAGGGTAAGTATCCAAGCTGCTGCTGACCAGTTTGTTATTCAAGTACAAATCTATTCCGCTGAACAAGGAATGCATGAAATTATTGACGGGTGCCACTCGGTCACCATCCCCAGAAAGGGTGTTGTCATTTTTTTGTACTTGGAGTTTCAGGTACAAGTAACTGTTATTCAGATCCATGTAATCTTCGGTTTGTCCTTTGATTTCAAATTCGATAGGAGCTGAATCCGTCAAAGACGATACAGGATGAAATTCCACCCATTGGGATTCTTGCATCGTCATCATGGTGGGAGGCATGGTAAACATATCCAGTTCTGACTTGGTACATTCGCAAGAATCTCGGTGCATCATTTTCAAAGTTTTAGTAATCAAACACGTCTAATTCTCTGACGGTTCTTCTTCTTTTCTTATTCTTTTTTGGAACACCACCGTGTGTTTTATGAACTCTGAAGGGATTTCGACGTCGTCTCTTTCTACCTTGTCCTTGCTGTGAAGTGGAGGAAGAAGTAATGCCAGGGCCAGAAGCGTGAAGCGCATTTATAGGACTCTCTCGGAGACCTAAAAGATCTTTGCCAGTGTTCATCAACGCATTTTTGCCTGCTCTCATAAAGGCTTCTTTGGGATTTTGTTTGTCAATGAGGACATTTTGCAAAAATTCTTTTCCTTGCGTCAAAGCGGCATCTTTTAAGGCATGGAATCCTCGAGTCACCATCGGTTTCAAAATAGGGGCTACCGTCCGAAAAGCCGATCTTAACATATCTCCTAAACCATGTCCTCGTTGTCGAGCCACTCCTCGGTACACTGGATACATTTGTTTTACAATGCGTTGGAGAACTTTTTTCGAATATGTAGTTTCGCCGTGACTTTTCCTTGGTCAATGAATGGCACACTTTGTCCCAAATCTCCTTTTATACTAATGTTGACACTGTCAAAATACGATTTACTGACTGGAAGATAATGAGGGTGTACAAATTCACGGTGAACGTGATAAGTGTTTCCACCACCTTCTTCTTTAGCACCAGCGCCAGAATCCAGTTTGAAAGGAAGGACTCTCAGTAAGGGCGCAGCTGTGTGTCCCACCACGTTGTACTCCACCACATCGGAGTACACAAACATTAAATTTAGTCCAACGTTCAATTCGATAGGGGTTTTAAAACCATCTGCGAATTCTACGTTGCTTGCGACTTTTTTTATTAGCATACTTTTTATTTCCACCCAAAACAGCATACAATCCAGGAGAAAAAGTGATGGTTAAGGGTGTTTTTTCCTCCACGGGTAAGCCTTTGTCTTTCTCGCCAATGAGTTGCCCCCTCTCTTTGAAAAATTGCAAGATGAAACGGCGTGACACAGCATGGTAAGCGATTCGTACAATTTTATTGGCAGCGCTTAAGGCATTGTCAAATTGGAGTGAAAACTTGTTCGAAATCGTCTCCACCAAATGTTCAGCACTAAAATAATACCCCGTAGGAATTCTCATGGTATACTGCGCCAAGACAGAAGATTTAGGATCTACTACCCTTTTTTTTGACTCGTAAAATAGAGGATCATTTTTTTCCAACTCATTTTGCATTTTTGGGTTCAAGATTTCCACGATGAAAGTGTTTTGACCTTCGTTGATGTTTGTGATTTGCGTAGGATGAATGATTTCTACCAAAGCCACTTCCCAATGAGCGTCGTGATCCAATTGGATGGCCTGAGGTAATTTGGTCGTGAAACAACATAAGGTGTTGTTGGGAAACACATCCATGGAACTGTCACTGGGCAAAGTGGTTTTGGTCTCCGAGGAGTCACTCGAATTCAAAGGATATTCAAAGGGTTCCAAAAGAGGAGTGGTATTATGGTGACTGGAAGAAGAAGGTGGACTGGCGTTGGTCGTACTCCCGTGGTGTTGGCTGCTGTTGTTGTGGCTGCTGTTGTCCGTCGTCGTCGTAAATTTCAGGGACTGGGTAAAAGATAACCTATGCAACTGCTGAGTAAAATGGTCCACAAATTGTTTGTCCCCTTGTTGCAAACTCAAACTGGCAATAGCTGCTCCGATGACACAATACACTACAAAAATTTGGTAGAAAAAAACGATTTGATTTTTAGGCACACGTTCTTCGCACCACACCCAGAGCGGTTGTTTTTGTAATTCTTGAAGAGAAGAACTCTGCGAAGGAGTCGAGGTCGTGGTTGTGTTGAATGGCATGTTAGGTTACTTCTTTTTCTTTTTATAGTCGACGACTTGAGAAGCAGCAATCCAAGAATCAAAACTAGCAGGATATCCTTTCCAACGAACTTTGACTTCTTCTACTCGACGTTTGCCTACTTTGCGTGTTCTTTGTTCGAGAATGCTTTCGATGTCGTACAAGGCGTCTTCTTTTTTAGTCACTCGTTGTAACTCAGGCAAGTAAAATGTTCCTTTGAGCACATCACCGTGCATGTCTTCCAATTTATAGACGGGAGGATCGCGTCCACGCACGGGTGTAGTGACACGAAACAATTCGGTGGTCCAGTTGGGTAAATAACCTTTGTCAAAGTGCGTTTGGTTTTTCCGATGCGAACCCAATCTCCCGTCTTCAACTCCTGCAAGTTTTTTTTCTGAGGTGGTCTCCTCCTCTGGGGTGTACCAAACAATCGATCAAACACGGTCACTTCGTTTTCAGGGCTGACCTCTTCGGGGGCTTTGACCAAACGGGGTAACACGTCGATGTACTTGAGAGTATGTTGATGTGTAAAATATTTCCACATGCGTTCTTTCAAAGTTCTTTGAAAACGTTTCACGATACTGGCTTTGGTTTCAGGATTTTCGGTGGTAAAAAAATGAATCTGTCTTTGTTTCAATTCTTTTTGAAAAGCTTGGTTTAGACATTTGGTGCCTTTGTCAGTTTGCCATCGTAAAGGGTGACGACCACTTTGTTTCAAGACCAATTTTAAGGCACGTACCAATTCGGTACTGCTTTTAGATGTCAAAGGCACGACCCAAGCAAATTTGGAAAACACGTCAATGACACAAAACAAATATTTGTTACCACGATTGTAGGGTGCCAAATGGGAGACGTCGGCTAAATCGGCTTGCCATTGATGATCGATGCCTTCCACTTGGGTTGGACTTCTAGAAAATTTGCGTCGAATGGGTTTGTGTAACGTGTACGTCGATTGTTCTTGTAACCATCGTCTTACTTCGGGCAAACGTACACTTTTCAATTTACTTTTGGCAGCTCGATATAATTTTTGAACTCTGTTTCTGACAAATCGTTTCGTTTCATCAGGGTTTGTCATTCTTGTTGTAACTGTGACATCTCGTTGAGATTAGGATTGGGTGGTAAATGAGGTATCCGTTGTTCGTTCCAACGATGAAATTCCATCCATCGTTTGTAAGGTACTAAAGTCAGTTTTCGTCCTTCAATTTCATCCAAAGGTACAAAAATGTGTGGTCTTTCCAGAGAAGGGTGTCCTTTTTATCTTCTTTTTTTTTGTTATCGCATGACACCTCCTAAAAGTGGTCCAGCAATCGTTCCTAACAAAGGACCCGCTATTTTTAACAACGGTCCTAACAGCATAGGTAGAAATCCTCCTCGTTGCACCAACATTTTTTTCTTTTGTTGGAGAGGTATTTTCTTTTTCACCATTTGACGAAGAACGTTCCGATGTTTACCTAATTTTTGTTTCTGTATCTTGGACAAAGATACCGTTCCTTTCAAGACGTTCAAACAGCATTCACACACGGTATCGATGATTTCTTTAGGGGCTGTTTGAATGAGTTGTTTTCGCATGGGAGGATTGGATTTGGTCAGGACAGACAAGACGTCCCAATGTTTCGCCAGACGAGGTGGAAGTCCTTTTTTGCTTTTCTTTTTTTTTTGGTGGTAGTGGTGGTGTGCACGTTTGGGGGTCATCTTAGAGGTGAGGAGTAAGTCTGAAGTCTTTGGCAGGTCACCCTTCTATTTTATACTGGAACACGTCTCCACTGATTGTCTGCACGACGTACCATCTTCATGACAGGCCTCACTCGACGTTGAGGTGTTTTCAATGGACTAAATCGTCTCAATTCTTCTTTGGATAAATCCACTAAACTTTGTTACACGCCGGTTCTTTCTTGGACTTTTGGTTTTAGGGGACGGTACTTTGTTTGCGGCTGCTGCCATGGCCAAATCAGCCGAAGTCGAGGGTCCCGAAGTGGTGACTTTCGAAATAGGTTTCCATTTTTGCATCAAATTAGGGAACACTTGTCTTAAGTCTGGTTTGGCAGGCATCATCCTGAAGGGTGGTGAAGAAGACGAAGAAGTGGACGCAAAAGGAGAAGGAGACCTCGTCACTGGGGTCTGTTGTGGTGGTGTCTTGCGGGTGTACGTTTGCGTCCTGGCAGCAGTACCTCTCTTGCGGTTCCTTGCAGTGGTGGGTGTTTTCTTCTTCTTGGCAGAACAATTCTTTTTCTTGGGGACTATCTTCTTTTTAGGGCTTTTCTCTTTTTTTGTGGCTTTCTTCTTAGGGCTTTTTTTTTTTTTTTTTGGTGTTTTGGGTTTTTTGGCTTGGGCATTAGGATTCCATTTCAAAAGGGAACGAATCATGACCCCTCCTAAAGAACCGCTCCCTCCAGGGGTTAAAATGATTTGTTTTTTAGTCCGTGGATCGATTCTAGGATCGGCTAGTTGTGACAACGCCCCTTTATGTTTTTGAAAAAAACGTTGAGTTTGATGAGGGATGTGAATGATGCCTTGCAGCAATTGACGTGCCGTCAAAGTAAACCATCGTAACACTTCTTTAAGACTAGCTTCTAACAAATGAGCACGGACTTGCGCATTTTTTTCGCGACTGATGCCATACAAGGCACGAATCAATTTAGCAGGAGGATGAGATTGAAAGGAAGTCATCTCGAAGACTGTGAGACAGAAATGACGTAGTGGATGTTTTTATAGTTTTTTTTCTTCAGAGTGTGGCTGAAGGGGACGTGTAAATGACAGGACCTCCTTCTTGGCACCAATGGTGAAACAATTGGGTACGAAATCTTAAATACTCGGAAGTGGTTGGTTTTAAGTCGATGAGTAAATACGCATGAGGTGTTTGAGTGGCATTGTCGTACGTATAATTCAACCAAGGCATACGTAACTGTTTGGCTAACACTTGCACTTGAGATTTGTCTCTGGGGCTTTTAAACAAGACCACGTAATGAGCATTGAGACTGATGGTACGATGGGCTTTACTTTGTTGAAATAAATTTTGAGTAATGTAAATGATACTGGCATTTCGATGGTGTCCTTTTCGTGTAAACCAAAGTTTAATTTCTTCTTCGTCTTCTCCTAACATGTCGTCGAAGGTGACCAGATGTGTTTGACTCACGTCAGACACGATCCCATCGTCTTCGCGAGGGATACCTTCTACAAACGAAATGGCATCTCCTTGACTTTCTTTCAATAAGGTGTAAGACGGTTGCCACTCTTTGTAACACCACACGATGCGTTGAGGTGAACGATCAAGCAAATGAGATTTGTGTTCGATCAAACGTTTGACAAATTCGGTTTTGCCTGAACCACTCGGTCCAGCAATCAACATGTTAAACAAAACAACATAACAAAAACATTTTTTTTTTACAAGTCATGAAGGACAAAAATGCAGACCGCAAAAATGGTCAGGTACAAGATTAAGGCTACCACTAAAAGAATTAAAGTTCTGTACAAACAAGTCAGTGTATAACATTATGGTGTCCTAGGAATGGAAGGCCCAGGCACTGGTGGTGGCAATCTTCTCTTCGTCTTTGTTCTGGAAGAATGAAATGTCTCTGACGGTAAGGAGGGGGTGTGTTCCTCAGGGGATTATATTTGGACGACAACGACGGTGTGGTCTTTCTCTGCTGTGTCAGGTTGTTCTTCCAGGATTGTTTCTAAGGTCTTTTTTTTTTTTGACTTAGTGATGTCGTGCCAGATCTTTGGCAAATTGAGCCACTTCTTGTAGCCAAACATTAAAACCCATTTTTCTCCAGTCACGTACATCTTTCCAAGTGTAAAGTTGTTGGTATAACTCACTAGCAATACACACTTCTTGAAAGGTATGAAGGGTAGATAAAGTTTGACCAATGTCTTCTTCACACGGAGGTACCCCACTTGTCTTCATCACCACTTTCAACACTTTGAGTACAATTTGTCTTTTGTGTACCGATAAAGCATGAATAGTCATGTTGTTTTTTTTTTGTTGGTTCATCAAAATAGTCCAAAACAACCACGGGTCCTCCAAAATAATCCAAGACAAACACTGATCCTCAAAAATACTCCACAACGAATGTCCTGGAAAACGAAATTCAAGAAAGACAGTCACTAAGACACACACCACATAGCGTCCAAAATTTAATGGAAACAATTCTTGTATCAAGTCTTTATAATCCTCTAAAGTCTGAAGACGATCGTTGACTTCCTTCCACGGAATACGTTTCACAAGTGAAGACCACAGTCCTGACATGGTGAGACTTTATAGGGTGAGATTCCTAAGGTGGGTATCTTTGGTGGTGGGTTTTTATATCCAGGTTCCCAAGGTTGGTATCGTTTGTGATAGTCTTCTCCAAGGTGCCAGCGATATAATCTTCCCAGAATCAGTCTTCTCATACTTTGGAAGTAGCAATGGTGTAAAAATCGAGAAATGACTTTGAGTTTGCGTTTCACTTGGATCTGGACAAACTCTTTGTAAATCCGTTCTCGCAGCTCCAAAGGCAAACCACGAATGTGTTCTGGTAAAGTTTCCGACTTGGAAAGAAGTAACTCTCTTTTGTTTTCTTCACGATAGCTGTGATAGTTTTTCTTCAGAATCAGACTTCTGATACGGTGGAAGTCGCGGTAGTGTGCAAATCGAGGAATGAATTTGAGTTTGCGTTTCACTTGGATCTAGACAAACTCTCCGTAAATACGTTCTCGCAGCTTCGAAGGCAAGTCATGAATGCGATCTTCTAAACTAGTCTTCTTGGTGACAAAATACTCACACTTTAGCCAAAGGGAATCGGTGGGTAAAGGATATCCAAGATGATCAGTGAGGATCGTACTACACGTCAGTCGACGTAAAGACGTTTCGTATTGAGGTGACACTTCTAGTAAAAGTTTTTGGTATTCTTGTCTGTTGGTTGTTTCCTTCACTTGGTTCCATCGAATTCTATGGATCACTGACACATTGTAGGTGGTGCCCTCCAAACTCTTAAAGTTGTCTTCTAGTCCTTCATGAATGTCTGACCATTTGAATATCTTGACACTAATCAGTATTTCTATAACATTCAGATACCAATGGTTAAAACATGTATGTCGTAAAGGATGTAACTGTTCTTTACGTTTCACTTGTATCTGAATCCATTCTCTGTAAATGTGTTCTCGCAGCTCCAAAGGTAAACCACGACTGTACCATTGTAAAGTATCATCCGACATGTTGTTACTTCTTCTTGTCATCAGGCTCATCGTACCCGTACTCTTCTAAGGCTACTAAAGGTAAGAACTGACAGTGCGGAGACCATCTGGCATGTTCAATGTAAGCTGAGTCAGTAGGCTCCTATTGGTGAAGTCTCACACCGCAACTGAAACACTGAACTTTATCTCCTTCTCCCAAGTAGATAAATCCAGATCTGGCTAAAGCTTTGTCAGTAGTTGCTTGTAGTAGATATTTAGGCCACTTGTCTTGGAACGTCTTGAGTCGACTTTCAAACTTGAAATAACCAGGCAAAGCCACAGATATCGTCAATTCTTTACTCCTGTAGGTATGACAATTATGTGTACGATTAATAAAGTGTAAAGGTCGTCCTGCATCGTTAGAGGGACGGTGAGGCACACGCACAGCATCGCTGATGTCAAAGCATATGGAATCCGTCTCATCGTGTTAATCGCTGATGCCAAAGCGTACGGAATCCGTCTCCTCGCATGGCACTGCATCGCACTCCAAGTCGTGATGGCACTTGGAGTTGACACTAGATTTCTCCCTTGGTGAGTGGATGTCATGAGTATTCTTATTCATCTTTGGTGGTAGGATGACAAAATTACTCATCTTTTTTTCTTCTCGCTCGGTCAACGTTGAAAGTCAGAATGAATGGTTAGGCTTGGAAGGGGTTCCTTTTTTATACCTGTCGACTGTACCATCCGCAAAGTACTGTAATGTTATCGGTTGAAACGCCAAAGAAAGGTAAGCACAGTTTTGACCCCATCTGACATGTTCCAGGATAGCTGAATTTTTAGGGTCCATGCGAATGGTTACATCACAACTGAAACATTTCACTTTGTTTCCCTCTCCAAAGTAGACAAATCCTGCTCTGGCTAAAGAGTTGGAAGTAGGTAATCCATTCCATTTAGGCCATTTTTTGAACGTGTTCAAGCGACTGGCACAATCACAATAGTCAGGCAAGACAACGGGAAATTTGTATTCTTTCAACTTGAGGTCTGTAGTAGTGGCTTCATCACACGGCGTTGTTGAAGTCATCGTCAATCTTGGTATTGTCTTTCTGTTCAAGGGGTCCCTTTTTTATACTGCAGATTGGCGTGTCCGTAAGGCAAAGTGGTGTGGTCTGGAAGTCTCACTCGTTTTTGGTACACGATTCGGTACACTTTTTGTAAAGGGCGACTGACGATTTGATGATTAGGTAACCGTACGATCTTGTGAGGTTCTAACGTTTGCACTCGAAAGTCTTCCACTTGTCCAGACAGCAAAGCATTTTTCAAAACCTCAAAATTGACAACTCGGCTGGTTCGATAGTTTAGGGTTAATCCTTTGACTTTGCATTCGGTGTGAAGTTGTCTTTGTGGGTCTCGGTATCGGTAGCCGTAATTTTTAGGGCCACCGCTGGCAAAACTCAGAATGGTGTCTTGAGGGTGCTCGTCTGTCCAGGCTCCTAAACGATCTCCTTGGATGGTAGGGTGTGGGCAACCGGGGCGATGGATGTACATACAACTGTCGGTGTCAAAGTACAGGGCACGATCTCCCAAGACTTCTAACGCTTCGTCGTACAATTTCAAACGAGCATGAGCGGTCACGTAGGCGGCAATGACTACGTTGCTAAACTTGTCAGGTTTTACAAACTTGGGTTCTTCTTCGAAATTGACTAAGATCAAATCATCACGGACGATTTCGACGTGTTTGACTAGTACACTTTTGTTGTCCACCAGTTGAAAGTACTTATAAGGATCGGTCAAGTATTCCGTCTTGGTTAAGATGGGTCGTTGTGCCATTTTTCCCCACAAGCAATTGAGCATGACTTTGGCAAACGATCTTTTTCCTTCGTTCTTTTCCACGTCTTCCAAAGTGATGCCTTCAACGTCACGGTACTCTTCTTTGAATCGAACTTGGTCTTCGGGAGTCTGACACCACGAGGGATAGCCGCTGGCTTCTTGTTTCAGTTTTAAAAATTGGTTGACGTACCCCGAAAAAATGCCTGGATGATTCGTGGCGTCGTCCTTTTGGTATTGTGCTGTAGTTGGAAAGTGCCAGATTTCGTATACTTTCAACAAACGGTATTTACGATCCAGAGCTCGAAACAATCGGCACTGACCCACGTTCCTGTCAAAGAGCGTTCTTCCTCCGTGTGGTGACAGGGATGATCTTGGTTGCATATTTCGAAACACGTACGGCATAAAGGAAACATCAGTGTTCCTTGGCAATGGTGAGGTAAGATGGGATGGTACAAGTTTGTCGGGGGTAAGACTTTACATTTAATCAATCCTTCGTATTGACGAATGTGTTCCACGTCGATGTGTTCTGTCAAGATTTCTGGGTGTCCGGTTGGAAAACGAGCATATTTACACACCCAAGGATACAAAGGATACAAAGAACAGACGTCGATGTATTTGATTTCTTCTCCTTTGGATTCGTCTACGTCGCACAGCAAGCGAGTGGCATTGGTTCGTCCTCCAAATAAACTGTGGCGTGGATCCAAAGGTTCGATGGTGGTCACGTCGTAACTTTCGGCGATGCTCTTAAATTCAGGATCGGTTTTCAAACGGCGATCGTACTCGTGCTCCCACATTTCTACCACTTGGTATCCTTGACTTTCTAAGTGGAGTCGTCGTAGGTAAGTTCGTTCGTACAACTGTTCCATAGTAGAGTCTGAATAAGGACTTTTCAGGTTTCGTTTAGGAAAACAGGTAGGGCATCCGTGAAACAAGCAACCCTGAAATTCGTACACCGTGTGCGGGTTTTCTAAATCAAAACCATCCACGGAATAAGATCCAATCTTCTTTTCTCCTCCTTCGTTTCTGGCATGTTGTATCCATTTGTCTTCTTTTTGGCACAAGTAATGGAACCAACGCAAAGCTTTGGCCGAGTATTGACGACTGGCAAAGAGAGACGTGTTGGAGTCGATGATGGCTAGTTCGTTCTCGGGCATGAAATTTTGGGTGTACACTAAGGAACAGGCTTTAGGTAGAGTGGCTGCTTCTTTCAAAGGATCGATGTCTCCGTGATCTAGAAATAACTCTCGAAACTTTCCACAGCAACGCCGTAAAATGTCCACATCGGATCGACAGTACTTCAGCATTTCCTCTTGGAAGTCAAATGGATCGGACTGGTGAGCGCGGTACCAAGCGTGAAAGGCTTCTCGCTGTTCGGAGCGCATTCCGTCGGGGTCGTAATAATGGAGGTCAGGCAAATGAGGTAGGACGGCATGTTGATTAGCTTCCGTGTTGAAGAAGTGAGGAAAATAGCCTTTGGCCATTTCTGTCATGCCAAATGTTTTTGGCATTCGACTCAAAGGCATGGCCAAATAACTCATGGAATGAGTTGACTGACTTTCATGTAGATGAGCTTGTTTCCGTTCATGGTGACTTCAGGGCGTTCGGTACCTTGTCGCGAATAATATCTTAACAAAAACTGTCCATCGTATCCCGAGAAATTGTGAGCTATGACGGTCGCATACCGATGACAGTCTCCGTAATGTTGAATGTCCTCTTCGCTCCAACTGTCGTCGGTGGGGTCTAAAATCCATTCAGCAAACTCGGACAAAGTGTTGGTGGTAAGGTTTCAGGTTCACTCATCTCTTCTTCGAAATCGCTAGCATGGACTTGAGCTAGCAGTTCAGCCAACGGTGTTTCAGGCGGTACGGAATGTCTTCGTCGCCGTGCCCTCTTTGTTTCTTCTTCTGTTTTCTCATAGATTTGGCGTGATCTTTTCATCTTGAAGTTTGATTTGAAACTGCTTCAGTTTCACATAGGAACCTATATATAGAGAGAGGAGACTATATATAGAGAGACCTTCTTACCTTCAGAATCAGTCTTTGTGATTGAACTTTCAAACTGTAAAGATGGAAGAGTCAAGAAGACAGATTGCTTTTTTGGTGAGAGATTTGCAGACAGTCCTTCGAAAGTATACTACCAGTAAGAGTAAGGACTACTCCTCCTCCTCTACCTCTCGAGATAAAAGTCAAGATACTTGTTATATCTGCCAAGAGAAAGAACATTGGGCTCCAGAATGTCCACAACGTTAAAACCAAAACAGAGATAAAGGAAAAGATACTTGTTATCATTGTAAAGGAAAAGGACATTGGTCTTCGCAGTGCCCTCAGGAGAAAAAAGAAGAAAATCTACCAGAGAGGGAGGAAGCCGAAGGATCTTCAAACCTAGAAGAAGAAGAAGAACATATCGTCAAGAAAAGTAAGAAGAAAGTTAGATGGATGGAAGACAATGAGAATGAAGAAGAAGAAGAACCCTTGATTCCTGTGAAGAAATTCAAGAAGAACAAGAACAAGAGAGACAGACAGTGCACAATGAACTTTCTTTTTGGAGTGTGGTGTTATGTTCATGGTGAATTATTTTGTGAAAAAAAAAAAATGAGAATACACCAGAATGGAAAAAAAGTAAGTGTTTTCGTGTTATTTTGTTATTTTAGAGTATGGATGATACACGCACGCACGCACTCGTCAAGATCTCAACAACACTTCAAGAAGATGGCAGGTAAAATTAGCAAACTGAATGTGTGGTGTGTGTTTGTGTTTGATTTAAAAATAAAAATAAAATACTTTTCTCCAAAAATGGATGGTGTGGTGTATGTGTTGGATAAAAAATAAAAATAAAAACTTTTGTATGTAGGGTGTGTTTGTGTTTGATAAAAATAAAAAAATTTAAAATTAAAAAGGTGTTGTGTGTGTTTGTGTTTGATTTAAAAATAAAAAATAAAAAATTAAAAATGGTTTTGTGGAGTGTTTTTGTATAGAGCGTGTTTGTGTTTGATTAAAAAAAAATAAAAAATAACAAAAAAAATGTAAAATGAGTTACGAAATTTTAGTACTATTTTTAGTCTCAGGCAATTTTTTTACATTTGTTTCCTGATTATTTTCAGTCTCCGCTAACGTCCGGTACAATTTCGGAATTTTAGTGTTACTTTTAGTCTAGGTCATTATAATCTAATGTTCCGGATTTTTTCTAGTCAACGCTAAAGTCCGTGACGGTTCCCGAAGTTTAGTACAACTTTTAGTCACGTCCATTTTAAAGTTATTATGAGTTGGTTCCCTTGATAAAAGCTATTTATAACATAGGTACAATATATGCAAATTTACTGACACCTCCAACATGATCTGAGGTATAGGCAATGCTTTATATATAACTCTAGGCTATATAGATATAGCCACTAGACAGAAGATCACTACACATGGCGTGTTGGAGAGTATATGTGGGATTTTGTATAGCATAGATTACGGGGTATTGGTCGCTACACACGGCGTGTTGATGGTATAGTGTGGGGTGTTGGATAGTAGATGACGGAGTAATGGTCACTACACACCGCAAGTTGAATAGTGTAGTGTGGGGTGTTTGGATAGTAGATGACGTTGTATTCGTCACTACACACGGCGTGTTGATGGTATAGTGTGGGGTGTTTGGATGGTAGATGACGTTGTATTCGTCACTTCACACGGCGTGTTAAATTTCCGTTGGTACCCCAAATGCCACCCTCTATGTTAAATTCCCGTTGATACCCAGAGTGCCACCCCCTCTGTTAAATTCCCGTTGATACCCAGAGTGCCACCCCCTCTGTTAAATTCCCGTAGATACCTATAGTGCCACCCCCTCTGTTAAATTCCCGTAGGGTCCCAGACTGCCACCCCCTCTGTTAAATTCCCGTAGGGTCCCAGAGTGCCACCCCCGTACCCAGTTACCCACCCATTACTACTCACACGACGCGGTCTACTCTGCTTGGTCTAGTCAGGTTTTTAGCCAGCGCTCTTCTGGCTACAAGTCAAGCTTGCTAACCGCTGAGTAACCGCGCCTATAATAGGCTATAGCAATCTAAACATTTTTGTTAAACCCATGAATTGATGTTATCCATGAATTGATGTTATCATTGTATAGGAATTATCTGATTAAACCCATGAATTGATGTTATCATTGTATAGGAATTATTTGATTAAACCCATTAATTGATGTTATCCATGAATTGATGTTATCATTGTATAGGAATTATCTGATTAAACCCATGAATTGATGTTATCATTGTATAGGAATTATCTGATTAAACCCATGAATTGATGTTATCATTGTATATAAATTATCTGATTAAACCCATGAATTGATGTTATCATTGTATAGGAATTATCTGATTAAACCTATGAATTGATGTTATCATTGTATAGGAATTATCTGATTAAACCCATGAATTGATGTTATCATTGTATAGGAATTATCTGATTTTTCGCACTTAATGTTAGGGAGAAAAGTAAACTGCTGAATTCTAAAATGTACATAATTGGAGATATCTTTCAATACACACTTTTCTTGGTATAAATCTATATTAGAAATGTTAGTTCTGGGTTTGGAGGAAAATTCAAATCTAGAATATGTCTTCTCAAATCGCTTGTCTTAGACAGATCTCTATATCTGTATAATTAACGTAACGCAGCATTAAAATCAAACACTAACACATGCCGATACCCATGGACCGCCGACCAATACTAACCGTGGCAAAGGTGTGATGCATCGCGTGACTTACAGGATCTCTGGAAGCTTTATATATATATATATATATATATATATATATATATATATATATATATATATATATATATATATATATATATATATATAACGTTTTTCTTACATTTTTACTGATGGAATATTATAATCTAGGGCAGTTTATTTGTCAGGTACCAAAGAATTAGTCATTGTTATCAAATTAATCATCTGAATGGTTTTTCTAGGTATGTTTCGGTTTGTGAAGATTCTATATTTGCATTATTTAAGTTATTAATACATTATTCCGAATCAATGGGAAATCAAGCTTGCCTTTATTAATGAGAAACCTAATCTGGTTAATGAACAGCTAAGTATATATAAACAACACCTAACAAAAGAAGTTGTAAGTGGAATATGCAGATAAACTATGGCAAAACATTAGCAGCAAACGAATACAAAAAATGGAAAAGCAAAAGCTCAAGAAAAAAATATGAAGCTTTTGTTGATGCCCGAAGAGCTAAACTATAAATATCAATATCTCATGTAGTGATCTTAGAATATAATCTTGCATGAACATACCCTGTAGATTTCTAATTAAAACATAGTTTTAGTTGGTCAGGGTCAGATAAGTCAAAGCTGCTAATATGTCCTAGGTGTTGCTGACAAAAAGTATCTCCAAACCTTTAAACTAGAATCATCTTAATTTTGTACATGTTGTGATCATAAATGGAAAATTAAAAACTTAATCCTTCGAATTTCTTTTATATTATCAAATTTCAGACAGCATTTGAACTGTCGATTAACAATTATTAATATTTAGTTTCTGATATATTTTCCTACTTCCGTTTTTGGTATCTCCTTCAAAAGGCAGACGGTTGCCAGAAACAATGTTCCACATTTTTGGTAATGCCTATGTCACGATAGAATTTTCAAGGAATTTTTATAATTCAAATTTTATAAAAAAAATTTATCGTTTAATTTTGAAGGAATTCTAATAAAGACTAATTTTTGTTTTAGAATTCAAATGTTTATAAGTCTTAATAAAACAGAATTTGGAGTGCTTGAGTCCTATAATACATTACACTACAAAAGTGTACTGCAATGATATTTTACGGTGAGAGTAAGATTTAACTAACAGTACACAGGTAAAAGATTATATAGGCAATATTATGTTTACGCTAGCAAATTCAAAGATCAGATAGGCAAAATTGTGCTGATGCTAGCGAATTCTTTCACGTATACGTAGATCAACAAGTTCATTAGCCGATTCAGCAACTTGAATGTAGAGAGCGTGAGCTTTAACCAACCTGTGACCATTTTTGGAAAAGGGAATGCGTTATAAAAGAATCTCGTAAAATCTCGTGGTTTGAAACCGAAGGTGAATCTGTCTCGCCCTAAGTCATAACCTTATATAGAATAGTTTGCGCTTTCCTTGACCAAGAATTGTATATAAACGGGTGCGCACTTCGAAAGAATAGTTGTTACGCCCCTCTACATCTTAGAGTTCTGACTTTCTTTGCAGGTAAGACAAAATTGTTTTATTATAGTCTAAAAGACTTTTTTGTAGGACTTTCATACATTTAGGTGCTGGAAGGTATTACTCTCTCTCTCTCTCTCTCTCTCTCTCTCTCTCTTGGAACATGTGTGTTTTTTATTCTTTAATATTAATTGTAAATTATATTGTTTTATGCAGTGCGTAGATTTTTATTAGGAATTTATATGCATTTTTTAATTGTGTAGATTTTTATTACGAATTTGTGTGTATTGAAATTGTAATATTAAATTATTGTAAAACGATTTACTGCCAACATCATGCGTTTGATAATGAATTTAGAAATAAAATATTGCTGGGTTGCAAAAACATAATACATGATATTTCGTTTTTTAAGGTCCAAACATATTGATTTTGGTCTTAGTTCGAAATATTGATTTTTACTATATTTTAAGTTATTTTGGATATCTTTGGCTTATTCAATATTTAATTTACATCATAATTCAGTCATACAGAAATTAGAGAAATCGTTTGAAGTCGGCAAGCTTTGAATCAATATAATAATTATACGTGTATTTCTGTATCTAGAATATATATCTTCATATGTATTTCTTAGTTGGGACTGTTGTCAATTTAATCAAAGTTGTTACGCCTCTCTACATCTTAGAGTTCTGACTTCCTTTGCAGTTCGAACCCGGTACCCCTCTCGCACCCCAGCGATATAACCAGCAAAATCACAAGAAGTGACATTTCCGCAAAGGGAGGTCTGAACGAAGTCTTTGCTGGACGAACATTGCTTTACCACCAGTAGCAATGACAAAAATCCTCATAATAAAAGTTGACCAATAGATAAACTTTCATCAAAAGAGGTGAAGATAAGTGGCCAGAAATCAAAAAAATATCATAATAAAAGAGCATCGACAAATTCTTCCATAATAAGTGGTGGACATGAACCTTCTTTCATAACACCTATGCTATGTTTATTCTTTTATTATTTAACAGCATTAAATGTAATGTGAGGTACTAAAAGAATTGTTTGAACTTGGAATTTATAAATTATTCAAGTACAACATTCCTTCCTCAAACCGAAGCCGATAAAATATACTCGTTTAACATATTTAATGCTTGGATTGTACCATATTTGTATCTAGAAAAGATTTTCCTTGTTGCACATTTAAAATTTGACTAATTATTGAAGATTAGCAGCAAAAACATATATCCAACATTTACTGAGTTGTCTACATAATAATTTGTGAAAATTTACTCCCCACAGGAAATAATTCTTATTATTATATACTCATTTTTTTCTCAATTAACTTTGCATTGTCAGAATCGTGCAGTATTTCTCCATACTGCACGGCTTCATATTGCACGACACATGTGTCTAAAAATAGTATCGCGTGTTAGGAACTACTTTTTATTGTAAACAAACAATGTACGCAAATCTAGCAGACACCGGAGCTTTTGCTTTATTAGATTTGTCTGTGGATGAACTAAACAAGCTGTTTGAGAGTAGAGATGATAAAGCTGACGATGTGGATGAATACATTGAGTCACAAAAGAATCTTTCAACCAAGCAAGTGACTGAACTTGATATTCACAATGTACAGCGGTGGCTTTATGACAACAATCGTGAGGCATGCAGTATTGAAAATATCATTCTGATCATCTAAACACTTATTTAACCGATGGTTCAGACTATGAACCGTGCTCTCTAGAGTCTATAAAAAAATAGCATAAAAAGGCATCTCATGACAAAATGATATTCCGTTTCTCTCAGAGACCGCCAATTTTACAAGTCAGTCCAAGAACTAAATTTGAACAAATACAACCAAAGAAGGCGGGTTTTGGTATAAAAGCAAGTGCCTCGGAGCCAAGAAGCCACGATAACGAAGAAGCCTTATTTTCCGCTGACGAAATGGGCACTCACACCCCAGCCGCTTTGCAATTTTGATTGTTTTTTTGGGGGTTTTTTGTTTTTTTGTTGAGAAATTGTTTGGATTTATAGCGACAGTACATATAAATATGTCATCTATAGCTGACAATAAGAATGGCAATAAATGTACTCACTTTTCTGCATATTGAATTTCTTCAAAATGTACTTTCTGATCCACGGCGCGAAATTGCACTGCAATCTAAACTACATTTCCATCAGAAATCACATTCCAAAGGAGAATTTACTGCACTCCAAAACGAAATGAATTTGATATTCCCTAACAATAATATTTAATCCTACGTCTTCTTGAGAATTTCAATTAAAAGAATTGAATATTTTGTCCACCTTATGATTCCAAACTATCAATGGCAGGACAGTAACACATGTGTAAGCTAGCTTGTTGTCGAGACCAGTCCCTCTAGCTACATGTACATCGTACGTAATAGACCCAACTAATAACAACTAAAAGAGCAGAATTTAGTTGAATCGACAGAAAAACAAAATCCCTCCATTCCAGATCAACTGGGAAAGTTGTTCCAAGGCGCAGTCATTCACAATATGACTCAAAATTTCAATTTTTAGGTAGACCAAAATGAGATTTCTTTTTGAAACAAATCACTGAGCGCGCGGTACTCTACCAAGTTCAAAGGTCACGGGGCGGTGTCATGTGCGCATGAATAATGTTACTGTGTATTGGTTTAACTTCGGTTGTGTATTTACTTTAGAATATAGCAGAAATTCAGTTACTTTGTTTCTTGTAGTGTGTTCTTTTTATTATTCAGCCTTAGGTAGTAAACAAATGAGTATATAATAAAAAGGTTACTGCATTTGTATGGGAAAATATGAACTCGTTTTTTCTGAGCTATACTGCACTCCTGACGTCGTGCAGTATAACTCAGAAAACTCGTTCATATTTTCCCATACAAATGCAGTAACCTATAAATATAACAAAGTGAGACCAGCAAGATATTTCTTCATTTTGATTTGCATGCTTAAACCGTCTTAGCCAATTAGGTTTGATCGTTTCTATTAATTGTTTTAGAACTTTACTTTCAACTGTCACCATACTGTCAGTATTGTGTTGATGGACCTTTAAGCTCCAATACATACATACATAAGAATCTTTAAACAAATATGTATGAACCAGCAAACATATATATTGATCGTACATTTTTAATCCGTTACAGAGAAACTCAATACGAATTTGTTTGATCATATTGCATTTATTGATCACAGTAAACTGTTGACATACATTGTGACGATTAAGTGTAACGTGTTAAAAAATGGGATTTTAAACCAAAGCTGAAGGGAATGCAAAATTCAATAAACTTTAGTTGCATTAGAAATAAGCTAGTCTTAGAATTATCTATTCTCGAAATAAAAAATGAAACGGAAAAGATAGAAAAAAATAGGTCGATTAGAAAAATGACTGCATGTTCTTATGTAAATACCATCCTTTGGTGATGATCTAAATATACTTTCATTTCTAACAATGGCAAAGCGTTGTGAATTTGTCGTTCACGTCCATTCTTATAGAAAATCAGAAGAATAAATAAATAGTGGGAAAGTACAATATGTTTAACCAAAACTCAAACAGTTAATTCGTAAGAACTACAATCAGGCTCCAAGCATTTAAATATACTTTAGGTCGTAAATGACAAGGCCACTGCTAAATAGGAGAACTTAAGCAATAAAATAGTCATCACATATAGATCTTCAATTCATATATATATACATATATATATATATATATATATATATATATATATATATATATATATATATATTATATGTGTGTGTGTGTGTGTGTGTGTGTGTGTGTGTGTGTCTGTGTGTGTGTGTATGTAATCACGTGAAGAAGGTTGACGCTTGGTGAGTTTACTTTGCTTTTAATTATTGAACTCTTCCCTTCTATTCTACAGCTGAACAAACTTCCCATTCACAATTCGTAGCAAAGTCAATACTGACACAGCACCAAGAGTAGATAGAGCCTTTCCCAGAGCACCTGTCAAGCGGGTAACAACAATAATCCCAGTTGTTGTTCTCATCTACATAGCACCAATACGTCTCAAAGCTTTCGAACACTACTCAGTGAGTGCCACATGGATGTGAAGAAAGACATTCTTTTCCGCTGACAGTTATCAGATCACGAGGACTACAAATCGCAAACGTGTTTCCAGTACTACACACCATGTTCAAAAGAAATTTATCTTTATTTACACTGCATTCTCCAGTGCAACAGTAATCCCAAACTTCACTGTCACATGTGAAGCACCAGCTGTAGGTGTTTCTTGATGATATCCACATATGTGATCAGACCGACACTTGGTGTTACCAGCGGTATATATGCTCTTCTCCTCAGATGTATCTCCAACATTTTCTCGCAGTGAGAAAGACCGATCATCTTCCGAATTATTCTCCTTTTCGGTAATCTCATCTTGTGTTTTACTACAATCTGCCCAAACTAGCAGCATTAGGCCGAGTACGAGTAATCCGTACGTCGTGATTTATTTGGATTAAGACCTCGAATAGAACATAAATCAATTAATCAGGTCGAATAGAACATAAATCAATTAATCAGGTCGAATAGAACATAAAACAATTAATCAGGTAGCACTAGGCCGAGTAGGAGTAATCCGTACGTCATGATTTTTTGGGATTAAGACCTAGAATAGAACATAAATCAATTATTCAGGTGGCCGATCACACACACACACACACACACACACACACACACACACATATATATATATATATATATATATATATATATATATATATATATATATATATATATATATATATATATAAGTTTACTTGTCCAAGGGCATGTGAATTTCATATTTTTACTTGTTCTGTGATATATTATCAAACACTTACCCACCACACTTATATTCTATTAGGATTGTTGCAAATTAATCTCAGCACATCGTTTATAAACAAAATCTCCCGACGTTCTACAAGTTACAAAATCTAAATAAACCGCTTTAGTAAGCTCATGAGTGGCAACTATCAGATACACCGTTACTGAGTAGCATACCCGTTGATGGGGACGTATCTAATCACTGTCACTGAGAATTATACGTGTGGATAGGGACCCATCTAATCACTGAGAATTATATATGTGGATAGGTACGTATCACTGAGAATTATACATGTGGATAGGGACGTATCTAAACACTGAGAATTATACATGTGGATAGGGACGTATCTAATCACTGAGAATTATACATGTGGATAGGGATCTATCGAATCATCGAGAATTATACATGTGGATAGGGACCCATCTAATCACTGAGAATTATGCATGTGGATAGGGACCCATCTAATCATTGAGAATTATGCATGTGGATAGGGACCCATTTAATCACTGAGAATTATACATGTGGATAGGGACCCATCTAATCACTGAGAATTATGCATGTGGATAGGGACCCATCTAATCACTGAGAATTATATATGTGGATAGGGACCCATCTAATCACTGAGAATTATGCATGTGGATAGGGACCCATTTAATCACTGAGAATTATATATGTGGATAGGGACGTATCACTGAGAATTATACATGTAGATAGGGACGTATCTAATCACTGAGAATTATACATGTGGATAGGGATCTATCGAATCATTGAGAATTATACATGTGGATAGGGACCCATCTAATCACTGAGAATTATGCATGTGGATAGGGACCCATCTAATCACTGAGAATTATGCATGTGGATAGGGACCCATTTAGTCACTGAGAATTATACATGTGGATAGGGACCCATCTAATCACTGAGAATTATGCATGTGGATAGGGACCCATCTAATCACTGAGAATTATATATGTGGATAGGGACCCATCTAATCACTGAGAATTATGCATGTGGATAGGGACCCATTTAATCACTGAGAATTATATATGTGGATAGGGACGTATCACTGAGAATTATACATGTAGATAGGGACGTATCTAATCACTGAGAATTATACATGTGGATAGGGACGTATCTAATCACTGAGAATTATGCATGTGGATAGGGACGTATCTAATCACTGAGAATTATACATGTTGATAGGGATCTATCGAATCATCGAGAATTATACATGTGGATAGGGACGTATCTAATCACTGAGAATTATGCATGTGGATAGGGACCCATCTAATCACTGAGAATTATGCATGTGGATAGGTACCCATCTAATCAATGATAAAAAAGCATGTGGATGGGTGCCTATCTAATCACTGAGAATTATACATGTGGATAGGGATCTATCTAATCACTGAGAATTATACATGTGGATAGGGTTCTATCGAATCATCGAGAATTATACATGTGGACAGGGACATATATAATCACTGAGAATTATACATGTGGACAGGGACATATATAATCAATGAGAATTATACATGGGGATAGGGACCCATCTAATCATCGAGAATTATACATGGGGATAGGGACGTATCTAATCACTGAGAATTATACATGTGGATAGGGATCTATCGAATCATCGAGAATTATACATGTGGACAGGGACATATATAATCACTGAGAATTATACATGTGGACAGGGACATATATAATCAATGAGAATTATACATGGGGATAGGGACCCATCTAATCATCGAGAATTATACATGGGGATAGGGACCCATCTAATCACTGAGAATTATACATGGGGATAGGGATCTATCGAATCATCGAGAATTATACATGTGGACAGGGACATATATAATCAATGAGAATTATACATGTGGACAGGGACATATATAATCACTGAGAATTATACATGGGGATAGGGACATATCTAATCACTGAGAATTATACATGGGGATAGGGGCCTAACTAATACAACCGCTTTGAGAAGACCTACTTTTAGACGTCAATGTTTATGTAAACCCGGAAACCGCATTTCTCATTGCATACCAAGAACTGTTCATTAAAAGTTAGCTCTAACGAATAACTAATTATGTTACATTTTGCACCTAAGCAGTCTACTCTTTCCCATGACTTTAATTTTCAAATCAGATAATCCCCATGTAAATGTAGTAATAATTCGCGGTTTAAAAATATTCAAATTACTTTAGCTTAACATAGCCGTGGTGGTTCAGTGGTTAGCGTGCTGGACTCGCGTCCAGGAGCGTGCAGCTTTCCAATCCTGCCTAGAGCAGGACAGGTCATCAACCATAGTGCGTCCGGTGGCAATGCACTGTACTGCAATTACCTGGGCGCAATACATTATTTCGTGTATTCATGTGCAGCTAAAAAGAATTCTAACAAAGTCTTCAAGCCAAATATTCGTATTTGTTACTAACAGTGTAACTATATATCAGGGTTTTCTTTCCAGAATGCCTTGAGGGTAATGTAATGAATGTACCTTACTTTTGTAATTGTCTAAGAATCCGTTTAACACTAACATACATAAAAGGACTGCATTTTCTTATCTAAATGCGAAACAGCTATATTAATTGATCTGAATAATTTGCTGCATATGTCTTTCTGGTAAACGAACTGCTTGTGACGAACCTATTTTATCGAATGTAAAATGTGAAGACACTTCTGTATTTTCCCGAAGTTGTGCTTGTTAGCACTTTGTACAGGATAATTTTTCGGTTTCTTTCCAGCAGTCGACGACTTTCATGTGACGTGACGTGGTTTAGTAATTTCCTTTTACATACAAGACAACAGTAACTAGAAGTTTTGATAGTAAGTTTAGATTTAATTTTGGATATAATTTGATTTCATATGAAAAAGTCCATGTAGTAGCAGTATCTTGGAGTATCTTGACAAACTTTTGAGTTTATGCAACGCATCATTTTTTGTTATGCTGCCGTAGTGAAAAGCGATAGGTCCTCACGGTAGGTTGCACAAATCTGACAGTCTTATCAACTGGTTCCTCGTATATCTCTATAATCTGAATTCATCTCGTTATTTACTATATAGTCTAACGTGGTTTGTACTTTTTTATTTATTTTTTATTTGTGGACACCTCTCGGACCTAGAGTTATATAAGCTAAAAGGCCTTTGAGGTGACCCCCTTGGTTCCAAAAGAGTATAAAGGTTTTTTTTTTATATATCTGTGTGTTTCCCCCCAAAGATCTGTTGTTGTGGGTTTTATTAAAAAACAAATTGAATTCCGACAAAAATGTATGTAGATATATTTTTGATTAGGGTTTCTCTGATATTAACTATTTTGGATGAGTCGTACTTGTTTAGGTTCCCGTTTCCAGGTCCCCATTCTTTCTGCCCCTTGGTCTAAAGGAGTATTTAATTTATGATATGTACTCCCCTCCTCATGCATTACACCTTGCGGCTGGTTTCCATACCATATATCCCCATATAAGTCAGTCCTTGCTAGGGACTCTTACTGTCCAATGTGTGTTATATGTATTAGTGCTATATTTTTGTTTGTCATGCTATAATTTTGTGTTTGTGTTTGGACAGCATTTATAGATCAGATTTTGTTTGAGTTGTTATTTATTTTTATGGTAGACAAAAAATTGAAATTAATCTGTTTTGTAGGTCCACTGGATTTTGGTCCGAGTCTAACCAGGTTGGCTGTTGTAGTATTTCTTTGTTCCCTTTCAACTTCCATCTTCGTATCTTGTTTCCTTTTGAATTTTTTTATAAATTTTTATATAATAGTATCTTACTAAGACTAAGTTTATTATTTGATTAAGTAGAAAGAGAAAAAAAAAGGGGGGGGGGGGTTCTGTTGTTTTATGCAAGTGTGTTCAGCATTTCTTGGTTCGGTATCCTTTCTGAGTTGGAGAGCTATCTCTACCCATCAGGTCATTGGAGCCTGACCTTTATTGTTCTGTTTGTCCCTATCTTGTTTATGTTTTTCTCGTGCTTAAAGCGCGGGCTTTTCGTGCTTGAGGAAAGCACAATTCTTAATACTACATGATGCATCGTTTCTTCTGATTCATTCTCACTTATACCATGCTGCTGTATGTTTGTGCACATAGTCTTATCAGTCGGTTTGGTCAGTTTGTCGAATTTTTCAGGAGGCATGGGCCTCCTACTTTGGAGGTGATTTTCCATGGGCTACTGAGTGCCCGTGTCCATCAATTGTGCCGCCTTTCCTCGTTCTGGGATACCATTACCGACTTTGTATATCTCCAGATTGGGGAGAAATATGTCGGTTTGATATCTCCGGATGAGATAGTGAACACTATCTTGCACATTTAAAAAAAAAAAAAAAAAAAAAAAAAATACAAGGTTATTAACCGGTGACAAAAGACGCAGCGACAACAAGTGTCCATGCATTCCATGATGTAATTTCTAGGTCCATTTTGGGCCTTACAGAGCAAAAGCAAATATATCTGTATCATATTTAAACTATGGGATTTAGAATATCATCCGCGCGGACGTGATTGAAAACATAATTTATTTTTCAGCACGATTTCAAATTAAATATCTAAGGTTTTAAAAAGGGGAAGAGAAGAGAGACGGAGAAAAACAATTGTATTTTTGTTTATTTTATGTGTGTGTGTCGGGAAATTATTTCGTTAGTATGTGTGTTTATGTTCATGTGTATATTTTTGTTGTATCTGTCCATGTATCCTGCATTCGGTTTTCTAGGGCTCCTCTGCAGGCCTGTCTACCCCGCGTTAGCCACGTAGCATAACCCTGCAGTATCTATGCCCTATACTTCCCGGTTTGCATGATTCCCTGTTTCCGTGTTTCTTCTCATGTTCCTATTAGTTAATTCATATTATATTAATGGGCTAAAAATTTTCCCTTGTATTGTGAAAGAGTTTATTCAGACATTTGCTAAAACATTACAGTTCTCTTGTAACTATTACAATTTTGTTATTTATTTTCCCATAAAATTTTCCTTCCCATGATATGACTGTACTGCCGTCTGGTGTGGGGATGGGGAACCCCACCCTCCTCCATTCTGCATTTGGAAAGTAGAAGGATTCCCATATTGAACTATATCTTTACATTTAGTGTGTATGTGTCATATTATATAATTTCCTTAGAAATAGTTCAAAATTTCGATAGATGCCTTTCGAACATGTGGGTGAGTGGAATCTCAGTTCTCCTTGCTCACAGTGGTTGTACTTCAAGCCATTAAAGAAATCATTACTATATTGTATTGATTTCTTTTTTCCTAAATTGTTGGTTCTCTCTTTATAAGTCCTTTCCTTTTAATGTCTGAGCATATGTCTCATACTCTTATTGTGAGTAATCTTAGATACAGAGTTCACAAGGTTCAACTTTACAACGTGTGAGCAATGAGCTTCGGTTCGCCTTTGCGGCGCGCCTCCCCTAGTGGGAAGACATGCCGAAACTCATCACCTACAGTGGTTGTACTTGAATCCCCTATCTTGTCAAGATTGTATCTAAATATCAAATGTTATATGGAAGTGTATTTAAATTACAGATTTATTGTCTCTATTTATTGAAGGAGCAGCATTTAACATGCTGATATCTATGTCAAGATTGTATCTAAGTATCAAATGTTATAATGAAGTGTATTTAAATTACAGATTTATTTTCTCTATACAGCAATTGCTTTGACACATCACACCATTACATGTGATATGTAGTAAGTATTTTCTTTTTATTGTCTGAACATATGTCTTGTATTTTGACGTGAATTTTCCATAATTATCTTTTCATTTATGGTATTGTTATCATAGTTAGGTTTGTTAATCGCGATGCTCTTTAAATTTCCTTGAATTGCTGTCCATTATTTTCACAATTAAATCTGTTTTTTTTTAAAATAATAAATCATTTCTCATATTACAGAGGTATAAGATATTCTCATTTTCGAATTGTCTATATCTATTAATTAAAAGTCTAATTTTATTTCTTCTCTTTCTTTTTCGTACATTTTGCAATCTAGGATTAAGTGCGATTTTGTGAATTGTCCATATAAATAATCAAAACAAATTGGTATAAATGGAATCATTTTTTTCTTCTTTACGACTTCTCCTGTTAGCCACGCGTTGTTTAAATATAGATATATTTTATAGATTTTATTTTTATTTTTTAGTGTTCCCCATAGTTTCCATATTTCCACCCAGTTTAGATGTGGCATCTTTTTTTCTATATTATTTATTTCCATATTTATATTTATCAAAAAATTATATATTCCTTGCACGGATGTAGTTCTCCATATTTCTTTATGTTCGCGATATTGTAAAATCAATTCTTTATATTTGATATGACTTACAGGTATTTGAATGATTTTTGACAGGCTATTATTTCGATATATATTCGGTTTCATTTTTAAGCTATATCCGAACCAGTATATGTATAGTTTCGCACATAAAAAACATACCATACCTGACTATATATATATAAGTTTATTATCTGTGTTTTATCTACTTTATTCAAATTTTGTTTTTTCCATAAATGTATGTTCATTTTAATTTTAGATACTACATGTTGATAGTTTTTTCTTTTGGTCCTTGTCCATAATAAATGCCTAGAGCTTTAACATAAGGTTTTATGTATTCTGGTGGGAGGCCTGGATGGTTCCCTCTCCAATTTCCTATTAGAAGTATTTCTGTTTTTGTGTGGTTGATTTGTGATCACGAAGCTTTAACAAAGGATTCATATTCTTTTTGTAAATGTAGAAATGAATATTTGTCCCTGATGAAGTTTGTGCAGTTGTCAGCGTGTTGAAACATTTTTATCTCTTCTGTTGTATTTGGAATGTTTATAGCATTGATACTTTTGTTATTTATTATTTTAATTATTAAGAGTTCTATAGCAATCACGTATAAGAGCATTGAGAGTGGACATCCTTGTCTGACCGATCGTTGTATTTTAAAAGGTTCTGTATAGGCTCCATTTACTTTAACTCTAGAGTATATATTATTATACAATATTTTTTCCCGTTTAGAAAATGTTTTCCAAAATCCGAATTTCTTTAAGATCATATTTATATAGTTTTGTTCCATTCTATCGAAAGCTTTTTCTTGGTCGATTAGAATCAATGCACCTTTTTTCCCAGTATTTTCTAAATAGTCCAAAATACATTGCATCGATAGTGTATTGTTAGATATTTTCCTTCTTTTTCCTCCACATGATTGATTTTTATTTATAATTTGTCCTATACAGTTTTTCATTCAATTAGTTAATATTTTACTCAGAATTTTTTAGTCCGTGTTTAATAGGGATATAGGTCTCCAATTTTTTAAGCTGTCTCTGTCTCCTTTTCCTTTATATATAATTGTTATAATTCCTTCTCTCATAGAGTCTAACATTTGTTTATTTAGATAGATATTATTGTATACCATTTCTAGTATTGGGATGATTTCATTTTGGAATATTTTATAAAAATCTGATTATATCCCATCGCTGCCTGGAGATTTTTCTTTTTTTAATTCTTTGATTGCTCTATTTATTTCTGATTGTGTGATAAAGGTTTCACATAAATCCCCGTTTCCTTCACTGATTCGTGGGAAATTTATCTCTTTAGTGTAGTTTTCTATAGTTTCACTACTTATATTTTGCGTTGTATATAGTTTGTGGTAGTATTGATATACTTCTTCTATTATTTTATCTCTGTTGTTTGTTTGATCTCCCTGTATATTAAGATTTATAAGCTCTCTGTCATTTCCTCTTCTCATTTCTTCCCTTTTATAGATTCCTTTTCCTTGCTTGTATAGCCAATCGAATTTCCCTGATCTTATTTTGTCTCCTTTTTCTTTATATTTTTATATATTTTGTGAGTTTCTCTAGTAAGTTTTTTGTTTCCCCATTTTTGTCTTCCTCATTGTTTATTATTCTTCTACATTATTTCTCTAGCATTTTCCTACTTTCATTTTCGATTTTTCCATAGTATTTTGATATTTTTTTAATGTTTTTTTTTTTGTTTTTTTTTTTGCATTTTCCCAGTCAGCTGCTAATATATCTCTGCTTCTTTGCAGTTTATCTAATATATTTCTTATTTCCTTCTGATATATAGCATTTTCTAATACTGTACTGTTTAATTTCCAAAGTCCTCTACCCCATATAGGCGTATTTTTTATGGTGATTATTATTTCAACCGGATAACGGTCTGATACTGTTTCCTTTAATATGGTACAAGATTTTATTTGCTCTTTGATATTATTACTTATATAGAATTTGTCCAACCTACTGCCCATCTGATCTCCATATCTATAAGTGTAATTCCTTTGTTGATCATTTAATTTCCTATACATGTCAAATATTTGTTGTTTCTCCATTATAGGTTCAATTATTTGTAATATTAACTTATCTTTATGACTGAAAATTCATATGTAGCAATTGTCCTGTAAAAATAGGTATGTTTTCTATGTGTGTCCATTCTTTTTTATAGATTTGTTCAGAAATGATTGTTGCAGTTCCCCCTGTTTTATTTTCCTTCTCATTTAATAGCACAATCGAATTTAAATCTCTTTCTAGTGTCTTTATTTCTATTTCTGTGATATTTCCTAGTTCTTGCAAAAATATTATATCATATTGCTTGTCTTTTATCAATTTTATTAATTCAGGTAATTTTTTTAATTCTTTTTTGAATATTGTATGAAAGAATTTTATATTCTTGATTCATAGTAATTAAATTTTCGGTATGTTATAGAAGATAATTATTCTTCTGTAACGGCTTATTTCTTAGCGATCTCTGTTACACTTCTATTTCCTTGTTTTGATTCTGTTGTCGTAGTTTTTGATTGAATTGTTGTTTTTGTTTCAGTTTTCCTTTCTTGGTGATATTTTTCTGTTCTGTATCGTATTTTCGTTCTCATTACTTCCTCTTTTTCATTTGCTTTGTCTTTATTTATTGTTGTTGTTTTTGCTAAAGTCTGGGCATCTCCTTTCCTCTTTAAGTCCGGGCTTTCTCCCTCGCTTTCTGTCACCTCTCCTTCTTCCTTATTTTTTTGTTGGTTGTTTTTCTCACTTGCTGTATGGGCTCATCAATATTGTTTGCTCTGATTTCTTCTCTTTCTTGATCTGCTCGGTGTCTTTTAGATTGTATTTGAACTTGTGTTCAATTCCTTGTGGGTTTCTTTGGGGATTTTTGTTTGTGCCTTTGGTGCATTTGGTACATTGTGGGATGTTTTTGCTTTCCCTTCTTTTTCCTTTTCTCTTTCTGTCTCTCCCAGAACTTTGTCCCCTTCTTTGCCTATCTCTTCCATGTCTATTTCTCTTAATATTTGAAACGGATTCGATGTCCCTGGTTGCAACCATTTGAATTTTACTGTTCCCCATGGTGCACGAGTGTTTTTGTTTTTGGTGTCACATAATCCGTTTCTATTGTTTTCTCTTCAGCTAGTATCATTGGTTCATTGTCTGATCGTGGATGCTCTATGTCATTTATTTGCGATTTCCCTTTAACTGGAGTCGTTGTTTGGCCTAAAACGTCTACAACTTCATGTATTTCTGGGTTTTCTGTATCTACGTTCATGCTGGTTAATTTGGCTGAATGGGCTGCCTGAGCATAACTCTTGATAGGTGGTTCTCCTGGTGTGTATTGGGGTTTATACTCGAAGGGTGTGTGTATAGTCTGTCCACATTTAAACATGGTCGATGGTAGATGCATCCAGGATACCGCGTCCTCAACTTGAATCCCATGCAATAAAACGATTGTGGAACTCTGGTTTCCTCTTCCTTGGTTATTTGTAGTAGACGCAAACCGTTGATGATCTAAGGATATGATTTGTATGCTCCTAATGTGTGTTCATGGACTTTGATTTGGAATTTAAGTTCTATTTTGTCGAACAGGGCTTTGGTCGATATTTCGATTGGAAATCCAGATACATGGATTGTAGTGTATCGACGCTCTATTTCTCTCCGTATTGTTAAAGTCGTTTCTATCTTCACTACCTTTCCCATTAAGACCATTGACCCCTGTGATAATAATTCCTCTCCATCTTTGGGGATTATGATGAATTGTCCTAGTCCAAGATTTTGCAGGCCTTTCACTTTTGATCAGTTCAGTCCTTTTGCCTTTAAACCTGTTAGGATCTCTGCTCCCTGGAGTTGCTCATGTCTCGGAAGATCACTTCCATTAATTGTCTGAGCCCCTTTTTCTCTTACTGCTACCATGAATTTTATTGGGCTAGATTCATCCTCTGCCTGGATATGGGTTTTGAAATATGAACTAACGGCATGTTTTGCTACTGCGCCATTCGAGTTAGTGTATGCCATCATTACGGCTTGTTTTAGAACTCGATAAGTACGATAATAGAAAAACTTTTATTTTATTTTCTCTAATTTTGCATTGATCTAACTACGTTCTAACTACGTTTTTGGAAAATGCTTTTTTTACCTTTTTACCTCTACATTTCAATCAAACCAATGACCAAAATAAAGAAACAAGTTAATTATCAACAACAACAAAAAAAAAAAAAAAACAGCAAAAACAGCAAAAAAGCAAAAGCAGAAGCCCACAGAAAGACAATCAGCTCACAAACATGTGAAAATGATGCACAGGCCGATCATGCGGATTATGTGCAAGACAAAATTTGGTGAAAAAAAAATAGCAAAAATACAAAAATACAAAACACAAACACAAAGGCTTTCGGCAATCAAGCAGTAAAGCACAAAAAGGTGCAATTTAAGCAGCAAAAGGCAATAAATAGAATTACAAATAACATACAAACGGAATTGAATGGAATTGAAAGAAGAAAATTGAGAAGAAAAAAATGCAAATGGTGTCCACGCCAAAACGCACAAACAAAGACAATTAAATAACAGACAAAAGTGAAGAAATTCAAAACATAGTTATTCTCCACCACGGACCAGAGTACCGTGCTGAAGAATAGAATTAGAGCAATGTGTAATCTGCAATGCAGTGTAAAAGACTTACATCTATGCGTCCTCTAGTTGTACTTCTTCTGTACATTTGTGATTTTTTTCTCAGTTCAAAAATAAACTGTATGGCAGCAACGAAATCGATAGACCACTATATCTGCGATAGACCTGTTGCAACTTAGTGACGTCACAACTATATTATGTCAACTTTCCAAAGTAATTAGCTAGATCAGTACTACCAATCAGTAGATTTAAATACAATTATTGTGCATATCTCCATTCACCTAGTATAATACTCTAGACACATACCAATTAGTAGATTGAAATACAATTATTGTGTATATTTCCATTCACCTAGTATAGTACTCTAGACACATACCAATCAGTAGATTTAAATACAATTATTGTGTATATCTCCATTCACCTAGTATAGTACTCTAGACACATACCAATCAGTAGATTTAAATACAATTATTGTGCATATCTCCATTCACCTAGTATAATACTCTAGACACATACCAATTAGTAGATTTAAATAAAATTATTGTGCATATCTCCATTCACCTAGTATAGTACTCTAGACACATACTAATTAGTAGATTTAAATAAAATTATTGTGTATATCTCCATTTTCCTAGCATAGTACTCTAGACACATACCACTCTGTTTCGCGGGCATGCGTACTACTGAGTTTTTCTTAATGGGCTTTAAATCTCAGCTTATTGAAACAATCGGTTGAAATGTTTGTAGAAAGCAAAGTCGCTAAAACATAAATCGCGTTGAGGAAAATGACTCCTACTTTGTTGTCTCTAATATAATACATCGTTTAAACATAATATTGCTTTGGGCAAAGTCTAGATCGAATGTGACATGTATTTTACAATTGCTTTATCCGCTTTCATTGCAAGGTTTTGCCTGTAATTTTACTATAAGTTATCTTTTTTAGAAATCATGTAGCATACCAATAAGATCGAAAAATGATACCTATTTATCTCAGAAGTCAGAGTTCCATCTGACCTTTCCCACCCCACTTTGATATTTAGACAGATATGTTGAGGTGTGAGGTCGGAGCGTATTCCATATGAAAGAATGGAATTCGCCGACAACACGCGGTAGAGGCATGGGGTAATCGCCTTAAATAGGCCTGGCAATATTAAAATACATTGTATCGAACCACACGTGCCTGATATCGATGAGCAGAATATGTTTCTTCTCAGGCATAGCAAATAAGACATAATTTGTAACTTTATTAAGCAGAAAAATGAGCTGTTTAATTACGAACAGTATACATAAGATTAGATAAGACAAGATTTATTTATAGTCGGCATGATTTAAAACAATTCAACTTAAGCTCTGATGAGCTTTTCACCCAAATGACATAAAAACAATAAAGACATTAAATCAAGCATGACTAGTAAGATATACAAACACAGCATAAAAACAACACAGCATAATACATAGATGCAATTGGACAATACACATAGCACATAACTTAAAATATAAGCAAGCAAAGCATGTTAAAAAGGCAGTAAAAAAGAGTGAAGTTAGTATTTAGGTAAATGCAAAAAAAAAAAAAAAAGGTTACTTAAAAATTGTACGTTAAAGTCAATATTAAATTTAAATTTAAAAACAAAAGCACAAATTAGTACTAAAAGCATGCTGAGATGCAGATTGTGTCTTGCTTAAAAGAAAATAAATATCAGTAGGGCACTTGATGGTACATAAGACAAGGACAGTAAAACCAAACAGTAACACAGATATTAGTTGTCGTCATCATGGCAGAAGAGTTGTGTGTTTGTGTGTGTGTGTGTGTGTGTGTGTGTGTTTATTATTTGCAGATATTAAATTTACAGTCTTTACCATTCCAAGACAAAATTAGTGATCTTACTTTTACACACATCATTGCTTAATCACATGAACTTTCAATGTTGCAGCATCAAATATTTAATCGAAATCGGTCTTATTGTCTCTGCATCACTAGATACTCTTACTTTTCATGTCAAAATAATGTCGGCCGCGATCTTTTGAATCACGTAACCATGTAATATAAGAAACGATGAAGTATATGGTTTCCACTTTGTAAACTTTGTACATTTGGCGCGTGCGTCGGCTTACTAACGAGACGAAATAAGTTTTAAATGTTATGAATCAGAGGATAAATATTATATTATCGATATCATGCAGGTAGGGTTCGAGTTAATGTCACTAAAGTTTGCTAGCGCTTATTTAAAGCGACTACGCATGCAGCTATCGAGAGGTGTCGCGAATTCTGGGTTGGAAAGGTCAGAGTTAAAAACTCGGACTACTATCTCAGCTGAATTAGTTTTGGAACGGCCGTGATGTTTTAAAACATTTCCACTTATTCTCTCAATCGGCTGAGACATAGAATCAATGCAATAAAGCCCTTAGCGCTCAACATGCCCGGGACTTAGATTGTCGATATTGATAATAGAACATCTAAGAAGTGCAATTCAATAACAAGGTTTTGGTAGCAACATTAATGAATATGTAGTGGAGCAAAGAACGCTTAGAAATTACCCATGGGACTGACCTGAAGTTGTTAGGGTCCATGTAAAGCTGATTGGCTTGGGAATAACTCCCACACACGTACAGACGCATACACACACATTCAGACGCAGATATACTTACATATATTAAGTTTAAAAGGAAATAAGTAGGATAACCATCGTTTATTCCATCTGGCGCTTTTGCATTATGACCACCATGATGGATATTCTTTAGATACGTACTTCCATCATAATGCTGCGAAAAGTCAAACAATAGCTCTAAAGGGACAACAAGGAATGTTTCTAGGATTTCCTTTTGAGGTAAAAAAAAAAAAAAAAAAAAAAAAATCTTGACCGTCGCATGTATATAATTGATATAGCATGAATATAAACAAACTGACAATACAGAGAGCAAAATTAGTCTATATAATCACTTTGACTTATATTGTCTTTTGGGATCTTATGCATCTGGAAACAAAATAGTATTTGCGATATGATTTTTGTTTGATAGATAGATCGATGCGAATGAATCTATTTATCTCAATCATTTAAAAACAAAGGAAGAAAACAAAAATATGTATGAAAAAGGAAACAAAAAAATAAAGATGCACAAGACTATGATCGAGGTTACACCGTCGGTGGAATTTCAAAATTAGTTTCAGCTACTACATGATTAATCCAAAATGTTTCTTTTTCTTTTGTCCACTTTTTACCAGCAGAAATTATCTTTACTACAGTTTGTACTAAAATGTTTAGATACATGTTTTATTTGTTTGTTGCAGTCGGATGTCTGAAAAATGCCCCTCCATCCTAACGCGATCATTTCTTTCGGTTTCCCCATCATATTGCTTTCGATAGTATTTAAAATAAATACACCACATATAGCCTACTTTGCGCATTGTTTAAAATATGTTGATTAAATTTAAAATATCTTCCAGTTTTCAAGATTTGTACTATGAATTAATTAGATAATGACACAGCTTACAGCCATTAAATTCACACTTTAAACAATCAGGTTTGTAGATACTCGACTGTTCTTTGCCATACGAGTTTTGTTTCATAGATAGATAGATAGATAGATGCGAATGTATCTATCTCAATCATCACACAACGTTTAGTCCAAGAACAAAACAAGAAAGCAAAAATACGTTTTAAAAAGGAATAAAAAAAGGAAGATGCACAATACTACGATCGTTGTTACACCGTCGGTGGAATTTCAAACTTAGTTTCAGCTAATAAACGATTAATCCAGAATGTTTCTTTTATCCGCTTTTTACCAGCAGATGTTGTGCCCAATGCCAATCACTCTAAAATTATCTCTAATACAGTTTTGTACTAAAATGTTTAGATACATGTTTTATTTGTTTGTTGCAGTCGGATGTCTGAAAAATGCCCATCCATCCTAACGCGTTCATTTCCTTCGGTTCCCCCATACATATTGCGTTCGATAGTTAAAATAATACACCACCTATAGCCTACTTTGCGCATTGTTTGAAAAATGTTGATTAAATTTAAAATATCTTCCAACTTGTACAATTAGGCTTAGAAATAGCTGTTCACACTTCAACAATATCTGGATTAACCAGTTGCTCAACTTGCTTAGATCAATACGCCCGGCTTATGTGAGAGGCCTATGATGAATGGGGAATAAAAAGAAGTTAAAATGGATATTGCTTGTAAAGCATCAACCGAAACATCGTCTGCCTTTTATAAGCAAGTATTGTAAATATTGAATAAGATCTGACCTTTACAAACAATAACTGGGTCGACGACCTGTGCAATGTAAACGCTTGAATTGGCGTGTATATAATTAATAAACAAACAGTGAGGGGACAACAGACATCCGCTAGGGGTTACTTGTGGGGTATGTAAGAAATCTGAGGAAATACGTGATACTCGGAGGAAGAAGAATTATTACCCCACTGCTGGACGATTTTGAAGGTTGGTTACTTAGTATTTTTCATAATATTTTTAGGGCTACTGTGCCAGTGTTTCTGTGAACAATTTGGTCGAAAGGAGGGTGGGTGACCTATTATTTTTGTGAATCGAAAAACTTGTATCATGTGGTGGGTAGAGTATTAGCGTTTAAAAAGAATAAAACAAAATAGATGGGCAGTGGCCTAGGATTGTTCTAAAATCTATTGGAGGTAAGGATGAAGGAGGTCTTAATGTTTTAAAATAAATAAAAAGGACAGGAGGGTACCTGGTTCAGAACCTATGTGTTGTATACTTTATCATCTATTTAATTTTACCCTGAAAAGGACAAAATATACTTGGAATCGTTGATGATAAGTAATTAGGTGATATTATTAATTTAAATTTTATCTCACAGAAGCATATATTTATAGATGCAAATTTTTTACCGAGTTACCTAATGTTTCTCATTCTAGGAAGGAATTCAAGTGATAGTTTATAGCAGAAAAGTACGCTGCTTATGGCAATAACGATTGGCAACAGTTTAATAAAAACGAAATGGATTTGAAGAAAAGGACTTCTGATTTAGTATAATTCCATGTCTATCCCATATGAAATTATATATAGAAATATGATAGGAGGCGAGAGAGAGAGAGAGAGAGAGAGAGAGAGAGAGAGAGAGAGAGAGAGAGAGAGAGAGAGAGAGAGAGAGAGAGAGAGAGAGAGAGATTGAAGGTGCGTGTAACTAAATATAAGTAGGTGTGCAAGATTGAATACACACTCAAAAGGTGGACAGAAATCAGGTCCGTAAAACAGGTGGGGCTAAAATACATTTAGCATCTTTAGTGTCTTAGCCCCAGGAGTGCAATAAAATATTATTCCAAGCTGACGTTACCACTGTAATCAACTCAGGACTACGGCATGGTTATGGGTAACATGTATCGTTGCAAAGGATATTGCATTCCACACCTGAAGGCACACCATTTTAAATGGTTAAATGTGAAAAACGAAATCGTGCTTCTTTTTATTTACATAATCTTATTTCTGTAGATAATGCAAAGCAAGCAAGGTGCAAATACTCTGTAGAAAGTATGGTATTTGTTATTATACGCAGCTTAAAATACAATGTTCGTGACTCTGGGACACATTATACTGGAGTCATTCTCTGCTTTATACATGTAACAAATTACAATGACTCCATTGTTCTGACAGGGAAAGAACCTGTTTATTGACAAGACTATACAGGTCCTTTACAGGGTCAACTTAAGTGTCATTTTTATTGGAAAAGAATAAAAACGGCATATTATAAATTTTATTTCAGTGTGTGAAAATGCAGTATTTGTGTAAGAATGTACTATTTTCAAGAATATTTTCCCCCGATTTTTTCACAGTTTTCCTATCTTATTGGCATAGTGGTCATTTTCAAGCTGAGTAACAAGTATGAAATGTATATATTAAAAAAATACATAGCTATCAATGAAATTGTATAGATTGCTAACATTTGTGTGGTTGGGGAACTCCAAGCGGCCTATTTAGGGTACACAATGATATAGTTGTTGTATGTGGTGACATTGCCCATATTGGAATCCTTTGTTGTTTAAGCCAGTGGTTTTTGTACACATGGGCAATGCATTTGGACATTTCCTCTGTCCATAAGAACAATTAGGATCCAAACGTCTCATCCCATTTGGCCACAGGAAGGTTTTAAAAATGTTTTAAGTTCTGAAAAGACAGGTGATGATTTCAGTTGGGACAGTTTCCTATCGTAAACCTCTAGTAGCAATCACAATGGTATCCGTGTTCCTCTGCGTATTCGTCAGGTACGTGTACCTTTGCCCAGACCCTACAGATTAAGTCAGCTTTTGTTTACATATATCTGTTAACTACCTCGTTCTGTTATCTGAACATTTCCTTGGGACAAAAATGTGAAAACATAATTGTGTTAAATGTTTTCGCTATATCCAATCCCATCCGGTTTCATCCTGTTACAGTGGTGTCAGAAGTGGCATCGGTTTAGGCGGAGCGCTGCCATTGATTCGCATGTCTTGACTCCAGCTTACACATGCCACAAACATAGCAGCGAAATCAAATGAAGTAAAAGCAAAACATCACTGACCTATACTGAAGAGAGGAAAAAAAATCAAGAACTAAAGTTCAAAATTTAACCAAGGAGAAAATCTAAGGTTACACCTTTCAGAAAGTCTTGCATTGCACTATAATAAAAAATAGAAAGAATAATTCAGCACGTATGCTATGATTAAAGATGCCTGACAACCGCAATAGTTCAATTACATAGTTAACATAACAAGTTGTGTCTACTAGTTCTATTACATATCCAATAATTTACTAAAAGATGCCATAGTTATAAATTCTAAATTCTTTTGACTGTGTATACTCTCCCGAACTAGACTGCAATAGTCCGTGGGCTAGGTAGGTCTTCTGTGCACCCCGACTCTATTTTCTTGGTATTTTGTTATGATTTAGTGTGTGCCAAACAAGAGAAAAGATGCTAACATTACAAGTTTTGGTATGCACTAGCTCTGCTGCCAGAATATTTAAGGGAACCTTAAGCGGCCTATTTAGGTTATCCTTTGTTTTTGAAGCCAGTGGTTTTTGTACACACGGGCAATATATTTGAACATTTACTCTACCTATAACAACAAACAGCAACCAAATATCTAAACTTTTGGCCACAGATAGGTTTTGAAAATGCCTAGTGAATGTGTATCAGACGCGAATTGGTGTTTTTACCGAAACTCAATTTTTTTTCTAATTTACATCCTTTATGCATTTTGTTTGAGATGTGTTGCATTTCAACAACTAGAGCAAAGTCTCTTGGAATACATTTTAGCCATTTTACAAGTCTCTGGAACTGTTATTAATGTAATGATATTCAACCGACCCTCCCGACTACTGGCGTTTTTAAAGCTTATTTCTCACTTGAAAAAAATTGCTAATGGAGCAATAAAAGTATTATATTCATTAATATTAATCATGGACAGGTTATGGCATGTTTGAATCTTTATTAATCAGTTTTTAATGTACTTGCATATAATTAGCATTTAGTATTTATAGGTTACTGCATTTGTATGGGAAAATATGAACGAGTCTTTCTGAGCTATACTGCACGACGTTAGACGTTTTGTGAATTTACTTTGCTTTTAATTACTGAACTCTTCCCTTCTATTCTGCAGCTGAACAAACTTCCCATTCACAATTCGTAGCAAATATAATACTGACACAGCACCAAGAGTAGATATAACCTTTCCCAGAGCACCTGTCAAGCGGGTTGCAACAATAATCCCACTGGTTGTCCCCATCTACATAACACCAATACGTCTCAATGTTTTTCAACACTACTCCGTGAGCGCCACATGGATGTGAAGAAAGACATTCTTTTCCGCTGACAGTTATCAGATCACGAGGACTACAAATCGCAAACGTGTTTCCAGTACTACACACCATGTTCAATATAGATTGATCTTTATTTACACTGCATTCTCCAGTGCAACAATAATCCCAACCGTAGCGATCATCTGTGAAGCACCAGCTGTAGGGTCTTTCTTGATGATAGTCGCATATGTTATCAGACCGACACTTGGTGTTCCCAGCGGTATATACGCTCCTCTCCTCAGATGTATTTCCAACATTTTCTCGCAGTGAGAAAGACCTACCATCTTCCGAATTATTCTCCTTTTCGGTAATCTCATCTTGTGTTTTAATACAATTTGCCCAAACTAGCAGCATTAGGCCGAGTAGGAGTAATCCGCACGTCATGCCTTTTTGGATTAAAGCCTATAATAGAATATAAATCAATTAATCAGGTCGAATAGACCTAGAATAAAACATAAATCATTTAATCAGGTCGTCGATCAAATATATAGGATTTAATCTCAGCACATCGTTTATAAACAATATCTCCCGACATTCGACAAGTTACAAAATCTAAATAAACCGCTTTAGTAAGCTCATGAGTGGTGGCAACTGTCAGATACACCGATACTGAGAAGTATACCCGTGGATGGGGACGTATCTAATCACTGTCACGGAGAATTATACATGTGTATAGGGACCTTTCTAATCGCTGCGAATTCTGCATGTGGATAGGGACCTATCTAATCACTGAGAATTATGCATGTGGATGGGGACCCATCTAATCTCTGAGAATTATACATGTGGATAGGGACGTGTCTAATCACTGAGAATTATGCATGTGTATAGGGACCTATCGAATCATCGAGAATTATACAGGTGGATAGGGACCTAACTAATACAACCGCTTTGAGAAGACTTACTTTTAGACGTCAATGTTTATGTAAACCCGGAAACCGCATTTCTCATAGCATACCAAGAGCTGTTCATTAAAAGTTAGCTCTAACGAATAACTAATTACGTTAAATTTTGCAGCTAAGTAGTCTACTCTTCCACATGACTTTATTTTTTAAATCAGATAATCCCCATGTAAATGTGGTAATAATTCGCGGTTTAAAAAATATTCAAATTACTTTAGCTTATAAGAGCGATGGTGGTTGAGAGGTTAGCGTGCTTGACTCGCGTCCAGGAGCGTGCAGCTTTCCACTCCTGCTTAGAGAAGATCGGGCCATCAGCCATAGTGCGTCAGGGGGCAAGAAACAGTACTGCAATTACCTGGGCGCAATACACTATTTCGTGTATTCATGTGCAGCTAAAAAGAAATCTAACTTAGTCTTCAAGACAAAAATTCGTATTTGTTGCTAACAGTGTCACGATACATGAGTTTTTTTCAGAATGTTTTGAGGGTAATGTAATGAATGTACAAGTACCTTGCTTTTATAACTGTCTAAGAATCCGTGTAACACTAACAGACATAAAAGGACTGCATTTTCTTATCTAAATGGGAAATAGCTATATATCATATCAATTGATCTAAATAATTTGCTAGATATATATTTCTGGTAAACGAACTGCCTATTTTATCCAATGTAAAATGTGAAGAAACTTCTGCATTTTCCCGAAGTTGTCCTTGTTAGCACTTTGTACAGGATAATTTCTCGATTTATTTCCAGCAATCGACGACTTTCCTGATGCACAAGATGTCGCCATATTTGTCAGGTTTTTTACCTGTAAAAGCAGTAAATGTCTGTATGCGGGACGTGGTTTAGTAATTTCCTAGAAGTTGTGATAGTAAGTTTGGATTTAATTTTGGATATAATTTGATTTCATATGAAAAAGTCCATGTAGTAGCAGTATCTTGGAGTATCTTGATAAACTTCTGAGTTTATGCAACGCATCATTTTTTGTTATGCTACCGTAGTGAAAAGCGATAGGTCCTCTGAGTAGGTAGCACAAATCTGACAGTCTTATCAACTGGTTAATCGTATATCTCAATAATCTGAATTCATCTCGTTATTTACTATATAGTCTAACGTGGTTGTACTTTGTGATTTTTGTTCTCAGTTCAAAAATAAACTGTATGGCAGCAACGAAATCGATAGACCACTATATCTGCGACAGACCTGTTGCAACTTAGTGACTTCACAACTATATTATGTCAACTTTCCAAAGTAATAACTAGATCTTTACAACCAATCAGTAGATTTAAATACAATTATTGTGTATATCTCCATTCACCGAGTATAGTACTCTAGACACATACCAATTAGTAGATTTAAATAAAATTATTGTGTATATCTCCATTCATCTAGTATAGTACTCTTGACACATACCAATTAGTGGATTTAAATAAAATTATTGTGTATATCTCCATTAATCTAGTATAGTACTCTAGACACATACCAATCAGTAGATTTAAATAACATTATCGTGTGTATCTCCATTCACCTAGTATAGTACTCTAGACACATACCAATTAGTAGATTTAAATAAAATTATTGTGTATATCTCCATTCACCTAGTATAGTACTCTAGACACATACCACTCTGTTTCGCGGGCATCTGGACCACTGGGTTTTTCTTAATGGGCTTTAAATCTTAGCTTATTGAAACAATCGGTTGAAATGTTTGTAGAAAGCAAAGACGCAAAAACAAATCTCGCTTAGGAAAATGGCTCCTACTTTGTTGTCTTTAGTATAATACATATTTTTAACATAATATTGCTTTGGGCAAAGACTACCTCGAATGTGACATGCATTTTACAATTGCTTTATTCGCTTTCAAGCAAGGTTTTGCCTATAATTTTACTATCAGTTATCTTTTTTAGAAATCATGTAGCGTAACAGTACGATCGAAAAATGGTAGCTACTTATCTCAGAAGTCAGAGTTCCATCTGACCTTTCCCACCCCACTTAGATATTTAGACAGATATGTTGGGGTGTGAGGTCGGAGCGTATTCCATATGGAAAGAATGGAATTCGCCGACAACACGCGCTAAATGCATGGGGTAGTCGCCTTAAATAGGCCTGACAATATTAAAATACATTGTATCGAACCCTATGAGCCGATTAATTACGAGCAGTATACATAAGATAAGATAAGATTTATTTATAGTCGGCATGATTTAAAACAATTCAACTTAAGCTCTGATGAGCTTTTCACCCAAATGACATAAAAACAATAAAGACATTAAATCAAGCATGATTAGCAAGATATACAAACAGCATAAAAACAACACAGCATAATACATCGATACAATTGGACAACAAACATAGCACATAACTTAAAACATAAGCAAGCAAAGCATGTTAAAAAAACAGCAATAAAGAGTGAAATTAGTATTTAGGTAAATGAAAAAAATAGGTTACTTAAAAATTGTACATTAAAGTCAAGATTGAATTTAAATTTAAAAACAAAAGCACCAATTTAGTACTAAAAGCATGCTGAGATGCAGATTTTGTCTTGCTTAAAAGAAAGGAGATATCAGTTGGGCACTTGATGGTAGCATATGACAAGGACAGTAAAACAAAATAGTAACACAGATATTAGTTGTCGTCATTATGTCAGGAGAGTTGTGTGTGTGTCTGTGTGTGTGTGTTTTATTTGCAGATATTACATTTACAGTTTTTACCATTCCAGATCAAAATTAGTGATCTTACTTTTCCACACATCATTGTTTAATCACATGAACGTTAAATGTTGCAGCATCAAATATTTGATGGCAATCGGTCTTTTCTCAACTTATTGTGTATCAGGAGATACTCTGTATCAGGAGATACTCTGACTCTGATGTATCAGGAAATACTCTGACTTTCCACGTCAAAACAATGCCGCGATAATTTGGATCACGTGAGCATGCAATGTAAGAAACGATGAAGTATATGGTTTCCACTTTGTAAACTGTACATCTGGAGCGTGCATCGGCTTACTAACGAGACGAAATAAGTTTTAAATGTTATGAATCAGAGGATAAATATTATATTATCGATATCATGCAGGTAGGGTTCGAGTTAATGTCACTAAAGTTTGCTAGCGCTTATTCAAAGCGACTACGCATGCAGCTATCGAGAGGTGTCAGCGAATTCTGGATGGAAAAGGTCAGAGTTAAAAACTCGGACTATTATCTCAGCTGAATTAGTTTTGGAACGGCAGTGATGTTTTAAAACATTTGCACTAATTGTGTCAATCGGCTGAGACACACAGACAATTCAATAAATCCCGGAGCGCTCAACATGCCCGCGACTTAGATTGTCGATATTGATAATAGAACATCTAAAAAGTGCAAGTGAATAACAAGGCTTTGGTAGCAACATTAATGAATATGTAGTGGAGCAAAGAACGATTAGAAATTACCCATGGGACTGACCTGAAGTTCTTATGGTCCCGGTGAAGCTGATTGGCTTGGGGATAACTCTCAATACAGATGCACACACATCTTCAGACGCATACATACCCACATATATTAAGTTCAAAAGGAAATGAGTAGCATATACATTGGTTATTCAATCTAGCGCTTTTGGATCATGACCACCACGATGGATATTTTTTTATATGTACCCTCCATCATCATGCTGCGAAAAGTCAAACATTATCCCAAATTTGACAATAAAGAATGTTTGTTGGATTTCCTGTTGAAAGACCAATAAATCTAGACCGTCACATGGAATTAATGGATATAGCACGTAGATAAAAAAAATCGAGAGCACTATTAGTCTATGTAATGACTTTGACCAAGGTTGTCTCTTGGGATCTTATGTATCTGGAAACAAAATAGTATTTGTGATATGATTTTTGTTTGATACTAGCTATCAAACAAAAATCATATAGATAGATAGATGCGAATGAATCTATTTATCTCAATCATCCCACACAACGTTTAGTCCAAAAACAAAACAAGAAATCAAAAATACGTTTGAAAAAGGAAACAAAAGAAATAAAAAGTAAAGATACGATCGAGGTTACACCGTCTGTGGAATTTCAAAATTAGTTTCAGCTACTACACGATTAATCCAGAATGTTTCTTTTTCTTCTTTCCACTTTTTACCAGCAGATGTTGTGCCTAATGCCAATCACTTCAAAAATCATCTTTACTTCAGTTTGTACTAAAATGTTTAGATACATGTTTTATTTGTTTTTTGCAGTCGGATGTCTGAAAAATGCCCCTCCATCTTAACGCGTTCATTTCTTTCGGTTTCTCCTACATATTGCTTTTGATAGGTAAAATACATACACCACCTATAGCCTACTTTGCGCATTTTTTGAAATATGTTGATTAAATTTAAAATATATTCCAGTTTTCAAGTTTTGTACTACGAAATAATTAGATAATGACACAGCTTACAGTCATTCAATTCACACTGTAAACAACCAGGTTTGTAGATACTCGACTGTTATTTGCCATACGAGTTTTGTTTCATAGATAGATAGATAGATAGATAGATAGATAGATAGATAGATAGATAGATAGATAGATAGATAGATAGATAGATAGATAGACAGACAGACAGACAGACAGATAGATAGATAGATAGATAGATAGATAGATAGATAGATAGATAGATAGATAGATAGACAGATAGATAGATAGATAAATAGATAGATAGCTAGATAGATCTCTTCTTCGATTTCCATCTCTAACATTTCTAAGTGTGCACAAAAACAAATGTAATTTTTTAAAATAAATATTTGACATCAGGCAAATTAATTCAACTTAAGTTTTACACCACAAAATAGTCGATGATTCAAAGCCTTGAATTCATCAATTGCGCCAGCGTACAATTTTCCCCTTAGAAACTTACCTATTTTGACCACTTGAAGTTCCACTGATGAAAACTGGTTTGTGAGCAATTTGCTTGATACGGTTCTAATTGAAAGCAGGAACTTTCCTATATGATGACCATTTAACCTGGTTTGGGTTAGATACTTGAGACCAAAGTCAACGGCCCTTTTCCAATTCGCAATCTGCAGTTTATAGCAATGACTAGGGCTCTTATATTGGCAGAATATGTTCCAATAATGACATCATCATGTTGTCAATCATACAAGAAGGTAGGACATGGTTATGTGTAACATAGGTCACGATTTAACCATACATACGGGTGTTATTGGCTGTTGGAAAAATGCCAACTTGTTATTGTCCAGTTGACCTTTGGGAAAAACTGAGAAAGCCCTGCCTACTCATTAGCATATGTATTTCTTGAGAACCAGTGTTTTTATCTGTCTATTTCCTCATCTCTCTCTCTCTCTCTCTCTCTCTCTCTCTCTCTCTCTCTCTCTCTCTCTCTCTCTCTCTCTCACACACACACACACACACACACACACACAATACGCTCGGCTTACGTGAGAGGCCTATGGGAACGAAAAAAGCTTAAAATGAATATTGCTTGTAAAGCATTAAAAGAAACATTGTCTGCCTTTTACGGGCAAGTATTGTAAATATTGAATTACATCTGACCAATTCAAACAGTGACTGTTCTGCTTGGGTCGACCACCCGAGCAAAGTAAACGCTTGAATTAGCGTGTTAATAATTAGTAAACAAACAGTGAGGGAACACCAGACATCTGCCTGGGGTTACTTGTGGGTTATGTAAGAAATCTGAAGAAATAAGTGATACTTGGAGGAAGAGGAATTATAACGGCACTGTCGGAAGATTTTGAAATACTTAGTATTTTCCATAATATTTTGAGGGCTAGTGAGCCATTGTTTCTGTAAAAAAAACAATTGATCGATAGGAGGGTGGATGGCCTATTGTTTTTGTGAAGAGAATAACTTGCATCGTGCGCTGCGTAGAGTAGTTGTCGTTTTCAAAGAATAAAACAAAATAGATGGGTAGTGGCCTAGCATTGTTCTAAAATCTATTGGAGGATAGGATAAAGGATGTCTTAATGTTTAAAAATCAGAATAAGGATATGAGGGTATCTATGTGTTGTGTACTAGTATAATCTATTTAATTTTACCCTGAACAAGAAAAAATATACTAGGAATCGTTGATGATTAATAATCAGATGATATTAATTTAATTATTTTCTCACAGAAGCAAAATATTTATAGATGTAAATTTCTTACCGAATTACCTAATGTTTCTCATTCTAAGAAGGAATTCAAGTTATAGTTTATAGCAGTTTAGCATTAGTGTAAATTTTATTTAAATGTGCGAAAATGCAGTATTTGTGTAAGAATCTACTATTTTCAGGAAAATAAGATCCTTAGCGATTTTTTCACAGTTTTCCTATCTTATTGGCATAGTGGTCATTTTCAAGCTGAGTAACGAGAATGAAATGGATATATTTGAAGAAACAAAAATACATAGCTATCAATAAAATTGTATAGATTGCTAACAGTTGTGGGCGGGGGAGGGGGGTGGGGGGAGTTCGAGTTTGGGGTGGGGTGGTTAACTGATAACCTTCTAAAAGAAAATCTAGTCAAAATCAAAGGATGAGAGGGGGGAGACAATGCACATTTTAAAATAGTGTTGAGTGACTACTACCCTCATACTGTATTCTTCGCTTGACATGACACTGTGCTCTCGGGAATGGCATTTAGCTCCAATGGCATTTAGATCTCATTTCCTCAGCATGTTATAGACTATTATGCTTTAACTGTTTACTAAGTACTGCCGCAATAATTCAAGCGTCTAAAGTTATGCAGATGGTCGGCAAGGGGTGGCCGCTCATGTCAAAATTAGGGGAAAAAGAACGCTTTTTATATATTCTATACAAACGTTTTAATTTTAACAAGTAAAGCTCTATAAAGTTTTAAATTTTATGAGCACGAGATATCCTACTATTACTATTGAGATGACTTACAAACTTTTACAGCTAAGATAAAGAGCTAATATTTTAGTGTCATGGGTGTTCTACGTAGTTTTTGAGATAGACTGTTTATAGTAAAACTACAGGCTAAAACAACGCCGCAATTGGACTCCACTATCTTGAACAACACGTTCGGTTCGAATTAAGTTTTGTTTCAAATTCGCCCATAAACAATATGACGTGAAAACGCTGTACCACACCAAGGACATACAAGCAGCAGCAAACTCAGCTTTTTTTATATGTGATCGGCTCTGCCTTCTTCGAAAACTTCAACCAATTGTTTCATTCAAGGTGATCTGCATCTCCCTGAAATACAGAGGTAAGATTGATCAGAGCGACAACAACAAAATTACATTTTAAAAAATATGCAACAGATTTCGAAGCATTTATATAAGCCAATTCAGAACTTTAATGGATGCTAGAGGTTAAACGAACTCTTCGGTGTTACAAGACCAAGCTGTTGTTAAGTTCACTGCTACATTTTCAAAGATTTCTGGAGAAAACTCTTGTAACAGGACAATGTAAACATCACGAATTATGCCTTCAAACTAGTGGAAAATGGTATTTGACCCCATTGTTTGCATGATTGTTTTTTGTTTAACGGCACGTTAGTCAAACACTAACACATACCGATAACCACGAACCACGGACTAATACTAATACGGAAAGTTATTCAGATACATGAAGGATATCATAACAATGATTGATATGTAAAATCTATTACAATAGGTATGGAAACCATATTGTATATATCACCGAACGTGACACTAACTTATTTGGCTACTAAAGAAAACAACAGACAAAACAAACCCCAACAAAATCAACGAATTAGAAACTATCTGAGACTTTTTGTTGTTTTTACAACTGCCAATATTGTACTTTTGTGTTGACCAGCTATAGTTAAAAAAAACTATATTGAATGGTAACTTTTTAACAGTACTTGCGTCTATACCTGCTAAAAAAAACTAAAGGGGAAATTTGTTTCCTATTATGTAAATATCAATGGTAAAGCAGAGGAATGATGACGTAATGTGCTCACGTAAATATACCCCGCCTCCCCCGTCTGCCACACTTGAGCCACGATGGAGATTAACTTAAAGTCAAAGAAGGGCACAACGCTTCTGAAAATAATGAGAGTACAGTAGTTATTCAACATGCATATCTTCTGATCATGAACATAATATACACAGCAATTCACTAAAAACTGCAAGAGCAGATGCATTTACAATATTCTGTCGTCCACTGCACTGAGTCATATATCAAAGAGGGCAATAACTCTAGCAAACATCATACGAGCGGTATTATTTTTCAGTATATGTATTTTGGATGATGTTCATAATATGTACCGAGACTTTCATGAATCCTTTAAACAAGCAAAGCAAAAAAAAAAAAAAAAAAAAAAAAAACAAACAAAAAACTTGCGGAACTAGTTACTCTAGTGAGATTGTGTCCTTCATTGCATTAAGCTGCAACACTACAAAGGCAACAACTCTAGCAAGTAATGTAGGAGAAACGTAATTGGTCGAGATGCACATCTTCGGGTGATAAACATAATATTTAACACGTTTTTTATTGCATTCCATCTAAAACTTGAGTACTAGCTGCCATAACGTGATTGTGCCATAGACTGCTTTAGACTAAAAGACAAAATGGACATTAACTCTAAAAAAACAAAAAAAGAATATAAAAGAAAACTGCGAGAGCAAGGTGATTTGTTAATATGTGAGGTGATTACCGTAACATTTTCCAAGATTCAAGGCAATCTATCAAACACCGCGGAACTAGTTGACCTATTGAGGTTGTATCACACACTGCTGCATGACAACAACAACAACAACAACAACAACAAAAAGAAAAGAAAAAAATCAATAACTCTAAGAAACACCGAAGGAACAACGTGATTTGACCATATACTCATCTTTGAATCATAAACATAATATTTCCTGAGTCTCATGACAATGATTCAAAAATGTAGTGCCTGTTGCGCTAACTAGTTCTGGACGGAAGCAATGCTCGAATATACTAATGGAAGGATGGGCTGATGGACGGACACGAGTATTGATATTTATTTCAACTTCTATAGAGGTGCGTGTTGGGGTGGTGAGTGATTATATAACTTGCGGGAACAAAAGTTTACAAAGCAAAATAAACAAATGAAATTTTTCCATTATGGCTGGAAATGAGAAATTCATTTTGATGGAATAACTACTAGGCATGTTTTGAGTGTTCAATGAAAGAACTAAATAGTTTTAGTACCAGCTAATGGTTCAACTGTTATTTAATACTTTTTTGAATTACCAAAACTTGAAAGACAACAGAAAACTAACAAAATATATTCGATTGACGCTCATGAACTGTTAAAAAAGCAATGTAATAGTTTGTCTCGGACAAAATGTAAGCTGAAAAAGTTAAGCGAAGAGCTAAACAGAAAAGATTAACATCTTATGGACAGGTTGTTGTGCAAAATCATCAAATCAATATTAAATGAATAGTTACAAGAATATATTAGTTGATATTACTGAGGCACATGAATGAATTAAATCATCTGAAATATGAGTGTATGAAATTATAACCAGTTCTAAAGGTAAGAAGAAATTAATAGCATAAAACAAAAATAAAAAAGGTTGGCTATTCAAAATGATATAACGTATATAGGATTTGTTTTTACTGTAAGCATCCTGTTTAAGGAGGGACTATCAAAATGTATAAAACTAATATATAAAATATATAAAAGAATTAAGCTAAACAATTTTGCAAATACTACTGTGTTGAATATTTATAACATGTTTGAAGTATTTCCTATATTTCATGGGGTAAAGTGTCCAAATGAAAGTATAAATTATCAATTATTTTTAAACAAAGTGTTTTCTCTTGTGGATATAAATAGACGATATATTCGTTTTATGAGTAGATATAAGGAAATATTCCACGAGCGAAGTGAAAACATTGTATTATGACGAGAGGAAAATTGTATTTTAAAACAAACGTAGATTTTCTATTTATTATATATTTATATGGCAAAATAAGCGTCGATTTGCGTGGATTTTGTTTTTCTCTATTCTGTGCCAATGCGATTAACGGTTGCATTACTATACCGAAAATGAAGTTCCGAAATTTTAAAAACATTTTAAGTCAATAATTTTTACAAATTTAACTCCAACATAAAATGCTTCAAATTTTGTATTTTATCAAATTAATGTTCATTCGAAAATGGAGATATCTTTTATTTTGTTAACACAGTTTTTGAGTGAATTGATGTAGTGAATATTGTTGGGGTCGGAGTGCTGTTGAGTCATCACAGAACGGTTGTATCCAACAGACTTCAGAGTGTATACTCGTTCAGCAAGAGTTTAATTATGGTGTGTTTACCTATAAGGATGCTTGTTCTTTATGTTTCTTATATCTGCATGCAAATGTGAATTTGGTGGCCTTGGCAAGCTTGTAGTCTTGGCTAGGTAAGCCTACCGTGCATCATCCCCATGACTCTATTTGTTTGGTATTTGTTTATGCTTTAATTTATGCCCAACAAGAAAACAAAAATGTTAACATGGCATATGTTGGGATGAACTAGCTATATTGCCTGAATATTTAAGGGAACCCCAACGGCCTATTTAGGGTACACAATGATACAGTTGTGGACTGTGGTGATATTGGCCCTATTGTAACCTTTTGTTTTTGAAGACAGTGAAGGTTTAACTTCATAGAAAAATAAGAAACAGATATGCGTCGTCCACTTTGCAGGACCAAACTGTGAATCATTCACATTTTTATCCCAAGAAAAGATTCAGATAACAGACTGAGGAAAGTAAAAGGTATACGTAAACAAAGGCTGACTCAACCTGGGCAAAGGATGGAGGATTCTTGTGAACATCTACCTGACGAATACACGGAGGAATACGGATACCACCGTGACTGTTACTAGAGGTTTACAATGATCCTGTCTAAATTGAAATAATCACCTGTCTTGTCAGAACTTGCAACATCTTAAAACCTTCCTGTGGTCAAATGGGTTAAGACATTTGGATGTTGTTTGTTGCAATGCACAGACGAAATGTTTTTGTGCATATTCTACTTGCAGCTTCTGTTGGTAGCTGCTGTTTATAAATATGTAACTGTTCATCAACCTGATCAGGTTTCTCATAAATAAAGGTAAGCTTTGTTTCTCATTGATTCGGAGCAATTTTATTAGTAACTGAAATAATACAAATATTGGACCTTTACAAACCCACACATATCTAGGGAAACAATTGAGATTATTAATTTGATTAAAGTGACTTATTCGTTTGTACCAAACCAATAAACTGCCCCAGATAATAAAATGCCTTCAGTAACAATTATTTAAAATGTTTAATATATATATATATATATATATATATATATATATATATATATATATATAAATCTTCCGGTGATCAAGTAAGTCACGCGATGCACCACACCTTTGTCAAGGTTAGTATTAGTCGGCGGTTCGTGGGTATCAGTATGTGTTAGTGTTTGACTGACGTGCCGTTAAACAACAAACAATCAAGCAAACAATGGGGACAAATCCCATTTTCCACTAGCTTGAAGGCATAATTCGTGATGTTTACATTGTCCTGTTACAAGAGTTTTCTCCAGAAATCTTTGAAGATGTAGCAGTGAACGTAAAAGCAGCTTGGTCTTGTAACACCGAAGAGTTCGTTTAACCTCTAGCATCCATTAACGTTCTGAATTGGCTTATATAAATGCTTCAAAATCTGTTGCATATGTTTTAAAATATATTTTGTTGTTTGTTGTTGTTCTCGCTCTGATCAATCTTACCTCTGTGTTTCAGGGCGATCAACTAGGGCTTTTTCGAATAAGGTCTAGGTCTCAGCTGAATGAAACAATCGGTTGAAGCTTTCGAAGAATGCAGAGTCGATCATGCATAAAAATACAATTTTATTGATAGCTATGTATTTTTGTTTCTTCAAATATATCCATTTCATACTCGTTACTCAGCTTGAAAATGGCCACTATGCCAATAAGATAGGAAAACTGTGAAAGAATCAGTAAGGATCTTATTTTCCTGAAAATAGTAGATTTTTACACAAATACAACATTTTCACACATTTAAATAAAATTTACACTAATGCCGTTTTTATTCTTCTCCAATTAAAGTTATACTTAAGTTGACCCTGTAAAAGTTCCGTTTAGTCTTGTTAATAAATACGTTCTTTCACTGTCAGAACGTGGGAGTCATTGTAATTTGTTACAGGTATAAAGCAGAGAATGACTCCTGTTTAATGTGTCCCAGAGTCACGGACATTGTATTTTAAGTTGTGTATAAAAACAAATAGTATATGCTCTACGGAGAATTTTCACAGTGCTTGTTTAAATTATCTACAGAAATAAGATTATGCAAATAAAAAAAGCACGATTTCGTTTTTCGCATTTAACCAGTTACAATGGTGTGCCTTCAGGTGTGGAATGCAATATTCTTTGCAACTACACATGTTGTTCATTACCCTTTCATGGTCCTGTGTTGATTGCAGTTGTAACGTCAGCTTGGAATAATATTTTATTCTACTCCTGGGGCTAAGACACTAAGACAGAGAGGTAGACAAAGGATGTAAAATCCTCTGAAATCATTCCTCATGATCTCCGAATTGTCTGTCTCCGAATTGTCCGCTCCGAATTGTCCGTCTCCGAATTGCCCTAGAACATGTGGCCTAAAATCTATTGGAGGATAGGATGATTGATGTCTTAATGTTTTTAAATAAATAAAAAGGATAGGCGGGTACCTGGTTCAGAACCTATGTGTCGTATACTATTATCATCTATTTAATTTTACCCTGAAAAAGAAAAAAACATACTTGGAACCGTTGATGCTAAGCAATCAGGTGATATTATTAATTTAAAAGTTTTTCACAGAAGCAATATATTTATAGATGTAAATTTATTATCGAATTACCCAATGTTTTTCATTCTTAGAAGTAATTCAAGTTATAGTTTATATCAGAAAAATACGCTGCTTATGGGAATAACAGGTGGGAACAGTCTGAAGAAAAGGACTTCTGATTTAGTATAATTCCATGTCTGTTCCATATGAAATTATATATAGAAATATGTGAGAGAGAGAGAGAGAGAGAGAGAGAGAGAGAGAGAGAGAGAGAGAGAGAGAGAGAGAGAGAGAGTTTGAATAATGCATAATAGATATACAGACAGAGAGGTAGAAAAAGGATGTGATAGGGTTACTTACTCAAAATACATTGAGTGTCTTAGCCCCAGAAGTGGAGTAAAATATTATTCCAAGCTGACGTTACCACTGCAATCAACACAGGACCACGAAATGTTTATGCGCACCATGTGTAGCTGCAAAGAATATTGCATTCCACACCTGAAGGCACACCATTGTAACTGGTTAAATGCGAAAAACGAAATCGTGCTTCTTTTTTCTATGATGCATTATTGTGCATATATGTATATATATATATATATATATATATATATATATATATATATATATATATATATATATATATATATATATATATGCACACCTACTTATATTTAGCTACACGTACTCTCTCTATCTTCTCTCTCTCTCTCTCGCTCTCTCTCTCTCTCTCTCGCTCTCTCTCTCTCTCTCTCTTTCTCTCTCTCTCTCTCTCTCTCTCTCTCTCTCTCTCTCTCTCTCTCTCTCTCTCTCTCTCTCCTCCTCCTCCTATCATATTTCCATATATATTTTCATATGGGACAGACATGGAATTATACTAAATCAAAAGTCCTTTTCTTGAAATCCATTTTGTTGTTTTCAAACTATTCCCACCTGTTATTGCCATAAGCAGCGTATTTTTCTGATATAAACTATAACTTGAATTCCTTCCTAGAATGAGAAACATTAGACAATTCGGTAAGAAATTTACATCTATAAATATATTGCTTCTGTGAGAAAATAATTAAATTAATAATTATCATCTGATTATTAATTAACAACGATTCCATGTATATTTTTTCTTTTTCATGGTAAAATATTAAATAGAGGATGATAATATAAGACACATAGGTTCTGAACCAGGTACCCTCCTATCGTTTCTATTTATTTTTAAACATTAAGACATCCTTCATCCTATCCTCCAATAGATTTTAGAACAATCCTAGGCCACTGCCCATCTATTTTGTTTTATTCATTTTAAACGCCAATACTCTACCCACCACACGATACAAGTTTTTCTATTCACGAAAACAATAGGCCACCCACCATCCTATCGATCAAATTGTTTTTACAGAAGCAGTGGCTCAGTAGCCTTCAAAATACTAAGTAACCAACCTTCAAAATCGTCCAGCAGTGGGGTAATAATTCTTCCTCCGAGTATCACGTATTTCCTCAGATTACTTACATAGTCCACAAGTAACCCCTAGCGGATGTCTGTTGTCCCCTCACTGTTTGTTTATTAATTATTAACACGCCAATTCAAGCGTTTACATTGCACAGGTCGTCGACCCAGTCATTGTTTGTTAGGGTCAGATGTTATTCAATATTTACAATACTTGCTTATAAAAGGCAGACGATGTTTCGGTTGATGCTTTACAAGCAATATCCATTTTAACTTCTTTTCATTCCCTATTCATCATAGGCCTCTCACATAAGCCGGGCGTATTGATCTAAGCAAGTTGAGCAACTGGTTAATCCACATATTGTTGAAGTGTGAACAGCTATTTCTAAGCCTAATTGCAGAACAGTCACTGTTTGTTAGGGTCAGATGTTATTCAATATTTACTATACTTGCCTGTAAGAGGCAGATTATGTTTCTTTTAATGCTTTACAAGCAATATATCCATTTGAGATTTGTTCATTCCCATAGGCCTCTCACGTAAGCCGAGCGTATTCATCTAAGCAAGTTGAGGAACTGGTTAATCCAGATATTGTTGAAATGTGAATTGCAAGTTGGCTGAGTATAGATTCAGTCTTCTTGTATCAAAAATCATATATAAGCTGTCAATTAGTAGTGGAATTAACATTTTGTTATGGTGACAAAAGAAATTAAGATTATTAAAAGACAGTGGTTTTTCAATTTATAGGATATTTTAAAGTGAACAGGATACAGTAATCTTGTGTGTAGCGTAACTTTGGTACAAAATACACATGTATTAGATGATTTAGTTGACTGGTGCACTAAACTAAATGTGTTGATTGAATAATAATAATAATAATAACAACAATAATAATAATAATAATAATGATAATAATATTGGCATTAGGTGCAAGTCATTTGGGGAAAAACAAGTTTGAAAGTTAAACCTGCATAGCGAGATCATCTATGTACAAGGCTATTTCGTCCTTTTCCCATGGGCGGCTGTTATTGACAGGTTTTACTGTATTTCTTATTTGAATCACTGGAACAGCTTTGTGTGTGTGTGTGTGTGTGTGTGTGTGTGTGTGTGTGTATGTGAGAGAGAGAGATGAGGAAAAAGACAGAGAAAACACTTGATCTCAAGAAAAAGATATGATAATGATTAGGCAGGGCTTTCTCCATGTTTCCGAGAGGTCAACTGGACAATAACAAGTTGGCATTTTTCCAACAGCCAATAACACCCGTATGTATGGTTAAATCGTGACCTATGTTACACATAACCATGTCCTACCTTCTTGTATGATTGACAACATGATGATGTCATTATTGGAAGATATTCTGCCAATATAAGAGCCCTAGTCATTGCTATAAACTGCAGATTGCGAATTGGAAAAGGGCCGTTGACTTTGGTCTCAAGTATCTAACCCAAACCAGGTTAAATGGTCATCATATACGAACGTTCCTGCTTTCAATTAGAACCGTATCAAGCAAATTGCTCACAAACCAGTTTACAACAGTGGAACTTCAAGTAGTGGAAATAGATAAGTTTCTATGGCGAAAAATGAACGAGTTGAATTAATTTGCCTGATGTCAAAGATTTTTAGAAAATCTTACATTTGTTTTGGTGCACACTTAGAAATGTTAGAGATGGAAATCGAAGAAGAGATCTATCTATCTATTAAACAAAACTCGTATGGCAAGTAACAGTCGAGTATCTACAAACCTGGTTGTTTAAAATGTGAATTTAATGGCTGTAAGATGTGTCATATCTTATTAATTCATAGTACAAATCTTGAAAACTGGAATATATTTTAAATTTAATCAACATATTTCAAACAATACGCAAAGTAGGCTTTCGGTGGTGTATTTAATTTAACTATCGAAAGCAATATGATGGGGAAACCGAAAGAAATGAATGCGTTAGGATGGAGGGGCATTTTTCGGACATACGACTGCAAAAAACAAATGAAACATTGGCATCGAGCACAACATCTGCTGGTAAAAAGTGGAAAGAAGAAAGAGAAACATTCTGGATTAATCGTTTAGTAGCTGAAACTAATTTTGAAATTCCACCGACGGTGTAACCTCGACCATAGTCTTGTGCATCTTTATTTTATTTTTTTACTTTTCCATACATATGTTTGTTTTCTTCCTTTGGTTTTGGACTAAACGTTGTGTGGGATGATTGAGATAAATAGATTGATTCGCATCTATCTATCTATCTATCTATCTATCTATCTATCTATCTATTTATCTATCTATCTATCTATCTATCTATCTATCTATCTATCTATCTATCTATCTATCTATCTATCTATCTATCTATCTATCTATCTATCTATCAAACAAAAATCATTTCTTAAATACTATTTTGTTTCCAGATGCATAAGATCCCAAGAGACAACATAAGTCAGAGTGATTACGTAGACTAGTTTTGCTTTCTGTATTGTCAGTTTCTTTATATTCAAGATTTTTTTTTTACCTCAACAGGAAATCCTAGAAACATTCCTTTTTGTCCCTTAAGGGCTATTATTTCATTTTTCGCAGCTTTATGATGGAGGTACGCATCTAAAAGATATGCATCATGGTGGTCATGATGCAAAAGCGGTAGATGGAATAAACAATGGATATGCTACTGATTTCCTTTTGAACTTAATATATGTGAGTATGTCTGCGTCTGAATGTGTCTGTGCGTCTGTATGTGTGTGTGAGTTATCCCCAAGCCAAGTAGTTTCACCGGTACCACAATAACTTCAGGTCAGTCCCATGGGTAAGCGTTCTTTGCTCCACTACATATTCATTGATGTTACTACCAAAACCTTGTTATTCAGTTGCACGTCTTAGATGTTCTATTACCAATACCAACAACCTAAGTCGCGGACATATTGTGCGCTCCGGGCTTAGTTGCATTGGCTATATGTCTCAGCCGATTGACACAATTAGTGGAAATGTTTTAAAACATCACTGCCGTTCCAAAACTAATTCAGCTGAGATAATAGTCCGAGTTTTTTTCCTCAACCATCTCCACCCAGAATTCGCTGACGCCTCGCTGTAACTGCACCCGTAGTCGCTTTAAATAAGCGATAACCAAATTTAGTGACATTGACTCGAACACTATGTGCAGTTTTGGTTTCAAATCCCATTTTCGACACGTTAACCTTAATCGTCGTCACAATATATGTCAACAGTTTACTGTGATCCATTAATGCATTATGAACAAAAAAAATTCGATTTGTGTTTCACTGTAACGGAGGAAAAAATGTACGATCAATATATATGTTTGCTGACGTGAATAAAGTTTACATGCATCTCAGGTCTGGAGACAGCTACTTGACAAAAATACATATCACATACCTACATTCTCTTTGTGGCCACATTATATAATGTCATGGTAAAAGATTATAGAGGACGATGGATGTAAATGGCTCATACATATTTTTCTAAAGATTCTTATGTGTGTACATATTGGGGCTTAAAGGCCTGTCAGTTCCATACTGACAGTATGGTGAGGCTTAAAGGCCTGTCAGTTCCATACTGTCAGTATGGTGGGGCTTAAAGGCCTGTCAGTTCCAAACTGTGTATATATTGGGGCTTAAAGGCCTGTCAGTTCCATACTGACAGTATGGTGGGGCTTAAAGGCCTGTCAGTTCCATACTATGTATATATTGGGGCTTAAAGTCCTGTCAGTTCCATACTGACAGTATGGTGAAGATTGAAAGTAAAGTTCAAATTAAGTGAAAAGATAAGACCTAATTGGGTAAGACGATTTTAGCATGCAAATCAAAATGAAGAAATATCTTGCTAGCCTCATTTTGTTATATTAATAATTATTTCCTATGTAGAGTACATTTTAACAAATTATTATGCAGACAATTCAGTAAATGTTGGATATATGTTTTTGCTGCTAATCTTCAATAATTAGGTAATATTTAAATGTGCAACAAGGAAGATCTTTTCTAGATACAAATATGGTACAATCCAAGCAATAGTACTGGTTTTTTTTTTTTGTTTTTTTTAAAGGATTCACGGTATATATTATGAACATCATCCAAAATACATATATTAAAAAATAATACCGCTCGTATGATGTTTGCTAGAGTTATGGCCCTCTTTGACACGCGACTCAATGCAGTGCACGACAGAATCTTGTAAATGCATCTACTGTTGCAGTTTTTAGTGGATTACTGTGGAAGTTAGTGTATATTATGTTCATGATCAGAAGATATGCATGTTGAATAACTATTGTATTCTCAGTATTTTCAGAGGAGTTATGCCCTTTCTTTGACTATAAGTTAATCTCCACCGTGGCTTAAGTATGGAAGACGTGGGAGGCGGGGTATATTTACGTGAGCATATTACGTCATCATTCCTCTAGTATACCACTGATGTTTACATAATAGAAAACAAATAGGAAGTAAGATAAATTCAACTTATGAACAATGAACCAGTTGATAAGGCTGTCAGATTTGTGCTACTCTGAGAACCTGCCGCTTTTCACTACGGTAACGTAACAATAAATGACAATTTACGTAAACTAAAAATGTATAAAGATACTCCAAGATACGGCTAAGACATGGGCTTTAAAAAAAAATTAAATCAAATTATATCCAAAATTAAATCCAAACTTACCATCAATACATCTAGTTACTGTTGTCTTGCTGTGTAACATGAATTTACTAAACCACGTCACGCGTACAGAAATTTATTGCTTTTACAGGTAAAGAGCTTACAAATATGGCGACATATTGTGTATCAGGTACGTTGGCGATTGGTGGGAAAGAAATCGAGAAATTATCTTATACAAAGTGCTAACAAGGACAACTTCTGGAAAATGCAGAAGTTTCTTTACATTTTACATTCGATAAAATAGGTTCGTCACAAGCAGTTCGTTTACCAGAAAGACATATGTAGAAAATTATTCAGATCACTTCATATGATGTATAGCTGTTTCCCATTTCGATTACACAATGCAGTCATTTATATATGTTAGTGTTAAACAGACTCTTAGGCGGTTACAAGACCAATGTATTTGCATATACTCTACACTAACATCAAAACATTCTGGGGAAAACTCCTGTATCGGGACACTGTTAGCAACAAATATGAATTTTTGTCTTGAAGACTTTGTTAGATATTTTTTTAAAATATTTTTTCACGGCACATGCATACATGAAAGAATGTATTACGCCGAGGTAATTGGAGTGAAGTGTCTTGCCCCTGGATACACTACGGCGGCTGATCCGTCCTGCTCTAGGTAGAATTGGAAAGTTGCACACATTTGGACACCAGTCCGGCACGCTAACCACTGAACCACCACGACTTTAATAGGCTGATTTATTTTAAATGTGCTTTGAACTACGATTTATTACTACTTTTTATATGGGTATTATCTGATTCCAAAATTAAAGTCAAGGGCAAATGTAGGTTGCTTAGCTGCAAAATCTAAAGTAACTAGTTACTCATTAGAGCTAATTATCAATGCACTGCTCTTGGTATGCTATTAGAAATATAGTTTCCGTGTTTACATACACATTGGAGTCTTAAAATAGATCTTCTCAAAGCACTTATGTTAGATACATCCATATCCACATGTATAATTCTCAGAGACGATGTATCTGAAAGTTGCCACTCATGAGCTTACTAACGCGATTTATTTAGATTTTGTAACTTGAAGAAATATCAGGAGATATTTTTTATGAAAGGTGTGCTGAGATTAATTTCCAACAATCATAATGGAATATAAGTGTGGTAGGTAACTGTTTGATTATGTATCACACAACAAGTGACCTAACAATGTTTGACAGTTTGACAGGTTTAAGATATGAAGCTTTGACACCTAGCTGCATCGTTACGTATTTTATAACACGTGAGATTGGTGGCTTTCGCACATTATATTCAGTGATAAAAAGAACGTGTGTCAGGTATAAATATTCAACTCACATGCCCGTGGGCAAGTAAACGTTTCAATATTGATTTTTGTTAAAATCGATGTCCTGATTAATCGATCTATGTTTTATTCTCGGCCTTACTCATAAACATCATGATACACTAATTACTCTTACTCGGACTAGTGCTGCTTGGTCAGGCGGATTGTATTTAAACACGAGATGAGATTGTTCCTACAAGGAATAGTGCTGCTTGGTTAGGCAGATTGTATTTAAACACGAGATGAGATTGTTACTACTCGGACTATTGCTGCTTGGTCAGGCAGATTGTATTTAAACACGAGATGAGATTGTTCTTACTCGAACTAGTGATGCTTGGTCAGGCAGATTGTATTTAAACACGAGATGAGATTGTTCCTACTCGGACTAGTGCTGCTTGGTTAGGCAGATTGTATTCAAACAGGAGATGAGATTGTTCTTACTCGGACTAGTGCTGCTTAATCAGGCAGATTGTATTCAAACACGAGATGAGATTGTTCTTACTCGGACTAGTGCTGCTTAATCAGGCAGATTGTATTTAAACACGAGATGAGATTGTTTTTACTCGGACTAGTGCTGCTCGGTTAGGCAGATTGTATTCAAACACGAGATAAGATTGTTCTTACTCGAACTAGTGCTGCTTGCTCAGGCAGATTGTATTCAAACACGAGATGAGATTGTTCCTACTCGGACTAGTGCTGCTTGGTCAGTCAGTGCTGCTATTTAAACACGAGATAAGATTGCCGATAACAAGAATAATTCGGAAGATGATCGGTCTTTCTCACTGCGAGACAATGTTGGAGATACATCTGAGGAGAAGAGCAGATATACCGCTGGGAACACCAAGTAACACCAAGTGTCGGTCTGATCACCTATGCGGATATCATCAAGACACGCCCTACAGCTGGTGCTTCACAGGTGACACCGAAGTTTGGGATTATTGTTGCACTGGAGAATGCGTTATCAAAAGGGATGGCGATATAGCTGAATCAAATATGCAGTGTAGTAGCGGAAACACTTTTGCGTATTGTGGTCCTCGTGGTCTGAAAACTGTCAAAGGAATAAAATGTCGTCTTTCACATCCGTGTGGCACTCACGGAGTAGTGTTCGTAGAGCAGGAGTCATATTGGTGCTATGTAGATGACGAGAACAACTGGGATTATTGTTGTAACCCGATTGACATATGCTCTAATAAAGACGAGGACTGCCTTTGGTGCTATACCGGTGTTGGGATATATCCCTTGGCTAAATGGGCATATTGCACTCCTGAAGAATAGAAGGGAAGAGTTCAATAATTAATTTTAACCTGTTGTCTGTAAGTCATGTCAAAGCAAAGTATACTCATCAGGTATGAACCTTCGTCACTTGATTACACATATATATGAATTGGTATATGTGATAACTATTTAAATCCTTAAGTTCTCCTATTTAGAAGTGGTCTTGTCATTTAGAACCTAAAGTATATTTAAATGCTTGGAGCCTGATTGTAGTTCTTATAAATTAACTGTCAGAGCCGTGGTTAAAGATATTGCACTTTCCCACAATTGATTATGTCGATTTTCTATAAGAATGGACGTGCACGACCAATTCGCAAAACGTTGCCATTGTTACAAATAAATACATACTTAGAGCATCACAAAAAGGCAGCATATATAAAAAGAACATGCAGTCATTTTTTAATGAACCTATTTTTTCTATCCTTTCCATTTCATTTTTTTATTTCGAGAATACTTATTTCTAAAACTAGCTCATTTCTAATGCAGCTAATGTTTATTGAATTTTGCACTCGCTCCACTTTGCTTTAAAATCCCATTCTTCACATGTTAAACTTCATTGCCACAATGTATGTCACAATTTACTTTGATCAATAAATGCAATATGGGCCAACAAATTTGTATTGTGTTTCTCTGTAACGCAGGAAAAAAATGTACGATCAATATATATGTTTGCTGACGTGAATAAAGTATACGTGAGTCCCAGGTCGGGAGTCAGCTGCATGATACAAATGAATATCATATCTAACTTCTGTAAATAAATATCACATGCCTAACTTCCGTAAATAAATATCACATATTTATATTCTGTAATTAAATATCGCATATCTACCTTCTGTAAATAAATATCACATATCTACCTTCTCTAAATAAATAGCACATATCTACCTTCTCTAAATAAATATCACATATTTACCTTCTGTAAATAAATATCACATATCTACCTTCTCTAAATAAATATCACATTTCTACCTTCTTTAAATAGATATCACATATCTACCTTCTCTAAATAAATATCACATATTTACCTTCTCTAAATAAATAACACATATCTACCTTCTTTAAATAAATAGCACATATATACCTGCTGTAAATAAATATCACACATATACCTTCTCTAAATAAATATCACATATCTACCTTCTCTAAATAAATATCACATATATAACTGCTCTAAATAAATGGCACATATCTACCTTCTCTAAATAAATAGCACATATCTACATTCTGTAAATAAATATCACATATTTACCTTCTCTAAATAAATAGCACATATTTAGCTTCTCTAAATAAATAACACATATCTACCTTCTATAAATAAATAACACATATCTACCTTCTCTAAATAAATAACACATATCTACCTTCTATAAATAAATAACACATATCTACCTTCTCTAAATAAATAGCACATATCTACCTTCTCTAAATAAATAACACATATCTACCTTCTCTAAATAAATAACACATATCGACCTTCTCTAAATAAATATCACATATTTACCTTCTCTAAATAAATATCACATATCGACCTTCTCTAAATAAATATCACATATTTACCTTCTCTAAATAAATAACACATATCTAACTTCTCTAAATAAATAACACATATCTAACTTCTCTAAATAAATAGCACATATCTACCTTCTCTAAATAAATAGCACATATCTACATCATGTAAATAAATATCACATATTTACCTTCTGTAAATAAATATCACATGTTTACCTTCTGTAAATAAATAGCAGATACCTATATTCTGTAAATAAATATCACATATCTAACTTCTCTAAATAAATAACACATATCTACCTTCTTTTTGTGCCCACATTTTATAACGTCAGGATAAAAGACTACAAAGAAGGAGGTATAAAAAATGGTTCATATATATTTGTTTAACAATTATTATGTATGTATTCATTGGGGTTTATAGACGGTATGGTGCTGATAAAAAGTAAAGATCTAACAAATTATTAGAAACGATGAAACCTAATTGGTTAAGACAGTTTCAGCATACAAATCAAAATGAAGAAACATCTTTGGTAGCCTTACTTTCTCATAGTAATAATTACTTCCTGCGTAGAGTAGATTTTCACAAATTAATATGTAGACAACTCAGTAAATTTTGCAGGTATGTTTTTGCTGCTAATGTTCAATAAATAGGTGAATTTTAAGTGTGCAACAAGGAAGACCTTCTCTAGATAACAATATGGTACAATCCAAGCACTAGAATATGTGAAACTAGTTATAGTTTATCGGCAAGGGTTTCAAAAAGAAATGTTGAACTTGAATAATTCGTAAATTCCAAGCTCAAACAATTCTTTTTAGTACCTCACATTGCATTGAATACTGTTAAATCACATTGCATTGAATACTGTTAAATCACATTGCATTGAATACTGTTAAATCTTACAGGAATAAATGCCTACATAGGCATTAACCAAAAGTGTGCAGCAGACTTGTTGGCATCCATCTGCTCCTTTTGAAGACGAGACCAGTATCGGCAGTAGAAAAATATATCAGAAATTAAATTTTACTAATTGTGAACAGACATCTAAAGTCAAATGGTGTCTGGAATTCGATAACATTAAAGGAGTTCCATGGATTAAGTTTTTAATTTGCCATTTATGATCACAACAAAATTATGATGATTCCAGTTAAAACACTTGGACATAATTTTCGTCAGCAGCATCCTTCAGAATTTTGTTATGGCTACTCCTCCTGAACGGAAAGTCATCCTAACATGGGTTTTCACTAAAAGACTTCTTATGATGTCAGTTGGTCCAAAATGAAAACGGTGTCGGTGTGAGGTTTAATATGGCTGCCATATTGGCCATCTTTAAAATCTTGTTAACACTACTCCTCCTGAATGGAAATTCATATTGACATGGTGTTTTCACCAGAAGACTTCGTATGATGTCTAGTTAGTCCTAAATGAAAATGGTGCCGATCTAATGTCTAATATGGCTGCCACAGTGGCCAGCTTGAAAATCTTGTTATCACTGCTTCTCCTAAATGAATGCTCATATCAGCATGGGGTTTTCACTAAAAGACTTTTTATAATATTTTGTTTATCCTAGATTAAAATGGTACTGATCTGTCGTCCAATATGTAGCCATCATGAAAATATTGTTTTCGCTACTCTTAAATAGAAAGTCATTTTGACATCAGGTTTTCATCAGAAGAGTACTTATGGTGTTTAATTTGTCCTTTTAATGAAAATGACTAATCCTCAATATGGGCACCATAGTGGCTTTCTTGAAAATATTGTTATATCTTTACTCCTCCCAAATAGATGACTATCTCAACATGGGTTTCTTTTACCAATATACTTCTCGTGATACCTATTTGGTCCTAAATGAAAATGGTACCAGTCGTACATCCAGTATGGCTGCCACGATGGCTGTCTTAAAAATCTTGTCATAACTGACCCACTGAATGGATGATCATTATGACATGAGGTTTTCACAAAAAAGACTTTTAATGATGTCTCTTTGTCCTATATGTAAATGAAAATTATACCAGGCTGGCATCCAATGTGTGCACAACAGCGTCTAATTTGAAAATCTTCTTATTGCTGAAGAATATCAGAGATGATTTCAACACCCATCAATTAAAAGGAAGAAGTGGTCTTAACTTGAATTCCTGAAAATTATTTTCGCCCAGTAGAGCGTTGGTCCCCCCTTTAAGGGACTCTTGTTTTGTGTGCATTTGCCTCTCAGTACTTTAGGGAAAAGGTTTGTGTTGATTTGATTTCATTAAAGGCAATGTTTTCTCCAGGTTCTGATGTAAACTAGTACTCAGTATTTTAGTTTTCTAAACGCAGCAAAAGTCTCCACATGTTTCTTGATCAAAGTTGAAAACAGAAATGAAGTCAGAGAGGCATTTTTTTTATCAGTGTTTATAATAATAAGATGAACTGATATTCCCCCGGAATATTCAAGACATCTGCGTGTTTTTCTTTTTTTTGTTTTTTTTTTGTTTTTTTAAATTATCTTATAACCACTGACATTGATTTCATCTATGTCCTTAAGCATTGTTTAAACAAATGAAACAATATAATAATAATAAATAATAAATTCAAATATTAAGGTAATAAGTGGTTTTCATTTAAATCGCAAACATTTACAAAAGCAAATTTCAAGTATTTACGTTGCACAGGATCATATTATACAGGCTGATATACCTGACATCTCCCCCTTGATACCTTTTATCGTTTACTGGGTCAATTTCTCGGTCAGTATCAGCTAATACACTAACCGATTTTCCGTATTCAGTTCCATGCTGATCTTTTGTGGGTCAACGGATCGGTCATTTCACTTGTGCATTGTTGACAATCCTGAATCGGCCTCGAATGGGGCTGGAGTAGAATAAGTGTAGGTACTAACATCAGTTCTCTTCCAGTGAAGGTTATCACGTGGAAATGGAGGGCGTCCATTCACAAATGTTGCTGCTTGCTTCTTGTTCATTAGTTTGCCATTGATGTAAAGTCTATCCGCAAGAATTTTAACTCTCAAATTTCTATCTTTCTTCGCTGTCCTGAAAGCTGTCAAAAACGTTTCCGTCGTTCTGCGACATCTTTTGGAAACTGTTCAATTATGCCATGTTTTCCCCTTGTGATGTGAAGATTAGCTTAATTTTAGATATAATCTGATTTCATATGAAAAAGTCCACATCTTAGCCGTATTTTGGAGTATCTTGATAAAGTTGTTAGTTTACGCAACGCATCATTTATTGTTATGTTGCCGTAGTGAAAAGCGGTAGGTTCTCAGTAGCTTGCACAAATCTGATATCTGGATTCTCCATACAGAAAAGTCTAACAGGATTCTCCATACAGAAAAGGCTAACAGGATTCTCCTTACAGAAAAGGCTAACAGGATTCTCCATACAGAAAAGGTTAATAGGATTCATAATTCATAATCTAGGTTTTCTAAACTACTACCATATATTTAATTATACCGTTACAATAGAAAAATATGTTTGGAATCATCGATGATAAACAATTAGATAATATTATTACTTTATTTATTTTCTCACAGAAGCGATATATTTATAGATGTAAATTTCTTACTGAACAACCTAAAATTTCTCATTCTGAGAAGGAATGCACGTTATAGTTTATATGAGAAATGTACTATGCGTGTGGCAATAGCAACTGAAAACGTTTTATTAAATTAAAAAAAAAAAAAAAAACGGATTCAAACAAAAGGACTTTTGATTTAGTGTAATGCATGTGTGTCCCATATGAAAATATTTATGGAAATATGATAGGTGGCGAGAGAGAGAGAGAGAGAGAGAGAGAGAGAGAGAGAGAGAGAGAGAGAGAGATAGAGAGAGAGAGAAGGATCATGTAGCTAAATATAGGTAGGTGTGCATACAATTATATATGCACGCGAATGCATAATAAATATACACGCAGAGAGATAGATAAAGCATGTAAAAGGCTAATTTACTAAGATTCAGTACGCACTCAAAAGTTTCGACAAATTATGAAATAAGATCAGTAAAACAGCTGCGTCTAACATACATTTATTACCTTAGTACCAGGTAGGGAGTAAATATTAAACCAAGCTGACGTTACTATGGCAGTCAGCTCAGGACCACGACATGGTTATGAGTAATATGTATCGTTGCAAGGGCTATTGCGTTGCAAGGGCTATTGCCTTGCAAAGACTATTGCGTTACACACCTGATGTCACTTCATGTAAATGGCTGAATGCGAAAAACGAAATCGTTTTTCTATTTGTTTACAATATTTTATCTCTGTAGAAAATGCAAACAAACACGGTACAAAAACTCTGTAGCTTATGATTTTTTTTTTTATTCTTCCCAACTTAAAATAAAAGGTTAGTGACCCTGCACACTAATTATACAGGGATTATTCTCTGTTGTATACCTGTACCAAATTACAAATACGTACACTGATTATACAGGGATTATTCTCTGCTTTATACCTGTACCAAATTACAAATACGCACACTGATTATACAGGGATTATTCTCTGCTTTATACCTGTACCAAATTACAAATACGTACACTGATTATACAAGGATTATTCTCTGCTTTATACCTGTACCAAATTACAAATTCGCACACTCATACTACAGGGATTATTCTCTGCTTTATACCTGTACCAAATTACAAATACGTACACTGATTATATAGGGATTATTCTCTGCTTTATACCTGTACCAAATTACAAATACGCACACTGATTATACAGGGATTATTCTCTGCTTTATACCTGTACCAAATTACAAATACGTACACTGATTATACAGGGATTATTCTCTGCTTTATACCTGTACCAAATTACAAATACGTACACTGATTATACAGGGATTATTCTCTGCTTTATACCTGTACCAAAAATATACCCTTGTTCTGACAGCGATAGCGCCCTTTTTATTGTCAAGGCTGCACATAACCTTTAGATGATCAAATCAAGTGTCATTTGAATTGGAAAAGAATAAAAACGGCACTAATCTAAATTTTAATCAATGTGTGAAAATGCAACATTTGTGTAAGAATGTATTATTTTCAGGAAAATTTAATTTTTACCATTTTTTCCCCTATTTTATTGACATAGTAGTCATTTTCAAGTTGAGTAATAAGTATGAAATAAATATATTTGAAATAAAGAACGCGTAACTATCCATGATAAATTATAGATTGCAAACTTTTTTTTAACTTTATGCGACCTGAATACCTTGTAAATGAAAATCTAGTCAAAATCTAAAGATGAGAGTGGGCAGACAGTGCTCATTTTGAAACAGTGGTGAGTGACTACTACCCTCATACTGTATTATTTGCTTGACTTGATTTTGACTGTGCCCTCGCGAATATCACCTAGATCCCATTTCCTCGGTATGCTACTACCTATTACGCTTTAACTGTTTACTACTTACTGTCTTAATAATTCAAGCGTCTAAAACAATACGGATGGTAGGCAAGGAGTGGCCTCTCAGGTCATAATTGGGGGAAAAGAACGCCTTTTATATATTCTATACAAAGTTAAGTGTTAATTTGGACATGTAACACGTTATAAAGTTTTAAATTGTATAAACAAGATATATCTCAATACTACAATCGAGATAACTGACAAACGTGAACAGCTAAGATAAATAGCTACTACTAGTTACATCGTTTTTGATTGATTGATTGATTGATTGATTGAGAAAAATTGCTTATATTAAAATTACAGGCAAAAATTGCAGACGGTAATCGGATGCCACAATCTTGAAAAACGCTTCTGGTTCGAATTAAGTTTTACTTGTAATTTGCCATAAACAATATGATGTGAAAACGATGTACCGCACCTAGGACATACAAGTAGCAGCAAACTCAGCTGCTTTTTATATGTGATTGACTCTGCCTTCTTCGAAACTTCAACCGATTGTTTAATTCAGCTAAGCCCTAGAGCTTATTCGGAAAAGCCCAAAGTGATCCGCATCTTTCTGAAATACAGAGGTAAGATTGATCAGAGCGAGAAAAAAAATACATAGTAAAACATATCTAACAAATTTCGAAGCATTTATATAAGCCAATTCAGCACTTTAATGGACGCTAGAGGTTAAACGTACTTTTCGGTGTTACAAGACCAAGCTGCTTTTACGTTCACTGCTACATCTTTAAATATTTCTGGAGAAAATTCTTGTAACAGGACAATGTAAACATCACGAATAATGCCTTCAAACTAGTGGAAAAGGTGTAAGGGTGCAAATTTCTGTCGATCCACAAGAGCACATTAGCTTTGGGCAAGAGAACAATTAATTAGATTTATGGGGACAGGTGCGTATTAAATCGCTATACTGCAATGATTTTAAGGTCTGTGTCGTGAGAGGAACTGATTCTTAATTAAGCATTCGTTTATTTAACAGTCAGACAGATTGGAAGGAAAAAGGTTAACTTCTATCTTGGTATCGAAAATGTCAGAGTTGAGAGGGTACAGAAACAATTTGTAAGCTAGTGGACGTCGTATTATCTTTTTGAGATTGTCCAGAAACAGTTGCATAAATAGCGCGAAATCTAGAAGGTTACGCTAACCGAATTGTCGCATATTTATAAAAGGCGGTAGATCGGCTACGCTAAATAAGGGGCGTGTTTCCCAGAAGAAATTTCATGGCTTTAATATGCCACATCGGAAAATTTAGTCAGTCTACGTTTTTTCTGCAAGAGAAAAATATAGCGGACTCCGAGATTGAATTTAGAAGAAATTATCTCGTAAAACAATTATTCAACGGACCGGATGTCTGGAAAATTGACGGACACAATTCTGGCGGAAAAAGCAAGCAAGGCTTGAAAGCACAAGGTATTTGCGTCAATCTCATGTAATTTCGTTGATACCAATATAATTATTTGCTTGAATTTATTTGCATGAATTTATTTGTTTAAATTGGTTGATCAATTTTCTTGATATGGGTATAACTGTGTTTGAGTTCATTTATCTGAATTCGTACAATGATCTTCTTTATATAAGTTTGACGAATTATTGGAATTTGTCGTCTTGATTGTTATAGGAATCATGTATTCTAAGAATTTCATGCATTACTTTAGTTGATATGAGTTACGAGAATCCGTGTGAATTCACCGATCTTAGATGATTTCACGTATGATAAAGACTTGAGTGTGTATTGACTGAAATTAAAGTTGTTAAGCCATGAAGTGAGATTTCATGTATGCTGAAGACTTGAATGTGTGTATTCGCTGAAATTAACGTAGTTAAGCCATGTAATGAATTTCATTCATTCATTTGTATAATTGAGACGAGAACGGAACTGTTATGTCTCGTGTGATGTTAATGTGAGTCAGCGATGAAATAGCCGTTAGGAAGTACATTAATCTTATGAAACTAGGTTTGTTTATGGTCTGTCCAATTTGGCCTGACCAGATAGCCTTTGGTATCTGTTTGAATTACGATAGGACGATATCTGACGTAACGAGAGTGGAGTAAGGTTCTATTCCCAGTAGGATATTTGACGGAAGATTTAGGTTGCTTCTCTGTTTATTTTGAAAGGGGAAATAGCTCCATCCACCCACCTACGTATCCAATTACCTACGTATCCACCCACCTACGTATCCAGGTATCCATCTACCCACACAAAGTTGAGGGCCGACAGAGGCGAGACAGAGAGAGTGCGGAGGGGGAAAAATCGAAAGATCAAAGAGAACAGCAACGGTGAATTTGGAGGGTCCAGCATTAACCAGGTTATGCTGTTATGCAGGGACAATGCTATCGATTGTACACTCGATTATATGATGAACTAATTCTATCGTTTAAACAGATCGGCTATTTGCATAAGCATATTCGTTTTCAAATTCAGTAAATGATTTATTTCCAAAAGAAGTGTATCTTCCTAATGTAATGTATTTTCCCAGTTTGTTTATGTAATTGATTAAATTGTTATATTTTATGTACGGGGGCACTTGTTATTCTGTTCAATATATCTGCTCAGATCTCTATTTATTCTATCTATAAGTTGCATAATTTATATTATCATTTACTCGATCCGGGCAATAACACCGAGGTCGATCATCCTCTAGAAAACGATAACCAACCAAATAAAGCGGACACCTTGTAACGAGGGTAGTAAACCACCACCACAAAAGGGGATTTGACCCGTTTTTTTCGTTGATAGTTTGTTCTTTAACGGCACATTAACACACAAAAGCTTATATGTCGCCCAGGAGTGAAGTGCCTTGCCCCGGGACACACGACGGCGGTCTACTCTGCTTGGTCTAGTCAGGTTTTTAGCCGGCGCTCTCCTGGCTACAAGTCAAGCTCGCTAACCGCTGAGCCACCGCGCCTATGATAGGTTATATTAATCTGAATATTTTTGTTAAACCCAGGAATTGATGTTATCATTGTATAGGAATTATCTGATTTTTCGCACTTAATGTTAGGGATAAAATTAGACTGCTGAATTCTAAAATGTACAGTAATTAGTACATAATTGGAGATATCTTTCAATAGACACTTTTCTTGGTATAAATCTATATTAGAAATGTTAGTTCTGGGTTTGCAGGAAAATTCAAATCTAGCATATGTCTTCTCAAATCGTTTGTCTTAGATAGATCTCTATACCTGTATAATTAACGTAACGCCGCATTAAAATCAAACACTAACATATGCCAATACCCATGGACCGCTGACCAATACTAACCATGGCAAAGGTGTAATGCATCGCGTGATTTACAGGATCTCTGGAAGCTTTATATATATATATATATATATATATATATATATATATATATATATATATATATATATATATATATATATATATATATAACGTTTTGTTAAATTTTTACTGATGGAATATAATAATCTAGGGCAGTTTATTTGTCAGGTACCAAAGAATTAGTCATTGTTGTCAAATTAATCATCTGAATGGTTTCTCTAGGTATGTTTCGGTTTGTGAAGGTTCTATATTTGCATTATTTAAGTTATTAATACATTATTCCGAATCAATGGGAAATCAAGCTTGCCTTTATTAATGAGAAACCTGATCTGGTTAATGAACAGCTAAGTATATATAAACAACACCTAACAAAAGAAGTTGTAATTGGAATATGCAGATAAACTATGGCAAAACATTAGCAGCAAACGAATACAAAAAATGGAAAAGCAAAAGCTCAAGAAAAAAATATGAAGCTTTTGTTGATGCCCGAAGAGCTAAACTATAAATATCAATATCTCATGTAGTGATCTTAGAATATAATCTTGCATGAACATACCCTGTAGATTTCTAATTAAAACATAGTTTTAGTTGGTCAGGGTCAGATAAGTCAAATCTGCTAACAGGTACTAGGTGTTGCTGACAAAACTTATCTCCAAACCTTGAAACTAGAATCATCTTAATTTTGGATATGTTGTGATAATAAATGGAAAATTAAAAACTTAATCCTTCGCACTTCTTTTATATTATCGAATTTCAGACAGCATTTGAACTTAGAAGTCGATTCACAATTATTAATATTTAGTTTCTGATATATTTTCCTACTGCCTTTTTTTTGTCTCTCCTTCAAAAGGCAGACGGTTGCCAGAAACAACGTTCCACATTTTTGGTAATACCTATGTCACGATAGAATTTTCAAGGAATTTTTATAATTCAAATTTTTATAATTAAACTTTTTATAATTTTTTTGTATCGTTTAATTTTCAAGGAATTCTAATAAAGACTAATTTTTGTTTTAGAATTCAATTGTCTATAAGTCTTAATAAAACAGAATTTGGAGTGCTGGAGTCCTATAATACATTACACTACAAAAGTGTACTGCATTGATATTTTACGGTGAGAGTAAGAATTAACTAACAGTACACAGTTAAAAGATTATACAGGCAAAATTATGCTTACGCTAGCAAATTCAAAGATCAGACAGGCAAAATTGTGCTGATGCTGGCGAATTCTTTCACGCATACGTAGATCAACAAGTTCATTAGCCGATTCAGCAACTTGGATGTAGAGAGCGTGAGCTTTAACCAACCTGTGACCATTTTTGGAAAAGGGAATGCGTTATAAAAGGATCTCGTAAAATATCGCGGTTTGAAACCGAAGTTGAATCTGTCTCGCATTAAAGACTTCGAAATAATAGTTGTTACGCCTCTCTACATTTTAGAGTTCTGACTTCCTTTGCAGGTAAGACAAAACTGTTTTATTATAGTCTAAAAGACTTTTTTTGTAGGACTTTCATACATTTAGGTGCTGGAAGGTATTTCTCTCTCTCTCTCTCTCTCTCTCTCTCTCTCTCGAAACGTGTGTTTTTTATTCTTAAATATTAATTGTAAATTATATTGCTTTATGGAGTGTGAAGATTTTTATTAGGAATTTATATGCATTTTTTAATTGTGTAGATTTTTATTACGAATTTGTGTGTATTGAAATTGTAATATTGAATTATTGTAAAACGATTTTCAGCCAACATCATGCGTTTGATAATGAATTTAGAAATAAAATATTGCTGGGTTGCAAAAACATAATACATAATATTTCGTTATTTAAGGTCCAAGCATTTAATTTTGGTCTTAGTTCGAAATATTGATTTTTACTATATTTTAAGTTATTTTGGATATCTTTGGCTTATTCAATATTTAATTTAGATCATAATTCAGTCATACAGAAATTAGAGAATTCGTATGAAGTCGGCAAGCTTTGAATCAATATAATAATTATACGTGTATTTCTGTATCTAGAATATATATCTTAATATGTATTTCTTATTTGAGACTGTTGTCAATTTAACAAAAGTTGTTACGCCGCTCTACATGTTAGATTTCTGACTTCCTTTGCAGTTCGAACCCGGTACCCCTCTTGCACCCCAGCGATATAACCAGCAAAATCGCAAGGAGTGACATTTCCGCAACGGGAGGTCTGAACGAAGTCTTTGCTGGACGAACATTGCTTTACCACCAGTAGCAATGACAAAAATCCTCATAATAAAAGTTGACCAATAGATAAACTTTCATCATATGTGGTGAAGGTAAGTGGCCAGACATAAAAACGCTATCATAATAAAAGAGCATCGACAAATTCTTCCATAATAAGTGGTGGACATGAACCTTCTTTCATAACACCTATGTTATGTTTATTCTTTTATTATTTAACAGTATTCAATGTAATGTGAGGTACTAAAAAGAATTTTTTGAACTTGGAATTTATAAATCAAAACGCTCGACAAATTCTTCCATAATAATTGGTGGACATGAACCTTCTTTCATAACACCTATGTTACGTTTATTCTTTTATTATTTAACAGTATTCAATGTAATGTGAGGTACTAAAAATAATTTTTTGAACTTGGAATTTATAAATCAAAACGCTATCGTAATAAAATAGCATCGTCAAATTCTTCCATAATAAGTGGTGGACATGAACCTTCTTTCATAACACTTATGCTATGTTTATTCTTTTATTATCTAACAGTATTCAATGTAATGTGAGGTACTAAAATGAATTGTTTGAACTTGGAATTTATAAATTATTCAAGTACAACATTCCTTCCTCAAACCATTGCCGATAAAATATACTCGTTTAACATATTTTAATGCTTGGATTGTACCATATTTGTATCTAGAAAAGATTTTCCTTGTTGCACATTTAAAATTTGACTAATTATTGAAGATTAGCAGCAAAAACATATATCCAACATTTACTGAGTTGTCTACATAATAATTTGTGAAAATTTACTCCACACAGGAAATAATTATTAATATAGCAAAGTGAGACTAGCAAGATATTTCTTCATTTTGATTTGCATGCTAAAACCGTCTTATATATATATGTGTGTGTGTGTGTGTGTAATCACGTGAAGAAGGTTGACGCTTGGTGAGTTTAGTTTGCTTTTAATTATTGAACTCTTCACTTCTATTCTACAGCTGAACATTTTTTCCATTGACAACCCCTCCTAAAGTCAATATATATGAATTGAAGATCTATATGTGATGACTATTTTATTGCTTAAGTTCTCCTAATTAGCAGTGGCCTTGTCATTTACGACCTAAAGTATATTTAAATGCTTGGAGCCTGATTGTAGTTCTTACGAATTAACTGTTTGAGTCTTGGTTAAACATATTGTACTTTCCCACTATTTATTTATTCTTCTGATTGTTTTGCCATTGTTACAAATGAAAGTATATTTAGATCATCACCAAAGGATTGTATTTACATAAGAATATGCAGTCATTTTTCTAATCAACCTATTTTTTCTATCTTTTCCATTTCATTTTTTATTTCGAGAATAGATAATTCTAAGACTAGCTTATTTCTAATGCAACTAAAGTTTATTTAATTTTGCACTCCCTTCAGCTTTGGTTTAAAATCCCATTTTTTAACACGTTACACTTAATCGTCACAATGTATGTCAACAGTTTACTGTGATCAATAAATGCAATATGAGCAAACACGTTCGCATTGAGTTTCTCTGTAACGGAGGAAAAATGTATGATCAATATATAGGATGGGCTGATGGACGGACACGAGTATTGATATTTATTTCAACTTCTATAGAGGTGCGTGTTGGGGTGGTGAGTGATTATATAACTTGCGGGAACAAAAGTTTACAAAGCAAAATAAACAAATGAAATTTTTCCATTATGCCTGGAAATGAGAAATTCATTTTGATGGAATAACTACTAGGCATGTTTTGAGTGTTCAATGAAAGAACTAAATAGTTTTAGTACCAGCTAATGGTTCAACTGTTATTTATTACTATTTTGAATTACCAAACCTTGAAAGACAACAGGAAACTAACAAAATATATTCGATTGACGCTCATGAACTGTTAAAAAAGCAATGTAATAGTTTGTCTCGGACAAAATGTAAGCTGAAAAAGTTAAGCGAAGAGCTAAACAGAAAAGATTAACATTAAATAAAGCTTATGGACAGGTTGTTGTGCAAAATAATCAAATCAATATTAAATGAATAGTTACAAGAATATATTAGTTGATATTACTGAGGCACATGAATGAATTAAATCATCTGAAATATGAGTGTATGAAATTATAACCAGTTCTAAAGGTAAGAAGAAATTAATAGCATAAAACAAAAATAAAAAAGGTTGGCTGTTCAAAATGATATAACGTATATAGGATTTGTTTTTACTGTAAGCATCCTGTTTAAGGAGAGACTATCAAAATGTATAAAACTAATATATAAAATATATAAAAGAATTAAGCTAAAAAATTTTGCAAATACTACTGTGTTGAATATTTATAACATGTTTGAAGTATTTCCTATATTTCATGGGGTAAAGTGTCCAAATGAAAGTATAAATTATCAATTAATTTTAAACAAAGTGTTTTCTCTTGTGGATATAAATAGACGATATATTCGTTTTATGAGTAGATATAAGGAAATATTCCACGAGCGAAGTGAAAACATTGTATTATGACGAGAGGAAAATTGTATTTTAAAACAAACGTAGATTTTCTATTTATTATATATTTATATGGCAAAATAAGCGTCGATTTGCGTGGATTTTGTTTTTCTCTATTCTGTGCCAATGCGATTAACGGTTGCATTACTATACCGAAAATGAAGTTCCGAAATTTAAAAAAAAAAACATTTTAAGTCAATAATTTTTACAAATTTAACTCCAACATAAAATGCTTCAAATTTTGTATTTTATCAAATTAATGTTCATTCGAAAATGGAGATATCTTTTATTTTGTTAACACAGTTTTTGAGTGAATTGATGTAGTGAATATTGTTGGGGTCGGAGTACTGTTGAGTCATCACAGAACGGTTGTATCCAACAGACTTCAGAGTGTATACTCGTTCAGAAAGAGTTTAATTATGGTGTGTTTACCTATAAGGATGCTTGTTCTTTATGTTTCTTATATCTGCATGCAAATGTGAATTTGGTGGCCTTGGCAAGCTTGTAGTCTTGGCTAGGTAAGCCTACCGTGCATCATCCCCATGACTCTATTTGTTTGGTATTTGTTTATGCTTTAATTTATGCCCAACAAGAAAACAAAAATGTTAACATGGCATATGTTGGGATGAACTAGCTATATTGCCTGAATATTTAAGGGAACCCCAACGGCCTATTTAGGGTACACAATGATACAGTTGTGGAATGTGGTGATATTGGCCCTATTGTAACCTTTTGTTTTTGAAGACAGTGAAGGTTTAACTTCATAGAAAAATAAGAAACAGATATGCGTCGTCCACTTTGCAGGACCAAACTGTGAATCATTCACATTTTTATCCCAAGAAAAGATTCAGATAACAGACTGAGGAAGGTAAAAGGTATACGTAAACAAAGGCTGACTCAACCTGGGCAAAGGATGGAGGATTCTTGTGAACATCTACCTGACGAATACACGGAGGAATACGGATACCACCGTGACTGTTACTAGAGGTTTACAATGATCCTGTCTAAATTGAAATAATCACCTGTCTTGTCAGACTTGCAACATCTTAAAACCTTCCTGTGGTCAAATGGGTTAAGACATTTGGATGTTGTTTGTTGCAATGCACAGACGAAATGTTTTTGTGCATATTCCACTTGCAGCTTCTATTGGTAGCTGCTGTTTATAAATATGTAACTGTTCATCAACATGATCAGGTTTCTCATAAATAAAGGTAAGCTTTGTTTCTCATTGATTCGGAGCAATTTTATTAGTAACTGAAATAATACAAATATTGGACCTTTACAAACCCACACATATCTAGGGAAACAATTGAGATGATTAATTTGATTAAAGTGACTTATTCGTTTGTACCAAACCAATAAACTGCCCCAGATAATAAAATGCCTTCAGTAACAATTATTTAAAATGTTTAATATATATATATATATATATATATATATATATATATATAAATCTTCCGGTGATCAAGTAAGTCACGCGATGCACCACACCTTTGTCAAGGTTAGTATTAGTCGGTGGTTCGTGGGTATCAGTATGTGTTAGTGTTTGACTGACGTGCCGTTAAACAACAAACAATCAAGCAAACAATGGGGACAAATCCCATTTTCCACTAGCTTGAAGGCATAAGTCGTGATGTTTACATTGTCCTGTTACAAGAGTTTTCTCCAGAAATCTTTGAAGATGTAGCAGTGAACGTAAAAGCAGCTTGGTCTTGTAACACCGAAGAGTTCGTTTAACCTCTAGCATCCATTAAAGTTCTGAATTGGCTTATATAAATGCTTCAAAATCTGTTGCATATGTTTTAAAATATATTTTGTTGTTTGTTGTTGTTGTCGATCTGATCAATCTTACCTCTGTGTTTCAGGGCGATCAGCTAGGGCTTTTTCGAATAAGCTCTAGGTCTCAGCTGAATGAAACAATCGGTTGAAGCTTTCGAAGAATGCAGAGTCGATCATGTATAAAAATACAATTTTATTGATAGCTATGTATTTTTGTTTCTTCAAATATATCCATTTCATACTTGTTACTCAGCTTGAAAATGGCCACTATGCCAATAAGATAGGAAAACTGTGAAAGAATCAGTAAGGATCTTATTTTCCTGAAAATAGTAGATTTTTACACAAATACAACATTTTCACACATTTAAATAAAATTTACACTAATGCCGTTTTTATTCTTCTCCAATAAAAGTTATACTTAAGTTGACCCTGTAAAAGTTCCGTTTAGTCTTGTTAATAAATACGTTCTTTCACTGTCAGAACGTGGGAGTCATTGTAATTTGTTACAGGTATAAAGCAGAGAATGACTCCTGTATAATGTGTCCCAGAGTCACGGACATTGTATTTTAAGTTGTGTATAAAAACAAATAGTATATGCTCTAAGGAGACTTTTCACAGTGCTTGTTTGAATTATCTACAGAAATAAGATTATGCAAATAAAAAAAGCACGATTTCGTTTTTCGCATTTAACCAGTTACAATGGTGTGCCTTCAGGTGTGGAATGCAATATTCTTTGCAACTACACATGTTGTTCATTACCCTTTCATGGTCCTGTGTTGATTGCAGTTGTAACGTCAGCTTGGAATAATATTTTATTCTACTCCTGGGGCTAAGACACTAAGACAGAGAGGTAGACAAAGGATGTAAAATCCTCTGAAATGATTCCTCATGATCTCCGAATTGTCTGTCTCCGAATTGTCCGCTCCGAATTGTCCATCTCCGAATTGCCCTAGAACATGTGGCCTAAAATCTATTGGAGGATAGGATGATTGATGTCTTAATGTTTTTAAATAAATAAAAAGGATAGGCGGGTACCTGGTTCAGAACCTATGTGTCGTATACTATTATCATCTATTTAATTTTACCCTGAAAAAGAAAAAAGCATACTTGGAACCGTTGATGATAAGCAATCAGGTGATATTATTAATTTAAAAGTTTTTCACAGAAGCAATATATTTATAGATGTAAATTTATTATCGAATTACCCAATGTTTTTCATTCTTAGAAGTAATTCAAGTTATAGTTTATATCAGAAAAATACGCTGCTTATGGGAATAACAGGTGGGAACAGTCTGAAGAAAAGGACTTCTGATTTAGTATAATTCCATGTCTGTTCCATATGAAATTATATATAGAAATATGAGAGAGAGAGAGAGAGAGAGAGAGAGAGAGAGAGAGAGAGAGAGAGAGAGAGAGTTTGAATAATGCATAATAGATATACAGACAGAGAGGTGGAAAAAGGATGTGAAAGGATTACTTACTCAAAATACATTGAGTGTCTTAGCCCCAGAAGTGGAGTAAAATATTATTCCAAGCTGACGTTACCACTGCAATCAACACAGGACCACGAAATGTTTATGCGCACCATGTGTAGCTGCAAAGAATATTGCATTCCACACCTGAAGGCACACCATTGTAACTGGTTAAATGCGAAAAACGAAATCGTGCTTCTTTTTTCTATGATGCATTATTGTGCATATATATATATATATATATATATATATATATATATATATATATATATATATATATATATGCACACCTACTTATATTTAGCTACACGTACTCTCTCTCTATCTTCTCTCTCTCTCTCTCTCTCTCTCTCGCTCTCTCTCTCTCTCTCCTCCTCCTCCTCCTATCATATTTCCATATATATTTTCATATGGGACAGACATGGAATTATACTAAATCAAAAGTCCTTTTTTCCTGAAATCCATTTTGTTGTTTTCAAACTATTCCCACCTGTTATTGCCATAAGCAGCGTATTTTTCTGATATAAACTATAACTTGAATTCCTTCCTAGAATGAGAAACATTAGGCAATTCGGTAAGAAATTTACATCTATAAATATATTGCTTCTGTGAGAAAATAATTAAATTATTAATTATCATCTGATTATTAATTAACAACGATTCCATGTATATTTTTTCTTTTTCATGGTAAAATATTAAATAGAGGATGATAATATACGACACATAGGTTCTGAACCAGGTACCCTCCTATCGTTTCTATTTATTTTTAAACATTAAGACATCCTTCATCCTATCCTCCAATAGATTTTAGAACAATCCTAGGCCACTGCCCATCTATTTTGTTTTATTCTTTTTAAACGCCAATACTCTACCCACCACACGATACAAGTTTTTCTATTCACGAAAACAATAGGCCACCCACCATCCTATCGATCAAATTGTTTTTACAGAAGCAGTGGCTCAGTAGCCTTCAAAATACTAAGTAACCAACCTTCAAAATCGTCCAGCAGTGGGGTAATAATTCTTCCTCCGAGTATCACGTATTTCCTCAGATTACTTACATAGCCCACAAGTAACCCCTAGCGGATGTCTGTTGTCCCCTCACTGTTTGTTTATTAATTATTAACACGCCAATTCAAGCGTTTACATTGCACAGGTCGTCGACCCAGTCATTGTTTGTTAGGGTCAGATGTTATTCAATATTTACAATACTTGCTTATAAAAGGCAGACGATGTTTCGGTTGATGCTTTACAAGCAATATCCATTTTAACTTCTTTTCATTCCCTATTCATCATAGGCCTCTCACATAAGCCGGGCGTATTGATCTAAGCAAGTTGAGCAACTGGTTAATCCACATATTGTTGAAGTGTGAACAGCTATTTCTAAGCCTAATTGCAGAACAGTCACTGTTTGTTAGGGTCAGATGTTATTCAATATTTAAGTAAGAGGCAGATTATGTTTCTTTTAATGCTTTACAAGCAATATATCCATTTGAGATTTGTTCATTCCCATAGGCCTCTCACGTAAGCCGAGCGTATTCATCTAAGCAAGTTGAGCAACTGGTTAATCCAGATATTGTTGAAATGTGAATTGCAAGTTGGCTGAGTATAGATTCAGTCTTCTTGTATCAAAAATCATATATAAGCTGTCAATTAGTAGTGGAATTAACATTTTGTTATGGTGACAAAAGAAATTAAGATTATTAAAAGACAGTGGTTTTTCAATTTATAGGATATTTTAAAGTGAACAGGATACAGTAATCTTGTGTGTAGCGTAACTTTGGTACAAAATACACATGTATTAGATGATTTAGTTGACTGGTGCACTAAACTAAATGTGCTGATTGAATAATAATAATAATAATAACAACAATAATAATAATAATGATGATAATAATATTGGCATTAGGTGCATGGCATTTGGGGAAAAACAAGTTTGAAAGTTAAACCTGCATAGCGAGATCATCTATGTACAAGGCTATTTCGTCCTTTTCCCATGGGCGGCTGTTATTGACAGGTTTTACTGTATTTCTTATTTGAATCACTGGAACAGCTTTGTGTATGTGTGTGTGTGTGTGTGTGTGTGTGTGTGTGTGTGTGTGAGAGAGAGAGATGAGGAAAAAGACAGAGAAAACACTTGATCTCAAGAAATAGATATGATAATGATTAGGCAGGGCTTTCTCCATGTTTCCGAGAGGACAACTGGACAATAACAAGTTGGCATTTTTCCAACAGCCAATAACACCCGTATGTATGGTTAAATCGTGACCTATGTTACACATAACCATGTCCTACCTTCTTGTATGATTGACAACATGATGGCGCTATTATTGGAAGATATTCTGCCAATATAAGAGCCCTAGTCATTGCTATAAACTGCAGATTGCGAATTGGAAAAGGGCCGTTGACTTTGGTCTCAAGTATCTAACCCAAACCAGGTTAAATGGTCATCATATAGGAAAGTTCCTGCTTTCAATTAGAACCGTATCAAGTATATTGCTCACAAACCAGTTTACAACAGTGGAACTTCAAGTAGTGGAAATAGATAAGTTTCTATGGCGAAAAATGAACGAGTTGAATTAATTTGCCTGATGTCAAAGATTTTTAGAAAATCTTACATTTGTTTTGGTGCACACTTAGAAATGTTAGAGATGGAAATCGAAGAAGAGATCTATCTATCTATTAAACAAAACTCGTATGGCAAGTAACAGTCGAGTATCTACAAACCTGGTTGTTTAAAATGTGAATTTAATGGCTGTAAGATGTGTCATATCTTATTAATTCATAGTACAAATCTTGAAAACTGGAATATATTTTAAATTTAATCAACATATTTCAAACAATACGCAAAGTAGGCTTTCGGTGGTGTATTTAATTTAACTATCGAAAGCAATATGATGGGGAAACCGAAAGAAATGAATGCGTTAGGATGGAGGGGCATTTTTCGGACATACGACTGCAAAAAACAAATGAAACATTGGCATCGAGCACAACATCTGCTGGTAAAAAGTGGAAAGAAGAAAGAGAAACATTCTGGATTAATCGTTTAGTAGCTGAAACTAATTTTGAAATTCCACCGACGGTGTAACCTCGACCATAGTCTTGTGCATCTTTATTTTATTTTTTTACTTTTCCATACATATGTTTGTTTTCTTCCTTTGGTTTTGGACTAAACGTTGTGTGGGATGATTGAGATAAATAGATTGATTCGCATCTATCTATCTATCTATCTATCTATCTATCTATCTATCTATCTATCTATCTATCTATCTATCTATCTATCAAACAAAAATCATTTCTTAAATACTATTTTGTTTCCAGATGCATAAGATCCCAAGAGACAACATAAGTCAGAGTGATTACGTAGACTAGTTTTGCTTTCTGTATTGTCAGTTTCTTTATATTCAAGATTTTTTTTTTACCTCAACAGGAAATCCTAGAAACATTCCTTTTTGTCCCTTAAGGGCTATTATTTCATTTTTCGCAGCTTTATGATGGAGGTACGCATCTAAAAGATATGCATCATGGTGGTCATGATGCAAAAGCGGTAGATGGAATAAACAATGGATATGCTACTGATTTCCTTTTGAACTTAATATATGTGAGTATGTCTGCGTCTGAATGTGTCTGTGCGTCTGTATGTGTGTGTGAGTTATCCCCAAGCCAAGTAGTTTCACCGGTACCACAATAACTTCAGGTCAGTCCCATGGGTAAGCGTTCTTTGCTCCACTACATATTCATTGATGTTACTACCAAAACCTTGTTATTCAGTTGCACGTCTTAGATGTTCTATTACCAATACCAACAACCTAAGTCGCGGACATATTGTGCGCTCCGGGCTTAGTTGCATTGGCTATATGTCTCAGCCGATTGACACAATTAGTGGAAATGTTTTAAAACATCACTGCCGTTCCAAAACTAATTCAGCTGAGATAATAGTCCGAGTTTTTTTCCTCAACCATCTCCACCCAGAATTCGCTGACGCCTCGCTGTAACTGCACCCGTAGTCGCTTTAAATAAGCGATAACCAAATTTAGTGACATTGACTCGAACACTATGTGCAGTTTTGGTTTCAAATCCCATTTTCGACACGTTAACCTTAATCGTCGTCACAATATATGTCAACAGTTTACTGTGATCCATTAATGCATTATGAACAAAAAAAATTCGATTTGTGTTTCACTGTAACGGAGGAAAAAATGTACGATCAATATATATGTTTGCTGACGTGAATAAAGTTTACATGCATCTCAGGTCTGGAGACAGCTACTTGACAAAAATACATATCACATACCTACATTCTCTTTGTGGCCACATTATATAATGTCATGGTAAAAGATTATAGAGGACGATGGATGTAAATGGCTCATACATATTTTTCTAAAGATTCTTATGTGTGTACATATTGGGGCTTAAAGGCCTGTCAGTTCCATACTGACAGTATGGTGAGGCTTAAAGGCCTGTCAGTTCCATACTGTCAGTATGGTGGGGCTTAAAGGCCTGTCAGTTCCAAACTGTGTATATATTGGGGCTTAAAGGCCTGTCAGTTCCATACTGACAGTATGGTGGGGCTTAAAGGCCTGTCAGTTCCATACTATGTATATATTGGGGCTTAAAGTCCTGTCAGTTCCATACTGACAGTATGGTGAAGATTGAAAGTAAAGTTCAAATTAAGTGAAAAGATAAGACCTAATTGGGTAAGACGGTTTTAGCATGCAAATCAAAATGAAGAAATATCTTGCTAGCCTCATTTTGTTATATTAATAATTATTTCCTATGTAGAGTACATTTTAACAAATTATTATGCAGACAATTCAGTAAATGTTGGATATATGTTTTTGCTGCTAATCTTCAATAATTAGGTAATATTTAAATGTGCAACAAGGAAGATCTTTTCTAGATACAAATATGGTACAATCCAAGCAATAGTACTGGTTTTTTTTTTTTGTTTTTTTTAAAGGATTCACGGTATATATTATGAACATCATCCAAAATACATATATTAAAAAATAATACCGCTCGTATGATGTTTGCTAGAGTTATGGCCCTCTTTGACACGCGACTCAATGCAGTGCACGACAGAATCTTGTAAATGCATCTACTGTTGCAGTTTTTAGTGGATTACTGTGGAAGTTAGTGTATATTATGTTCATGATCAGAAGATATGCATGTTGAATAACTATTGTATTCTCAGTATTTTCAGAGGAGTTATGCCCTTTCTTTGACTATAAGTTAATCTCCACCGTGGCTTAAGTATGGAAGACGTGGGAGGCGGGGTATATTTACGTGAGCATATTACGTCATCATTCCTCTAGTATACCACTGATGTTTACATAATAGAAAACAAATAGGAAGTAAGATAAATTCAACTTATGAACAATGAACCAGTTGATAAGGCTGTCAGATTTGTGCTACTCTGAGAACCTGCCGCTTTTCACTACGGTAACGTAACAATAAATGACAATTTACGTAAACTAAAAATGTATAAAGATACTCCAAGATACGGCTAAGACATGGGCTTTAAAAAAAAATTAAATCAAATTATATCCAAAATTAAATCCAAACTTACCATCAATACATCTAGTTACTGTTGTCTTGCTGTGTAACATGAATTTACTAAACCACGTCACGCGTACAGAAATTTATTGCTTTTACAGGTAAAGAGCTTACAAATATGGCGACATATTGTGTATCAGGTACGTTGGCGATTGGTGGGAAAGAAATCGAGAAATTATCTTATACAAAGTGCTAACAAGGACAACTTCTGGAAAATGCAGAAGTTTCTTTACATTTTACATTCGATAAAATAGGTTCGTCACAAGCAGTTCGTTTACCAGAAAGACATATGTAGAAAATTATTTAGATCACTTCATATGATGTATAGCTGTTTCCCATTTCGATTACACAATGCAGTCATTTATATATGTTAGTGTTAAACAGACTCTTAGGCGGTTACAAGACCAATGTATTTGCATATACTCTACACTAACATCAAAACATTCTGGGGAAAACTCCTGTATCGGGACACTGTTAGCAACAAATATGAATTTTTGTCTTGAAGACTTTGTTAGATATTTTTTTAAAATATTTTTTCACGGCACATGCATACATGAAAGAATGTATTACGCCGAGGTAATTGGAGTGAAGTGTCTTGCCCCTGGATACACTACGGCGGCTGATCCGTCCTGCTCTAGGTAGAATTGGAAAGTTGCACACATTTGGACACCAGTCCGGCACGCTAACCACTGAACCACCACGACTTTAATAGGCTGATTTATTTTAAATGTGCTTTGAACTACGATTTATTACTACTTTTTATATGGGTATTATCTGATTCCAAAATTAAAGTCAAGGGCAAATGTAGGTTGCTTAGCTGCAAAATCTAAAGTAACTAGTTACTCATTAGAGCTAATTATCAATGCACTGCTCTTGGTATGCTATTAGAAATATAGTTTCCGTGTTTACATACACATTGGAGTCTTAAAATAGATCTTCTCAAAGCACTTATGTTAGATACATCCATATCCACATGTATAATTCTCAGAGACGATGTATCTGAAAGTTGCCACTCATGAGCTTACTAACGCGATTTATTTAGATTTTGTAACTTGAAGAAATATCAGGAGATATTTTTTATGAAAGGTGTGCTGAGATTAATTTCCAACAATCATAATGGAATATAAGTGTGGTAGGTAACTGTTTGATTATGTATCACACAACAAGTGACCTAACAATGTTTGACAGTTTGACAGGTTTAAGATATGAAGCTTTGACACCTAGCTGCATCGTTACGTATTTTATAACACGTGAGATTGGTGGCTTTCGCACATTATATTCAGTGATAAAAAGAACGTGTGTCAGGTATAAATATTCAACTCACATGCCCGTGGGCAAGTAAACGTTTCAATATTGATTTTTGTTAAAATCGATGTCCTGATTAATCGATCTATGTTTTATTCTCGGCCTTACTCATAAACATCATGATACACTAATTACTCTTACTCGGACTAGTGCTGCTTGGTCAGGCGGATTGTATTTAAACACGAGATGAGATTGTTCCTACAAGGAATAGTGCTGCTTGGTTAGGCAGATTGTATTTAAACACGAGATGAGATTGTTACTACTCGGACTATTGCTGCTTGGTCAGGCAGATTGTATTTAAACACGAGATGAGATTGTTCTTACTCGAACTAGTGATGCTTGGTCAGGCAGATTGTATTTAAACACGAGATGAGATTGTTCCTACTCGGACTAGTGCTGCTTGGTTAGGCAGATTGTATTCAAACAGGAGATGAGATTGTTCTTACTCGGACTAGTGCTGCTTAATCAGGCAGATTGTATTCAAACACGAGATGAGATTGTTCTTACTCGGACTAGTGCTGCTTAATCAGGCAGATTGTATTTAAACACGAGATGAGATTGTTTTTACTCGGACTAGTGCTGCTCGGTTAGGCAGATTGTATTCAAACACGAGATAAGATTGTTCTTACTCGAACTAGTACTGCTTGCTCAGGCAGATTGTATTCAAACACGAGATGAGATTGTTCCTACTCGGACTAGTGCTGCTTGGTCAGTCAGTGCTGCTATTTAAACACGAGATAAGATTGCCGATAACAAGAATAATTCGGAAGATGATCGGTCTTTCTCACTGCGAGACAATGTTGGAGATACATCTGAGGAGAAGAGCAGATATACCGCTGGGAACACCAAGTAACACCAAGTGTCGGTCTGATCACCTATGCGGATATCATCAAGACACGCCCTACAGCTGGTGCTTCACAGGTGACACCGAAGTTTGGGATTATTGTTGCACTGGAGAATGCGTTATCAAAAGGGATGGCGATATAGCTGAATCAAATATGCAGTGTAGTAGCGGAAACACTTTTGCGTATTGTGGTCCTCGTGGTCTGAAAACTGTCAAAGGAATAAAATGTCGTCTTTCACATCCGTGTGGCACTCACGGAGTAGTGTTCGTAGAGCAGGAGTCATATTGGTGCTATTTAGATGACGAGAACAACTGGGATTATTGTTGTAACCCGATTGACATATGCTCTAATAAAGACGAGGACTGCCTTTGGTGCTATACCGGTGTTGGGATATATCCCTTGGCTAAATGGGCATATTGCACTCCTGAAGAATAGAAGGGAAGAGTTCAATAATTAATTTTAACCTGTTGTCTGTAAGTCATGTCAAAGCAAAGTATACTCATCAGGTATGAACCTTCGTCACTTGATTACACATATATATGAATTGGTATATGTGATAACTATTTAAATCCTTAAGTTCTCCTATTTAGAAGTGGTCTTGTCATTTAGAACCTAAAGTATATTTAAATGCTTGGAGCCTGATTGTAGTTCTTATAAATTAACTGTCAGAGCCGTGGTTAAAGATATTGCACTTTCCCACAATTGATTATGTCGATTTTCTATAAGAATGGACGTGCACGACCAATTCGCAAAACGTTGCCATTGTTACAAATAAATACATACTTAGAGCATCACAAAAAGGCAGCATATATAAAAAGAACATGCAGTCATTTTTTAATGAACCTATTTTTTCTATCCTTTCCATTTCATTTTTTTATTTCGAGAATACTTATTTCTAAAACTAGCTCATTTCTAATGCAGCTAATGTTTATTGAATTTTGCACTCGCTCCACTTTGCTTTAAAATCCCATTCTTCACATGTTAAACTTCATTGCCACAATGTATGTCACAATTTACTTTGATCAATAAATGCAATATGGGCCAACAAATTTGTATTGTGTTTCTCTGTAACGCAGGAAAAAAATGTACGATCAATATATATGTTTGCTGACGTGAATAAAGTATACGTGAGTCCCAGGTCGGGAGTCAGCTGCATGATACAAATGAATATCATATCTAACTTCTGTAAATAAATATCACATGCCTAACTTCCGTAAATAAATATCACATATTTATATTCTGTAATTAAATATCGCATATCTACCTTCTGTAAATAAATATCACATATCTACCTTCTCTAAATAAATAGCACATATCTACCTTCTCTAAATAAATATCACATATTTACCTTCTGTAAATAAATATCACATATCTACCTTCTCTAAATAAATATCACATTTCTACCTTCTTTAAATAGATATCACATATCTACCTTCTCTAAATAAATATCACATATTTACCTTCTCTAAATAAATAACACATATCTACCTTCTTTAAATAAATAGCACATATATACCTGCTGTAAATAAATATCACACATATACCTTCTCTAAATAAATATCACATATCTACCTTCTCTAAATAAATATCACATATATAACTGCTCTAAATAAATGGCACATATCTACCTTCTCTAAATAAATAGCACATATCTACATTCTGTAAATAAATATCACATATTTACCTTCTCTAAATAAATAGCACATATTTAGCTTCTCTAAATAAATAACACATATCTACCTTCTATAAATAAATAACACATATCTACCTTCTCTAAATAAATAACACATATCTACCTTCTATAAATAAATAACACATATCTACCTTCTCTAAATAAATAGCACATATCTACCTTCTCTAAATAAATAACACATATCTACCTTCTCTAAATAAATAACACATATCGACCTTCTCTAAATAAATATCACATATTTACCTTCTCTAAATAAATATCACATATCGACCTTCTCTAAATAAATATCACATATTTACCTTCTCTAAATAAATAACACATATCTAACTTCTCTAAATAAATAACACATATCTAACTTCTCTAAATAAATAGCACATATCTACCTTCTCTAAATAAATAGCACATATCTACATCATGTAAATAAATATCACATATTTACCTTCTGTAAATAAATATCACATGTTTACCTTCTGTAAATAAATAGCAGATACCTATATTCTGTAAATAAATATCACATATCTAACTTCTCTAAATAAATAACACATATCTACCTTCTTTTTGTGCCCACATTTTATAATGTCAGGATAAAAGACTACAAAGAAGGAGGTATAAAAAATGGTTCATATATATTTGTTTAACAATTATTATGTATGTATTCATTGGGGTTTATAGACGGTATGGTGCTGATAAAAAGTAAAGATCTAACAAATTATTAGAAACGATGAAACCTAATTGGTTAAGACAGTTTCAGCATACAAATCAAAATGAAGAAACATCTTTGGTAGCCTTACTTTCTCATATTAATAATTACTTCCTGCGTAGAGTAGATTTTCACAAATTAATATGTAGACAACTCAGTAAATTTTGCAGGTATGTTTTTGCTGCTAATGTTCAATAAATAGGTGAATTTTAAGTGTGCAACAAGGAAGACCTTCTCTAGATAACAATATGGTACAATCCAAGCATTAGAATATGTGAAACTAGTTATAGTTTATCGGCAAGGGTTTCAAAAAGAAATGTTGAACTTGAATAATTCGTAAATTCCAAGCTCAAACAATTCTTTTTAGTACCTCACATTGCATTGAATACTGTTAAATCACATTGCATTGAATACTGTTAAATCACATTGCATTGAATACTGTTAAATCTTACAGGAATAAATGCCTACATAGGCATTAACCAAAAGTGTGCAGCAGACTTGTTGGCATCCATCTGCTCCTTTTGAAGACGAGACCAGTATCGGCAGTAGAAAAATATATCAGAAATTAAATTTTACTAATTGTGAACAGACATCTAAAGTCAAATGGTGTCTGGAATTCGATAACATTAAAGGAGTTCCATGGATTAAGTTTTTAATTTGCCATTTATGATCACAACAAAATTATGATGATTCCAGTTAAAACACTTGGACATAATTTTCGTCAGCAGCATCCTTCAGAATTTTGTTATGGCTACTCCTCCTGAACGGAAAGTCATCCTAACATGGGTTTTCACTAAAAGACTTCTTATGATGTCAGTTGGTCCAAAATGAAAACGGTGTCGGTGTGAGGTTTAATATGGCTGCCATATTGGCCATCTTTAAAATCTTGTTAACACTACTCCTCCTGAATGGAAATTCATATTGACATGGTGTTTTCACCAGAAGACTTCGTATGATGTCTAGTTAGTCCTAAATGAAAATGGTGCCGATCTAATGTCTAATATGGCTGCCACAGTGGCCAGCTTGAAAATCTTGTTATCACTGCTTCTCCTAAATGAATGCTCATATCAGCATGGGGTTTTCACTAAAAGACTTTTTATAATATTTTGTTTATCCTAGATTAAAATGGTACTGATCTGTCGTCCAATATGTAGCCATCATGAAAATATTGTTTTCGCTACTCTTAAATAGAAAGTCATTTTGACATCAGGTTTTCATCAGAAGAGTACTTATGGTGTTTAATTTGTCCTTTTAATGAAAATGACTAATCCTCAATATGGGCACCATAGTGGCTTTCTTGAAAATATTGTTATATCTTTACTCCTCCCAAATAGATGACTATCTCAACATGGGTTTCTTTTACCAATATACTTCTCGTGATACCTATTTGGTCCTAAATGAAAATGGTACCAGTCGTACATCCAGTATGGCTGCCACGATGGCTGTCTTAAAAATCTTGTCATAACTGACCCACTGAATGGATGATCATTATGACATGAGGTTTTCACAAAAAAGACTTTTAATGATGTCTCTTTGTCCTATATGTAAATGAAAATTATACCAGGCTGGCATCCAATGTGTGCACAACAGCGTCTAATTTGAAAATCTTCTTATTGCTGAAGAATATCAGAGATGATTTCAACACCCATCAATTAAAAGGAAGAAGTGGTCTTAACTTGAATTCCTGAAAATTATTTTCGCCCAGTAGAGCGTTGGTCCCCCCTTTAAGGGACTCTTGTTTTGTGTGCATTTGCCTCTCAGTACTTTAGGGAAAAGGTTTGTGTTGATTTGATTTCATTAAAGGCAATGTTTTCTCCAGGTTCTGATGTAAACTAGTACTCAGTATTTTAGTTTTCTAAACGCAGCAAAAGTCTCCACATGTTTCTTGATCAAAGTTGAAAACAGAAATGAAGTCAGAGAGGCATTTTTTTTATCAGTGTTTATAATAATAAGATGAACTGATATTCCCCCGGAATATTCAAGACATCTGCGTGTTTTTCTTTTTTTTGTTTTTTTTTGTTTTTTTAAATTATCTTATAACCACTGACATTGATTTCATCTATGTCCTTAAGCATTGTTTAAACAAATGAAACAATATAATAATAATAATTAATAAATTCAAATATTAAGGTAATAAGTGGTTTTCATTTAAATCGCAAACATTTACAAAAGCAAATTTCAAGTATTTACGTTGCACAGGATCATATTATACAGGCTGATATACCTGACATCTCCCCCTTGATACCTTTTATCGTTTACTGGGTCAATTTCTCGGTCAGTATCAGCTAATACACTAACCGATTTTCCGTATTCAGTTCCATGCTGATCTTTTGTGGGTCAACGGATCGGTCATTTCACTTGTGCATTGTTGACAATCCTGAATCGGCCTCGAATGGGGCTGGAGTAGAATAAGTGTAGGTACTAACATCAGTTCTCTTCCAGTGAAGGTTATCACGTGGAAATGGAGGGCGTCCATTCACAAATGTTGCTGCTTGCTTCTTGTTCATTAGTTTGCCATTGATGTAAAGTCTATCCGCAAGAATTTTAACTCTCAAATTTCTATCTTTCTTCGCTGTCCTGAAAGCTGTCAAAAACGTTTCCGTCGTTCTGCGACATCTTTTGGAAACTGTTCAATTATGCCATGTTTTCCCCTTGTGATGTGAAGATTAGCTTAATTTTAGATATAATCTGATTTCATATGAAAAAGTCCACATCTTAGCCGTATTTTGGAGTATCTTGATAAAGTTGTTAGTTTACGCAACGCATCATTTATTGTTATGTTGCCGTAGTGAAAAGCGGTAGGTTCTCAGTAGCTTGCACAAATCTGATATCTGGATTCTCCATACAGAAAAGTCTAACAGGATTCTCCATACAGAAAAGGCTAACAAGATTCTCCTTACAGAAAAGGCTAACAGGATTCTCCATACAGAAAAGGTTAATAGGATTCATAATTCATAATCTAGGTTTTCTAAACTACTACCATATATTTAATTATACCGTTACAATAGAAAAATATGTTTGGAATCATCGATGATAAACAATTAGATAATATTATTACTTTATTTATTTTCTCACAGAAGCGATATATTTATAGATGTAAATTTCTTACTGAACAACCTAAAATTTCTCATTCTGAGAAGGAATGCACGTTATAGTTTATATGAGAAATGTACTATGCGTGTGGCAATAGCAACTGAAAACGTTTTATTAAATTAAAAAAAAAAAAAAAAACGGATTCAAACAAAAGGACTTTTGATTTAGTGTAATGCATGTGTGTCCCATATGAAAATATTTATGGAAATATGATAGGTGGCGAGAGAGAGAGAGAGAGAGAGAGAGAGAGAGAGAGAGAGAGAGAGAGAGAGAGAGAGAGATAGAGAGAGAGAGAAGGATCATGTAGCTAAATATAGGTAGGTGTGCATACAATTATATATGCACGCGAATGCATAATAAATATACACGCAGAGAGATAGATAAAGCATGTAAAAGGCTAATTTACTAAGATTCAGTACGCACTCAAAAGTTTCGACAAATTATGAAATAAGATCAGTAAAACAGCTGCGTCTAACATACATTTATTACCTTAGTACCAGGTAGGGAGTAAATATTAAACCAAGCTGACGTTACTATGGCAGTCAGCTCAGGACCACGACATGGTTATGAGTAATATGTATCGTTGCAAGGGCTATTGCGTTGCAAGGGCTATTGCCTTGCAAAGACTATTGCGTTACACACCTGATGTCACTTCATGTAAATGGCTGAATGCGAAAAACGAAATCGTTTTTCTATTTGTTTACAATATTTTATCTCTGTAGAAAATGCAAACAAACACGGTACAAAAACTCTGTAGCTTATGATTTTTTTTTTATTCTTCCCAACTTAAAATAAAAGGTTAGTGACCCTGCACACTAATTATACAGGGATTATTCTCTGTTGTATACCTGTACCAAATTACAAATACGTACACTGATTATACAGGGATTATTCTCTGCTTTATACCTGTACCAAATTACAAATACGCACACTGATTATACAGGGATTATTCTCTGCTTTATACCTGTACCAAATTACAAATACGTACACTGATTATACAAGGATTATTCTCTGCTTTATACCTGTACCAAATTACAAATTCGCACACTCATACTACAGGGATTATTCTCTGCTTTATACCTGTACCAAATTACAAATACGTACACTGATTATATAGGGATTATTCTCTGCTTTATACCTGTACCAAATTACAAATACGCACACTGATTATACAGGGATTATTCTCTGCTTTATACCTGTACCAAATTACAAATACGTACACTGATTATACAGGGATTATTCTCTGCTTTATACCTGTACCAAATTACAAATACGTACACTGATTATACAGGGATTATTCTCTGCTTTATACCTGTACCAAAAATATACCCTTGTTCTGACAGCGATAGCGCCCTTTTTATTGTCAAGGCTGCACATAACCTTTAGATGATCAAATCAAGTGTCATTTGAATTGGAAAAGAATAAAAACGGCACTAATCTAAATTTTAATCAATGTGTGAAAATGCAACATTTGTGTAAGAATGTATTATTTTCAGGAAAATTTAATTTTTACCATTTTTTCCCCTATTTTATTGACATAGTAGTCATTTTCAAGTTGAGTAATAAGTATGAAATAAATATATTTGAAATAAAGAACGCGTAACTATCCATGATAAATTATAGATTGCAAACTTTTTTTTAACTTTATGCGACCTGAATACCTTGTAAATGAAAATCTAGTCAAAATCTAAAGATGAGAGTGGGCAGACAGTGCTCATTTTGAAACAGTGGTGAGTGACTACTACCCTCATACTGTATTATTTGCTTGACTTGATTTTGACTGTGCCCTCGCGAATATCACCTAGATCCCATTTCCTCGGTATGCTACTACCTATTACGCTTTAACTGTTTACTACTTACTGTCTTAATAATTCAAGCGTCTAAAACAATACGGACGGTAGGCAAGGAGTGGCCTCTCAGGTCATAATTGGGGGAAAAGAACGCCTTTTATATATTCTATACAAAGTTAAGTGTTAATTTGGACATGTAACACGTTATAAAGTTTTAAATTGTATAAACAAGATATATCTCAATACTACAATCGAGATAACTGACAAACGTGAACAGCTAAGATAAATAGCTACTACTAGTTACATCGTTTTTGATTGATTGATTGATTGATTGATTGAGAAAAATTGCTTATATTAAAATTACAGGCAAAAATTGCAGACGGTAATCGGATGCCACAATCTTGAAAAACGCTTCTGGTTCGAATTAAGTTTTACTTGTAATTTGCCATAAACAATATGATGTGAAAACGATGTACCGCACCTAGGACATACAAGTAGCAGCAAACTCAGCTGCTTTTTATATGTGATTGACTCTGCCTTCTTCGAAACTTCAACCGATTGTTTAATTCAGCTAAGCCCTAGAGCTTATTCGGAAAAGCCCAAAGTGATCCGCATCTTTCTGAAATACAGAGGTAAGATTGATCAGAGCGAGAAAAAAAATACATAGTAAAACATATCTAACAAATTTCGAAGCATTTATATAAGCCAATTCAGCACTTTAATGGACGCTAGAGGTTAAACGTACTTTTCGGTGTTACAAGACCAAGCTGCTTTTACGTTCACTGCTACATCTTTAAATATTTCTGGAGAAAATTCTTGTAACAGGACAATGTAAACATCACGAATAATGCCTTCAAACTAGTGGAAAAGGTGTAAGGGTGCAAATTTCTGTCGATCCACAAGAGCACATTAGCTTTGGGCAAGAGAACAATTAATTAGATTTATGGGGACAGGTGCGTATTAAATCGCTATACTGCAATGATTTTAAGGTCTGTGTCGTGAGAGGAACTGATTCTTAATTAAGCATTCGTTTATTTAACAGTCAGACAGATTGGAAGGAAAAAGGTTAACTTCTATCTTGGTATCGAAAATGTCAGAGTTGAGAGGGTACAGAAACAATTTGTAAGCTAGTGGACGTCGTATTATCTTTTTGAGATTGTCCAGAAACAGTTGCATAAATAGCGCGAAATCTAGAAGGTTACGCTAACCGAATTGTCGCATATTTATAAAAGGCGGTAGATCGGCTACGCTAAATAAGGGGCGTGTTTCCCAGAAGAAATTTCATGGCTTTAATATGCCACATCGGAAAATTTAGTCAGTCTACGTTTTTTCTGCAAGAGAAAAATATAGCGGACTCCGAGATTGAATTTAGAAGAAATTATCTCGTAAAACAATTATTCAACGGACCGGATGTCTGGAAAATTGACGGACACAATTCTGGCGGAAAAAGCAAGCAAGGCTTGAAAGCACAAGGTATTTGCGTCAATCTCATGTAATTTCGTTGATACCAATATAATTATTTGCTTGAATTTATTTGCATGAATTTATTTGTTTAAATTGGTTGATCAATTTTCTTGATATGGGTATAACTGTGTTTGAGTTCATTTATCTGAATTCGTACAATGATCTTCTTTATATAAGTTTGACGAATTATTGGAATTTGTCGTCTTGATTGTTATAGGAATCATGTATTCTAAGAATTTCATGCATTACTTTAGTTGATATGAGTTACGAGAATCCGTGTGAATTCACCGATCTTAGATGATTTCACGTATGATAAAGACTTGAGTGTGTATTGACTGAAATTAAAGTTGTTAAGCCATGAAGTGAGATTTCATGTATGCTGAAGACTTGAATGTGTGTATTCGCTGAAATTAACGTAGTTAAGCCATGTAATGAATTTCATTCATTCATTTGTATAATTGAGACGAGAACGGAACTGTTATGTCTCGTGTGATGTTAATGTGAGTCAGCGATGAAATAGCCGTTAGGAAGTACATTAATCTTATGAAACTAGGTTTGTTTATGGTCTGTCCAATTTGGCCTGACCAGATAGCCTTTGGTATCTGTTTGAATTACGATAGGACGATATCTGACGTAACGAGAGTGGAGTAAGGTTCTATTCCCAGTAGGATATTTGACGGAAGATTTAGGTTGCTTCTCTGTTTATTTTGAAAGGGGAAATAGCTCCATCCACCCACCTACGTATCCAATTACCTACGTATCCACCCACCTACGTATCCAGGTATCCATCTACCCACACAAAGTTGAGGGCCGACAGAGGCGAGACAGAGAGAGTGCGGAGGGGGAAAAATCGAAAGATCAAAGAGAACAGCAACGGTGAATTTGGAGGGTCCAGCATTAACCAGGTTATGCTGTTATGCAGGGACAATGCTATCGATTGTACACTCGATTATATGATGAACTAATTCTATCGTTTAAACAGATCGGCTATTTGCATAAGCATATTCGTTTTCAAATTCAGTAAATGATTTATTTCCAAAAGAAGTGTATCTTCCTAATGTAATGTATTTTCCCAGTTTGTTTATGTAATTGATTAAATTGTTATATTTTATGTACGGGGGCACTTGTTATTCTGTTCAATATATCTGCTCAGATCTCTATTTATTCTATCTATAAGTTGCATAATTTATATTATCATTTACTCGATCCGGGCAATAACACCGAGGTCGATCATCCTCTAGAAAACGATAACCAACCAAATAAAGCGGACACCTTGTAACGAGGGTAGTAAACCACCACCACAAAAGGGGATTTGACCCGTTTTTTTCGTTGATAGTTTGTTCTTTAACGGCACATTAACACACAAAAGCTTATATGTCGCCCAGGAGTGAAGTGCCTTGCCCCGGGACACACGACGGCGGTCTACTCTGCTTGGTCTAGTCAGGTTTTTAGCCGGCGCTCTCCTGGCTACAAGTCAAGCTCGCTAACCGCTGAGCCACCGCGCCTATGATAGGTTATATTAATCTGAACATTTTTGTTAAACCCAGGAATTGATGTTATCGTTGTATAGGAATTATCTGATTTTTCGCACTTAATGTTAGGGATAAAATTAGACTGCTGAATTCTAAAATGTACAGTAATTAGTACATAATTGGAGATATCTTTCAATAGACACTTTTCTTGGTATAAATCTATATTAGAAATGTTAGTTCTGGGTTTGCAGGAAAATTCAAATCTAGCATATGTCTTCTCAAATCGTTTGTCTTAGATAGATCTCTATACCTGTATAATTAACGTAACGCCGCATTAAAATCAAACACTAACATATGCCAATACCCATGGACCGCTGACCAATACTAACCATGGCAAAGGTGTAATGCATCGCGTGATTTACAGGATCTCTGGAAGCTTTATATATATATATATATATATATATATATATATATATATATATATATATATATATATATATATATATATATATATATATATATATATATAACGTTTTGTTAAATTTTTACTGATGGAATATAATAATCTAGGGCAGTTTATTTGTCAGGTACCAAAGAATTAGTCATTGTTATCAAATTAATCATCTGAATGGTTTCTCTAGGTATGTTTCGGTTTGTGAAGGTTCTATATTTGCATTATTTAAGTTATTAATACATTATTGGGAAATCAAGCTTGCCTTTATTAATGAGAAACCTGATCTGGTTAATGAACAGCTAAGTATATATAAACAACACCTAACAAAAGAAGTTGTAAGTGGAATATGCAGATAAACTATGGCAAAACATTAGCAGCAAACGAATACAAAAAATGGAAAAGCAAAAGCTCAAGAAAAAAATATGAAGCTTTTGTTGATGCCCGAAGAGCTAAACTATAAATATCAATATCTCATGAGGTGATCTTAGAATGTAATCTTGCATGAACATACCCTGTAGATTTCTAATTAAAACATAGTTTTAGTTGGTCAGGGTCAGATAAGTCAAATCTGCTAACAGGTACTAGGTGTTGCTGACAAAACTTATCTCCAAACCTTGAAACTAGAATCATCTTAATTTTGGATATGTTGTGATAATAAATGGAAAATTAAAAACTTAATCCTTCGCACTTCTTTTATATTATCGAATTTCAGACAGCATTTGAACTTAGAAGTCGATTCACAATTATTAATATTTAGTTTCTGATATATTTTCCTACTGCCTTTTTTTTGTCTCTCCTTCAAAAGGCAGACGGTTGCCAGAAACAACGTTCCACATTTTTGGTAATACCTATGTCACGATAGAATTTTCAAGGAATTTTTATAATTCAAATTTTTATAATTAAACTTTTTATAATTTTTTTGTATCGTTTAATTTTCAAGGAATTCTAATAAAGACTAATTTTTGTTTTAGAATTCAATTGTCTATAAGTCTTAATAAAACAGAATTTGGAGTGCTGGAGTCCTATAATACATTACACTACAAAAGTGTACTGCATTGATATTTTACGGTGAGAGTAAGAATTAACTAACAGTACACAGTTAAAAGATTATACAGGCAAAATTATGCTTACGCTAGCAAATTCAAAGATCAGACAGGCAAAATTGTGCTGATGCTGGCGAATTCTTTCACGCATACGTAGATCAACAAGTTCATTAGCCGATTCAGCAACTTGAATGTAGAGAGCGTGAGCTTTAACCAACCTGTGACCATTTTTGGAAAAGGGAATGCGTTATAAAAGGATCTCGTAAAATATCGCGGTTTGAAACCGAAGTTGAATCTGTCTCGCATTAAAGACTTCGAAATAATAGTTGTTACGCCTCTCTACATTTTAGAGTTCTGACTTCCTTTGCAGGTAAGACAAAATTGTTTTATTATAGTCTAAAAGACTTTTTTTGTAGGACTTTCATACATTTAGGTGCTGGAAGGTATTTCTCTCTCTCTCTCTCTCTCTCTCTCTCTCTCTCTCGAAATGTGTGTTTTTATTCTTAAATATTAATTGTAAATCATATTGCTTTATGGAGTGTGAAGATTTTTATTAGGAATTTAAATGCATTTTTTAATTGTGTAGATTTTTATTACGAATTTGTGTGTATTGAAATTGTAATATTGAATTATTGTAAAACGATTTTCAGCCAACTTCATGCGTTTCATAATGAATTTAGAAATAAAATATTGCTGGGTTGCAAAAACATAATACATAATATTTCGTTATTTAAGGTCCAAACATTTAATTTTGGTCTTAGTTCGAAATATTGATTTTTACTATAATTTAAGTTATTTTGGATATCTTTGGCTTATTCAATATTTAATTTAGATCATAATTCAGTCATACAGAAATTAGAGAATTCGTATGAAGTCGGCAAGCTTTGAATCAATATAATAATTATACGTGTATTTCTGTATCTAGAATATATATCTTAATATGTATTTCTTATTTGGGACTGTTGTCAATTTAACAAAAGTTGTTACGCCTCTCTACATGTTAGATTTCTGACTTCCTTTGCAGTTCGAACCCGGTACCCCTCTTGCACCCCAGCGATATAACCAGCAAAATTGCAAGGAGTGACATTTCCGCAACGGGAGGTCGGAACGAAGTAATTGCTGGACGAACATTGCTTTACCACCAGTAGCAATGACAAAATCCTCATAATAAAAGTTGACCAATAGATAAACTTTCATCATATGTGGTGAAGATAAGTGGCCAGACATAAAAACGCTATCATAATAAAAGAGCATCGACAAATTCTTCCATAATAAGTGGTGGACATGAACCTTCTTTCATAACACCTATGTTATGTTTATTCTTTCATTATTTAACAGTATTCAATGTAATGTGAGGTACTAAAAAGAATTTTTTGAACTTGGAATTTATAAATCAAAACGCTCGACAAATTCTTCCATAATAATTGGTGGACATGAACCTTCTTTCATAACACCTATGTTATGTTTATTCTTTTATTATTTAACAGTATTCAATGTAATGTGAGGTACTAAAAATAATTTTTTGAACTTGGAATTTATAAATCAAAACGCTATCGTAATAAAATAGCATCGACAAATTCTTCCATAATAAGTGGTGGACATGAACCTTCTTTCATAACACTTATGCTATGTTTATTCTTTTATTATCTAACAGTATTCAATGTAATGTGAGGTACTAAAATGAATTGTTTGAACTTGGAATTTATAAATTATTCAAGTACAACATTCCTTCCTCAAACCATTGCCGATAAAATATACTCGTTTAACATATTCTAATGTTTGGATTGTACCATATTTGTATCTAGAAAAGATTTTCCTTGTTGCACATTTAAAATTTAACTAATTATTGAAGATTAGCAGCAAAAACATATATTCAACATTTACTGAATTGTCTACATAATAATTTGTGAAAATTTACTCCACACAGGAAATAATTATTAATATAGCAAAGTGAGACTAGCAAGATATTTCTTCATTTTGATTTGCATGCTAAAACCGTCTTAGCCAATTAAGTTTGATCGTTTGCATTAATTTATTTCAGAACTTTACTTTCAACCGTCACTATACTGTCACTATTGTGTTGACGGGCCTTTAAGCTCCAATACATACATACATAAGAATCTTTAGACAAATATGTATGAACCAGCAAACATATATATTGATCATACATTTTTCCTCCGTTACAGAGTAACTCAATGCGAAAGTGTTTGCTCATATTGCATTTATTGATCACAGTAAACTGTTGACATACATTGTGACGATTAAGTGTAACGTGTTAAAAAATGGGATTTTAAACCAAAGCTGAAGGGAGTGCAAAATTAAATAAACTTTAGTTGCATTAGAAATAAGCTAGTCTTAGAATTATCTATTCTCGAAATAAAAAATGAAATGGAAAAGATTGAAAAAATAGGTTGATTAGAAAAATGACTGCATGTTCTTATGTAAATACAATCCTTTGGTGATGATCTAAATATACTTTCATTTGTAACAATGGCAAAACAATCAGAAGAATAAATAAATAGTGGGAAAGTACAATATGTTTAACCAAGACTCAAACAGTTAATTCGTAAGAACTACAATCAGGCTCCAAGCATTTAAATATACTTTAGGTCGTAAATGACAAGGCCACTGCTAATTAGGAGAACTTAAGCAATAAAATAGTCATCACATATGTAATCACGTGAAGAAGGTTGACGCTTGGTGAGTTTAGTTTGCTTTTACTTATTGAACTCTTCCCTTCTATTCTACAGCTGAACATTTTTTCCATTGACAACCCCTCCTAAAGTCAATACTGACACAGCACCAAGAGTAGCTAGAGCCTTTCGCAGTGCATCTGTCAAGCGGGTTACAACAATGCTCCCAGTTGTTGTCCTCATCTACATAGCACCAATACGTCGCAAAGCTTTTGTGCACGTTTATTCCGTGAGTGCCACATGGATGTGTTGAACGACATTCTTTTCCGCTGACAGTTGTCCGATTACGAGGACTACAAGACGTAAACGTGGTTCCAGTTCTACCAGTAGGACACGCCATGCTCGATATATATTCTCCTTTAAGTTCAACGCATTTTCCTGTGCAACAATAATCATAATCTTCACTCTCACCTATGTAGCACCAGCTGTAGGGTGTTCCTTGATGATATCCGCATATATGATCAGACCTACACCTGGTGTTACCAGCGGTATATACGCTCTTCTCCTCAGATGTATCTCCAACATTGTCTCGCAGTGAGAAAGACCTACCATCTTCCGAATTATTCTCCTTTTCTGTAATTTCATCTTGTTTTTTATACAATCTGCACAAACTAGCAGCATTAAGCCGAGTAGGAGTAATCCGTACGTCATGATTTTTTGGGTTAAGACCTAAAATAGAATATAAATCAATTAATCAGGTCGAATAGATCATAAATCAATTAATAAGGTAGTACCAGGTCGAGTAGGAGTAAGCCGTACGTCATGATTTTTTGGATTAAGACCTAGAATAAGACATAAATCAATTAATCAGGTCATCGATCAAATATATATATATATATATATATATATATATATATATATATATATATATATATATATATATATATATATATATATTCACTTGCCCAAGGGCATGTGAATTCCATATTTTTACTTGTGTAATGTATTATCAAACACTTACCCACAACACGTATATTTTATTAGGATTGTTGCAAATTAATCTCTGCACATCGTTTATAAACAATATCTCCCGACATTCGACAAGTTACAAAATCTAAATAAACCGCTTTAGTAAGCTCATGAGTGGTGGCAACTGTCAGATACACCGTTACTGAGAAGTATACCCGTGGATGGGGACGTATCTAATCACTGTCACGGAGAATTATACATGTGGATAGGGACCTATCTAGTCACTGAGAATTATACATGTGTATAGGGACCTATCTAATCGCTGCGAATTTTGCATGTGGATAGAGACCTATCTAATCACTGAGAATTATGCATGTGGATGGGGACCCATCTAATCTCTGAGAATTATACATGTGGATAGGGACGTGTCTAATCACTGAGAATTATGCATGTGGATAGGGATCTATCGAATCATCGAGAATTATACAGGTGGATAGGGACGTGTCTAATCACTGAGAATTATGCATGTGGATAGGGACGTGTCTAATCACTGAGAATTTATACATGTGGATAGTGACGTGTCTAATCACTGAGAATTATGCATGTGTATAGGGACCTGTCGAATCATCGAGAATTATACAGGTGGATAGGGACCTAACTAATACAACCGCTTTGAGAAGACTTACTTTTAGACGTCAATGTTTATGTAAACCCGGAAACCACATTTCTCAATGCATACCAAGAGCTGTTCATTAAAAGTTAGCTCTAACGAATAACTAATTACGTTACATTTTGCAGCAAGTAGTCTACTCTTCCCCATGACTTTATTTTTTAAATCAGATAATCCCCATGCAAATGTAGTAATAATTCGCGGTTTACAAAATATTCAAATTACTTTAGCTTATAAGAGCGATGGTGGTTGAGAGGTTAGCGGGCTTGACTCGCGTCCAGGAGCGTGCAGCTTTCCACTCCTGCCTAGAGCAGGACGGGCCATCCGCCATAGTGCGTCCGGGGGCAAGGTATGTACTACAATTACCTGGGCGCAATACACTATTTCGTGTATTCATGTGCAGCTAAAAAGAAATCTAACTTAGTCTTCAAGACAAAATTCGTATTTGTTGCTAACAGTGTCACGATACATGAGTTTTTTTCAGAATGTTTTGAGGGTAATGTAATGAATGTACAAGTACCTTGCTTTTGTAACTGTCTAAGAATCCGTGTAACACTAACAGACATAAAAGGACTGCATTTTCTTATCTAAATGGGAAATAGCTATATATCATATCAATTGATCTAAATAATTTGCTAGATATATATTTCTGGTAAACGAACTGCCTATTTTATCCAATGTAAAATGTGAAGAAACTTTTGCATTTTCCCGAAGTTGTGCTTGTTAGCACTTTGTACAGGATAATTTCTCGATTTATTTCCAGCAATCGACGACTTTCCTGATGCACAAGATGTCGCCATATTTGTCAGGTTTTTTACCTGTAAAAGCAGTAAATGTCTGTATGCGGGACGTGGTTTAGTAATTTCCTAGAAGTTGTGATAGTAAGTTTGGATTTAATTTTGGATATAATTTGATTTCATATGAAAAAGTCCATGTAGTAGCAGTATCTTGGAGTATCTTGATAAACTTCTGAGTTTACGCAACGCATCATGTTTTGTTATGCTGCCGTAGTGAAAAGCGATAGGTCCTCTGAGTAGGTAGCACAAATCGGACAGTCTTATCAACTGGTTCCTCGTATATCTCAATAATCTGAATTCATCTCGTTATTTACTATATAGTCTAACGTGGTTGTACTTTGTGATTTTTGTTTTCAGTTCAAAAATAAACTGTATGGCAGCAACGAAATGGATAGACCACTATATCTGCGATAGACCTGTCGAAACTTAGTGACTTCACAACTATATTATGTCAACTTTCCAAAGTAATAACTAGATCTTTACAACCGATCAGTAGATTTAAATAAATTATTGTGTATATCTCCATTCACCTAGTATAGTACTCTAGACACATACCAATTAGTAGATTTAAATACAATTATTGTGTATATCTCCATTCACCTAGTATAGTACTCTAGACACATACCAATTAGTAGATTTAAATAAAATTATCGTGTATATCTCCATTTATCTAGTATAGTACTCTTGACACATACCAATCAGTGGATTTAAATAAAATTATCGTGTGTATCTCCATTCACCTAGTATAGCACTCTAGACACATACCAATCAGTAGATTTAAATAAAATTATTGTGTATATCTCCATTCACCTAGTATAGTACTCTAGACACATACCACTCTGTTTCGCGGGCATCTGGACCACTGGGTTTTTCTTAATGGGCTTTAAATCTCAGCTTATTGAAACAATCGGTTGAAATGTTTGTAGAAAGCAAAGACGCAAAAACATAAATCTCGCTTAGGAAAATGGCTCCTACTTTGTTGTCTTTAGTATAATACATATTTTTAACATAATATTGCTTTGGGCAAAGACTACCTCGAATGTGACATGTATTTTACAATTGCTTTATCCGCTTTCAAGCAAGGTTTTGCCTATAATTTTACTATCAGTTATCTTTTTTAGAAATCATGTAGCGTGACAGTAAGATCGAAAAATGGTAGCTACTTATCTCAGAAGTCAGAGTTCCATCTGACCTTTCCCACCCCACTTAGATATTTAGACAGATATGTTGGGGTGTGAGGTCGGAGCGCATTCCATATGGAAAGAATGGAATTCGCCGACAACACGCGGTAAATGCATGGGGTAGTCGCCTTAAATAGGCCTGACAATATTAAAATACATTGTATCGAACCCTATGAGCCGATTAATTACGAGCAGTATACATAAGATAAGATAAGATTTATTTATAGTCGGCATGATTTAAAACAATTCAACTTAAGCTCTGATGAGCTTTTCACCCAAATGACATAAAAACAATAAAGACATTAAATCAAGCATGATTAGCAAGATATACAAACACAGCATGAAAACAACACAGCATAATACATAGATACAATTGGACAACAAACATAGCACATAACTTAAAATATAAGCAAGCAAAGCATGTTAAAAAAGCAGCAATAAAGAGTGAAATTAGTATTTAGGTAAATGAAAAAAATAGGTTACTTAAAAATTGTACATTAAAGTCAAGATTGAATTTAAATTTAAAAACAAAAGCACCAATTTAGTACTAAAAGCATGCTGAGATGCAGATTTTGTCTTGCTTAAAAGAAAGGAGATATCAGTTGGGCACTTGATGGTAGCATATGACAAGGACAGTAAAACAAAACAGTAACACAGATATTAGTTGTCGTCATTATGTCAGGAGAGTTGTGTGTGTGTGTGTGTGTGTGTGTCTGTGTTATTTGCAGATATTACATTTACAGTCTTTACCATTCCAGGTCAAAATTAGTGATCTTACTTTTCCACACATCATTGTTTAATCACATGAACGTTAAATGTTGCAGCATCAAATATTTGATCGCAATCGGTCTTTTCTCTACTTATTGTGTCTGTATCAGGATATACTCTGACTTTCCACGTCAAAACAATGTCGGCCGCGATATTTTGGATCACGTAACCATGCAATGTAAGAAACGATGAAGTATATGGTTTCCACTTTGAACTAAAAGCATGCTGAGATGCAGATTTTGTCTTGCTTAAAAGAAAGGTGATATCAGTTGGGCACTTGATGGTAGCATATGACAAGGACAGTAAAACAAAACAGTAACACAGATATTAGTTGTCGTCATTATGTCAGGAGAGTTGTGTGTGTGTGTGTGTGTGTGTGTGTTTTATTTGCAGATATTACATTTACAGTCTTTACCATTCCAGGTCAAAATTAGTGATCTTACTTTTCCACACATCATTGTTTAATCGCATGAACGTTAAATGTTGCAGCATCAACATGCCCGCGACTTAGATTGTCGATATTGATAATAGAACATCTAAAAAGTGCAAGTGAATAACAAGGCTTTGGTAGCAACATTAATGAATATGTAGTGGAGCAAAGAACGATTAGAAATTACCCATGGGACTGACCTGAAGTTCTTATAGTCCCGGTGAAGCTGATTGGCTTGGGGATAGCTCTCAATACAGATGCACACACATCTTCAGACGCATACATACCCACATATATTAAGTTCAAAAGGAAATGAGTAGCATATACATTGGTTATTCAATCTAGCGCTTTTGGATCATGACCACCATGATGGATATTTTTTTTATATGTACCCTCCATCATCATGCTGCGAAAAGTCAAACATTATCCCAAATTTGACAATAAAGAATGTTTGTTGGATTTCTTGTTGAAAGACCAATAAATCTAGACCGTCACATGGAATTAATGGATATAGCACGTAGATAAAAAAAAAATCGAGAGCACTATTAGTCTATGTAATGATTTTGACCAAGGTTGTCTCTTGGGATCTTATGTATCTGGAAACAAAATAGTATTTGTGATATGATTTTTGTTTGATACTAGCTATCAAACAAAAATCATATAGATAGATAGATGCGAATGAATCTATTTATCTCAATCATCCCACACAACGTTTAGTCCAAAAACAAAACAAGAAATCAAAAATACGTTTGAAAAAGGAAACAAAAGAAATAAAAAGTAAAGATACGATCGAGGTTACACCGTCTGTGGAATTTCAAAATTAGTTTCAGCTACTACACGATTTATCCAGAATGTTTCTTTTTCTTCTTTCCACTTTTACCAGCAGATGTTGTGCCTAATGCCAATCACTTCAAAAATTATCTTTACTTCAGTTTGTACTAAAATGTTTAGATACATGTTTTATTTGTTTTTTGCAGTCGGATGTCTGAAAAATGCCCCTCCATCTTAACGCGTTCATTTCTTTCGGTTTCTCCTACATATTGCTTTTGATAGGTAAAATAAATACACCACATATAGCCTACTTTGCGCATTTTTTGAAATATGTTGATTAAATTTAAAATATATTCCAGTTTTCAAGTTTTGTACTACGAAATAATTCGATAATGACACCGCTTACAGCCATTCAATTCACACTGTAAACAACCAGGTTTGTAGATACTCGACTGTTATTTGCCATACGAGTTTTGTTTCATAGATAGATAGATAGATAGATAGATAGATAGATAGATAGATAGATAGATAGATATACAGATAGATATACAGATAGATATACAGATAGATATATAGATAGATCTCTTCTTCGATTTCTATCTCTAACATTTCTAAGTGTGCATAAATATAATAAATATTTGACATCAGGCAAATTAATTCAACTTAAGTTTTACATCACAAAATAGTCGATGATTCAAAGCCTTGAATTCATCAATTGCGCCAACGTACAATTTTGCTCTTAGAAACTTACCTATTTTGACCACTTGAAGTTCCACTGTTGTAAACTGGTTTGTGAGCAATTTGCTTGATACGGTTCTAATTGAAAGCAGGAACTTTCCTATATGATGACCATTTAACCTGGTTTGGGTTAGATACTTGAGACCAAAGTCAACGGCCCTTTTCCAATTCGCAATCTGCAGTTTATAGCAATGACTAGGGCTCTTATATTGGCAGAATATCTTCCAATAATAGCGCCATCATGTTGTCAATCATCTAAGAAGGTTGCAACCCAGGTTACGATTTGACCATACATACGTGTGTTATTGGCTGTTGGAAAAATGCCAACTTGTTATTGTCCAGTTGACCTTTGGGAAAAACTGAGAAAGCCCTGCCTACTCATTAGCATATGTATTTCTTGAGAACCAGTGTTTTTATCTGTCTATTTCCTCATCTCTCTCTCACTCTCTCTCTCTCTCTCTCTCTCTCTCTCTCTCTCTCTCTCTCTCTCTCTCACACACACACACACACACACACACAGAAAGACGTTCCAGTGATTCAAATAAGAAATACAGTCAAACTTGTCAATGGCAGCTGCCCATGGGAAAAGGACGAAATATCCTTGTACACAGGTGATTTTGATATGCAGGTTTACCTTTCAAACTTGTTTTTTTCACCAAATACCATGCACCTAATGCCAGTATTATTTTTATTGTTATTATTATTATTATTATTATTATTATTATTATTATTATTATTATTATTCAATGAACACATTTAATTTAGTGCCCCAGTCAACTCAATCAAATAATGCACGTATATTTTGTACCAAAGTTATGTTCCACACAAGATTACTGCATCCTGTTGACTTTAATATATCCTATAAATTGAAAAACCACCGGCTCTTAATAATCTTAATTTCTTTTGTGCACCATGACAAAACATTAATTTCACCACCAATTGAGAGCCTATATCTGTTTTATGATACAATTAGGCTTAGAAACAGCTGTTAACATTTCAACAATATCTGGATTAACCAGTTGCTCAACTTGTTTAGATGAATACGCTCGGCTTACGTGAGAGGCCTACGGGAGCGAAAAAAGCTTAAAATGAATATTCCTTGTAAAGCATTAAAAGAAACATTGTCTGCCTTTTACGGGCAAGTATTGTAAATATTGAATAACATCTGACCAATACAAACAGTGACTGGTCTGCTTGGGTCGACCACCCGAGCAAAGTAAACGTTGAATTAGCGTGTTAATAATTAGTAAACAAACAGTGAGGGAACACTAGACATCTGCCTGGGGTTGCTTGTGGGTTATGTAAGAAATCTGAAGAAATAAGTGATACTTGGAGGAAGAGGAATTATAACGGCACTGTCGGAAGATTTTGAAGGTTGGTTACTTAGTATTTTCCATAATATTTTGAGGGCTAGTGAGCCATTGTTTCTGTAAAAAAAACAATTGATCGATAGTAGGGTGGATGGCCTATTGTTTTTGTGAAGAGAATAACTTGCATCGTGCGCTGCGTAGAGTAGTTGTCGTATTCAAAGAATAAAACAAAATAGATGGGTAGTGGCCTAGCATTGTTCTAAAATCTATTGATCATCTATTTAATTTTACCCTGAACAAGAAAAAATATACTAGGAATCGTTGATGATTAATAATCAGATGATATTAATTTAATTATTTTCTCACAGAAGCAACATATTTATAGATGTAAATTTCTTACCGAATTACCTAATGTTTCTCATTCTAAGAAGGAATTCAAGTTATAGTTTATAGCAGTTTAGCATTAGTGTAAATTTTATTTAAATGTGCGAAAATGCAGTATTTGTGTAAGAATCTACTATTTTCAGGAAAATAAGATCCTTAGCGATTTTTTCACAGTTTTCCTATCTTATTGGCATAGTGGTCATTTTCAAGCTGAGTAACGAGAACGAAATGGATATATTTGAAGAAACAAAAATACATAGCTATCAATAAAATTGTATAGATTGCTAACATTGGGGGGGGGGGGGGGGTTCGGGGGTGGGGTTGGGTGGTTAACTGATAACCTTCTAAAAGAAAATCTAGTCAAAATGAAAGGATGAGAGTGGGGAGACAATGCACATTTTAAAATAGTGTTGAGTGACTACTACCCTCATACTGTATTCTTCGCTTGACATGACACTGTGCTCTCGGGAATGGCATTTAGCTCCAATGGCATTTAGATCTCATTTCCTCAGCATGTTATAGACTATTATGCTTTAACTGTTTACTAAGTACTGCCGCAATAATTCAAGCGTCTAAAGTTATGCAGATGGTCGGCAAGGGGTGGCCGCTCATGTCAAAATTAGTGGGAAAAGAACGCTTTTTATATATTCTATACAAACGTTTTAATTTTGACAAGTAAAGCGCTAAAAAGTTTAAAATTTTATGAGCACGAGATATCCTACTATTACTATTGAGATGACTTACAAACTTTTACAGCTAAGATAAAGAGCTACTATTTTAGTGTCATGGGTGTTCTACGTAGTTTTTGAGATAGACTGTTTATAGTAAAACTACAGGCTAAAACTGAACGCCGCAATCGGACTCCACTATCTTGAACAACACGTTCGGTTCGAATTAAGTTTTGTTTCAAATTCGCCCATAAACAATATGACGTGAAAACACTGTACCACACCAAGGACATACAAGCAGCAGCAAACTCAGCTTGTTTTTATATATGATCGGCTCTGCCTTCTTCGAAAACTTCAACCGATTGTTTCATTTAAGGTGATCTGCATCTCCCTGAAATACAGAGGTAAGATTGATCAGAGCGACAACAACAAAAATACATTTTAAAACATATGCAACAGATTTCGAAGCATTTATATAAGCCAATTCAGAACTTTAATGGATGCTAGAGGTTAAACGAACTCTTCGGTGTTACAAGACCAAGCTGTTGTTAAGTTCACTGCTACATTTTCAAAGATTTCTGGAGAAAACTCTTGTAACAGGACAATGTAAACATCACGAATTATGCCTTCAAACTAGTGGAAAATGGTATTTGACCCCATTGTTTGCATGATTGTTTTTTGTTTAACGGCACGTCAGTCAAACACTAACACATACCGATACCCACGAACCACCGACTAATACTAACCTTGACAAAGGTGTGGTGCATCGCGTGACTTACAGGATCACTGGAAGCTTTATATATATTAAACATTTTGATTCATTGTTACTGATGACATATTATTATCTGGGGATGTTTATTGGTCATGTAGAAATGAATTAGTCACTTTTATCAAATTAATCATCTCAGTTGTTTCCCTAGGTATGTGTGGGTTTGTAAAGGTCCAATATTAGTATTATTTAAGTTATTCATAAATTACTCCGAATCATTGTTAAACGAAGCTTACCATTATGTATGAGAAACCTGATCAGGTTGATGAACAGTTACATATTTATAAACAACAGCTATCAATAGAAGCTGCAAGTGGAATATGCACATAAACTGTTGACAAAACGATAGTAGCAAATGAATTAAAAAAAGGATAAGCAAAAGTTCCAGAAAACATATGAAGCATTTATCAATGTCAGAAGACCTAAAATGCAATATTATCATCTCATGTAGGGATCTTAGAGTATAATCTTGCATCAACATACCCGGTAGATTTCCAATTAAAATATAGTTTTAGTTGATCAGGGTCAGGTAAATCAAATCTTCTAACAGGTACTAGGTGTTCATTGTGAATATTATTACCATCAATACTTCGAGAATATTTTGTGAAAATCAACCGCTTTTGATACTCATCCCATGATGATAAAAACTAATTAGCTCCAATGATTTTTACCTTTGTATTATTTTACATCCAGACCATATTCTGGATTTTGCTAATCATTTTTTATTCAAAATGTTATTAAATATTGTATGATTTGATAAAGTACACATTCTTTGTTAATACAATACCTGCTTTGGTTGGATTTAATTTGCAACATTTTGTATATTTGTAAAAAAAAATCTTTTTAAGCTAAGTATTACATTTTAAAAGAATGTCTAAATTGAATACATATCAAACATAACATATTGTACGAATATGTTAAATTTGTGCAAATTTATTTTTAACATATGTTGACAAAGTTATATAAATTAATGCAAACAGTAACAAAATAAATTAAATTAACAACAACAAAAGATAAACAAGAACCAAAAATGTTTGCTCTTTATAAACAACTTGGAAAAATAAAACATTTAGAAACAACAAAACTAAGAAAGATGACACAATGAATGAAAAGTTATGATGATATAAAATTGACTGAAAATACTTTGGAAAATATTCATCTACATTACAGCTGTCATTTCTGTGTAATAAACATTTTCTAAAAAAAACATCACCAAATCCGCACTCAAATATTCATCAACCTGTTACAAAACCACACAAACCAGTGTATGAAAAAAATAATAAATTATAAGACATTCCCCAAATGCTATAAAATTCAACCATTTAGTAAAACACAGAAAATGACAACACCACTGATAGCAGCTATGGCCAGAATTGAATCTGACAATACATTTGAATTATTAAGAAACAGGTCAATAAAAAAAAAATATTTTACAAGTCTGTTATCAGTATTTTCCATCTCATTGACTATGTTAGAAAACAATATGTTTTTATTTAAATATGATCATGTGCGCAAGCTAATTTAAATCTGTTATTGACGTTTTGGCAGCTTCAAACTTAATGTTGGAAATAATTGGTTACATAAATATCGTTTGTCAGACAAATAATTCAGTAAATATGTTGAACGCAAGCAAACAAAATATTTGTTAAAACGATTTACAACAGTTTCATGGACACATTACTCACAACTTTGCATAGTCATTTGATCAGAAAAAAATGGTATAAAATGAAAACAAATCTTGTGAAACAATCTGCTGGTATATACATTCAAAGAAACTTACCAGAAAGGTATCCAGTGAATATACGTATAATACATGGTGTTACTAAAGCACCTGTCAAAACAGAATATATGCAACTTGAGAAATTTGCAAACAAATAATTGGTGACAAAGCCAACAGAATAAATGCAACACTTAGATTGGATGGAAATTAAAAATATGAAAGAACAATGGTAGAAGAAGGTAAGCATTAAAAAAGAACTAATCTTGAGGTATTGCTGTCAGTGTTTTGAATTTCAGCTATATTATCATGGCACTGCAGATGCCGTTACTTGATTAAATGTTCCATTAACATTAGTGTCTGTTTGATAAACAACAATTGGAATGGTTGAACAGGGAATAAAATAAACAACACATGATAAAATAAAAACATTTGTCATTGGGAAGTGACGTACAATTGATGAATTATTAAATAAAACTACCAATAATGGAATAATCAGCCTTGAAGAATTCGTTCTCATACTTGATGAACATAACAAGTTACAAAGAAATCAAATAAACGAATAGAGTAAAATATCCATACAGCAAAGAGATAAATAAACAAATCAATGGATGTACACACGGATACATGTAAAACTGCCAACACTAATAATCTATTGTAGTTGTCATCACAGATTGATAGCACGGATAGAGTTTTGTCCATACCATAACAACGCATAGATTGTATCACTGGATATTACAATGTAACAAGGTATTTACATAATAATATTTTATCCTTTTGAGTAACAAAAGTAAACGGAAAGTTATTCAGATACATGAAGGATATCATAACAATGATTGATATGTAAAATCTATTACAATAGGTATGGAAACCATATTGTATATATCACCGAACGTGACACTAACTTATTTGGCTACTAAAGAAAACAACAGACAAAACAAACCCCAACAAAATCAACGAATTAGAAACTATCTGAGACTTTTTGTTGTTTTTACAACTGCCAATATTGTACTTTTGTGTTGACCAGCTATAGTTAAAAAAAAATATGTTGAATGGTATCTTTTTAACAGTACTTGCGTCTATACCTGCTAAAAAAAACTAAAGGGGAAATTTGTTTCCTATTATGTAAATATCAATGGTAAAGCAGAGGAATGATGACGTAATGTGCTCACGTAAATATACCCCGCCTCCCCCGTCTGCCACACTTTAGCCACGATGGAGATTAACTTATAGTAAAAGAAGGGCATAACGCTTCTGAAAATAATGAGAGTACAGTAGTTATTCAACATGCATATCTTCTGATCATGAACATAATATACACTAAATTCCATAGCAATCCACTAAAAACTGCAAGAGCAGATGCATTTACAATATTCTGTCGTGCAATGCATTGAGTTATATATCAAAGAGGGCAATAACTCTAGCAAACATCATACGAGCGGTATTATTTTTCAGTATATGTATTTTGGATGATGTTCATAATATGTGCCGAGACTCACATGAATCCTTTAAACAAGCAAAGCAAAAAAAAAAAAAAAAAAAAAACTTGCCGAACTAGTTACACTATCGAGATTGTGTCCTTCATTGCATTAAGCTGCAACACTAAAAAAGGCGTCAACTCTAGCAATTAATGTAGGAGAAACGTAATTGGTCGAGATGCACATCTTCGGGTTTTAAACATAATATTTAACACGTTTTTTATTGCATTCCATCTAAAACTTGAGTACTAGCTGCCGTGACGAGATTGTGCCATAGGCTGCTTTAAACTAAAAGACAAAATGGACATTAACTCTAAAAAAAAGAAAACTGCGAGAGCAAGGTGATTTGTTAATATGTGCATCGTCAGGTGATTACCGTAACATTTTCCAAGGTTAAAGGCAATCTATCAAATACTGTGGAACTAGTTGAGATTTGAGGTTGTTTCACACACTGCTGCATGATAAAAAAAATATTAACAAAAGAAGAAAAGAAAAAAAAAGATAAAAATCAATAACTCTAAAAAACACAGAAGGAACAACGTGATTTGACCACATACTCATCTTTGGATCATAGCAATAACATTTCCTGAGTCTCATGACAATTAATCAAAAATATAGTGCCTGTTTCGCTAACGAGTGCTGGGCGGAAGCATGCTCGAATTTAGTAATGTAAGTATGGGCTGATGGACGGACACGAGTATTGATATTTATTTCAACTTCAATAGAGGTGCGTGTTGGGGTGGTGAGTGAGTATATAACATGCAGGAACAAAAGTTTACAAAGCAAAATTAACAAATGAAAGTTTTCCATTATGGCTGGAAATGAGAAATAAATTCATTTTGATGGAATGACTACTAGGCATGTTTTGAGTGTTCAATGAAAGAACTAAATAGTTTTAGCACCAGCTAATGGTTCAACTGTTATTTATTACTATTTTGAATTACCAAACTTTGAGAGACAACAGGAACCTAATATATTCGATTGACGCTCATGAACTGTTAAAAAAGCAATGTAATAGTTTGTCTCGGACAAATTGTAATCTGAAAAGATTAAGCGAAGATGTATTAGTTAATATTACTGAGGCACATGAATGAATTAAATCATCTGAAATATGAGTGTATGAAATTATAACCAGTTCTAAAGGTAAGAAGAAATTAATAGCATAAAACAAAAATAAAAAAGGTTGGCTATTCAAAATGATATAACGTATATAGGATTTGTTTTACTGTAAGCATCCTGTTTATGGAGGGACTATAAAAATGTATAAAACTAATATATACAATATATCAAAGAATTAAGCTAAACAATTTTACAAATACTTATGTGTTGAATGTTTATAATATGTTTAAAGTATTTGCTATATTTCACGGGGTAAAGTGTCCAAATGAAAGCATAAATAATAAATTATTTTCAAACAAAGTGTTTTCTCTTATGGTTATAAATAGACGATATATCCGTTTTATGGGTTGCCATAAGGAAATATTCCACGAGCGAAGTGAAAACATTGTATTATCATGAGAGGAAAATTATATTTTAAAACAAACGTAGATTTTCTATTTATTATATATTTATATGGCAAAATAAGCGTCCATTTGCGTGGATTTTTTTTTCTATTCTGTGCCAATGCGATTAATGGTGTCATTACTATACCGAAAATGAAGTTCCGAAATTTTAAAAACATTTTAAGTCAATAATTTTTACCAATTTAACTCCAACATAAAATGCTTCAAATTTTGTATTTTATCAAATTAATGTTTATTCGAAAATGGAGATATCTTTTATTTTTGTTTGTTAACACAGTTTTTGAGCGAATTGATGTAGTGCACATTGATGGGGTCGGATTACTGTTGAGTCATAACAGAACGGTTGTATCCAACAGACTTCAGAGCGAATACTCGTTCAGCAAGAGTTTAATTATTGTGTGTTTAACTATAATGATGTTTGTTCTTTATGTTTCTTATTTCTGCATGCAAATGTGAATTTGGTGGCCTTGGCAAGCTTGTAGTCTTGGCTAGGTAAGCCTACAGTGCATCACCCCCATGACACTATTTCTGTGGAATTTGTTTATGCTTTAATTTATGCCCAACAAGAAAACAAAAATGTTAACATTGCAAATTTTAGGATGCACTTGTTATATTGCCTGAATATTTAAGGGAACCCCAAGGGGTCTATTTAGGGTACACAATGATACAGTTGTGGAATGTGGTGACATTGCCCCTATTGTAATCTTTTCTTTTTGAAGACAGTGAAGGTTTAACTTCATAGAAAAATAAGAAACAGATATGCATATTCCACTTTGCAGGACCAAACTGTGAATCATTCACATTTTTATCCCAAGAAAAGATTCAGATAACAGACTGAGGAAGGTAAAAGGTATATGTAAACAAAGGCTGACTCAACCTAGGCAAAAGATGGAGGTTTCTTGTGTATATCTACCTGACGAACTACACGGAGGAATACCGGTACCACCGTGACTGTTACTAGAGGTTTACAATGAACCTGTCCCAGTTGAAATCATCACCTGTCTTGTCAGAACTTGCAACATTTTAAAAACCTTCCTGTGGCCAAATGGGTTACGACATTTGGATGCTGTTTGTTGCTATGCACAGACGAAATGTTTTTGTGCATATTCCACTTGCAGCTTCTATTGGTAGCAGTTGTTAATAAATATTTAACTGTTCATCAACCTGATCAGGTTTCTCATAAATAAAGGTAAGCTTCGTTTCTCGTTGATTCGGAGTAATTTTATTATTAACTGAAATAATACAAATATTGGACCTTTACAAACCTACACATACCTAGGGAAACAATTGAGAAGATTAATTTGATTAAAGTGACTTATTCGTTTGTACCAAACCAATAAACTGCCTCAGATAATAAAATGCCTTCAGTAACAATTAATCAAAATGTTATATATATATATATATATATATATATATATATATATATATATATATATATATATATATATATATATATATATATATATATATATATACAATAACAATCTAGCAAACAATGTGGTCAAATCCCATTTTGCTTGAAGGCATAATTCGTGATGTTTACATTGTCCTGTTACAAGAGTTTTCTCAAGAAATCTTTGAAGATGTAGCAGTGAACATAAAAGCAGCTTGGTCTTGTAACACCGAAGAGTTCGTTTAACCTCTAGCATCCACTAAAGTTCTGAATTGGCTTATGTAAATGCTTCAAAATCTGTTGTATATGTTTTAAAATGTATTTTTTTTTTTTTTTGTCGCTTTGATCAATCTTACCTCTGTATTTCAGGGCGATCACCTAGGGCTTTTTCGAATAAGCTCTAGGTCTCAGCTGAAAGAAACAATCGGTTGAAGATTTCGAAGAAGGCAGAGCCGATTATATATAAAAGCCAGCTGAGTTTGCTGCTACATGTATGTCCTTGGTGTGTTACACCGTTTTCATATCATATTGCTTATGGGCAAATTAGAAACAAACACTTTATTTAGACGCTTGAATTATTGCGGCATTATGGTGAAGATTGAAAGTAAAGTTCTAAAAAAATTAATGGAAACTATAAAACCTAATTGGCTAAGACGGTTTTAGCATGCAAATCAAAATGAAGAAATATCTTGCTAGCCTCATTTTGTTATATTAATAATTATTTCCTGTGTGGAGTAAATTTTCACAAATTATTATGCAGACAATTCAGTAAATGTTGGATATATGTTTTTGCTGCTAATCTTCAATAATTAGGTAATATTTAAATATGCAACAAAGAAGATCTTTTCTGGATATAAATATGGTACAATCCAAGCAATAGTTCTGCAATTTTTTTAAAAAGGATTCACGGTATATATTATGAACATCATCCAAAATACATATATTGAAAAATAATACCGCTCGTATGATGTTTGCTAGAGTTATGGCCCTCTTTGACACGCGACTCAATGCAGTGCACGACAGAATCTTGTAAATGCATCTGCTGTTGCAGTTTTTAGTGGATTACTGTGGAAGTTAGTGTATATTATGTTCATGATCAGAAGATATACATGTTGAAAAACTATTGTATTCTCAGTATTTTCAGAGGAGTTATGCCCTTTCTTTGACTATAAGTTAATCTCCACCGTGGCTTAAGTATGCCAGACGGGGGAGGCGAGGTATATTTACGTGAACATATTACGTCATCATTCCTCTAGTATACCACAGATGTTTACATAATAGAAAACAAATAGGAAATAATATAAATTCAACTTAAGGACATGTACAATGAACCAGTTGATAAGGCTGTCAGATTTGTGCTACTCTGAGAACCTGCCGCTTTTCACTACGGTAACGTAACAATAAATGATAATTTGCGCAAACTAAAAATTTATCAAGATACTCCAAGATACGGCTAAGACATGGGCTTTAAAAATTTTTTAAATCAAATTATATCCAAAATTAAATCCAAACTTACCATCAAAACATCAAGTTACTGTTGTCTTGCCGTGTAATATGAATTTACTAAACCACGTCACGCGTACAGAAATGTATTGCTTTTACAGGTAAAGAGCTTACAAATATGGCGACATCTTGTGTATCAGGTACGTTGGCTATTGGTGGGAAAGAAATCGAGAAATTATCTTATACAAAGTGCTAACAAGCATAACTTCGGGAAAATACAGAAGTTTCTTTACATTTTACATTCGATAAAATAGGTTCGTCACAAGCAGTTCATTTACCAGAAAGACATATGTAGAAAATTATTTAGATCACTTCATATGATGTATAGCTGTTTCCCATTCCGATTACATAATGCAGTCCTTTATATATGTTAGTGTTAAACGGACTCTTAGGCGGTTACAAGACCAATGTATTTGCATATACTCTACACTAACATCAAAACATTCTGAGGAAAACTCCTGTATCGGGACACTGTTAGCAACAAATATGAATTTTTGTCTTGAAGAATTTGTTAGATATTTTTTTAAAATATTTTTTCACGGCACATGAATACATGAAAAAATGTATTACGCCGAGGTAATTGGAGTCAAGTGCCTTGCCCCTGGATACACTACGGCGGCTGATCCGGCATGCTCTAGGTAGAATTGGAAAGTTGCACACATTTGGACACCAGTCCGGCACTCTAACCACTGAACCACCACGACTTTAATAGGCTGATTTATTTTAAATGTGCTTTGAACTACGATTTATTACTACTTTTTATATGGGTATTATCTGATTCCAAAATTAAAGTCAAGGGCAAATGTAGGTTGCTTAGCTGCAAAATCTAAAGTAACTAGTTACTCATTAGAGCTAATTATCAATGCACTGCTCTTGGTATGCTATTAGAAATGTGGTTTCCGGGTTTACATACACATTGGCGTCTTAAAATAGATCTTCTCAAAGCAGTTGTGTTAGATACGTCCATATCCACATGTATAATTCTCAGAGACGATGTATCTGAAAGTTGCCACTAATGAGCTTACTAACGCGATTTATTCAGATTTTGTAACTTGACGAATATCGGGAGATATTTTTTTTATAAAAGGTGTGCTGAGATTAATTTCCAACAATCATAATGGAATATAAGTGTGGTAGGTAACTGTTTGATTATGTATCACACAATAAGTGACCTAACAATGTTTGACAGTTTGACAGGTTTAAGATATGAAGCTTTGACACCTTGCTGCATCGTTACGTATTTTATAACATGTGAGATTGGTGGCTTTCGCACATTATATTCAGTGATAAAAAGAACGTGTGTCTGGTATAAATATGCAACTCACATGCCCGTGGGCAAGTAAACGTTTAAATATTGATTTTTGTTAAAATCGATGTCCTGATTAATCGATCTATGTTTTATTCTCGGCCTTACTCATAAACATCATGACACACTAATTACTCCTACTCGGACTATTGCGCTTGGTCAGGCAGATTGTATTTAAACACGAGATGAGATTGTTCCTACAAGGACTAGTGCTGCTTGGTTAGGCAGATTGTATTTAAGCACGAGATGAGATTGTTCCTACTCCGACTAGTGCTGCTTGGTCAGGCAGATTGTATTCAAACACGAGATGAGATTGTTCTTACTCGGACTAGTGATGCTTGGTCAGGAAGAGTGTATTCAAACACGAGATGAGATTGATTTTACTCGGACTAGTGCTGCTTAATCAGGCAGATTGTATTCAAACACGAGATAAGATTGTTCTTACTTGGACTAGTGCTGCTTGGTCAGGCAGATTGTATTCAAACACGAGATGAGATTGTTCCTACTCGGACTAGTGCTGGTTGGTCAGGCAGATTGTATTCAAACACGAGATAAGATTGTTCCTACTCGGACAAGTGCTGCTATTTAAACACAAGATAAGATTGCCGATAACAAGAATAATTCGGAAGATGATCGGTCTTTCTCACTGCGAGACAATGTTGGAGATACATCTGAGGAGAAGAGCAGATATACCGCTGGTAACACCAAGTGTCGGTCTGATCACCTATGCGGATATCATCAAGACACACCCTACAGCTGGTGCTTCACAGGTGACAACGAAGTTTGGGATTATTGTAGCACTGGAGAATGTGTTATCAAAAGGGATGGCGATATAGCTGAATCAAATATGCAGTGTAGTAGCGGAAACACTTTTGCGTATTGTGGTCCTCGTGGTCTGAAAACTGTCAAAGGAATAAAATGTCGTCTTTCACATCCGTGTGGCACTCACGGAGTAGTGTTCGTAGAGCAGGAGTCATATTGGTGCTATGTAGATGACGAGAACAACTGGGATTATTGTTGTAACCCGATTGACAAATGCTCTAATAAAGACGAGGACTGCCTTTGATGCTATACCGGTGTTGGGATATATCCCTTGGCTAAATGGGCATATTGCACTCCTGAAGAATAGAAGGGAAGAGTTCAATAATTAATTTAAACCTGTTGTCTGTAAGTCATGTCAAAGCAAAGTATACTCATCAAGTATGAACCTTCGTCACTTGATTACATATATATATATATGAATTGGTATACGTGATAACTATTTAAATGCTTAAGTTCTCCTATTTAGAAGTGGTATTGTCATTTAGAACCTAAAGTATATTTAAATGCTTGAAGCCTGATTGTAGTTCTTATAAATTAACTGTCAGAGCCATGGTTAAAGATATTGGACTTTCCCACAATTGATTATGTCGATTTTCTATAAGAATGGACGTGCACGACCAATTCGCAAAACGTTGCCATTGTTACAAATAAAAGCATACTTAGAGCATCACAAAAAGGCAGCATATATAAAAGAACATGCAGTCATTTTTAATGAACCTATTTTTTCTATCCTTTCCATTTCATTTTTTATTTCGAGAATACTCATTTCTAAAACTAGCTTATTTATAATGCAGCTAATGTTTATTGAAGTTTGCACTCGCTCCAGTTTGCTTTAAAATCCAATTCTTCACATGATAAACTTAATTGCCACAATGTATGTCAACAATTTACTTTGATCAGTAAATGCATTATGGGCCAACAAATTTGTATTGTGTTTCTCTGTAACGCAGGAAAAAAATGTACGATCAATATATATGTGTTTGCTGACGCGAATAAAGTATGCGTGAGTCTCAGGTCTGGAGTCAGCTGCATGATACAAATGAATATCATATCTAACTTCTGTAAATAAATATCACATACCTACCTTCTGCAAATAAATATCACATATTTACCTTCTCTAAATAAATATCACATATCTACCTTCTGTAAATAAATATCACATATCTACCTTCTCTAAATAAATATCACATATTTACCTTCTGTAAATAAATATCACATATTTACCTTCTGTAAATAAATATCACATGTCTACCTTCTCTAAATAAATATCACATATCTACCTTCTCTAAATAGATATCACATATCTACCTTCTCTAAATAAATATTATATATTTACCTTCTCTAAGTATATATCACATATCTACCTGCTGAAAATAAATATCACATATATACCTGCTGTAAATAAATATCACACATATACCTTCTCTAAATAAATAGCACATATCTACCTTCTCTAAATAAATGGCACATATCTACCTTCTCTAAATAAATAGCACATATCTACATTCTGTAAATAAATATCACATATTCACCTTCTGTAAATAAATAGCACATATTTACCTTCTCTAAATAAATAGCAGATATCTACATTCTGTAAATAAATATCACATATTTACCTTTCTGTAAATAAATATCACATATCTACCTTCTCTAAATAAATAGCACATATCTATATTCTGTAAATAAATATCACATATCTAACTTCTCTAAATAAATAACACATATCTACCTTCTCTTTGTGCCCACATTTTATAATGTCATGATAAAAGGCTACAAAGAAGGAGGTATAAAAAATGGTTCATATATATTTTTTTAAAAATTATTATGTATGTATTCATTGAGGTTTACAGACAGTATGGTGCTGATTAAAAGTAAAGATTTAACAAATTATTAGAAACGATCAAACCTAATTGGTTAAGACAGTTTCAGCATACAAATCAAAATGAAGAAACATCTTTGGTAGCCTTACTTTCTCATAGTAATAATTACTTCCTGCGTAGAGTAGATTTTCACAAATTAATATGTAGACAACTCAGTAAATTTTGCAGGTATGTTTTTGCTGCTAATGTTCAATAAATAGGTGAATTTTAAGTGTGCAACAAGGAAGACCTTCTCTAGATAACAATATGGTACAATCCAAGCATTAGAATATGTGAAACTAGTTATAGTTTATCGGCAAGGGTTTGGAAAAGAAATGTTGAACTTGAATAATTCGTAAATTCCAAGCTCAGACAATTCTTTTTAGTACCTCACATTGCATTGAATACTGTTAAATCACATTGCATTGAATACTGTTAAATCTTTCAGGAATAAATGCCTACATAGGCATTACCAAAAGTGTGCAGCAGACTTGTTGGCATCCATCTGCTCCTTTTGAAGAAGAGACCAGTATCGGCAGTAGAAAAATATATCAGAAATTAAATTTTACTAATTGTGAACAGACATCTAAAGTTAAATTGTGTCTGGAATTCGATAACATAAAAGGAGTTCCATGGATTAAGTTTTTAATTTGCCATTTATGATCACAACAAAATTATGATGATTGTAGTTAAAACACTTGGACATAATTTTCGTCAGCAGCATCCTTCAGAATTTTGTTATGGCTACTCCTCCTGAACGGAAAGTCATCATAACATGGGTTTTCACCAAAAGACTTCTTATGATGTCTAGTTGGTCAAAACTGAAAACGGTGTCGGTGTGAGGTCCAATATGGCTGCCATATTGGCCATCTTTAAAATCTTGCTAACACTACTCCTCCTGAATGGAAAGTCATATTGACATGGTGTTTTCACCAGAAGACTTCGTATGATGTCTAGTTAGTCCTAAATGAAAATGGTGCCGATCTAATGTCTAATATGGCTGCCACAGTGGCCAGCTTGAAAATCTTGTTATCACTGCTTCTCCTAAATGAATGCTCATATCAGCATGGGGTTTTCACTAAAAGACTTTTTATAATATTTTGTTTATCCTAGATTAAAATGGTACTGATCTGTCGTCCAATATGTAGCCATCATGAAAATGTTGTTTTCGCTACTCTAAAATAGAAAGTCATTTTGACATCAGGTTTTCATCAGAAGAGTACTTATGGTGTTTAATTAGTCCTTTTAATGAAAATGACTAATCCTCAACATGGGCACCATGGTGACTTTCTTGAAAATATTGTTATATCTTTACTCCTCCCAAATAGATGACTATATCAACATGGGTTTTCTTGTACCAATATACTTCTCGTGATACCTAGTTGGTCCTAAATGAAAATGGTACCAGTTGTGCATCCAGTGTGGCTGCAACGATGGCTGTCTTAAAAATCTTGTCATAACTCCCCACTGAATGGGTGATCATTATGACATGAGGTTTTCACAAAAAGACTTTTAATGATGTCTCTTTGTCCTATATGTAAATGAAAATTGTACTTGGCTGGCATCCAATATGTGCACCACAGCAGCTAATTTGAAAATCTTCTTATTGCTGAAGAATATCAGAGATGATTTCAACACCCAGCAATTAAAAGGAAGAAGTGGTCTTAACTTGAATTCCTGAAAATTATTTTCGCCCAGTAGAGCGTCGGTCCCTGTAAGGGACTCTTGTTTTGTGTGCATTTGCCTCTCAGTACTTTAGGGAAAAAGTTTGTGTTGATTTGATTTCATTAAAGGCAATGTTTTCTCCAGGTTCTGATGTAAACTAGTACTCAGTATTTTAGTTTTCTAAACGCAGCAAAAGTCTCCACATGTTTCTTGATCAAAGTTGAAAACAGAAATGAAGTCAGAGAGGCATTGGTCTTTTTTATCAGTGTTTATATCAATCAGTAAAAACTGTAGCGTCAAGTTTCATGATTAAATTATGTCATAGTGCTGCGGATGTATCAGAGTTGCAGAAAACGCTCACTCCATATTTCATTAAAACTAGCGGCTACCAACTCTTTGAACTAACTTCTTTAAAATACCATATAATTATCTTACTTCCTTAACGGTGAAAAAAAAACTGTATTGGAGGCTTTTATAAGCTGCTAATCCCCTAGCTTAGGTTAATTGTTAAGCAATCACGTAGGCATCACTCAATATATTTACCAGCGATGCATTACCAAATCAGCATGAGCAAAGAACAGCTCCTTTTTTCATGCAGGACAAGTGAGAGCTAATTATAGGTTACCAATGAAATATGGAGAGAACAAATAGTGCTGTTCCCCATTCATTGGTCATGTAACCGATGAATGGGGAACAGGGTTATTTGTGTTCTCATAAGTTGGAGGGACCTGAAAATGGAACCACAGCTGGCGGATGAATATTAAGAATTTACCATTGTCTTTCAAGAAATTCATAATGATAATGTCACATTTTGTTTGCATGCTCAAGATTCCTTTCAGGCAAATTAGATAACACTCTTTTTGACAAGCCAGATGGACAACTCGCTTAGAATCTGGGAGGGGCCTAATCTAGATTTAGACGGGCACTGGACATTGGGCTATCTGATTTTTTTTAGCTTTGTTCATAATTGTTCTTCTGTTTTTTGTATATTATTGCCATCCTCCTCCTCATTTTCACCATTATGCCAGTCATGATCATTACTATTGGCATTGTTGTTGTTATTATTATCATCATCATTATGGTTGTTATTGTTTCAAATGTTCAGATTTACCCCTCACTAAAACTGCAGGGTTTATACATGTAATCATCTTGGTTTAGTTTACTGCCTGTAAAAACGTTTACAAATTCAGTAAACGTTTTTACGAAGATACTTGTGGCTGTCATTGGCACAGGAACTACCTGTTCAAATTAAACGATATATTTCCATATCTCTGCCTACAAGGATTGCATACACATAGTAGGATTTTCATGTTAATTATTCCCTTAAGTACGTATCTTTGATCTTCACTTTGAATGAGGCATCAATAGGAACAAGCAGTTAACGAAAATTGATTATAGTGCACATTACACACTGGGCTGATTTACTGATAACGTGGATACACATTTCTTTAAACTACCGCATTTACCTTTAAACAACAGATTTGTTAACAGAACCTTTCATTAGTAACATTTTATTTTACACGTACACTATTTTAAGTTTGTAAGCCACTCCATACTTTTTTAGCTATTGTAGATGCTACAAAGCATCCCATGCGCATGTCCAGGCAGTACGTTGTTTTGCTTTTTTTATTTATTTTTTATTTATGATTTACATATATGAAACATTATCACGAGAATCCTTGGGATGTTTTACTGAACCTGTCAGTTATATTCAGCAAAGACATGTCTTATGAACTGAATCTTGTCTAGGGTTTCCCTTTGACCCGTACTCCCGGGTTTTGACGCGTGGATTTCATATTTGACCCCAAAATGACGATCGTGCATTCCGCCTTATCTATACTTGCCTCTCTTGAGACTATAATCAGTACCAAATAATAACCTTTGACCTTCTTGCTGTTTGAACGAGAAAGCATGAGCACCTGCCTGACCAGCTAATCATTTAGCATTGTTATCGGGAGCAGATAAGTACCGCATTCGATTGGCCGATAATTTTACATAGATATCAACTTTGATCTTTTGTTTTGAGAAGATATATGTAAAGGGATTGTTTGAGCGACACTGATTGAGATAATTGGAATTTAACACCTCTTTATAAAGTCAGACGGCGAATCACCTGTGATGGCCAGAAATTATAAATGGCGGAAGGAAACCAAAGAGAATTTATTGCAGTAAGTACCACTTGTTTTTTTTTTTTTTTTTTTTTTTTTGTTGATGATGATGCTATAATATCCACTCAAAATCACTGTGATTATTGGTTCCAATTGATTCTCTCTATAATTGGTCGCGATTCTAGTATATATGTAAATTATTTCATATTTGATCATTTCTAACATTACTGTTACACCGTGAACATCATACTATTATTAATGGCATGAAATTTTCAAATTTAACTTTCACATACATAAATACAATGGCTAAAAAAAATTTGACTTATTTCTCAGGGAAACGTAAACGTGAGACTGATTCAGATTGTGAAACTGAACATGGCAGTCAGAAACGGAAAGAAGACACTCCTTCAAAATGCACACGAAAATTCAGGGATGCATGGAGGAAAATCGACGAGTGATCTTAGTGTATGATCTTGTCAATAGTGCCAGGGATTATTGGTCCTGAAACCATTAAGAAAGACTACACACAGTTTAAGATGATTCTGAAAAATATGAGGGGAAAAAGTCTGAAGTTGGTGTGTTTGGAGCTTTTTGAGAACTATGTTTCTGTGTTTTCAATAAATGTAAATGAGTTTTTTAAAAGTGCGTTTTTCTTTCTGTGTGTTGATTTAAACATTTTGACTATTAATCTTCAAATTTTGACTCCTGGAAATTTCAACCGTAGAGTCAATGACCCTTCAGTTTCAAATCCTAAGCGAAACCCTGTTGCCATATTAAGAGGTGAAAGACGTAGAGCAATGAAACGATAGTAGATGTTAGTGAGAAACAATAGTAGATGTTAGTGAGATCATGGTGATTGACCAATGGACTACATTCCTGACGTTAACCTCGAATGCCCAGAGGAGATTCAAGATCTGTCTTCAAGGATATATTAGAAAAATATTCAGAAATGTCCAAACTTATCAAAATATGGAAAACTTGCATCAGTAAAATACACATTTTGTTTACGTGTTAGTTTACCTAGTACTTTTCCGAAGAAAAGCTGTTCTATATTCAAAGCAGATAATTTAGGATTAATCCCTCTTGGCGTCCACAATCTTAAGTTCTTGTTCAATTTTCTACCTCGCATGGGTATGCTTTACTTTTTATTTCGGACTGTCACTGTAGCACATTATGGTTCTATTCTAACGGCAATCACCACAGCAGGCGAGACACAGCATACCTCCAACCCATGCTTAGAATATTTGTTTTAGGTGTTAGTTTATCTAGTACTTTTCCTACGAAACGCTCTTTTATATTCAAAGCAGATTTTTTATGATTGATTTTCGTCGACTTTTATAGCAAAACATTATTTTTCTTTGGGAAAGGTTCCATATGGCTTTGACCGTTTCTATTGCTACTGCAGGTCATATAATGATGGTTCTTTAAACTAGCAGTAGTTATGATAATCTACAATTCCATATATCTCCAAACGTTCGTGAATATATCCGTGTATGTATTTCGGTAACTTTTTAGAGATATTTTATGCCTTCGACACGCTACATACTATTAATGCAAAATACAGTTAAGTGCTTTATCAGCATTAATCCCGAGATTTTACGAGTCATCTTCTAATATAGCATGCTATATATGCTATATATACGCTGATACATGATGACTGCTTTTGGTAGCGGCTGTGGCTATAGCAGACTTAGCAATCTTAAATTTGAAAATATTTATTCACCAAAATATTTCTTAGAACAAATGCTATTCTAAATTTAGGGGACTATCCCATTGTGTTTCTTTTCTTTGACCTAACGTCTAATCTTTACAGTGATGGGGAAACTAGCCAGTATAAAAACTTCAAGAACTTGGCTAATCTGTGCCACCACAAAATAACCACGGACTTAAAGCAGAATCACAAGTATCTTTCCACAAGCCATGGCAAGAACCCCTGTGATGGCAATGGTGGTACAGTGAATCGCCTAGTTGCTCGAGCCAGCTTGTAAGTAACGGTAGAAGGTCACCCGGGGATCTCTGGGTGACTTGGCATAGAATGACCCATTTCTATTGTAGCTGTTCTTGGTATAGAGATTCGCCTAATGAATATACTCTGTGTATATTTTGTATACAATTTTTTTTCGCTATCGTTTCACCGGGAGTCGCTGTAGCTCAGTTGGTAGAGTGTCGGACTCATAATCCATGGGTCGCGGGTTTCATACCCGACCAGGCCAGTCCGGGTCGGCTGTCTAGGTGTGTCCTTGGGAAAGGGACTTAACTCCCATTTCCTCGGCATGTTATGCCAATAATGTGTTAAAAGTGTCCTTAAAACCAACAAAAGAAAACAAACTCTATCGTTCAGAGATGTCGACGAAATGCAAGCGCTTTAAAGTCGCAGGGGATAACCATGAGACATGCCTGGCGTGTACAAAATGCTCGTCATTGCATTCATGCAATGTTTGTGCTTCGTGGGCCGAGGAGATATGGTCCAGTGTCTTCAGAAAACAGCGCAAGGGCTGCAGATCGTCGGACCAGCATGTTTTGAGTATACATCCAAACTGAGAATCGCTAGCTAGCTTTGCCATACGAGTTTTGTTTCATAGATAGATAGATAGATAGATAGATAGATAGATAGATAGATAGATAGATAGATATACAGATAGATATACAGATAGATATATAGATAGATCTCTTCTTCGATTTCTATCTCTAACATTTCTAAGTGTGCATAAATATAATAAATATTTGACATCAGGCAAATTAATTCAACTTAAGTTTTACATCACAAAATAGTCGATGATTCAAAGCCTTGAATTCATCAATTGCGCCAACGTACAATTTTGCTCTTAGAAACTTACCTATTTTGACCACTTGAAGTTCCACTGTTGTAAACTGGTTTGTGAGCAATTTGCTTGATACGGTTCTAATTGAAAGCAGGAACTTTCCTATATGATGACCATTTAACCTGGTTTGGGTTAGATACTTGAGACCAAAGTCAACGGCCCTTTTCCAATTCGCAATCTGCAGTTTATAGCAATGACTAGGGCTCTTATATTGGCAGAATATGTTCCAATAATAGCGCCATCATGTTGTCAATCATCTAAGAAGGTTGCAACCCAGGTTACGATTTGACCATACATACGTGTGTTATTGGCTGTTGGAAAAATGCCAACTTGTTATTGTCCAGTTGACCTTTGGGAAAAACTGAGAAAGCCCTGCCTACTCATTAGCATATGTATTTCTTGAGAACCAGTGTTTTTATCTGTCTATTTCCTCATCTCTCTCTCACTCTCTCTCTCTCTCTGTCTCTCTCTCTCTCTCTCTCTCACACACACACACACACACACACACACACACACACACAGAAAGACGTTCCAGTGATTCAAATAAGAAATACAGTCAAACTTGTCAATGGCAGCTGCCCATGGGAAAAGGACGAAATATCCTTGTACACAGGTGATTTTGATATGCAGGTTTACCTTTCAAACTTGTTTTTTTCACCAAATACCATGCACCTAATGCCAGTATTATTTTTATTGTTATTATTATTATTATTATTATTATTATTATTATTATTATTATTATTCAATGAACACATTTAATTTAGTGCCCCAGTCAACTCAATCAAATAATGCACGTATATTTTGTACCAAAGTTATGTTCCACACAAGATTACTGCATCCTGTTGACTTTAATATATCCTATAAATTGAAAAACCACCGGCTCTTAATAATCTTAATTTCTTTTGTGCACCATGACAAAACATTAATTTCACCACCAATTGAGAGCCTATATCTGTTTTATGATACAATTAGGCTTAGAAACAGCTGTTAACATTTCAACAATATCTGGATTAACCAGTTGCTCAACTTGTTTAGATGAATACGCTCGGCTTACGTGAGAGGCCTACGGGAGCGAAAAAAGCTTAAAATGAATATTCCTTGTAAAGCATTAAAAGAAACATTGTCTGCCTTTTACGGGCAAGTATTGTAAATATTGAATAACATCTGACCAATACAAACAGTGACTGGTCTGCTTGGGTCGACCACCCGAGCAAAGTAAACGTTGAATTAGCGTGTTAATAATTAGTAAACAAACAGTGAGGGAACACTAGACATCTGCCTGGGGTTGCTTGTGGGTTATGTAAGAAATCTGAAGAAATAAGTGATACTTGGAGGAAGAGGAATTATAACGGCACTGTCGGAAGATTTTGAAGGTTGGTTACTTAGTATTTTCCATAATATTTTGAGGGCTAGTGAGCTATTGTTTCTGTAAAAAAAACAATTGATCGATAGTAGGGTGGATGGCCTATTGTTTTTGTGAAGAGAATAACTTGCATCGTGCGCTGCGTAGAGTAGTTGTCGTTTTCAAAGAATAAAACAAAATAGATGGGTAGTGGCCTAGCATTGTTCTAAAATCTATTGATCATCTATTTAATTTTACCCTGAACAAGAAAAAATATACTAGGAATCGTTGATGATTAATAATCAGATGATATTAATTTAATTATTTTCTCACAGAAGCAACATATTTATAGATGTAAATTTCTTACCGAATTACCTAATGTTTCTCATTCTAAGAAGGAATTCAAGTTATAGTTTATAGCAGTTTAGCATTAGTGTAAATTTTATTTAAATGTGCGAAAATGCAGTATTTGTGTAAGAATCTACTATTTTCAGGAAAATAAGATCCTTAGCGATTTTTTCACAGTTTTCCTATCTTATTGGCATAGTGGTCATTTTCAAGCTGAGTAACGAGAACGAAATGGATATATTTGAAGAAACAAAAATACATAGCTATCAATAAAATTGTATAGATTGCTAACATTGGGGGGGGGGGGGGGTTCGGGGGTGGGGTTGGGTGGTTAACTGATAACCTTCTAAAAGAAAATCTAGTCAAAATGAAAGGATGAGAGTGGGGAGACAATGCACATTTTAAAATAGTGTTGAGTGACTACTACCCTCATACTGTATTCTTCGCTTGACATGACACTGTGCTCTCGGGAATGGCATTTAGCTCCAATGGCATTTAGATCTCATTTCCTCAGCATGTTATAGACTATTATGCTTTAACTGTTTACTAAGTACTGCCGCAATAATTCAAGCGTCTAAAGTTATGCAGATGGTCGGCAAGGGGTGGCCGCTCATGTCAAAATTAGTGGGAAAAGAACGCTTTTTATATATTCTATACAAACGTTTTAATTTTGACAAGTAAAGCGCTAAAAAGTTTAAAATTTTATGAGCACGAGATATCCTACTATTACTATTGAGATGACTTACAAACTTTTACAGCTAAGATAAAGAGCTACTATTTTAGTGTCATGGGTGTTCTACGTAGTTTTTGAGATAGACTGTTTATAGTAAAACTACAGGCTAAAACTGAACGCCGCAATCGGACTCCACTATCTTGAACAACACGTTCGGTTCGAATTAAGTTTTGTTTCAAATTCGCCCATAAACAATATGACGTGAAAACACTGTACCACACCAAGGACATACAAGCAGCAGCAAACTCAGCTTGTTTTTATATATGATCGGCTCTGCCTTCTTCGAAAACTTCAACCGATTGTTTCATTTAAGGTGATCTGCATCTCCCTGAAATACAGAGGTAAGATTGATCAGAGCGACAACAACAAAAATACATTTTAAAACATATGCAACAGATTTCGAAGCATTTATATAAGCCAATTCAGAACTTTAATGGATGCTAGAGGTTAAACGAACTCTTCGGTGTTACAAGACCAAGCTGTTGTTAAGTTCACTGCTACATTTTCAAAGATTTCTGGAGAAAACTCTTGTAACAGGACAATGTAAACATCACGAATTATGCCTTCAAACTAGTGGAAAATGGTATTTGACCCCATTGTTTGCATGATTGTTTTTTGTTTAACGGCACGTCAGTCAAACACTAACACATACCGATACCCACGAACCACCGACTAATACTAACCTTGACAAAGGTGTGGTGCATCGCGTGACTTACAGGATCACTGGAAGCTTTATATATATTAAACATTTTGATTCATTGTTACTGATGACATATTATTATCTGGGGATGTTTATTGGTCATGTAGAAATGAATTAGTCACTTTTATCAAATTAATCATCTCAGTTGTTTCCCTAGGTATGTGTGGGTTTGTAAAGGTCCAATATTAGTATTATTTAAGTTATTCATAAATTACTCCGAATCATTGTTAAACGAAGCTTACCATTATGTATGAGAAACCTGATCAGGTTGATGAACAGTTACATATTTATAAACAACAGCTATCAATAGAAGCTGCAAGTGGAATATGCACATAAACTGTTGACAAAACGATAGTAGCAAATGAATTAAAAAAAGGATAAGCAAAAGTTCCAGAAAACATATGAAGCATTTATCAATGTCAGAAGACCTAAAATGCAATATTATCATCTCATGTAGGGATCTTAGAGTATAATCTTGCATCAACATACCCGGTAGATTTCCAATTAAAATATAGTTTTAGTTGATCAGGGTCAGGTAAATCAAATCTTCTAACAGGTACTAGGTGTTCATTGTGAATATTATTACCATCAATACTTCGAGAATATTTTGTGAAAATCAACCGCTTTTGATACTCATCCCATGATGATAAAAACTAATTAGCTCCAATGATTTTTACCTTTGTATTATTTTACATCCAGACCATATTCTGGATTTTGCTAATCATTTTTTATTCAAAATGTTATTAAATATTGTATGATTTGATAAAGTACACATTCTTTGTTAATACAATACCTGCTTTGGTTGGATTTAATTTGCAACATTTTGTATATTTGTAAAAAAAAATCTTTTTAAGCTAAGTATTACATTTTAAAAGAATGTCTAAATTGAATACATATCAAACATAACATATTGTACGAATATGTTAAATTTGTGCAAATTTATTTTTAACATATGTTGACAAAGTTATATAAATTAATGCAAACAGTAACAAAATAAATTAAATTAACAACAACAAAAGATAAACAAGAACCAAAAATGTTTGCTCTTTATAAACAACTTGGAAAAATAAAACATTTAGAAACAACAAAACTAAGAAAGATGACACAATGAATGAAAAGTTATGATGATATAAAATTGACTGAAAATACTTTGGAAAATATTCATCTACATTACAGCTGTCATTTCTGTGTAATAAACATTTTCTAAAAAAAACATCACCAAATCCGCACTCAAATATTCATCAACCTGTTACAAAACCACACAAACCAGTGTATGAAAAAAATAATAAATTATAAGACATTCCCCAAATGCTATAAAATTCAACCATTTAGTAAAACACAGAAAATGACAACACCACTGATAGCAGCTATGGCCAGAATTGAATCTGACAATACATTTGAATTATTAAGAAACAGGTCAATAAAAAAAAAATATTTTACAAGTCTGTTATCAGTATTTTCCATCTCATTGACTATGTTAGAAAACAATATGTTTTTATTTAAATATGATCATGTGCGCAAGCTAATTTAAATCTGTTATTGACGTTTTGGCAGCTTCAAACTTAATGTTGGAAATAATTGGTTACATAAATATCGTTTGTCAGACAAATAATTCAGTAAATATGTTGAACGCAAGCAAACAAAATATTTGTTAAAACGATTTACAACAGTTTCATGGACACATTACTCACAACTTTGCATAGTCATTTGATCAGAAAAAAATGGTATAAAATGAAAACAAATCTTGTGAAACAATCTGCTGGTATATACATTCAAAGAAACTTACCAGAAAGGTATCCAGTGAATATACGTATAATACATGGTGTTACTAAAGCACCTGTCAAAACAGAATATATGCAACTTGAGAAATTTGCAAACAAATAATTGGTGACAAAGCCAACAGAATAAATGCAACACTTAGATTGGATGGAAATTAAAAATATGAAAGAACAATGGTAGAAGAAGGTAAGCATTAAAAAAGAACTAATCTTGAGGTATTGCTGTCAGTGTTTTGAATTTCAGCTATATTATCATGGCACTGCAGATGCCGTTACTTGATTAAATGTTCCATTAACATTAGTGTCTGTTTGATAAACAACAATTGGAATGGTTGAACAGGGAATAAAATAAACAACACATGATAAAATAAAAACATTTGTCATTGGGAAGTGACGTACAATTGATGAATTATTAAATAAAACTACCAATAATGGAATAATCAGCCTTGAAGAATTCGTTCTCATACTTGATGAACATAACAAGTTACAAAGAAATCAAATAAACGAATAGAGTAAAATATCCATACAGCAAAGAGATAAATAAACAAATCAATGGATGTACACACGGATACATGTAAAACTGCCAACACTAATAATCTATTGTAGTTGTCATCACAGATTGATAGCACGGATAGAGTTTTGTCCATACCATAACAACGCATAGATTGTATCACTGGATATTACAATGTAACAAGGTATTTACATAATAATATTTTATCCTTTTGAGTAACAAAAGTAAACGGAAAGTTATTCAGATACATGAAGGATATCATAACAATGATTGATATGTAAAATCTATTACAATAGGTATGGAAACCATATTGTATATATCACCGAACGTGACACTAACTTATTTGGCTACTAAAGAAAACAACAGACAAAACAAACCCCAACAAAATCAACGAATTAGAAACTATCTGAGACTTTTTGTTGTTTTTACAACTGCCAATATTGTACTTTTGTGTTGACCAGCTATAGTTAAAAAAAATATGTTGAATGGTATCTTTTTAACAGTACTTGCGTCTATACCTGCTAAAAAAAACTAAAGGGGAAATTTGTTTCCTATTATGTAAATATCAATGGTAAAGCAGAGGAATGATGACGTAATGTGCTCACGTAAATATACCCCGCCTCCCCCGTCTGCCACACTTTAGCCACGATGGAGATTAACTTATAGTAAAAGAAGGGCATAACGCTTCTGAAAATAATGAGAGTACAGTAGTTATTCAACATGCATATCTTCTGATCATGAACATAATATACACTAAATTCCATAGCAATCCACTAAAAACTGCAAGAGCAGATGCATTTACAATATTCTGTCGTGCAATGCATTGAGTTATATATCAAAGAGGGCAATAACTCTAGCAAACATCATACGAGCGGTATTATTTTTCAGTATATGTATTTTGGATGATGTTCATAATATGTGCCGAGACTCACATGAATCCTTTAAACAAGCAAAGCAAAAAAAAAAAAAAAAAAAAAACTTGCCGAACTAGTTACACTATCGAGATTGTGTCCTTCATTGCATTAAGCTGCAACACTAAAAAAGGCGTCAACTCTAGCAATTAATGTAGGAGAAACGTAATTGGTCGAGATGCACATCTTCGGGTTTTAAACATAATATTTAACACGTTTTTTATTGCATTCCATCTAAAACTTGAGTACTAGCTGCCGTGACGAGATTGTGCCATAGGCTGCTTTAAACTAAAAGACAAAATGGACATTAACTCTAAAAAAAAGAAAACTGCGAGAGCAAGGTGATTTGTTAATATGTGCATCGTCAGGTGATTACCGTAACATTTTCCAAGGTTAAAGGCAATCTATCAAATACTGTGGAACTAGTTGAGATTTGAGGTTGTTTCACACACTGCTGCATGATAAAAAAAATATTAACAAAAGAAGAAAAGAAAAAAAAAGATAAAAATCAATAACTCTAAAAAACACAGAAGGAACAACGTGATTTGACCACATACTCATCTTTGGATCATAGCAATAACATTTCCTGAGTCTCATGACAATTAATCAAAAATATAGTGCCTGTTTCGCTAACGAGTGCTGGGCGGAAGCATGCTCGAATTTAGTAATGTAAGTATGGGCTGATGGACGGACACGAGTATTGATATTTATTTCAACTTCAATAGAGGTGCGTGTTGGGGTGGTGAGTGAGTATATAACATGCAGGAACAAAAGTTTACAAAGCAAAATTAACAAATGAAAGTTTTCCATTATGGCTGGAAATGAGAAATAAATTCATTTTGATGGAATGACTACTAGGCATGTTTTGAGTGTTCAATGAAAGAACTAAATAGTTTTAGCACCAGCTAATGGTTCAACTGTTATTTATTACTATTTTGAATTACCAAACTTTGAGAGACAACAGGAACCTAATATATTCGATTGACGCTCATGAACTGTTAAAAAAGCAATGTAATAGTTTGTCTCGGACAAATTGTAATCTGAAAAGATTAAGCGAAGATGTATTAGTTAATATTACTGAGGCACATGAATGAATTAAATCATCTGAAATATGAGTGTATGAAATTATAACCAGTTCTAAAGGTAAGAAGAAATTAATAGCATAAAACAAAAATAAAAAAGGTTGGCTATTCAAAATGATATAACGTATATAGGATTTGTTTTACTGTAAGCATCCTGTTTATGGAGGGACTATAAAAATGTATAAAACTAATATATACAATATATCAAAGAATTAAGCTAAACAATTTTACAAATACTTATGTGTTGAATGTTTATAATATGTTTAAAGTATTTGCTATATTTCACGGGGTAAAGTGTCCAAATGAAAGCATAAATAATAAATTATTTTCAAACAAAGTGTTTTCTCTTATGGTTATAAATAGACGATATATCCGTTTTATGGGTTGCCATAAGGAAATATTCCACGAGCGAAGTGAAAACATTGTATTATCATGAGAGGAAAATTATATTTTAAAACAAACGTAGATTTTCTATTTATTATATATTTATATGGCAAAATAAGCGTCCATTTGCGTGGATTTTTTTTTCTATTCTGTGCCAATGCGATTAATGGTGTCATTACTATACCGAAAATGAAGTTCCGAAATTTTAAAAACATTTTAAGTCAATAATTTTTACCAATTTAACTCCAACATAAAATGCTTCAAATTTTGTATTTTATCAAATTAATGTTTATTCGAAAATGGAGATATCTTTTATTTTTGTTTGTTAACACAGTTTTTGAGCGAATTGATGTAGTGCACATTGATGGGGTCGGATTACTGTTGAGTCATAACAGAACGGTTGTATCCAACAGACTTCAGAGCGAATACTCGTTCAGCAAGAGTTTAATTATTGTGTGTTTAACTATAATGATGTTTGTTCTTTATGTTTCTTATTTCTGCATGCAAATGTGAATTTGGTGGCCTTGGCAAGCTTGTAGTCTTGGCTAGGTAAGCCTACAGTGCATCACCCCCATGACACTATTTCTGTGGAATTTGTTTATGCTTTAATTTATGCCCAACAAGAAAACAAAAATGTTAACATTGCAAATTTTAGGATGCACTTGTTATATTGCCTGAATATTTAAGGGAACCCCAAGGGGTCTATTTAGGGTACACAATGATACAGTTGTGGAATGTGGTGACATTGCCCCTATTGTAATCTTTTCTTTTTGAAGACAGTGAAGGTTTAACTTCATAGAAAAATAAGAAACAGATATGCATATTCCACTTTGCAGGACCAAACTGTGAATCATTCACATTTTTATCCCAAGAAAAGATTCAGATAACAGACTGAGGAAGGTAAAAGGTATACGTAAACAAAGGCTGACTCAACCTAGGCAAAAGATGGAGGTTTCTTGTGTATATCTACCTGACGAACTACACGGAGGAATACCGGTACCACCGTGACTGTTACTAGAGGTTTACAATGAACCTGTCCCAGTTGAAATCATCACCTGTCTTGTCAGAACTTGCAACATTTTAAAAACCTTCCTGTGGCCAAATGGGTTACGACATTTGGATGCTGTTTGTTGCTATGCACAGACGAAATGTTTTTGTGCATATTCCACTTGCAGCTTCTATTGGTAGCAGTTGTTAATAAATATTTAACTGTTCATCAACCTGATCAGGTTTCTCATAAATAAAGGTAAGCTTCGTTTCTCGTTGATTCGGAGTAATTTTATTATTAACTGAAATAATACAAATATTGGACCTTTACAAACCTACACATACCTAGGGAAACAATTGAGAAGATTAATTTGATTAAAGTGACTTATTCGTTTGTACCAAACCAATAAACTGCCTCAGATAATAAAATGCCTTCAGTAACAATTAATCAAAATGTTATATATATATATATATATATATATATATATATATATATATATATATATATATATATATATATATATATATATATATATACAATAACAATCTAGCAAACAATGTGGTCAAATCCCATTTTGCTTGAAGGCATAATTCGTGATGTTTACATTGTCCTGTTACAAGAGTTTTCTCAAGAAATCTTTGAAGATGTAGCAGTGAACATAAAAGCAGCTTGGTCTTGTAACACCGAAGAGTTCGTTTAACCTCTAGCAGCCACTAAAGTTCTGAATTGGCTTATATAAATGCTTCAAAATCTGTTGTATATGTTTTAAAATGTATTTTTTTTTTTTTTTTGTCGCTTTGATCAATCTTACCTCTGTATTTCAGGGCGATCACCTAGGGCTTTTTCGAATAAGCTCTAGGTCTCAGCTGAAAGAAACAATCGGTTGAAGATTTCGAAGAAGGCAGAGCCGATTATATATAAAAGCCAGCTGAGTTTGCTGCTACATGTATGTCCTTGGTGTGTTACACCGTTTTCATATCATAATGCTTATGGGCAAATTAGAAACAAACACTTTATTTAGACGCTTGAATTATTGCGGCATTATGGTGAAGATTGAAAGTAAAGTTCTAAAAAAATTAATGGAAACTATAAAACCTAATTGGCTAAGACGGTTTTAGCATGCAAATCAAAATGAAGAAATATCTTGCTAGCCTCATTTTGTTATATTAATAATTATTTCCTGTGTGGAGTAAATTTTCACAAATTATTATGCAGACAATTCAGTAAATGTTGGATATATGTTTTTGCTGCTAATCTTCAATAATTAGGTAATATTTAAATATGCAACAAAGAAGATCTTTTCTGGATATAAATATGGTACAATCCAAGCAATAGTTCTGCAATTTTTTTAAAAAGGATTCACGGTATATATTATGAACATCATCCAAAATACATATATTGAAAAATAATACCGCTCGTATGATGTTTGCTAGAGTTATGGCCCTCTTTGACACGCGACTCAATGCAGTGCACGACAGAATCTTGTAAATGCATCTGCTGTTGCAGTTTTTAGTGGATTACTGTGGAAGTTAGTGTATATTATGTTCATGATCAGAAGATATGCATGTTGAATAACTATTGTATTCTCAGTATTTTCAGAGGAGTTATGCCCTTTCTTTGACTATAAGTTAATCTCCACCGTGGCTTAAGTATGCCAGACGGGGGAGGCGAGGTATATTTACGTGAACATATTACGTCATCATTCCTCTAGTATACCACTGATGTTTACATAATAGAAAACAAATAGGAAATAATATAAATTCAACTTAAGGACATGTACAATGAACCAGTTGATAAGGCTGTCAGATTTGTGCTACTCTGAGAACCTGCCGCTTTTCACTACGGTAACGTAACAATAAATGATAATTTGCGCAAACTAAAAATTTATCAAGATACTCCAAGATACGGCTAAGACATGGGCTTTAAAAAATTTTTAAATCAAATTATATCCAAAATTAAATCCAAACTTACCATCAAAACATCAAGTTACTGTTGTCTTGCCGTGTAATATGAATTTACTAAACCACGTCACGCGTACAGAAATGTATTGCTTTTACAGGTAAAGAGCTTACAAATATGGCGACATCTTGTGTATCAGGTACGTTGGCTATTGGTGGGAAAGAAATCGAGAAATTATCTTATACAAAGTGCTAACAAGCATAACTTCGGGAAAATACAGAAGTTTCTTTACATTTTACATTCGATAAAATAGGTTCGTCACAAGCAGTTCATTTACCAGAAAGACATATGTAGAAAATTATTTAGATCACTTCATATGATGTATAGCTGTTTCCCATTCCGATTACATAATGCAGTCCTTTGTATATGTTAGTGTTAAACGGACTCTTAGGCGGTTACAAGACCAATGTATTTGCATATACTCTACACTAACATCAAAACATTCTGAGGAAAACTCCTGTATCGGGACACTGTTAGCAACAAATATGAATTTTTGTCTTGAAGAATTTGTTAGATATTTTTTTAAAATATTTTTTCACGGCACATGAATACATGAAAAAATGTATTACGCCGAGGTAATTGGAGTGAAGTGCCTTGCCCCTGGATACACTACGGCGGCTGATCCGGCATGCTCTAGGTAGAATTGGAAAGTTGCACACATTTGGACACCAGTCCGGCACTCTAACCACTGAACCACCACGACTTTAATAGGCTGATTTATTTTAAATGTGCTTTGAACTACGATTTATTACTACTTTTTATATGGGTATTATCTGATTCCAAAATTAAAGTCAAGGGCAAATGTAGGTTGCTTAGCTGCAAAATCTAAAGTAACTAGTTACTCATTAGAGCTAATTATCAATGCACTGCTCTTGGTATGCTATTAGAAATGTGGTTTCCGGGTTTACATACACATTGGCGTCTTAAAATAGATCTTCTCAAAGCAGTTGTGTTAGATACGTCCATATCCACATGTATAATTCTCAGAGACGATGTATCTGAAAGTTGCCACTCATGAGCTTACTAACGCGATTTATTCAGATTTTGTAACTTGACGAATATCGGGAGATATTTTTTTTATAAAAGGTGTGCTGAGATTAATTTCCAACAATCATAATGGAATATAAGTGTGGTAGGTAACTGTTTGATTATGTATCACACAATAAGTGACCTAACAATGTTTGACAGTTTGACAGGTTTAAGATATGAAGCTTTGACACCTTGCTGCATCGTTACGTATTTTATAACATGTGAGATTGGTGGCTTTCGCACATTATATTCAGTGATAAAAAGAACGTGTGTCTGGTATAAATATGCAACTCACATGCCCGTGGGCAAGTAAACGTTTAAATATTGATTTTTGTTAAAATCGATGTCCTGATTAATCGATCTATGTTTTATTCTCGGCCTTACTCATAAACATCATGACACACTAATTACTCCTACTCGGACTATTGCTGCTTGGTCAGGCAGATTGTATTTAAACACGAGATGAGATTGTTCCTACAAGGACTAGTGCTGCTTGGTTAGGCAGATTGTATTTAAGCACGAGATGAGATTGTTCCTACTCCGACTAGTGCTGCTTGGTCAGGCAGATTGTATTCAAACACGAGATGAGATTGTTCTTACTCGGACTAGTGATGCTTGGTCAGGAAGAGTGTATTCAAACACGAGATGAGATTGATTTTACTCGGACTAGTGCTGCTTAATCAGGCAGATTGTATTCAAACACGAGATAAGATTGTTCTTACTTGGACTAGTGCTGCTTGGTCAGGCAGATTGTATTCAAACACGAGATGAGATTGTTCCTACTCGGACTAGTGCTGGTTGGTCAGGCAGATTGTATTCAAACACGAGATAAGATTGTTCCTACTCGGACAAGTGCTGCTATTTAAACACAAGATAAGATTGCCGATAACAAGAATAATTCGGAAGATGATCGGTCTTTCTCACTGCGAGACAATGTTGGAGATACATCTGAGGAGAAGAGCAGATATACCGCTGGTAACACCAAGTGTCGGTCTGATCACCTATGCGGATATCATCAAGACACACCCTACAGCTGGTGCTTCACAGGTGACAACGAAGTTTGGGATTATTGTAGCACTGGAGAATGTGTTATCAAAAGGGATGGCGATATAGCTGAATCAAATATGCAGTGTAGTAGCGGAAACACTTTTGCGTATTGTGGTCCTCGTGGTCTGAAAACTGTCAAAGGAATAAAATGTCGTCTTTCACATCCGTGTGGCACTCACGGAGTAGTGTTCGTAGAGCAGGAGTCATATTGGTGCTATGTAGATGACGAGAACAACTGGGATTATTGTTGTAACCCGATTGACAAATGCTCTAATAAAGACGAGGACTGCCTTTGATGCTATACCGGTGTTGGGATATATCCCTTGGCTAAATGGGCATATTGCACTCCTGAAGAATAGAAGGGAATAGTTCAATAATTAATTTAAACCTGTTGTCTGTAAGTCATGTCAAAGCAAAGTATACTCATCAAGTATGAACCTTCGTCACTTGATTACATATATATATATGAATTGGTATACGTGATAACTATTTAAATGCTTAAGTTCTCCTATTTAGAAGTGGTATTGTCATTTAGAACCTAAAGTATATTTAAATGCTTGAAGCCTGATTGTAGTTCTTATAAATTAACTGTCAGAGCCATGGTTAAAGATATTGGACTTTCCCACAATTGATTATGTCGATTTTCTATAAGAATGGACGTGCACGACCAATTCGCAAAACGTTGCCATTGTTACAAATAAAAGCATACTTAGAGCATCACAAAAAGGCAGCATATATAAAAGAACATGCAGTCATTTTTAATGAACCTATTTTTTCTATCCTTTCCATTTCATTTTTTATTTCGAGAATACTTATTTCTAAAACTAGCTTATTTATAATGCAGCTAATGTTTATTGAAGTTTGCACTCGCTCCACTTTGCTTTAAAATCCAATTCTTCACATGATAAACTTAATTGCCACAATGTATGTCAACAATTTACTTTGATCAGTAAATGCATTATGGGCCAACAAATTTGTATTGTGTTTCTCTGTAACGCAGGAAAAAAATGTACGATCAATATATATGTGTTTGCTGACGCGAATAAAGTATGCGTGAGTCTCAGGTCTGGAGTCAGCTGCATGATACAAATGAATATCATATCTAACTTCTGTAAATAAATATCACATACCTACCTTCTGCAAATAAATATCACATATTTACCTTCTCTAAATAAATATCACATATCTACCTTCTGTAAATAAATATCACATATCTACCTTCTCTAAATAAATATCACATATTTACCTTCTGTAAATAAATATCACATATTTACCTTCTGTAAATAAATATCACATGTCTACCTTCTCTAAATAAATATCACATATCTACCTTCTCTAAATAGATATCACATATCTACCTTCTCTAAATAAATATTATATATTTACCTTCTCTAAGTATATATCACATATCTACCTGCTGAAAATAAATATCACATATATACCTGCTGTAAATAAATATCACACATATACCTTCTCTAAATAAATAGCACATATCTACCTTCTCTAAATAAATGGCACATATCTACCTTCTCTAAATAAATAGCACATATCTACATTCTGTAAATAAATATCACATATTCACCTTCTGTAAATAAATAGCACATATTTACCTTCTCTAAATAAATAGCAGATATCTACATTCTGTAAATAAATATCACATATTTACCTTTCTGTAAATAAATATCACATATCTACCTTCTCTAAATAAATAGCACATATCTATATTCTGTAAATAAATATCACATATCTACCTTCTCTAAATAAATAACACATATCTACCTTCTCTTTGTGCCCACATTTTATAATGTCATGATAAAAGACTACAAAGAAGGAGGTATAAAAAATGGTTCATATATATTTTTTTAAAAATTATTATGTATGTATTCATTGAGGTTTACAGACAGTATGGTGCTGATTAAAAGTAAAGATTTAACAAATTATTAGAAACGATCAAACCTAATTGGTTAAGACAGTTTCAGCATACAAATCAAAATGAAGAAACATCTTTGGTAGCCTTACTTTCTCATAGTAATAATTACTTCCTGCGTAGAGTAGATTTTCACAAATTAATATGTAGACAACTCAGTAAATTTTGCAGGTATGTTTTTGCTGCTAATGTTCAATAAATAGGTGAATTTTAAGTGTGCAACAAGGAAGACCTTCTCTAGATAACAATATGGTACAATCCAAGCATTAGAATATGTGAAACTAGTTATAGTTTATCGGCAAGGGTTTGGAAAAGAAATGTTGAACTTGAATAATTCGTAAATTCCAAGCTCAGACAATTCTTTTTAGTACCTCACATTGCATTGAATACTGTTAAATCACATTGCATTGAATACTGTTAAATCTTTCAGGAATAAATGCCTACATAGGCATTACCAAAAGTGTGCAGCAGACTTGTTGGCATCCATCTGCTCCTTTTGAAGAAGAGACCAGTATCGGCAGTAGAAAAATATATCAGAAATTAAATTTTACTAATTGTGAACAGACATCTAAAGTTAAATTGTGTCTGGAATTCGATAACATAAAAGGAGTTCCATGGATTAAGTTTTTAATTTGCCATTTATGATCACAACAAAATTATGATGATTGTAGTTAAAACACTTGGACATAATTTTCGTCAGCAGCATCCTTCAGAATTTTGTTATGGCTACTCCTCCTGAACGGAAAGTCATCATAACATGGGTTTTCACCAAAAGACTTCTTATGATGTCTAGTTGGTCCAAAATGAAAACGGTGTCGGTGTGAGGTCCAATATGGCTGCCATATTGGCCATCTTTAAAATCTTGCTAACACTACTCCTCCTGAATGGAAAGTCATATTGACATGGTGTTTTCACCAGAAGACTTCGTATGATGTCTAGTTAGTCCTAAATGAAAATGGTGCCGATCTAATGTCTAATATGGCTGCCACAGTGGCCAGCTTGAAAATCTTGTTATCACTGCTTCTCCTAAATGAATGCTCATATCAGCATGGGGTTTTCACTAAAAGACTTTTTATAATATTTTGTTTATCCTAGATTAAAATGGTACTGATCTGTCGTCCAATATGTAGCCATCATGAAAATGTTGTTTTCGCTACTCTAAAATAGAAAGTCATTTTGACATCAGGTTTTCATCAGAAGAGTACTTATGGTGTTTAATTAGTCCTTTTAATGAAAATGACTAATCCTCAACATGGGCACCATGGTGACTTTCTTGAAAATATTGTTATATCTTTACTCCTCCCAAATAGATGACTATATCAACATGGGTTTTCTTGTACCAATATACTTCTCGTGATACCTAGTTGGTCCTAAATGAAAATGGTACCAGTTGTGCATCCAGTGTGGCTGCAACGATGGCTGTCTTAAAAATCTTGTCATAACTCACCACTGAATGGGTGATCATTATGACATGAGGTTTTCACAAAAAGACTTTTAATGATGTCTCTTTGTCCTATATGTAAATGAAAATTGTACTTGGCTGGCATCCAATATGTGCACCACAGCAGCTAATTTGAAAATCTTCTTATTGCTGAAGAATATCAGAGATGATTTCAACACCCAACAATTAAAAGGAAGAAGTGGTCTTAACTTGAATTCCTGAAAATTATTTTCGCCCAGTAGAGCGTCGGTCCCTGTAAGGGACTCTTGTTTTGTGTGCATTTGCCTCTCAGTACTTTAGGGAAAAAGTTTGTGTTGATTTGATTTCATTAAAGGCAATGTTTTCTCCAGGTTCTGATGTAAACTAGTACTCAGTATTTTAGTTTTCTAAACGCAGCAAAAGTCTCCACATGTTTCTTGATCAAAGTTGAAAACAGAAATGAAGTCAGAGAGGCATTGGTCTTTTTTATCAGTGTTTATATCAATCAGTAAAAACTGTAGCGTCAAGTTTCATGATTAAATTATGTCATAGTGCTGCGGATGTATCAGAGTTGCAGAAAACGCTCACTCCATATTTCATTAAAACTAGCGGCTACCAACTCTTTGAACTAACTTCTTTAAAATACCATATAATTATCTTACTTCCTTAACGGTGAAAAAAAAACTGTATTGGAGGCTTTTATAAGCTGCTAATCCCCTAGCTTAGGTTAATTGTTAAGCAATCACGTAGGCATCACTCAATATATTTACCAGCGATGCATTACCAAATCAGCATGAGCAAAGAACAGCTCCTTTTTTCATGCAGGACAAGTGAGAGCTAATTATAGGTTACCAATGAAATATGGAGAGAACAAATAGTGCTGTTCCCCATTCATTGGTCATGTAACCGATGAATGGGGAACAGGGTTATTTGTGTTCTCATAAGTTGGAGGGACCTGAAAATGGAACCACAGCTGGCGGATGAATATTAAGAATTTACCATTGTCTTTCAAGAAATTCATAATGATAATGTCACATTTTGTTTGCATGCTCAAGATTCCTTTCAGGCAAATTAGATAACACTCTTTTTGACAAGCCAGATGGACAACTCGCTTAGAATCTGGGAGGGGCCTAATCTAGATTTAGACGGGCACTGGACATTGGGCTATCTGATTTTTTTTAGCTTTGTTCATAATTGTTCTTCTGTTTTTTGTATATTATTGCCATCCTCCTCCTCATTTTCACCATTATGCCAGTCATGATCATTACTATTGGCATTGTTGTTGTTATTATTATCATCATCATTATGGTTGTTATTGTTTCAAATGTTCAGATTTACCCCTCACTAAAACTGCAGGGTTTATACATGTAATCATCTTGGTTTAGTTTACTGCCTGTAAAAACGTTTACAAATTCAGTAAACGTTTTTACGAAGATACTTGTGGCTGTCATTGGCACAGGAACTACCTGTTCAAATTAAACGATATATTTCCATATCTCTGCCTACAAGGATTGCATACACATAGTAGGATTTTCATGTTAATTATTCCCTTAAGTACGTATCTTTGATCTTCACTTTGAATGAGGCATCAATAGGAACAAGCAGTTAACGAAAATTGATTATAGTGCACATTACACACTGGGCTGATTTACTGATAACGTGGATACACATTTCTTTAAACTACCGCATTTACCTTTAAACAACAGATTTGTTAACAGAACCTTTCATTAGTAACATTTTATTTTACACGTACACTATTTTAAGTTTGTAAGCCACTCCATACTTTTGTAGCTATTGTAGATGCTACAAAGCATCCCATGCGCATGTCCAGGCAGTACGTTGTTTTGCTTTTTTTATTTATTTTTTATTTATGATTTACATATATGAAACATTATCACGAGAATCCTTGGGATGTTTTACTGAACCTGTCAGTTATATTCAGCAAAGACATGTCTTATGAACTGAATCTTGTCTAGGGTTTCCCTTTGACCCGTACTCCCGGGTTTTGACGCGTGGATTTCATATTTGACCCCAAAATGACGATCGTGCATTCCGCCTTATCTATACTTGCCTCTCTTGAGACTATAATCAGTACCAAATAATAACCTTTGACCTTCTTGCTGTTTGAACGAGAAAGCATGAGCACCTGCCTGACCAGCTAATCATTTAGCATTGTTATCGGGAGCAGATAAGTACCCTTTTCTATTGGCCGATAATTTTACATAGATATCAACTTTGATCTTTTGTTTTGAGAAGATATATGTAAAGGGATTGTTTGAGCGACACTGATTGAGATAATTGGAATTTAACACCTCTTTATAAAGTTAGACGGCGAATCACCTGTGATGGCCAGAAATTATAAATGGCGGAAGGAAACCAAAGAGAATTTATTGCAGTAAGTACCACTTGTTTTTTTTTTTTTTTTTTTTTTTTGTTGATGATGATGCTATAATATCCACTCAAAATCACTGTGATTATTGGTTCCAATTGATTCTCTCTATAATTGGTCGCGATTCTAGTATATATGTAAATTATTTCATATTTGATCATTTCTAACATTACTGTTACACCGTGAACATCATACTATTATTAATGGCATGAAATTTTCAAATTTAACTTTCACATACATAAATACAATGGCTAAAAAAAATTTGACTTATTTCTCAGGGAAACGTAAACGTGAGACTGATTCAGATTGTGAAACTGAACATGGCAGTCAGAAACGGAAAGAAGACACTCCTTCAAAATGCACACGAAAATTCAGGGATGCATGGAGGAAAATCGACGAGTGATCTTAGTGTATGATCTTGTCAATAGTGCCAGGGATTATTGGTCCTGAAACCATTAAGAAAGACTACACACAGTTTAAGATGATTCTGAAAAATATGAGGGGAAAAAGTCTGAAGTTGGTGTGTTTGGAGCTTTTTGAGAACTATGTTTCTGTGTTTTCAATAAATGTAAATGAGTTTTTTAAAAGTGCGTTTTTCTTTCTGTGTGTTGATTTAAACATTTTGACTATTAATCTTCAAATTTTGACTCCTGGAAATTTCAACCGTAGAGTCAATGACCCTTCAGTTTCAAATCCTAAGCGAAACCCTGTTGCCATATTAAGAGGTGAAAGACGTAGAGCAATGAAACGATAGTAGATGTTAGTGAGAAACAATAGTAGATGTTAGTGAGATCATGGTGATTGACCAATGGACTACATTCCTGACGTTAACCTCGAATGCCCAGAGGAGATTCAAGATCTGTCTTCAAGGATATATTAGAAAAATATTCAGAAATGTCCAAACTTATCAAAATATGGAAAACTTGCATCAGTAAAATACACATTTTGTTTACGTGTTAGTTTACCTAGTACTTTTCCGAAGAAAAGCTGTTCTATATTCAAAGCAGATAATTTAGGATTAATCCCTCTTGGCGTCCACAATCTTAAGTTCTTGTTCAATTTTCTACCTCGCATGGGTATGCTTTACTTTTTATTTCGGACTGTCACTGTAGCACATTATGGTTCTATTCTAACGGCAATCACCACAGCAGGCGAGACACAGCATACCTCCAACCCATGCTTAGAATATTTGTTTTAGCAGTTAGTTTATCTAGTACTTTTCCTACGAAACGCTCTTTTATATTCAAAGCAGATTTTTTATGATTGATTTTCGTCGACTTTTATAGCAAAACATTATTTTTCTTTGGGAAAGGTTCCATATGGCTTTGACCGTTTCTATTGCTACTGCAGGTCATATAATGATGGTTCTTTAAACTAGCAGTAGTTATGATAATCTACAATTCCATATATCTCCAAACGTTCGTGAATATATCCGTGTATGTATTTCGGTAACTTTTTAGAGATATTTTATGCCTTCGACACGCTACATACTATTAATGCAAAATACAGTTAAGTGCTTTATCAGCATTAATCCCGAGATTTTACGAGTCGTCTTCTAATATAGCATGCTATATATGCTATATATGCGCTGATACATGATGACTGCTTTTGGTAGCGGCTGTGGCTATAGCAGACTTAGCAATCTTAAATTTGAAAATATTTATTCACCAAAATATTTCTTAGAACAAATGCTATTCTAAATTTAGGGGACTATCCCATTGTGTTTCTTTTCTTTGACCTAACGTCTAATCTTTACAGTGATGGGGAAACTAGCCAGTATAAAAACTTCAAGAACTTGGCTAATCTGTGCCACCACAAAATAACCACGGACTTAAAGCAGAATCACAAGTATCTTTCCACAAGCCATGGCAAGAACCCCTGTGATGGCAATGGTGGTACAGTGAATCGCCTAGTTGCTCGAGCCAGCTTGTAAGTAACGGTAGAAGGTCACCCGGGGATCTCTGGGTGACTTGGCATAGAATGACCCATTTCTATTGTAGCTGTTCTTGGTATAGAGATTCGCCTAATGAATATACTCTGTGTATATTTTGTATACAATTCTTTTTCGCTATCGTTTCACCGGGAGTCGCTGTAGCTCAGTTGGTAGAGTGTCGGACTCATAATCCATGGGTCGCGGGTTTCATACCCGACCAGTCCGGGTCGGCTGTCTAGGTGTGTCCTTGGGAAAGGGACTTAACTCCCATTTCCTCGGCATGTTATGCCAATAATGTGTTAAAAGTGTCCTTAAAACCAACAAAAGAAAACAAACTCTATCGTTCAGAGATGTCGACGAAATGCAAGCGCTTTAAAGTCGCAGGGGATAACCATGAGACATGCCTGGCGTGTACAAAATGCTCGTCATTGCATTCATGCAATGTTTGTGCTTCGTGGGCCGAGGAGATATGGTCCAGTGTCTTCAGAAAACAGCGCAAGGGCTGCAGATCGTCGGACCAGCATGTTTTGAGTATACATCCAAACTGAGAATCGCTAGCTAGCGTTATGGGGACACAGTGATGCCACCCCCCACCCCCCACCCCCACCCCGGGTGAAGATTCCTCGAACAGCGCCGACGGCGACAGTTACATGTGATCCCGCGGAAGCTGTTAAAAACGATTCTACCGACGTTTTGTTGCAGTCGCATATATGACGTTTTACACAGCAAGTTTTGTTATCACAGATGTTAACCGGAGGCTGATTTTACCCCCTTTTTCCAGCCTACTGGGCATAAGTACCACTGCCCCCCAAGCCCATGCATGACCTTTGTGCCTGTGAGACCGGGCGTGCAACAATGCAATCTGACTTCGCCGGCCGGGTCGGCTCCCAAGTCCTTATGTCGTGCGCCATTCCGGCTGCCGACCAACCGTATGAGCAACCTTCTTTACCTCCTTTGCAGTTTAGGTAGGATAGTCAATGTGGCAAAGTTGGACCTTGTCCCTTGCGTTCATCTAGGTATGGAGTTTCTCACTCATCTCGACCTGGTTAGTCTTCCGTTCAAGCGCAACGACCGTATTGTCCGTGCTTCTGAGACGATTTCCGCCAGAACGTACATTGCGGCGAGGGAGTTTCTTCAACACTTCGGCCTGCACATTGCGGTGGCGGACTTTATCTGTCTCTGTCAACTTTAAATGCGCTCTCTGCAGATGGTTTTCTAGCACAGTGGCGCCCGATCTCAGTTCGCTTAAATTACCATATTATGATCTCGACCGAAATCCACCACTTTCTGCTTCATTGGGAAGACAGGGGTTGGCTGGAGAGTTAATTTTGCAAACTATCTCTTCCACCTGCTTGGTTTGCAAAAAGTTGGTCTCCTCTGCAAAATCTCAACTTTCTTGGGATTAGTCAGTATGTCTGTTATGGAAGGGAAAAAAAGGGTGGGGGCAGGAATGGGCAAAGCGAGTTTAAGAGGCAGCTCTTGTGTGGTCTGATAATACACCCCCTTGATGTAACCGCTGAACAGCAAGAAGAATTGAAAGGTAATGATTATATAGCCATGGAATGGTGTGGCTTACATCAGGACAAGTGAAGAAAAGTCAATATAAGCTAGCATCTGTGATGTCATCTCCTAAATCAGGTATCTCATCTGTGACTCGAACAACAAATGAGAAGGCAATAGTGCTGTCACATACAGGGTATTCCTTTCTTCCAGTTCCAGTTGCCCTGATGTAATGGTTGCTGATGGCAGAATTGAAGGTATCTTGGCATAGAGAGGGGCCATCAAGGCATCCCTTACTATAATGGCTACCGATTCCATGTCAGGGTGCAAAACTTCAGTGCTCAACGATCTTCACTTCAAATGTTTTTTGTTTGCCTTTCAGCTGTTTGTGTAAAACTGGGCCAAATCCACTCTGACCAGTTAGAGTAGACAATGATAATGTCTCTGACTACAAAGTCATAAGCAAAGTCCATAAAAAGGAAAAAATATGCAAAATTACCAGTGAAAAGACCCAAAATAAAATTACCAATACTTGAAGTAATATTAATATCATAATACTCTACTGAATTTGCAGATGATTGAAAATGATGGCAAAAAATTGGTGGATTTTGGGAGGTGTAACGATACTAGGTTGACATTACCACTGTGAAAGCTTAAATTAAAAATTATGATATGCTGGAAACCACCTAGTGGTGGCAAGGGAAGTTAATTATATGGTAGAGTTACTTCCAGATACTGTTTTTGAGGACTAGATGATATATAGACAGGAAGTACAACATTTTTCATCTTTCTGGGATGACTCGAATCGGGAGGTAGCTTAAGTTAATTCCTAATGTTAATTTTGATCTGGTAATATATTCAATCGATAAACCTATTTTCAACTTCTTTTTTAGAACAGCTGAAACAATTATGATTAAACTTGATAGGAAATTGTCATAGGGCATGCTCAATCAGATTTGCATGCAGGGTGACTCCCCTAGGAATGATGTGCCTCCTATAGCAACCTTGTGGAAAACCTATTTTCAACTTCTCTAGAAAGGATAAGTCAATTTTGATTAAATTTGGTAGGAACAATTCTTAGGACATGTTGTACTAAATCTGCATTAAGAGTGGTTCCCAGATAAACAGTGTGTCTTTCTTGTCACATAAGTGGGAAACCTTTCTTTATTTTTTTGCCAGAAAGACCGAGTAAATTTCGATTAAACTTGGAAGGAATGATTTCTAGAACATGGTCTACCAAAACCTTCCTATGTTATCTTTGTAAACAATGGTGACTTCAATTGCAACCAGGTGGAAAACCTACAAATGATTCTCGTTTCTCAACAAGTATACTATTGTTATATATATATATACATATATATATATAAAATCATGTAACAACTTTGTGAGCAAAACCGATATACCATATCAGAACAAATGTGATAGGTACAGTCCTTGCCTAGAACACCTTTGAAATGCATACAAAAGATGCCAAATGCACCATCTAGTTCAGCTAAGTAACTCAAAGTAGAAACGCAATTAAACGTGTCAGAAGACAACCAATTTCTACCAAATAGCTGGAAATTAGCCCAACATGGGCGTCTTTCAATCCAAAGCATCTGCCTTATCACTACATTTGTCTTTTAAACCATGCCATGTTAGTGGTATCAGGCCCATTTGGACCTTGTTAGCTTTAGGTGATTGTGAAAACTTGTTTGTCTCTTTGTATGTATGAACAGTGTATTTATTACATTTATACGTTATTATCAACAATAATTCATCTATCCGCTTTTCTTTTCATTTATCTACCTTATGTATGATCTAAGCAGATACCAGTACTTATCAATCTATCCATCTAATGTATCTATTGATCCATCCATCCATCTCAATCTATCCATCTAATGTATCTGTTGATCCATCCATCCATCTATCAATCAGTATTTCTTTCTTTCTTCATAACATACAAATTACTCTTGATTATATCATGACGAGTCTTCCACAATTAAAATTATTTAAATGATACACTCCCTCACTATAAAATCTTTCATTATAAAATGGTTCCTGCTATAAGGTTTTATTCAGTGGTTGTAGAATTATATGTATCATGTATTTCATTAATAAGGTGGAATACTCTAGAAGGTGGAAGTGGCCCCTATGGACAACACTGTAATTAGTACACAGTAGAATTACATGCATCATGTATTTCATTATAAGGTGGAATACTCTATGGCCCCCATTGACATTATAATGAGTACTCAGTAGAATTATATGTATCATGTACCTTTTTATAAGATGGAATACTCAATGGCCCCATGGACATTATAATGAGTACTCAATAGAATTATATGTATCATGTACTTTATTATAAGGTGGAATATTCTATAAGGTGGAAGTGGCCCCCATGGACAACATTGTAATAAGTACTCAGTAGAATTATATGTATAATGTATTTCATTATAAGGTGGAATACTCTATAAGGTGGAAGTGGCCCCCATGGACAACAATGTAATAAGTACTCAGTAGAATTATATGTATTATGTACTTCATTATTAGGTGGAATACTATATGGCCCCCATGGACATTATAATGAGTACTCAGTAGAATTATATGTATCATGTACTTTATTATAAGGCGGAATACTCTATGTCCCCCATGGACATTATAATGAGTACTCAGTAGAATTATATGCATCATGTACTTCATTATAAGGTGGAATACTCCATGTACCCCATGGACATTATAACGACTACTCAGTAGAATTATATGTATCATGTACTTCATTATAAGGTGGAATACTCTATGGCCCCCATGGACATTATAATGAGTACTGTAATTAGATAGTGGATTACTTTACCCTGCATAAAACCATGCGCCTGCATTGGAAATATAATCTTACATGCATGTATGCATTTACTCTTGATTAACAGGAAATAACAAATGGTAATTAGTCAATTCTATTCTAGAATCAATTATATGGTATCTTGATAGAGTTTTTTCCTGTAGATACTATTTTTGAGATCTAAATGATATATAGATAAGAAGGACACATTTTTGCATCTTTTTAGGAGGGCTGGATTTGGGAGGTGTACATATTATATTAAGCCTTTTGACTCCGTGCAGAGCATAGGCCACTGATGACTACTCTCCATTTCACTCTGTCTTCTGCCATCTTCTCAATCTAATGTTAATATGAATGGGTAATGTATTCGAGAAACCTCTGAAACTCATGTGAAAATCCCGCGCATGGCATCAGGATACAAATCCCATTCCAAGTCTGATGGCAACACAGACAGATATTATGTATATTTCAATATGTCTTTGTGTGCAAGGGATGTAAATGGTTAAACCAAGTGTGAGAAAGAGAAAACTAACAAACAAAGTGCCACATCAAAATTTTCTGCTCTTCTCTTGGTATCTGTGATCTTGATTTCACACACTTTGTATAATGTGACAACTGAAGACTTGTGCTGCCTTAATCACCAGTTGTGTGCTGTTTATAATTTATCATTTGAATGGAAAAAAGTACAAATGAAAAACTGTCCCAAATGAGTTCCAGATGTATTCTTTTCTGTGTGATTATTTTCTTATTTGAGTCCCAGGCTAGAGTGCTTTACATACACATAAACCAGACTAAGTCTCAGGCTAGAGTGCTTTATATATGCATAAATCAGACTAAGTCTCAGGCTAGAGTGCTTTATATATGCATAAATCAGACTAAGTCTCAGGCTAGAGTGCTTTATATATGCATAAATCAGACTAAGTCTCAGGCTAGAGTGCTTTATATATGCATAAATCAGACTAAGTCTCAGGCTAGAGTGCTTTATATATGCATAAATCAGACTAAGTCTCAGGCTAGAGTGCTTTATATGCACATAAACCAGACTAAGTCTCAGGCTAGAAGGCTTTACATACACATAAACCAGACTAAGTTTCAGGCTACAGTGCTTTATATATGCATAAATCAGACTAAGTCTCAGGCTAGAGTGCTTTATATATGCATAAATCAGACTAAGTCTCAGGCTTGAAGGCTCTACATACACATAAACCAGACTGTCTCAGGCTAGAAGGCTTTACATACACATAAACCAGACTAAGTCTCAGGCTAGAGTGCTTTATATGCACATAAACCAGACTAAGTCTCAGGCTAGAGTGCTTTATATGCACATAAACCAGACTAAGTCTCAGGCTAGAGTGCTTTATATGCACATAAACCAGACTAAGTCTCAGGCTAGAAGGCTTTACATACACATAAACCAGACTAAGTCTCAGGCTAGAGTGCTTTATATGCACATAAACCAGACTAAGTCTCAGGCTAGAAGGCTTTACATACACATAAACCAGACTAAGTCTCAGGCTAGAGTGCTTTATATGCACATAAACCAGACTAAGTCTCAGGCTAGAGTGCTTTATATGTACATAAACCAGACTAAGTCTCAGGCTAGAGTGCTTTATATGCACATAAACCAGACTAAGTCTCAGGCTAGAAAGCTTTACATACACATAAACCAGACTAAGTCTCAGGCTAGAGTGCTTTATATGCACATAAACCAGACTAAGTCTCAGGCTAGAAGGCTTTACATACACATAAACCAGACTAAGTCTCAGGCTAGAAGGCTTTACATACACATAAATCAGATTGAAAGAGCACAAGAGAGAGGTGGAGAACTAAAAACACACAAAAAAAGAAAATGGAAATAAGTTTTTCTTTGCATGGTGATTGTTATATTATTCTTATTGTGATAGCAGGTAATTTTAACAGTGGAGAAATTTGGGTAAAAATTACTCAGTGATGATTATGGTTCAACTAAATAATTCATCCTCTCCATGGATACTCTGTATTTGGTAATAGTACATATACTGAGCACATGACTTGATGGTTGTTGAATATAATTATTCATTGCCATTAATTGATTACTGTCAATCAAGAATTTGAGGGACTGTAAACTATCCACTACTATTGATAATATTAGGGATTGTTTATATCATGCTTCTATACTGGCAAGTGTAAACACAGTAGCCAATCAATGCTAAGCAAACAATAGATGGACTGGTGAACATTCTTGTTTCCATGAGAACACTACTGACTTGTTCTCTATGCCTAGTCAATAATATTGACTTGTTCTCAACTGAATATGGTATAGTCAAGAGTGGTTTAGTTTATGCATACAAGACAATTTTTGCTAAGGCATCGAAATTGCAGCTAGTTGTTTCTGTTACAATTAAAGCCTTCCTCTATATGCAATTACTTAACATAAATCGCCAATACTTACCCACGCACCTGTACCAGGCATAATCACTAAATCTGATGTCTAAAAATAGCTCTATATACAGTATATTGTAAAAAAAATTCCACACAAAGTTCAATACTGAACTCCAAAAAGTATTAGTATCAACTTAAACAATGACCAATAAATGTATTACTTTTTTTCTACTTATATTTTATTATTAAATCTAAAGAAAGTGATGTCTTTAAAATAACAAAATCATATACGTGCCTACTTCCTACTAAACTCTAAGGATTCAATCATAAAACTTTTAACTTTTCAAAACAATGTGGCACTGACTCTGAAGACAGTTCTGTATAGCAGAAGTAAAGAGTGGAATAAAACAGGAGTCTGGTAAGACATTCACTGACTGGTCATAATGGTTATTGGGAATGTAGCTAAAAGATAATAGAGTGCATATGGTCTACTGAAAATGTACACTAATATATTCAAGTTATATACTAGCATCAGTTGTAAAATTTCATCAATTAAATTTACAAGTGATGTTCTTTGTGATATTCTCCACATTAAGAGTAGCTAAACTCTGTAAAATAATCTGAACATGAATTAAAACCAAGTATAAATATGCACATACAACTAGAACTACACATACACACAGATTATGTGTTTTTTATTTAAAAATCTCTACACATTTGATACAACAATATTGTTAATTATCTGCAGGATAATTATGTACAATTATTTATACATAGCTTCAGAGACAGTTAGCATACTATATGAATTTACAGAGATCTTGTAAATAAAATGCCAACATGTCTCTGCACAAAACAGAAACACTTGTGTAGTTTTTGTTCTAAGTTGGACTATATCAACATTTTCAAGAAAAATGATACAAGTTATACAAAAGAAAATATACTGTGATTAAACCGTAATGAAAATCACAATATTTAGCGACCACAAAATTGAAGGCAATGTGCAATGTAAATGAACTTCTCTTGCATTTTAAAGTTAAATACAAAGAGCTATCTGATGTGTACCATATGTACTTGTGCATAAGCCTAATCCAACTGCATATTGCATAGATCCAGAACTGATGTCACATAATGCACTGGCAGATCAGGGTCTATGTTGTTTGCAGTTGGACCCGACTTATATGTGAGTACATATGGTCACAATGAACTCCATGACAATTGGTATCCCACAAACAATGAAGAGTTGATAGTACTTGAGAAAATCCTAGTAACACAAATACTTAAATGTGTTGAATTTAACATGACCCAAAATTTACAAACTAGAAATTTGTCCAAAAGATATGGATACCACCCGCCAATACTAAAGAACAATGTTACTAGCCAAACAAGAGCAATAACTCCATAAAATTCTGTCTAAAAGAATGAAAATAGAACTTGATCTAGACCTTCTTGTACTGAATTTGGTTTCAATTCATTAAGTTCTTCAAATGTCCGGTAACACTATATGCCCCTACAAAAACATGGGAGAAGCATGCAAAAATCTAATAAGATAAAAATTTCAGGACACCATAATAATTTGATTTTGAGTAACTAGAACACCAAAATTTTGATATCAACAGTAGAGACTAAAAACAAAATATCTACTGTCATGTTTCTGTTTTGCAGAATATGAACTATTGCAACCACACTCTCCAAACTGAGGTAATGTGAACCTTTGACTGTTTTTTCTTTACTATTAACTTAAATATCATTTACTCTGCAAGATTAAAATGTCGCATTTTGTGTGTAATAAAAGTAAAAAGTAAAACAAGAGTATCAAAAATGTTAAATAAGTAGGCCAGGGCCTGCACATCAAGCCCATGATCAATGCATTGCTGCAAAATGAGTGACCGTGACTCCAAGATGATAGGGATGAAAGTACACATCACAATGAATTGTCTTAGTTTCATAACATGTCAGCCAAAGTATGAAGTAAACCCATCCAAAAATTTAGGAAATATAAGCAAATAGAAAAACTTAACCAAAACCATAACACAAATTTTCTTTGTGACCTTTACCCCAAGGTCAAAGGGTATGCCAGCATGCCACAGAATGAATAGTCTCAGCTTCATAATGATTCATCCCAAGTATGAAGAAAATCTATCAAGGAAATGAAAAAACTTGTAACTACACAGATTTTCTATGACTTTACCCTTGGACCCAAGGTGTAAGGGGCAAGCACATGTCACAGAACGAATTGTTGTAACTTCATAATCAGTATAATGAAAATCTATCAGGGGCTTTAGGAAATAGAAAAAATATATGCAAATTAAACACTTTAAATATAAATTTAACTGTTGAGCCAATTCCTGTGGAAAAGTGACTACTATGTATCAATTCCCATTAATGTGGGTTCGACAACAACAACTTCCTCATATATTTCTATCAAGAATACGCCTTTTTCTGTTGAATACTGTTTGTATGTTTACTGACCTCTTGTGGAATATTCACAAACAAGACAAATATTACTCTGTAATGTTTAATGTTACAGTTTTTTTATTCTTTGTAAATGTAATGAATAAAAAAATGTGGAATACTGAGGTACGGAAAGCATCAGCATATATATTTCAGCTTTAAAAAAAGTATAAAAATTATGATGGGCAGGGTGATCTTAATAAATGTTTTGTTCTCAAGCTTCTTGTACTTCATTCTGCTTTTGGTTTTGCAGCATCACCAATCACTTTCTTCCTCTGAGCAAACATATGAAGATACAGCTGGGGGAAAACTGAAATAAAAACATAATAATTCATTAAGTTCTGTAAATTATACTCTTTTAGCATCATACAACTATCACAAATTTTGTGAATGCTGCATATTCACAACTTAAATTTTCCTAAATTATTAAGTTAGTTAAGAAAGTTAGTTTACAGTCGAAAATAAGCCCTAAAACTTTGGTCGCCATACCGGGAATAGGACAACCATCAAGACAGAGCTTTGGGTCATCATGAATATGACGTAATTGGCAGTAGTGCATACAAACAGTTTTAGATTAAAAACATTTTAACCCATTTTAATCTGGCCATTTCTGAACTCTATTTAAGCTTACCTGTACTGTTGACATTCAATAGCATGCATAATCCTTCATCTATAACACATCAAAATGTCATCAACATCTAATGAACTCTCAGTCCCTGGATTAAGTGATCAACATATAATGAACAGTAAGTACCTGGATTAAGTCATCAACTTATAATGAACAGTTAGTACCTGGATTAAGTCATCAACATATAATGAACAGTTAGTACCTGGATTAAGTCATCAACATATAATGAACAGTCAGTACCTGGATTAAGTCATCAACATATAATGAACAGTCAGTCCCTGGATTAAATCATCAACATATAATGAACAGTCAGTTAGTACCTGGATTAAGTCATCAACATATAATGAACAGTCAGGTCCCTGGATTAAGTCATCAACATCTAATGAACAGTAAGTACCTGTATTAAGTCATCAACATCTAATGAACAGTCAGTCCCTGGATTAAGTCATCAACATCTAATGAACAGTCAGTCCCTGGATTAAGTCATCAACATATAATGAACAGTCAGGTCCCTGGATTAAGTCATCAACATCTATTGAACAGTCAGTACCTGGATTAAGTCATCAACATATAATGAACAGTCAGTCCCTGGATTAAGTCATCAACATATAATGAACAGTCAGTCTCTGGATTAAGTCATCAACATCTAATGAACAGTCAGTCTCTGGATTAAGTCATCAACATCTAATGAACAGTCAGTCCCTGGATTAAGTCATCAACATATAATGAACAGTCAGTCCCTGGATTAAGTCATCAACATATAATGAACAGTCAGTCCCTGGATTTAGTCATCAACATCTAATGAACAGTCAGTCCCTGGATTAAGTCATCAACATATAATGAACAGTCAGTCCCTGGATTAAGTCATCAACATATAATGAACTGTCAGTCCCTGGATTAAGTCATCAACATCTAATGAACAGTCAGTCCCTGGATTAAGTCATCAACATATAATGAACAGTCAGGTCCCTGGATTAAGTCATCAACATCTAATGAACAGTCAGTCCCTGGATTAAGTCATTTCACAATACTGTTAATTTTGATGTTGAATAGGGTGACTGACAATATGCTGCCCTGAGGCTCCTGCTAATAACTTTCAGAAAGGGTGCTGCCTACCTGAACACTGTCATTTCTATCTTTCAAAAAATGGGAGATAAAAGTTAGGAAGGCCTATAGACCTAGGTAGAATAGGTTTTTCATTATTTCATACTTCCATGTGGTTTCATAAGCTTTCACCAAGTCAAAAAAGATGGCTGACAAGATGGTCTATTATGCTTGTCTGACATTTGAATCCAGAATGAATACGTGTTAGTAGTTTGCTGGATTCAAATGAATACGTGTCAGTAGTTTGCTGGATTCAAATGAATACGTGTTAGTAGTTTGCTGGATTCAAATGAATACGTGTCAGTAGTTTGCTGGATTCAAATGAATACGTGTTAGTAGTTTGCTGGATTCAAATGAATACGTCTTAGTAGTTTGCTGGATTCAAATGAATACGTCTTAGTAGTTTGCTGGATTCAAATGAATATGTCTTAGTAGTTTGCTGGATTCAAATGAATACGTGTTAGTAGTTTGCTGGATTCAAATGAATATGTGTTAGTAGTTTGCTGGATTCAAATGAATATGTGTTAGTAGTTTGCTGGATTCAAATGAATACGTGTTAGTAGTTTGCTGGATTCAAATGAATACGTGTTAGTAGTTTGCTGGATTCAAATGAATACGTGTTAGTAGTTTGCTGGATTCAAATGAATACGTGTTAGTAGTTTGCTGGATTCAAATGAATACGTGTTAGTAGTTTGCTGGATTCAAGATACCAGAGTACCGTATTTACCATATATCTTGGGACAAGATAAAATAAATGATATTTTTCCTCTCCCATAACTTATGGTTAAACTTTGTTTCATCTACATCATATGTCCCAAAACTTTAGAACTGAAACAAATTGTGTTAAATTTGTCCCCCCCCCACACTGCATGTTAAAATAAGGTAGGTAAATTAAACATTTATTTGATAATAAACTGAAAGAACATAACCTTGTACTGTTCTCATGTATTCCTCTTTTTTGTTCATCATAAGCAATTTATGTATATAAGACACAAACATATCCACTATTCAAACTCCACATGGTCATGAAAATTAGCACACCAGTAGTGTGGATTGCTGATGTCAGGTAAAAACATTGACACATTGTTTGTTGACATGAATATAGATAAATGAATCGTGTTTGGTTGTCCTCAAAGGTTTGAATATATTATCAAACTGAAAATGAGATCCAACAAAATCATAAATGATAGAAAGAGAGAGACAAGGAAATAACAACCGATTGCTTGAAAACACCAGCAATTCACGCATGACATGGTGTATGGTGCAAAATAACCAAGAGTGTATTATATCCAGGTTAACAATATAACAATATTTTGGAAAATAAAAATCATTATTAGGAAATACATTCACTGTGAGGACAAATGACAATATTTTCGCTAGCATGGGTTACAAAAAGTATTCTTAAAGACAATGCTGTGTATGATATTGTACCTTGCCATTTACCCTGCAGACATTTGCTTGGGTGGTAAATAAACACAACTGGTAGAGAGTAATAAACCCATTGTTTCAACTTAGACTATCAATCACAAAGATTATTATATTACAAAGCAAGCCGACCCCGAAAGCTGACTTTGGATTCTTTTACGTGTGCAGACTTTTTTTTACAAAGTAGGCCGATCTAGGGAAGCCTACTTTGAATTCTTTAAGTTTGCTGATTTTCTTATATACAAAGTAGACCGATCTAGGGAAGCTCACTTTGGTTTCTTTTTACCAGTGTTCACAGCAGTTTTGAAAATAAATTTAACAATGGAACAGTTGGGCTCTGTAAGCGACATTTTGAGTATATATTCTGTGAAATGTATTAAAGAATTTGCTGCAACTGAACAGGTGTCAATTGTGTGGCATGATCATAGGAAGTTCAAATAAACTCTGTTAACTGAATATAGGACTTTACTTGAAACTGAACAAGTATCAAATTCGCGGCACGATCAAAGGGTTGGGAAAACAAAGTGAGTGCTGTCTTTACCAGCTAAGGGATTTGCACTGGCAGATAACTTGGGAAATATTACTTGGGAATTAGATCTGGCTTATGAAAAAGGCAAATATAAATCAAATCAAAACTTGTATTGCATCAAACAGTGTTTATACAGCAAAACAAAATATAATACAAATATGGGTTGTTCGGACTTGCACATATTTTGTACATAGTGCAAACAGCTAGAGTTTCCAATATTGCCCATAGATTTATCAAATTTTGTTCTTCAAAAGTCATCAGTTAAGAATAAAAGTGTAAACAAACAACACTGACAGCGGTTTTGTATTTTATTTTATTTTTTATAGAATGTAAGTTTTAGTGCATTTTGTGACCAGCTAAGCACCAATATTATGATTCAAAATGTGTCCCAAATCTTAAGACTCGAAAAAAAGATCTGTCCCAGAACATACAGTGCACTACAAAATTACTTTTAAAATAAAGTTATGGTGTCCCAGTATATACGGTAGTCTATCATTTGTCATCCATTCCATGGTTTTGTAAATACAGCGTTAATGATATGGGACAATAGCTGGAAGGGTCAGTTTGGTCCTTTCCAGGTTTAGGTACTGGGATCACCATTGCTTCTCACCAAGACTGCTGGAAGTCACCAGTTTTCCAAATTTTATTGAAAATGTTAAGCAGTGTATTGAGAGCTGTATCAGGTAAGTGCTTCACAAGTTGATAGTGGATATCATCTGGTCCTGCTGAATTGTCATGGGTTTGATCAACTTAGCATCTTGTTACTCTGAGAGTGAAAGGTCTATTGTACTCTTCAGCATTAGCAGATTTTAAATTTTTAAGGAACCTTTTCCTTCAGGTTTTTGACAAGGTGTAAGTTTTCAGAATAATTCTCTTGTGATGAGTTTTTTGAGAATGTTTCAACCAGTGTGTTTGAGATTTCTGGTACAGTTGTGACCATTTCATCTGATTTCTTTAAATGTTTGATACAGCTTCATTTATTTTTCCAATGATTTTCATACCATATTTCAAACTGATTTAATAGAGAAGCAAGAGTTCAACCTAGAGTCATACTCTCTCCATATTTTGTTCTTGCTCTTTCTAATGGTACAATGAGCTTTAGCTTGGTATGTATGGTATTTATTCAGATTTTCAGTTGTTGGATTGGCATTTAAATGTTGAAGGACTTTTCCAAGCATCATCCTGGAGTATCTTTGTAAAATAGGGGTATTGGATCCAATATGTTGTCAAAACAATCAGCTGTCAAATTTAATTCACAGAGGGATTGAAATGTTTCCTAATCTGTCTTGGTCAATTTCAATCTCTGCCTGTGCCCTTGAAGTTTGGGAATATTATTTCTTTAGTATATTGAAAAGTGGTCACTAACACATAGGTCATTAACAACTTCCCAAGAGATGCAAAGTAAAAGAGATGGATTGCAGATGATTGAATCTAATGATGAGTAAGATGGTCAGATCTAAGGATGAGTAAAATGGTCAAATCTAAGGATGAGTAAGATGATCAAATCAAAGAATGAGTAAGATGGTCAAATCTAAGGATGAGTAAGATGGTCAAATCTAAGGATGAGTAAGATGGTCAAATCTAAGGATGAGTAAGATGGTCAAATCTAAGGATGAGTAAGAAGTCAAATCCAAGGATGAGTAAGATGGTCAAATCTAAGGATGATTAAGATGGTCAGATCTAAGGATGAGTAAGATGGTCAGATCTAAGGATGAGTAAGATGGTCAGATCTAAGGATGAGTAAGAAGTCAAATCAAAGGATGAGTAAAATGGTCAAATCTAAGGATGATTAAGATGGTCAGATCTAAGGATGAGTAAGAAGTCAAATCTAAGGATGAGTAAGATGGTCAGATCTAAGGATGAGTAAGATGGTCAAATCTAAGGATGAGTAAGATGGTCAAATCTAAGGATGAGTAAGATGGTCAGATCTAAGGATGAGTAAGATGGTCAAATCTAAGGATGATTAAGATGGTCAAATCTAAGGACAAGTAAGATGGTCAAATCTAAGGATGAGTAAAATGGTCAGATCTAAAGATGAGTAAGATGGTCAAATCCTAGGATGATTAGGATGGTCAGATCTAAGGACAAGATCCTGTGGCAGGATGTGTTTAGGTATATGACTTATCATTAACCAGACTATAATCAACAATTACATATCTCACCTCTACTTTTTCTAGTCTCCAGTAGCCTTGTATACATTATCATGCAAAACAATTCAGACTAAAGTGATCTTGGTCCCTTTTGTAAGAAAAAAGATTTTATTTTGCAATCTTTTATCTTACATTTGAACTCTGAATCATTTTAAAATTTGAAATTTGAACTTTTAACTGGCTCTATATGGCTCCAGTTGTGAAACCACCTACTTACATACCTACCCATTCACCTACTTACATACCTACCCATCCACCTACTTACATACCTACCCATCCACCTACTTACATACCTACCCATTCACCTACCTACATACCTACCCATCCACCTACTTACATACCTACCCATTCACCTACTTACATACCTACCCATCCACCTACTTACATACCTACCCATTCACCTACTTACATACCTACCCATTCACCTACTTACATACCTACCCATCCACCTACTTACATACCTACCCATTCACCTACTTACATACCTACCCATTCACCTACTTACATACCTACCCATTCACCTACCTACATACCTACCCATCCACCTACTTACATACCTACCCATTCACCTACTTACATACCTACCCATTCACCTACTTACATACCTACCCATTCACCTACTTACATACCTACCCATTCACCTACCTACATACCTACCCATCCACCTACCTACATACCTACCCATTCACCTACTTACATACCTACCCATTCACCTACTTACATACCTACCCATCCACCTACTTACATACCTACCCATTCACCTACTTACATACCTACCCATTCACCTACCTACATACCTACCCATCCACCTACTTACATACCTACCCATTCACCTACTTACATACCTACCCATTCACCTACTTACATACCTACCCATTCACCTACTTACATACCTACCCATTCACCTACCTACATACCTACCCATCCACCTACTTACATACCTACCCATTCACCTACTTACATACCTACCCATTCACCTACTTACATACCTACCCATCCACCTACTTACATACCTACCCATCCACCTACTTACATACCTACCCATCCACCTACTTACATACCTACCCATTCACCTACTTACATACCTACCCATCCACCTACTTACATACCTACCCATTCACCTACCTACATACCTACCCATTCACCTACTTACATACCTACCCATTCACCTACCTACATACCTACCCATCCACCTACTTACATACCTACCCATTCACCTACTTACATACCTACCCATCCACCTACTTACATACCTACCCATCCACCTACTTACATACCTACCCATTCACCTACCTACATACCTACCCATTCACCTACTTACATACCTACCCATTCACCTACCTACATACCTACCCATTCACCTACCTACATACCTACCCATTCACCTACCTACATACCTACCCATTCACCTACTTACATACCTACCCATCCACCTACTTACATACCTACCCATTCACCTACTTACATACCTACCCATTCACCTACCTACATACCTACCCATCCACCTACTTACATACCTACCCATCCACCTACTTACATACCTACCCATCCACCTACTTACATACCTACCCATTCACCTACCTATATACCTACCCATCCACCTACTTACATACCTACCCATCCACCTACCTACCTATCTATCTACTGTGAATGGGCATAAAAGACATAAAAGAATAAAAAAGAACATTCTTTTTTATCATATCAAAGTAGAGGTAATAAGTTGATAAAAAACAAAATAATGTTATTTTTGTACGCATTTTTCAAAATCATTGTTTTTAAAATCAGCTTCAAAAGCTATTATCATTGTCCACCCCTAGTAGCCAGATATTAGTGGTGAAAGTCACAGTACATAGTTCATGCATTAATAATTACTTTGATTAACCACTGGTAAGGCCTCACATGAAAGCATGCAGTATGCAGTCCACTCACCTAATTCCTATAATCACTCACATGTACAATACACAGTTAACATGCTGAGGATAACATATCACAAAATACAATGCACATCACTGAATAAACATATTTATTCCTATTTCAAACTTTCTTGGTCACAAGGGGCTTTTGAGTAGAGTACAATGTATATAGGTCTAGCCTGGATGAATCAATGTTATCATGAACACAAATACTTAACTCATGTTAGTAAAGCATGAAATGTTGGTTACTGTGACCTTCTTTGGTTTTTGGTGCATTGTAATAGCAGAGATGCATCCAATTGTCAATTTTCATGACTAGAACAAAAAAGCACCCAAGAAATGAACAAAGACACTGAGCTATGCAATATAGGTCACAGAGACTTCTTTTGGCAAAAAGGATACAGAACTTATCAAGATGCACCAACTCAATAAGTTACATGATTCTATGATTCTAGCTAGGACAGTATGGATATAACATGCCAAAAACTTTTTTTTTTCATGAATTAAATGCAAAAACTTAACCAAAGTCATTAAAAGATGAAATACAGGCCACAATGAGCCTCTTTTGCTGTAAGAGTGTGTTAGTAATAGAGATGCATATCATGATCAAATTCATGATTACAGTATGAACAATCCTGAAAAATAAACATCAAATACAAAATTTAATTAAAGTCAGTGAAGCACAACATATGGTCGCTACTGACCTACTACTGAAATGAAGGAGTAGTGTTCATAAAGATGCATCCCCAAGTTTCATAATTTTATATACGATAGTATGTACAGAGCATGCGAAAAATCCATGTAGTCATGAGCTACATGCAACAACTTAACCTAAGCCAGTAAAATGTGAAATACAGATCACAGTGACCTTTTTTGGTATGGGAGAGGTACTAAGAGAGATTTATAACATTATCTAGTTTAAGGAGTACAGCAATGACATTAAAAATGTCAAGTTAAACCAAAGTCAATGAAATTTAAAATATGGGTCACAGTGACCTACTTTTAAAAAGAGGGTGGACTACTTATCAAGATGCACCCTCTAGCCATGTTTCATGATTCCAGGTATAGCAGTATCATACAGTAGATAAAACACCAATGAAGTCATAAGCTAAATGCAACAACATAAGCCAGTAAATGTTATATGTAGGTCACAATGACCTTTTGTTGTAAGGGTGTGGTAGTAATAGGGATGCATTCAATCACCTAGTTTGATGATTCTGACATAAACAGTGCTCGAGACCGAAACAAAGGCAGTGAAACATGACAAATGGGTCACAGTGATTAACTTCTGTGATTAAGGTATATTGGCCTACATTTGTGACGAGAGTGTGGTACTCATCAAGATGCATGCCTTCACTAACTTTCATGAAACTAGGTGTAACAGCATATATACATGGTGCTTAAAACATATCTGGTCATAAGCCAAATGCAAAAACCTAACCTAAGCCTGTAAAATGTGAAATGTAGATCACAGTGAACTTCCTTTGTGGTAAGGGTGTGGCATTAATAGAGATACATACAATCATATAGTTTGATGATTCTATTGTGAACAGAACTTCAGAAATAAATGTAAACTACAAAATGTAATCAGTCAGCAAAGCAAGAAATATAAGTCACAGTGACCTACATTTCTGATGAGGGTGTAGTACTCTTTAAGATGCATCCCCTCACCAAGTTTCAGGATTCCAGGTATAACCATATTTATAAAGTGTGCAAAAAACCAGAGTTAAACACAAAAACTTGACTAAAAATGTACGACCAATGTACATGTTTGTATTAATTTTGCCCCCACCTGCCCCCTCCCCTGGGGGGTAGGTGCCATGAAACCCACTCGAAACTGTTGCCCAGGACCTATGAAGAAAGAATGACTAACATTTAGTGAGGATGTACATATGTTGACGCTTTTATCTGTGTAGACACTGATGCTGACACCTGGGGTAGTACAATAGCTTACCTCCACCTTGTAGAGGTGAGCTAAAAAGGCAAAGATTGTATTTTGAAACAGTCTTCTGTTTATATGTACTTCACTCTCTTGCTTCATATCTTTACAGCCTCAAAGTGTATGGTGGCTGTTCAAGTCCCCAAGTTAAACAAATATTGGCTGTTAAAGTCACCAAGTTAAATAAAAGGTGTTGGTAACTGTTCAATAAGATGATTAAGATCAGACTGATTGATTTGGGTGATTGGAGGGAGATATATTGGCAAAGTGAAAGGGTTTTGTGCAGGGAAACACCAATGGCTTTCGCCTGTAAACTGTAGTATTCAGAATAATTTGACTGTGAGGAGTTTTGTCACTTATGACCATAGACACTCCTCCAGCAGAATTATCAATATTTTCTTGAAAAGGTGCTGTACATTGTGAAGTTTTTAAAATTAATTTATCATTTAGTTTTATAAAGGTCTCCAGCTACTGGATCTTTAAGCAGAAGACTAATTTCATCAATATTTACCTTTAAACTTCAGCGATTCCATTGTCTTATAGTGTCAGACATATTTATGAAAGTGGTGGAAATAGTGGACTTCTGAAAGCTTTCCCTGGTGTGATATCAAGCAGCTCTCTGGTGTCCATACCCTCTAGACTCCCAAACTTGTCAATAGATAGCATTATGTATCCAGGGGTTGAAAATTCACTTGCCCTACTAAAAATGGTGAGTTAACATTTCCTGTTATTGAGTCAACTTTCCAATCAATTGCCTAATCAGGAGAGTGCTGATTCAGGGATGACCAGTGTTTCTCTTTAATGAAAAGAATGTTGTGTCAAGAATATTGCAGAGTTTGTTCATTGAAACCCCATACTTTCTACCAGAAGCTTGTTTTCCATTTGTTTTGATCAAGCTCAAACAAGTACTTTACTCTTGCTCTTTCTTACTAATAAATGCTTACCAAAGAGAAAGCAGACTGGTCTCAATTTGTAATTACTTACAACTGGCATGGGAAAGACACAGAATAAGTTCGGAAAATAACCTTTCACTTGATCAAATTTAAGTCAGTAATATCATCAATTGTTATATTTCTGTAACAGGTGGTTGGGTTAGAGTTTATTCTGGGCAAGTAAAAATCTGTTGAATAAGCCTGGTAGATTTTTCAACCCCTGGTGTCATTATGTGGTGTAACTGAAATTCTAAAAGCATATGTAACACATTTTCCCACTGGTAAAACAATTGGCAGCAGTAAATCTACAAGATACTGTCAAAAACACTGACAACCATGTGAAATTCCTTGTGACATAATGCTAGGAAAAATTGATGACCTTGTGACATTATGACATTCCTTGTGACATAATGCTAGGAAACACTGCTGACTTTGTGACATTATGACATTCCTTGTGACATAATGCTAGGAATCACTGCTGACCTTGTGACATTATGACATTCCTTGTGACATAATGCTAGGAAACACTTGTGACCTTGTGACATTCCTTGTGACATATTCATACATCATACTGTCAAAAACACTGATGACCTTGTGATGTTATGTTACGATATAAATGTCAGAAACAATGGCAACCTTGTGATGTCAAGACATTCCTTGCGATATATTACTATACAGATCAACTATCTGTCACGATTCCTGCACAAAATTGTCTTCGAACATGTTAGCATGGGGAAAACAATTTCATATTTGAGAATTTGAGATTACTGGTGGTTTCACCATTACCAATATCCACTTTACTATCTCTGTGGATGTATCATTGGTAAAATTCAATTTGTGACAATAAAACCGCCTTTAAGATCTTAAAAGAGAAGATTTTATCCCCTAATTTATCACTAATCTTCATTTGTTTGTCTGTATGCCTGTCTCCTCTTCATTAACATATTATGTAAATTTCATAAGATACAGGTTGCTTTAAACGAAAAATGAGGTAGAAATATCATCAAAGTTATTGAGGCCATATTCATGAATTCCTTAATTGGAGTGCATACTCAAACTTAAATCTGTGTCTGTTGCAAAAGTTCTAACGGTTACTCTTCAGTCAACACACAGCACAAATTGAACCACACTCTTAATTTAAACAAAATGCAATTTTTATATGTTAATGAGCTGGTTCATTATCAGCTATTAACTGATCTGGAGTGTATATCCTAATTTAGGACTTTTGTGAATACAGAACTGTTATCTTGTCCCCATGGAGATCTTATAATTCTGACAGTAAACTACAAATATAACAATACACTATGTAACAACAAGGCCAGAACTTGCATGTCAAGCCAACGATCAAAGAATTGCTGTAAAATATGTAATCTTGAACCTGTTGGAGAATTAATTTTATTGGCTTCATAATGATTCATCCCAAGTATGAAGAAAATCCATCAAGGAGTTAAGGAAATATACAAGCAAATGCAAAACTTTTAACCAAAACCCTAAAGCAAATTTTCTATGACTGTGACCTTGACTACAAGGTCAAATGGGCAAGCATGCATGTCTCAAGATTAATCATCTTAGCGTTATAATAATTCATCCCAAGTATGAAGAAAATCAATCAAGGGGTTTAGGAAATATACCATATATACTCGTGTATAAACCAGATCCAAACGCAAACAACACAGACCCTGATCTGCATAATGTGCCGGCAGATCAGGATCTATGTTGTTTGTTCTACTGATTAGTCCTTACAAACTGCATAGACCCAGATCAGCCAGCACATTATGCGATGGCAGATCTGGGTCTATGCAGTTTGCAGTAGGTATGGGCTTATACGCGAGTAAAGATGGTAAGCAAATGAATTTTTTTTTTACCAAAACCCAAATGCAAATTTTCTATGACTCTGACTGTGACCACAAGGTCAAAGGGGCAAACATGGAGGATCAGATGAACTGACTTAGCTTGACAATGATTCATCCCAAGTATGAAAAAAATGCATCAAGGAATATAGAAAATGTAAGCAAATGAAAAAACATTGACCAAATCCCTCAGGCACATTTTCTATGACTGTGACCTTGACCCCATGGAAAAAGGGTAAAGTGAACATGTTGTAGAATGAATTGACTTAGCTTCATAATGATTCATGCCAAGTATAACAAGAATATATCAAGGGGTTTAGGAAATATATGCAAATAAAAAACTGTAACCAAAAACAATAACAAACTGTTGACAATGTCACTGCAGTCAGAAAAGCAAATGATACGTCTCACTTCACATTAAAGTAGGCTCAACAATAAAAATATATTGTTATATAGAATAGTTTTTATTAAAGACAAGATTTATACACAATAAGAGACAAGAAAGGTTTGTGCCATGTACATCTGTTGTAAGAGATATATCACTATATGTGATATCCTTGTGAGCAAAGTTGACTTAAAACTTTATGGTGACATAGGTACTTACCATGAAAATTCTACAGTGACATTGGTGGTACTTACTATGAAAAGTCTACAGTGACATTGGTGATACTTACTATGAAAAATACAGTGACATATGTACTTACTATGAAACTCTACAGTGACATCTGTACTTACTATGAAAACTCTACAGTGACATGGGTACTTACTATGAAAACTCCAATGATGTAGGTACTCACTATGAAAACTCTAGTGACATGGGTACTTACTATGAAAACTATAGTGACATAGGTACTTAGAATGAAAACTATAGTGACACAGGTGCTTACTATGAAAACTCTACAGTGACATAAGTACTTACTAAGAAATCTCTAGTCACATAAATACTTACTACGAAAACTCTACAGTGACATAGGTACCTACAATGAAAACTCTACAGTGACATAGATACTTACTATGAAAACTCTACAGTGACATAGGTACTTACACCTCTCCCTCAATAACTCATGCACAATGGGGTCCAAAAACACAGACCACAGTTTAAGCAAGGGTGCAAGTTACAGAGTTAGTTAGTTAGTTATTTGGATTATACTCGTGTGCGGTCATTCGGCCATGTACGAGTTACATTACAGTGGGACCTCTGAAAAGTTAAGAAGGGGATGCCATCCCAGCTGGACATGGAAAATAAGACGACAAGTGGGAGGGGCAACTGTTTAATGGTTTATTACTTGTTTTATGATTGCACTGGGAATAATTGTCAATAAAATGATTTTTCTAATGAAGTTGTTTGATTTTCTGTATCAATTATCTTTATGATCAAGATAACCAACCTCTGAAAGATCATTAAAAGCATTACTCTAATAAGATTTCAACACACTCACATGTGCACCTGCAAAAATATTGTGTATTATGTCACTGCTTTTGCATGTAAATGTGGATACATTCAAATGTTATTGTAGATTCATGAAAAAACAAGATTTTATTTTTTAAAACTGGGGACATTTAATTCGTGAAACAACAACCATCAATGCTGAAACTTGATTTTGTTTAACTGTTCTATTAATAAAATATTGATGTTGCAATTTAACTGCAAGTAATAGTGAAATTTCTGATCATCCTTGAGCAAACTTCCGAGTACCAATTTGGAAATTTTAAGTTCACTACAAACTGTATTTGTGAAACAAAGCTTTTCATGCACTGAGTACTCCTTTTGCTTGCTTTTCATGCACTGAGTACTCCTTTTGCTTGCTTTTCATGCACTAAGTACTCCTTTTGCTTGCTTTTCATGCACCAAGTACTCCTTTTGCTTGCTTTTCATGCACTGAGTACTCCTTTTGCTTGCTTCTCTTGCACTGAGTACTCCTTTTGCTTGCTTCTCATGCACTGAGTACTCCTTTTGCTTGCTTCTCATGCACTGAGTACTCCTTTTGCTTGCTTCTCATGCACTGAGTACTCCTTTTGCTTACTTTTCATGCACTGAGTACTCCTTTTGCTTGCTTTTCATGCACTGAGTACTCCTTTTGCTTGCTTCTCATGCACTGAGTACTCCTTTTGCTTGCTTTTCAAGCACTGAGTACTCCTTTTGCTTGCTTTTCATGCACTGAGTACTCCTTTTGCTTGCTTTTCATGCACTGAGTACTCCTTTTGCTTGCTTTTCATGCACTGAGTACTCCTTTTGCTTGCTTTCATGCACTGAGTACTCCTTTTGCTTGCTTTTCATGCACTGAGTACTCCTTTTGCTTGCTTTTCATGCACTGAGTACTCCTTTTGCTTGCTTCTCTTGCTATGATTGATCACGTCTGTGAATCAGTAGGATAAAATACTTATTATGTTTGATCCTTTAATTAAGTTACCTACATAATAATATTTATAATAGTGTTCAATTGGTTTTTATTTGTAAAGAAAATTTAACAAAATATATGACTTCTTATTAAAGTTGCACATTTCATGATGTTAATTCAAATTTCTGGGCACTAACTGCCATTTTTGATGATAAAAGCGATATATCAAAGTTTCATTTACCAGTTTTGATCAAAATTTTCTTCACGTTCAACAAATAGGTGCAAATTCTTTTGGTATTTTTTTTAAAAAAATGAGATCCACACCTGACCCTGTATTATAAGCGGGTTCATGAGTTATCCAGGTGTAAATTATCGAGGAAGAGGTGTACTATGAAAACTCTACAGTGACATAGGTCACTAACGATGAAAACTCGGTAGTGATGTAGGTACTTACTAGGTATGTACAACAACATGGTGACAATGAGGAAGTAGTAAAAGTTGAAGGACATGTTAAATGCATTGGGCAGTTCCACAAAATACACTTTGTAGGCCTTCACATATGGCAGACCATTCAAGATGGACAGCAACTCCCCCTAAAAAACAAAACATAAAATAAACACAAAAATAGTCTATACAATAAAGCTTTAGAAAACACAGAAATCACAACAGCTGGATCTCTGAAGGCAGAATCTTTATACCTTCTAGAATATAACTGTAGTTAGCAATGTAAAGCATGCACCCAACTCATGAACCCAAAGCTCTACCTATGTACGGTGGTACGAATGATGTCTCGTACACCGAGCTTGTTTGACTATTACTGAGGCCTGGGTCACTAATGGTCTGTCATTTAATTTATTATGTAATATTATGTAGTAATATCTGGAACACTGAGCTTATCTACTATTAACAAGTCCTGGTTCTCTAATGGTCTGTCATTTAATTTATTATGCAATATTATGTAGTAATATCTGGGGCACTGAGCTTGTCTGACTATTAATGAGGCTTGGGTCACTAATGGTTTCTCATTTAATTTATGTAATAATCATTTAATTTATTATGTAATATTATGTAGTAATATCTGGGGCACTGAGCTTGTCTGACTATTAATGAGTACCTACATCAGGGTGTCCGAATTATCTCCGTATAATTCTGTAGTTGAGTGTTGGGTGATTGCTATCAGTAAGACGCCACACTAATCCACATGTGTCGGCCAATTATTATCTGATTCAGTAATCACAGTCCATACTACCAGCCCCTCAGGAAGAACTCTTAACGAAGCAAGACTCGCAAATGTTGGTCTTTTGTCAGCACACCAACATATGGTAGCAGTTTCTTTCATCGTCAGCTTGACACACTGAAAGCCCTTAATATAGTACATGTATTATGCTTTCTCATTCGTCTGTTGAAGAAATGGGCACTCACTGTAGAGCATGTGATAGTTGCTTCTGTTGGCTAACTTTAGCTCAAGGAAGATGGAAAGTTTAAATAATGAAACCAATCACAATTGTTGTTGCATACTACAATGGCTTGTGAGGTAATAGCTAAATAAAAATCCCACATAGAAAGTTAACAGTGCTATGACAGTTTAGATACAGGATTAAATTGTGTTGGATTAACAACAATGTGAAACATAATGATGTAAACTTAGATAAACATAAAATATGGATAAGTTCTGGTCACGGTAGCAAACTACTAGAATACTGATGGATGACAAGACACAATCAAAAAAGGAAATTATTTGATTATCTTTTTTTGTTGTTGATCTCAAACAAATTAAATATGTGTGTAAACTTGTGTGACACTTTCCATAAACAGGATTGATGGTGAGTTACAAGAATGGTGTGCACTTAGGACTAACTATACACAGTTAAACCCCTCAAAAATGAAAACCCTTGGGACCCCAAATTTGTTTGGTTTTGAGAGGTTTTCAGTTTACAGAGGTTTTCACAGATGTGAAAAAATATCTTTTTTTAAGTGCTTATGTGCTATGAGAGCAAGAGAGAGATTATATATTATAGGACCTGAGATTGGAATATATTTATTCCTAGCTTAGCTAAACCATTACCACACAAGATCATTCAGTTTGTCAAATCTGCAGGCATTATTGAAACAATGCTTGTTTGCATCACTGATTTTTCAAATTAATTCTTTTAGAATTCCATTTTCTTCAAAATATCTGAAACAGTATATGTTCCTACGCCAAATTTTTCCTCTCATTTCTTCAATGTAGGTTTTGCCACAGATTCATACTGATGGATCAGACTAATTTTATCCTGTAAGGCTGCTTCAATCCTATAATGCTTAGCTGGTCATTCTGACATCTTGACATGTGAGTGAAGATAAAATGACAGTCATGGTTACTTAAATACATGTATGTAATGACTTTTCTCCATTGAAAATCAAAAGAGTGAATCTGGCTTTTAGACTGCATTGTTAATAAAGCCCAGATAGTTAATTTTTAAAAAAAAGATTATGTTGATCATTTATACCAATGAATAGTATTAATCACAATTAGATAACAAACAGATAAACATAATCTTTCTTAATGGCTTACCTACAAGCATTTAGTTATGAATAATTCAGCTTAAAAGCTGACTCATTTTTATCTGCAAAGACTTCAGATTAGCATATTGTCAGCCTTAATCTGTGTTGGCATGTGTCTAGTGTTGTTTTACCCTTGCATGCTCCTGGGACATTTTCTGGATCTTTGTCTCACAGATAAACCTACTACAGTACTTGCTAACCATAATTAATCTGTTCCAGTGTGTGTCAGGAATTGAGCAGCTAAAATACATTTCCAAGTTTGAAGTGAGTTTCAGTTTTATTGGGTGGGGTGGGGTGGGGGGGGGGGGTAGCGTAAAATTGAAGTTTGGGATCCAAATTTCTTTCAGTATTTGGAGCTGAGTGGTTTCAGTTTACTGGAGAAAAATGATGATAAAGATGGAAAAATTCGAGACTCAAAAATATTTCAGTCATGAGGGGATTCTGGTATAATGAGGTTTCAGTTTTGAGGAAATTTACTGTATATGACAAAAGCTGATGAAAAATGTTGATTACAGCAATCTTGGAGGAAAATGAAGTAATTTACTGGGCAACCAGAAAAATCTGCTGGGCAACCAGATTTTCAAAGCTGGCTGCCAAGGGACAATCATGGATTTTCAAAATTTTTCTACCCCTGTGCAACATATTTTTGAGGTTACATTAATGACAAAAGGACAAAATTTATAGGGTGAAATACTTGTAGAAATATACAGTTTGGCAATTAATTAATAAATTATAAGTTTGAAAACAAAAAAAGTCAGAAATAATGACAATTATTATAAATAAATGCTGGTAGATAATGAGAGAACACTAAAATTAAATCAGAGCAACAGAATATTCTGTTGTGCAGCTCTTTTCAGGTGAGCCAGGTATTCAAACATGTAATGTTTTTATGGATTACTTGGGCACCTAATACAACATGTATTACAATAATGTAAATTAATGCCCAAGGAAAAGATGATAGTGGGTGCAGACATCACAGTTAAGGTGGCAAAACTATTAAAGCAATCAATATTATCTCGTTCTTTAATTTTTTTTTTCTACCACTACTATTGCATTAAATATTATATATTATTTTCTTACCCTTTGAAATTTAGTGTGTCCCCCAAATTTGGGGACAGTGTCCGGTTGCCCTTGGGATTGCAGTTGCAACATTGTGAAGGATAAGTTTAGGGTAAACCAAATGGTTTCACCTAATGGAAACTGGACTCTAGTCCTTTTACAAAAGTCATGGATAATCTCATCTATATAAGATGCAATAGGAATGGAGTTAATCATGCCTTTTACTTATACCATAAATACTCGCTTACAAGTCAAGTCCAACTGCAAACTGCACAGACCCAGATCTGCTGTCGCATAATGCACCAGCAGATTTGGATCTATGAAGTTTGTTATGACTAATCAGTAGAACAAACAACATAGAAACTGATCTGCCGTCGCATTATGTGACAGCAGATCAGGGTCTATGTTGTTTGCAGTTGGACTTAATTTATAGGCAAGTATATAAGGTAATTAAAAGTCATTTAGAAGCATACAAGGTAGGCATTGGTAATATAATCCAAGTTTAACACAGAGTACTGTGAATGATAAATTATACACACACCTCATATTTAATAGTCCTCTATGTAAGCACTAGTAAGGTATGGTTGACTCTGGAGATTTACTGACTAATGAGTCTCAATTACCTGGACCTTTGATCAAGGTCTTGAACTAAACTTTTGGTGCAGAAACCATTATTTTCTTATTAGACTTACCCTGACCTCTGACTTTTAGACCCCAGAATCTATAGGTTTCTTTATAACCCTTAGTACAAGCCATCTACAAAGATTGGTTAAAGATTTACCCTAGAGCAAAAATTATTCTGCAAAATCCTTTTTTCTTTGAGCCACAATGACCTTGACCTTTTGACCCCAAAATCAACAGGCCTCTTTCATACCTTAAGTGCAAACCCTACATAAACATTGGTCACGGTATGTGGTCTAGGATACAAATTATTATGCAAGAACTATTTTTCTTCTTTCTGTCACAGTGAACTTGACCTTTAACCTTTGGATCCCAAAATCAATAGCCTTCTTTCTTACCCAACATGTAAGTCATCCCCAAACTTTGGTGAAGGTACACAATCAAGAACTAAAATTTGTGTGCAGAAACCATTATTCTTTCAGTCACAGTGACCTCTGACCTTTTGACCCCCAAACTGATAGGCTTCTTTCTTTCATCAAGAAGAAATAATTTGTAAAATTTGGCACCAGTAGGTGCTATAGAACTAAAGTTATCATGCGAAAAAGGGAAAAGGTAATGGATAGAATGACAAACAGACAGATGGACAAGCAGACAGGATCAGAGGATAATACACTGTCAAAAGGCAGGCTTATAAAAATGATTTAGAAGCATACAAGTTAGAAATGGTAATCTAATTTAAGTTGTAATAATTATCTTTTAAATGTGACACCTTTCAAGTATAATATATGAAATAAATAAGAGATTAACTTACAGTTACACCAACTGGATACAGAATAATGAAGAATGAATATCTGAAATTGAACAATGAAATTTTAAAATATTTTTGTATCAATGAATAAAACAACATCTGTGGGTTTAGATGCATGTATATACCAACGTAAGGAATTTTTTTCTTTGTGACATCAATAATGTAATGGTAAGGCACACTGCTTTCATTGCACAGATGTACATTCTGTGCAGAAAATACCCAGATGTACATTTGTACAAAAAATACACAGATGTACATTCTGTACAGAAAATACATAGATGTACATTCTAGACAGAAAATATACAGATGTACATTCTGTACAGAAAATACATAGATGTACATTTGTACAGAAAATACACAGATGTACATTCTGGACCGAAAATACAAATGTACATTCTGTACAGAAAATACATAGATGTCCATTCTGTACAGAAAAAACACAGATGTACATTCTGTACAGAAAATACATAGATGTACATTCTGTACAGAAAAATACACAGATGTACATTTTGGACAGAAAATACAAATGTACATTCTGTACAGAAAATACATAGATATCCATTCTGTACAGAAAAAACACAGATGTACATTCTGTACAGAAAATACATAGATGTACATTCTGTACAGAAAAATACACCGATGTACATTCTGAACAGAAAATACAAATGTACATTCTGTACAGAAAATACAGGAAAAAAACATCTTTTCACATGCATAAAATTTGAATTTTTTTTAGGATGAACTAAATTTACAAAAGTTTTGTTTATCTTAAAAAACAACACAGATGACATGCATATCATGGAGGAAAAAAAAGAATTTGTACAGTATTTTTTTTCCATAATAAATATAGAGAAAAAGCCTGTTAATTGCTGGAAAAGTTGGGTAGGTTTATTATCTGAGAAACTTTTCTCAAAATTAATACTGAAGAAAAGAAATGTTAAAATTTGTCGACACGCAGAATGAAACTATCAGTAAGCATGGTCTTAAAATGAAAGAATTATGGCACATTGTGAATTTGTAAAAAAAATTATTTATTTAATTCAAAAGAAGTTGTTGATGCTAACATATTGTTATTGTTCTACAATAATCCAAAGAATATATTTCAAACTAGGGCAATCTAGGGGATACAGACAGGGTTTTTAATTAGTGCCTGCCTGCAGGTTCGATGCTAAATATATTCTAGTGGCCAGCAAAAAATGCTACAAGCTTAGGAAAAGCAAATCGGGAAGACCAGTAAATGTTTTGGAGGACCAGAAACTTTTTCAAGCAGCTGATTTTTCAGGACACCAAAAGTTAGGGAAAGGGGTAACCATGGATACATAGTATAGACATGCTGCAGAATGTAAAGAAAACAATCTCCAGATCTGATAAAAATCAAGATTTCCGACATAACGGAGATCTGACAGACAACTATACAAGGTCATCTTCTGCTGATCCTTTGATCCATCTATCAAATTGCAGCCTTCACATATATGAAAGCAAAAAACTTCTTTCAGAATATACAGTTTCTAACAATAATTCTCCCTAACATGAAATGCAATGCTTATTCTCCATAACATGAAATCCAATGCTTATTCTCCATAACATGAAATGCAATGCTTATTCTCCCTAACATGAAATCCAATGCTTATTCTCCATAACATGAAATGCAATGCTTATTCTCCCTAACATGAAATGCAATGCTTATTCTCCCTAACATGAAATGCAATGCTTATTCTCCCTAACATGAAATGCAATGCTTATTCTCCTTAACATGAAATCCAATGCTTATTCTCTATAACATGAAATGCAATGCTTATTCTCCCTAACATGAAATGCAATGCTTATTCTCCCTAACATGAAATGCAATGCTTATTCTCCCTAACATGAAATGCAATGCTTATTCTCCCTAACATGAAATCCAATGCTTATTCTCCATAACATGAAATGCAATGCTTATTCTCCCTAACATGAAATGCAATGCTTATTCTCCCTAACATGAAATGCAATGCTTATTCTCCTTAACATGAAATGCAATGCTTATTCTCCCTAACATGAAATGCAATGCTTATTCTCCCTAACATGAAATGCAATGCTTATTCTCCATAACATGAAATGCAATGCTTATTCTCCCTAACATGAAATGCAATGCTTATTCTCCCTAACATGAAATGCAATGCTTATTCTCCCTAACATGAAATGCAATGCTTATTCTCCATAACATGAAATGCAATGCTTATTCTAACAGGTTACAAATAATAATTAGACTGGGAATTGCAAAGGTTGGCAGAACATGAACATTTATCACTGCCCACCATATCTACTTGTTATAAGTAGATCTCGATTTTAATCAGACTGCAAAGTGTCTTGCATATACAATGAAACAATATATTCAAAACGGAGGTCCAAGTGGGCATGGGACTGCTCAGTTGGCTGACATCTGTTTAACAGAAAAATGCAAGTGCAGCTGGCCAAGAAATCTGAGTTAGCAGGATGGTTGATGTAGAAATTTCTTTCAATTTTGATAATTGCATATGTTAAGAAAACTGTTTTAAGGTATCTCTATTAAAGCATTTGTATCTTCATCCATGTTTGATGGTAGATTACAAGCATTTTAAAAATATTAAAAGTCCTTTATGTCTGGATGCTTTCTGTCCAGCTAGGTTAAATTCTGTTAAGCAGTTTTTGAAAAAAGTCATTTTATACACAACAAAAACAAGATCCAGTCCATTTAACTTTTTATTTATAAACATGTATATTTGCCTAGAGGGACAATCTGCTGCTAATGATGAATTTTGGTTCATTCTGTCAGTGAGTTGGCTGGTTGTTATGGGTTTAATGCCATTTTCAGCACATGATAGGCTATACATGGCAGCCAGTATATTTGGTGGAGGAAGAACCTGAAAAAACTCCGGGAAGAACCACCGACACACGGGAAGCTACTGACAAGCTTTCTCACATATCCACGTTGGCCGAGCCTGAGACTCGAACCCACGTGGACAGAGGTGAGATGTCAGTGATCTGTAAAGGCAAACGCCTTAGACCACTCGACCACCCGGGGTCCCTCATTCTGTCAGTGAGTGGATTCAGCGGTAACTGATTTGGCACAACAGGGCTGTACAAAGGTCACAACTGGGCTGTGAAACTCCCTGACAGAATGTTATGGATAACCCATGAGTAAAGTTTCTTCAGTGGAAACTGAAGGGGCCCAGCAAAGACTGGGCTGTCCAACGTAAGTTGGGAATGCCAGGGGAAACCGTGTGGACTTCACTCAAAGGTTTTAGTTTGAAGATGCAATACACTGTTGACATTAGATTCTCGGGTGAATAAAATAGAATGGAATGAAGTGAATGCTAAAAGAAATCCTTTATGTCTGGATGCTTTCTGTCCAGTTAGGTCAAATTCTGTTGAGCAGTTTTTGAGAAAAGTCACTGTTGACAGGCATCATTTGAACAAAAACTGAAAGCCTTTTATGCTGGGGTGCTTTCTGTCAAATTTGGTCAAATTCTGTTTCGCATTTTTTGAAGAAGTTATTTAATGTTTTTCTGTTTTTAGTAATGGTGGCCATTTTAATGGCAGATTGACATAATTTGAACAAACTTTAAAGCCCTTCATACGTGGGTGTTTTCTGTCAAATTTGGTAAAATTCTGTTGAGTCATTTTTGAGAAGAAGTTGTTTAAAGACTTTTCTATTTTTAGTAACAGTGGCCATATTTGATGGTAGATCTGTATCATTTCCAAAAACTTGAAAGCCCTTTATGCCAGGGTGCTTTCTGCCAAATGTAGCTGAAACTGGTTGAATAGTGTTTGAGAAGAAATTTAAAATAGTGAATGTAGACAGATGACACATGATGCACCACAGATGACCGACAAGACACTAGATGCATGATTGATGACAGACGACGCTGGACCAAACCATAAGTTAACTTGGTCTTACAACAAGGTGTACTAATTACAATGACTCTAGAATAAGACTGAACAAGAATAACCCAATCCTGAAAATTCCATAAATAAATCAATCTACAGTTGAGTGATAAACTGAGAATCTTTAAAAAAGTGCTAATTTAATATGAAATTTATAAACTGAGTAAAGAAATAATATATTATATGACCTTGGCAGACTCTATAACCTTGGCAATCATAACACTAAATTCTGAACAAGTTTTATAGAGTTCATATAAAATGATCTCTGATGTATAATATAATTTATCATTTGGATGACTTTATTTGATAAACCACTTGAAAACAGTAAACCACTTTGGCCACAATCACTTGGATGTTGCACTTTGACCTTCTTTAACATCATGATTTAATATTACACGTGTGTAATACCTAAAAATCTGATACTCACTTATCATACCTCACATCAATGACATGACATGATAAAATTAAGGAAAACAGACCTGCACCACTGCAGTGCATACGGGACCTCACCAACCAGGGTAAAGACATAGAAGGCATATCGGATGACCTCGGTAACAGACCAGGCCAGGACCAACAGGAGAATTCCAATCGTATTTTGAACCTGCAAGATAAGATGTGATAAATAAATTCTTTGTATTGAGAGAATTTAAAAAAGAATTCTGAATAATCCTATGTCTTATTTGCTCTGCCATTGCATGATTCAAAAGCTTTACATAAAGACTAGTGCAATAAAAGGAAGTCACTGTGACCTACTACTTTTTGTAGGTGTGAATATAAGTTTAGAAATGAATGTACTTTCAACTTAGTCGAATTTACATGCAACAAAGCGTAAAAAATGGAGATGCATTAAAAAAACTTAAGGTGATTACATGTTCATGAAAAGTGGGTCACATCGACCTGCTCTTGTTAGCAGTGGGTACTATTCTTTCAAATGAATACCAGTAGAAGTTTCCTGACAGTACAAGCAATACTGTAGCTGAGAGATGGAGCTTAATGCAAACACCTAATGTTACACCCTAGGCCAACAGCAACACTGTCATGGAAGTGGTACCTAATGTTACACCCTAGGCCAACAGCAACATTGACATGAAAGTGATACCTAATGTTACACCCAAGGCCAACAACAACACTGTCATGAAAGTGATACCTAATGTTACACCCAAGGCCAACAACAGCACTGTCATGAAAGTGATACCTAATGTTACACCCTAGGCAAATAACAACACTGTCATGAAAGTGATACCTAATATTACACCCTAGGCCAACAACAACATTGTCATTAAAGTGACACCTAATGTTACACCCTAGGCCAACAGCAACACTGTCATGAAAGTGATACCTAATGTTACACCCTAGGCCAACAGCAACAATGTCATGAAAGTGATACCTAATGTTACACCCTAGGCCAACAGCAACACTGTCATGAAAATGATACCTAATGTTATACCCTAGGCCAACAGCAACACTGTCATGAAAGTGATACCTAATGTTACACCCTAGGCCAACAACAACATTGTCATTAAAGTTATACCTAATGTTACACCCTAGGCCAACAACAACATTGTCATTAAAGTGATACCTAATGTTACACCCTAGGCCAACAACAACACTGCCATTAAAGTGATACCTACTATATATACTCATATACAAGTCGAGTCCAATTGCAAACAACACACTCAGACCTGCCATTGTATAATGTGCTGGCAGATCAGGATCTATGTTGTTTGATCTCCTGATTACTCCTAATAAACTTCACAGACCCAGATCTTCCGGTGCATTATGCAATGGCAGATCTTGGACTGTGTAGTTTGCAGTTGGATCTGACTTGTACTTGAGTATATGTGGTACATGATTAATGGCAGGGCTTTTTCTAGGGTGATAGAGATTAGAGCTTAAGCTCATTATTCAGGTGATAGATTTAAATTGGGATTAAATACTAAAGATTAGGTAACTCATATTGGAAATTCTGTATAATAAACTCTAAAAACTTGAAGTTCTGTGGGTCTAATGTCTTTCATTTGAAGTTCTGTGGGCCTAATGTCTTTCATTTGAAGTTTTGTGGGCCTAATGTCTTTCATTTGAAGTTCTGTGGGCCTAATGTCTTTCATTTGAAGTTCTGTGGGCCTAATGTCTTTCATTTGAAGTTCTGTGGGCCTAATGTCTTTCATTTGAAGTTCTGTGGGCCTAATGTCTTTCATTTGAAGTTCTGTGGGCCTAATGTCTTTCATTTGAAGTTCTGTGGGCCTAATGTCTTTCATTTTAAGTTTTGAGTTTACAAACCATAACAGTCCCTATGCTATAGTATTCGCTTCCCATTTGTTTGTACCCCTCTACCGATTTTAAAAACTAAAAGCATCAAAGATATAAAAAATGCACAAAACTTAGTAATTTCATTCATCAATTTATCATTTCTAACCTGATTGTCCCCTGGTGGCCCCTAACATTGTCATCTTGTTCATATTTCAAACCAAACGGAAGCTGTCATTGTAAACACCAGACAGACTGCTCACTGTCCTTTTCCAGTTTATAGCACAGTCCATTTTCAGGAAAAACTGTTGTCTGCATGCAGTATTTGCAATGTCTAGTTTTAATATTTCTAAAAAGAACTTAACAAAATTTAAAAAGTGTAACTTTTATGTACATGTGCTCTAAGGATGTAACTCCCAAAGTTACGGAAATTTAATGAATTATTCAGAGCTTATCAATGATGGCGAACTATAGATCATACCTGTTATCTGAAAATAATAGACTTGCCCACACAAATATGGCGTCATGTTAGTAAAGAAACCCCAATTTGTTTTGAAATTAGCATAAGATGACAGTGCTATGGACCCCCAGGTGACAATCAGGTTAGAAATTATAAATTGATCTATGAAATGACCAACTTTTGTGCATTTTTTATATCCTTAATGCTTTTTGTTTTAAAAATTGGTAGGGGGGTACAAACAAATGGGAGGGTAAGTGAATACTATAAGACTGTTCATGTAACTTGAGTAATAGTGTGTATTCAAGTGACCGATGACAGGAGATTTTGAGGTTTGAATGCATTTGATATTTTTGATTGGGATCTATATTTGATTCATAAGGAACCCTAAAAATCCCTAACTAGTCATGCACTTTCACATCATACTCACCCACCCCTTGTTTTTTCAGAGTTACAGACATAGCCACTTATTTCAAGTAACCTTTAAGGCCCAAGTGATGGAAAATTGTGGTTTTTTGGGGAAAAACAAAGGAACCAAATGAAGTAAAAACAAAATGAATATGGATGTGATCAAAGAAACTCCCATATAATTATACTGGTAACTGAACCCTTATCTGCAGATTTGCACTTAACCAGAACTCACCCATCACTCCTCTAATGCTAGATGATGCCATTATAAAATGTTTGGACTGATTTTCTTTCACAGAAGTCTTTACTCATTAGCAACATTTTCTTAACTGGGAATTATGGGACTCATAGTACAGGGTTCATGGATGGGAGAGTTTGATCGAGTTAACCCACTTTGCTTTCCAGATTCTAACAGATGTTGGTACATGTGTTGACTTACGACTGGTACACTATATAGCACTGCCCAGAGAATAAAGACCCGTGAGTAGACCTGGAAAGCTGTCAATACAGGGTTAGATCTCACTATTCCCACAGCACTATGAAGAATCTGAAACAGAGGACAATGAATTAGATTTCACTATTCCCACTGCACTATGAAGAATCTGAAACCACATGGCACAATAAAGAATCTGAAACAGAGGACAAAGTGTTAGATTTCACTATTCCCATAGCACTATGAAAAATCTTAAACAGAGGACAAAGTGTTAGATTTCACTATTCCCACTGCACTATGAAGAATCTGAAACTGAGGGCAACGTGCTAGATTTCACTATTCCCACTGCACTATGAAGAATCTGAAACTGAGGACAATGTGTTAGATTTCACTATTCACATAACACTATGAATAATCTGAAACTGAGGACAATGTGTTAGATTTTACTATTCCCATAGCAGTATGACAAATCTGAAACAGAGGACAAAGTGTTACATTTCACTATTCCCATAGCACTATGACAAATCTGAAACAGAGGACAAAGTGTTAGATCTCAATATTCCCACAGCACTATGAAGAATCTGAAACTGAGGACAAAGTGTTAGATTTCACTATTCCCATGGCCCCATGAAGAAACTGAAACAGAGGACAAAGTGTTAGATTTCACTATTTCCACTGCACTATGAAGAATCTGAAATAGAGGTCAAAGTGTGAAAATGAAGTGTACAAATCTGAAGGTGTAAGAAAATCTGTATTTCTCTGCCTTCTGTTTCTCAGCTATGTTTATATGCCTGTATTGCTTCACTGTGTTTATATGATGTATGTATTTCTCTGCCTTCTTTTTCTCTACATTGCTGATATGATGTCTGCATTTCTCTGCCTTCTTCTTCTCTACAATGTTTTTATGTCTGTATTTCTCTGCCTTCTTTTTATCTACTGCATTTATATGATGCCTGTATTTCTCTGCCTTCTTTTTCTCTACCATGTTTATATGTCTGTATTTCTCTGCCTTCTTTTTCTCTACTGTGTTGATATGATGTCTGTATTTCTCAGCCATCTACTGTGTTTATATGAAGTCTGTATTTCACTCCCTTCTTTTCTGCTACTGTGTTTATATGATGTCTGTATTTCTCTACTGTGTTTATTATGATGTCTGTATTTTACTACTGTGCTTATATGCCTGTATTTCTCTGCCGTCTTTTCCTCTACTGTGTTTATATGAAGTCTGTATTTCTCTGCCTTCTTTTTTGCTACTGTGTTTATATGATGTCTGTATTTCTCCACTGTGTTTATATGATGTCTGTATTTCTCTACTGTGTTTGTTATGATGTCTGTATTTCTCTACTGTGCTTATATGTCGGTATTTCTCTTACTTCTTTTTCTCTACTGTGTTTATATGATGTCTGTATTTCACTGCCTTCTTTTTTGCTACTGTGTTTATTTGAAGTCTGTATTTCTCTACTGTGCTCATATGTTGGTATTTCTCTGCCTTCTTTTTCTCTACTGTGTTTATACGATGTCTGTATTTCTCTACTGTGTTTATATGATGTCTGTATTTCTCTAATGTGCTTATATGATGTCTGAATTTCTCTGCCTTCTTTTTCTCCACTGTGTTTATATGATGTCTGTATTTCTCTACCATGTTTATATGATGTTGATATTTCTCTGCCTTCTTTTTCTCTATGCTGCTGATATGATGTCTGTATTTCTCTATCTTCTGTTTCTCTATTGTGTTAATACAATGTCTGTATTTCTCTGCCTTCTGTTTCTCTACTGTGTTAATGTCTGTATTTCTGTGCTGTCTTCTTCTCTACTGTTTATATGTCTGTATTTCTCTGCCTTCTTTTTTGCTACTGTGTTTATATGATGTCTGTATTTCTCTACAGTGTTTATTATGATGTCTGTATTTCTCTGCCTTCTTTTTCTCTACTGTTTATATAATGTCTGTATTTCTCTACTGTGTTTATATGATGTCTGTATTCCTCTACTGTGCTTATATGATGTCTGTATTTCTCTGCCTTCTTTTTCTCTACTGTGTTTATATGATGTCTGTATTTCTCTACTATGTTTATATGATGTTGATATTTCTCTGCCTTCTTTTTCTCTATGTTGCTGATATGATGTCTGTATTTCTCAGCCTTCTGTTTCTCTACTGTGTTAATATGTCTGTATTTCTGTGCCATCTTTTTCTCTACTGTGTTTATATGATTTCTGTATTTCTATGCCTTCTCTTTTGCTACCATGTTTATATGATGTCTGTATTTCTCTACTGTGTTTATTATGATGTCTGTATTTCTCTACTGTGCTTATATGATGTCTGTATTTCTCTGCCTTCTTTTTCTCTACTGTTTATATGATGTCTATATTTCTCTACTGTGTTTATATGATGTCTGTATTTCTCTACTGTGCTTATATGATGTCTGTATTTCTCTCCATTCTTTTTCTCTACTGTGTTTATATGGTCTGTATTTCTCTACTATGTTTATATGATGTTGATATTTTTCTGCCTTCTTTTTCTCTATGTTGCTGATATGATGTCTGTATTTCTGTGCCTTCTGTTTCTCTACTGTGTTAATATGTCTATATTTCTGTGCCATCTTTTTCTCTACTGTGTTTATATGATGTCTGTATTTCTGTGCCTTCTTTTTCTCTACAGTGTTTATATGATGTCTGTATTTCTCTACTGTATTTATATGATGTCTGTATTTGTGTTTATAAGATGTCTGTATTTCTCTACTGTGTTTATATGGTGTCTGTATTTCTCTGCCTTCTTTTTCTCTACTAATATGATATAAAGATGGGAAAATGTTATTAAGTGTCAGATTAATCGAACAAAATTTAATAGGAAATGTGTATGAACGATCAATTAATCTTAGCTGAACTGTTTTTCTGTTTTAAAGAATTACTGTGGATACTCACGTACAAGTCGAGTCCAACTGCAAACTACAGACCCAGATCTGTCATTGCATAGCATGCCGGCAGATCTGGGTTTTTGCAGTTTGTAAGGAGTAATCAGTAGAACAGATCTGGGTCTATGCAGTTTGTAAGGAGTAATCAGTAGAACAGATCAGGGTCTATTATGCATGCAGTTGGACTCAATTTATATGTGAGTATATATGGTAACAGTAAACTGTATACACTCAAAAATTGAAATAAAGAATAAAATCATGAAGTTTCCAAATAATGCATGTCTGCCATGTCATGTGCATCACAAAAAAAACAAATTTTGTTTACTCCCACCCACCCCCAACAGAGAGAGACCTTTTTTGACACTGTGAAATATGCCTGTAACCCATAGCCTGTATAAACAGTAAACAGTTGAGATTCACATAATGCTCATGAAATACTATCACCCTTGACAGTTTTATACAGTTATTGTCATAGATGTAATTAAAAAAGTAAAGAGTCAGAGATAAACAATCATCATTCCATGGATTGGTTAACTGATCTGACAATAGCTTGGGTCATTTGTATTGACAGTCCTTTGAGCACTGCTGTGGGAAGAGCATTAGGCTAATTTGCATTTAGTAAAGTACACAATGGGAACAACCCAATTCATTGAAGTCAGGTAAATCAGGCTAATTTGCATAAGTAAAATACACAATGGGAACAACCCAATTCATTGAAGTCAGGTAAATCACAGCTGTATGTTGAAGAAACAATAGCTGTTACACTTTGTTGCCTTGCATGTGACAGCCGAAGTCATCTTTGTTACAGGTTATTGCTTAGTTCATGATAAGCAGCAAAAGTTCTTTTTTGAGTCAGATTTTACTCCAAACATGTTATCATGAAAAAGCAAAGCATGATTATTTCGGTAGTTGGAATGGTAAAGTTAGTAGAAGTATCGAAGTGGGATTCATTTTCGAAGTCACAATGTCAAAATGTAACTGCCATCTAGCATCAGCAATACCAAGATCTGATATGATAACTAGCGTAACCATTGCATGTTTGACATTCCCCCACAGAAAAAATTAAACAAGACCTTGGAGGAAATATTAACAACAGTAGACTATCATCTTTCATACAGTTTGTACTGAGTGCAAAGATGAACGCTCATAAAACTTGTATCACCTTCAAACCCTCCAAGATAATACTATACTCCACAGTCAGTTCAACCAACAGTGACAATTATGAGTAATCATTGACTGAATTAGAAATGATGGAAAGTGGATGCTAACTAAATTCTGATTTTATTTTAAATTGACTTTAAAGGCAGAAACACTGTGTATTTTTATACCCCACGACAACAGTTATAGGGGCATATAGTGCTGCCCTTGTCCATCAAACCTGGGGCGAACATAACACTGTCTGACCAGATGAATAATAACAAAATATTTGTTTTCTGACTCTTAACTTCCCACATGTTTAACTCATAATGATGTCTGGAATCTCATTAAAAAGAAAAACTTCAACATGTTAAAATGACACCTAGATTACTGAAAAGTGTCACTGTAAAAATGAAATCCATTAAGAAATTGAGCGCTAGGTGTGAAACTGCAATTCTTGAGTTACAAACCATATCTCTTATTACATATTTATCTAAAGGGCCTTGTATTAGAAGGGTTTTAAACTTGCTGTCTTCACTCCAAACACAATATTTTCATGATTTGGGCCTATTTTAGTATCAATCTTGTGTCGGGTGCCTGTGGTTTTTAAGTAAGCGAATACATAGTACATGTACAGTGGATAAGTGAACTGTGTCGAGTAAAGGGACAAGTGCTTGTAAACATCTTCCATGAGTCCTGAAGCAATTATATACAGTGTTCCATTCTAATTGGCATTATATACAGTGTTCCATTCTAATTGGCATTATATACAGTGTTCCATTCTAAGTGGCATTATATACAGTGTTCCATTCTAATTGGCATTATATACAGTGTTCCATTCTAAGTGGCATTATTGAACACCTTTTGATGCCAATTATATACAGTGTTCTATTCTAATTGGCATTATATACAGTGTTCCATTCTAAGTGGCATTATATACAGTGTTCCATTCTAAGTGGCATTATATAGTGTTCCATTCTAAGTGGCATTATAGAACACCTTTTTGATGCCAATATTGAGAAGATTATAGATCATGTAATATTACTAAAATACGGAAAATACAAATTTTACAAGTTAAACTTATGAGAAGCTGAAAAATAGTTTTGTTTTTAATTTCTGGTGACTTTTTCTTTTAATTCTATCTAGATCCAGATCCATAGAACCTGTTTTTGTACAAAATGGTCACCTTATATGAGTATTGAAAACCAGAATACTGGCAATAAGGTATAATCACAACACAAAAGCTCTCCTTTTATAAATGGATTTTCATTTACCAAGTCTGAGTTTTGGGTCTTTAACTCAATTTACTCTAGTGTATGTATTTTTATATCTTGAACTTGCAATTTTAGCAAAATATGGTTCTGAACTGCCATTTTCAATATCAAACATACAGCTTTGACTGAAGTAATTTTCAGACCCTCATATGAATTCTGAAATCTAAATATTCTAGATAATTCCCATGCCTGTTATGAATTCTGAAATCTCAATATTCTAGATAATTCCCATGCCTGTTATAAATTCTGAAATCCCAATATTCTTGATAATTCCCATGCCTGTTATGAATTCTGAAATCCCAATATTCTAGATAATTCCCATGCCTGTTATGAATTCTGAAATCCCAATATTCTAGATCATTCCCATGCCTGTTATGAATTCTGAAATCCCAATATTCTAGATAATTCCCATGCCTGTTATGAATTCTGAAATCCCAATATTCTAGATCATTCCCATGCCTGTTATGAATTCTGAAATCCCAATATTCTTGATAATTCCCATGCCTGTTATGAATTCTGAAATCCCAATATTCTTGATAATTCCCATGCCTGTTATGAATTCTGAAATCCCAATATTCTAGATAATTCCCATGCCTGTTATGAATTATGAAATCCCAATATTCTTGATAATTTCCATGCCTGTCAAATTTACTAACCTCTAAAACTGCGACTGTCTGGAATACATATAACATTGGGGCAATACTCTTGTACAAATTGTTGTATGATCCATACGTAATGAGTTCTGAGATACTTGCAAACAAAATGGCACTCCATCTGAAATAACAAAAAAAAATTAAAATTAAAACTGAATTCAAGCTACAAAGATGTGAAAAAAGAAGTACATTCACCAATACTCTTGATTAAACAAAGATGAAAGGACAGATACGTCAGGTACTTGATTAAACAAAACTGAAACGACAGAAATGTCAGGTACTTGATTAAACAAAATTGAAACGACAGAAATGTCAGGTACTTGATTAAACAAAATTGAAGCAACAGAAATGTCAGGTACTTGATTAAACAAAATTGAAACGACAGAAATGTCAGGTACTTGATTAAACAATGAAAGGACAGATATGTCAGATACTTGATTAAACAAAGATGAAAGGACAGAAATGTCAGGTACTTGATTAAACAATGAAAGGACAGAAATGTCAGGTACTTGATTAAACAAAGTTAAAGGACAGAACCGTCAGGTACTTGATTAAACAAAGATGAAAGGACAGAAATGTCAGGTACTTGATTAAACAAAAATAAAAGGACAGATATGTCAGGTACTTGATTAAACAAAGATGAAGGGACAAAAATGTCAGGTACTTAAAAAAAACTTAAATAACTCTGAAAATGGAGATAGTTTGGTTATTTTACCTAATTACTTTACCCATGAGCCAATGATTGTATAATCAGGTCGCACTATTATCAAAATGAATTTAAACAAATTTTCATTTATGGTTATTTTAATGAGTTCTTTTGCAGATTCACCTAACTACAACAATATAGATAATGGAGATCACCCAGAAGTGTTTTAGCCTCAAGTAGTATGAAAAAAGAAAAAGTTATTTGTGGTGACAAAAGTTAATGTGTGCCTAAGCACAATAAACCATCAAGGAACCCGATTAAAGAAACCTATATTTGCAAAGATCTGGAACTTCTATTCTTGCTTAGCAAATATATTTATGACAATAAGCAATTAATAACTGTAAACCGCTCTGGTAAATTTTTAAAATAGACAACAGCTGCTCTGGCTAGGCTGAAGCATATTTGGAAAGACAGCAACATCACGCTTGGGTCCAAGATCAAGCTTATGCGCTCCCTCATCATGTACATATTCCTATTTGCATGTGAGACATGGACCCTAACCGCAGAATTAGAGAGAAGAATCAATGCCTTAGAGATGAGATGTTATCGAAGGATCCTGAAAATCTCATACTTAGACCTCGTCTCCAATGCGGAGGTGCGCACTAAAATCCAAGGCGCAATTGGAACTTATGAAGATCTGCTCACCACTGTAAAGAAACGCAAACTAAGATGGTATGGTCACGTCTCACGCTGAACTGGCCTGTCAAAGACATTCCTAAAGGGCACAGTGAGAGGAAAGAGAAAACGAAGCAGACAGAAGAAGAGATGGGAAGACAATATCAAAGAGTGGATAGGCATGGACTTTGCAAAGTCCCAAAGAGCAGTGGAGAACAGGGCGAAATGGAGAGAGATTGTCGCAAAGTCATCAGTGGTGCCCTTACGACCAGCGAGGTTATGGGAGAAATGAAAAAAATGAAATATATGGTATTCCTTGACCATCACAGTCATCAGACATAAACATCATTTTAAAATGTATGGAGAACAATTAAAACAAAACTTACAAAAACACTGACCGAAATTAAAACGAGATAATCTCATCAATGTGATGAATCTTTGACAGTCAGTGGATAAGGCTCTGATAAGACAACTACAGGAGTCTTTACCAAAGAAACTACAGTCTGTCATGAAACAAAAGGGATCAATTATGAAATACTAGAACTTATATCATTTTCTTCTCAATTTCTTTGATATCATGATTTTAAATTACAACAAATTCAATATTATGTCAACATCAGGTGAAGTGGCTACTTCTTTATGACCTGGTATTGTACATCATCTAGGGCACAGTATGAAATACCGGCAGTTCCACACAACCTCATCTATCTACAAGAACAGTTTCTTTCCCCACTCTGTTATCATGTGCAACAGCCTCCCTGAGAGCCTGATTAACCAGCCCACACTAGAATCATTCCAACTGGTCCTGGCCCATACTAGAATCATTCCAACTGGTCCTGGCCCATACTAGAATCATTCCAACTGGTCCTGGCCCATACTAGAATCATTCCAACTGGTCCTGGCCCATACTAGAATCATTCCAACTGGTCCTGGCCCACACTAGAATCATTCCAACTGGTCCTGGCCCACACTAGAATCATTCCAACTGGTCCTGGCCCACACTAGAATCATTCCAACTGGTCCTGGCCCACACTAGAATCATTCCAACTGGTCCTGGCCCACACTAGAATCATTCCAACTGGTCCTGGTCACCTTCAGTCTTTAATCCTTTTAAAATGTATAAAGTGGTATTTTAACCTCATACATGCACAATCCCAAATGTGATTATACTGTTCTGAGGGATGCAATTAAGTAACATAATGATGATGATGATGACAGCCTGTGAAACTACAAAAGATTGGTGTGGAACCTGCAGACTGCACGGCTTCAGGGTTTTTTGGTAATGCACAATTCAGTACTGGTGGGTTGGGGATGATACAACGATTGCGAAGAAATGGCTATACATTTTGGTAATAGTGATGTCCTATTTCCTACAATAAAGTATCCTCTGCACTTAGCAATGAGTTTGTAAAAGAATGACTTACAATTAAAAAAAAATCCACACCTTTTTGTTGATAGATTTTGAAGCAGTGTACATCAACATGGAGTTTGCATGTAGTGAAACAAAAATGTCACTGACACTTATCAATAATACACTGAGTGGCAAGGAAAAGTGGATTTTGTTTACAACTTTGAGAAATTGAACAGAAGCTGTTTTTCTGCACATACTGTTTGCAAATAAAGGACAATTTTTAGTCATTCATGAAAACCTGGAAAGTAGATCCTAATAAAAGGTATGGACGCCTGTACTGGCCATATGCAACATTTTTTGAGAAACACAATGACACAATTGTATGTGTCTGTTGGTAATAATAATAGTGAGAATAATGTAAGTGACAAACATTATGATGATCCCCAAGCTGAACAGTTTGGAATATTTGAATAATCTCTGTTCATATGTGTTTTTATACATACTGTACATCTATCTAAGTGTCTGCCTGGCTGTATTTAACTGAAATTTTGTACCGCAACCATGGCAAATATACCATAAAATGCATGCTAGTCCTTTTTATCACCTTCGTTATACAAGGTTACAGGAAGCAGAGTGACTTGAGATGTCAATGATATGCTTTTTCAGGCACTCTAGATTTATCTTTCTGTAACCATCCAAAATGTCTACAGACCATTTTATTTGAAATGTAGCATTTTTACTATCATGATAAAATCCATGCAGCTTCCTATTATGCTGGATTGAAATGCAGCACACAACAATGTTGGTAACTTTCTCTTCAGCAGATGTCTTTCATCTTTATCAACTAATATGGTGGATACCTAATCTTGCCAGTATGATACTGTTCCATTTTCTCATCTCTTGATACACACAATTCCCTTATGGCTTGCCATTATTTCCTATTATGTTGACCACCAGTGGCATTAAATTGCCTCCTTTAATTCTTATTTCTCAAGCACCCCATGTCTTTGCAAATAACTATACTTTAGCATAATATCAACTGAATCACCCAGTCTTCAAATGTCATACACATAACAAAACCAATCAATATTTAACACAAATGCAAGAAATGTCACTAGAACACCACCAATATGTACATAAGTTAATCAAAAAATAAGTTTAAACTCTTTCCCTGCACATGGCCCAATTGACACGCTGTAGATTCCACCATAGAAGAACATGAGGACATATACATGTATACATGTCAAATTCACTATCTCCGACTATATTACGCTATACAGTTTACAATGCACAATTAGGGACAATCCTAACATCCAACAGATCTGAAGGAATGACCTTCTTTTAAAGAATGCAATTCAGGGTTCTCAATGCGATTTTTAAATTTGCAGTCCAGGACTACTTTTTGAAAAAAGTTGCAGTCCTGGCCCTAAAACTAGGAGTCCCAATAGTAATACTTTTTTTCCTTGCAGAACATTATGTGTGCATTGTTGTGTCACCAATATATATGTCATCAGATTGCTAGTGCTCATTAATTTTGAAATATTTAGTGTTTTAGTAAAATAACGAAAAAGCAAGGCAGTTGATAACCCCGATAATTGTGATTGTTTGTGACATTAAAACTATAACAATTCTCAATGGCTTTACCTTCCCATTCTTTAATTTTGTGCAGCTAGAAGGAATCAAGGAAAAGATTACTCTTTCTTTTCTATATTAATTTGTTACGACTCTATGGTCTAAGAAAAATGTAACAGAAAGAAAGTGAAACCAACAAATCAAGTAAAAAATCAACAAGCAATTTATTACTAGATAATTAAAATGAAAAAATCAAAAAGTCACTTACAGTAATGTGTTTTGAAATCCTAATAATCCAATAAGAATGATTGTTCTAATCACAAGTCCTAAATATAGAATGTTCCGAATTCACGGCTGTGTCCTTGAATGTTATGATGTGCTAATGGTCTCCAAAGTCCTGATGTACTAGTAATCTTTGATATGCTGATGTCAAAATGAAGTATTCCAAAATCTCTGAATAAGTTCAGTTAAATTCCAAAATCATCAATTAAAAATCCAAAATCCAAAAGTTTATGAGCACTGTTATAATCCAATGAATATTTAAAATAATTCCTCTCTTAGAATTTGGAATGAATTTTCACAACTGCAATAGCTCTTTACAAGACTGATGGTAATGTCAAAACTGAAAAAATGTCCACCAAACATGGTATATATAAAGATTGGTCACATGACAGAATGTTCTAGAATATGAGTCATCTTAATGGAATTCTAACTGTAAACAAAATTCAACCTTGACCTTCAAATTGAGAAAACATATTGATCAAAACAACCTAATTCAAGGACACTAGTTAAACATGTTTTTCCTGATAACATTAAGATTTAAGCAAATATTAAAGTGAAGAAACATTTATAATTTCCTAAAATATTTATAATATTATATAAACATTATACATAACAAATTTATTTAAGTAGCTTAATTCCATTTAAGGTCGATAAATTTGCCATGACATTGGAAGAAGAAACAAATGGCCATATTCCATTCACTTTTTTCATTTCATCTTTACATTCACCTCTTTCTTAAACAAACTTTACAAATTTTGTCAAAAGCCTTGCTGACAAACACTTGATATATACATTTAACTCCTTATGCACTGTCACATCAGTACTCTGATGCGCTTGAATGGCAAATAAATGTTCCATTGATACCTCATGCCTAGTAAATGTTTAACTTTGCAAGTTCAGTTTTCCTTGTGTTGCATTTTTCCTTCTACAGTTGCAACACCATGTGAATAAATCTAATAATGTTCCATTGTTTTCTTGTTTTTAGCCCATAGAAATGTCCTGTTCCATGATTCATTCCACGAATCTCTCAGTCTCTTGGGGTTCTGTTTTCTTTATCAACATTAAAGTGACGTATCTACTCATTTCTTTTGACCATTCTTGCAAGAATTCGGCTCATCTGTAGCCATGCGCTTGATGCCAAAGAAATTATGCAAATTTGACATAGGAAAAATGACAGTATATCTGTACATTACACAGAAAAAGAGCTGATATATGATGATTTATGACGATTAACATGGCAGCTTATATTCCTCCGATAAAGAAAATAAGTCCCAAAAGCTTGGCACTATTTTTCTCAATACAGTATACGATAAAATGCAAGATTTCCTAACACCAAGTAAAGATTTATAATATGATAGATTAAAACTGCTGAGTGAAGCTTATATAAGAGAGGTGTCAAAGCACACGTGTGTGTAATAAGTCTTTTGATCAAAATGATCATTAGGCACTGACAATAGATTAACAGGTGCCTAATCTCATTGTGTGCTAAATCCTTACCTATTCAGCTTCAACTAATCACATTACAATCACTTGAAGTTTGTTTGATGACTCGCACACTATATGACTGATACTTGCTTTGTATAAACGGATCTAATAAACGAGAATTTCGCCAAAAAAAAAATTGCGTACAGAGGACTTGGCTCTTGGAATTTGTATGCGTACAAAATGAAAAGTACGCATACTTTTACACCAATTACATCATCCCAAAGAACCCTGCAATTTCTCATATAACTTACTGGATCATTGCTTAATTTTCATATAATTAAAAAAAAAATTCTATTGAACCACATTTTTGCCTTGCAAGAAGTGCCTTCTCACACACTAGTGGAAACACATCCAACAACCTACAAGAGTTCTCAGAGTTGCAAGCAAAATCAATATATGTACCATTTATGAAGAAATATAATGCATATTCACGATATATAGCTAATTTAACATAGTTTTCATTATCTTTAAACAGGTATTAATGAACGACTGATTATCCCAGAAGATATCAAGTTCAGTGGATTAATATTTACAGAACTGTATGCAGTGAATTGAGAAAAGGACAAGCAAATGATATGTAAACAAAGGAATAATTCAGTTGTCAGTTTGTATTTCACACATTTCTGGAATTTTCGTCACTATTAACAGTACCTACCACAACTGTACTGTTTATATGGAAATTTTGATAGCCATCAGGTTACTGATATGCTTGTAATATGACTCTCAGTCAGGGGACTGTGGGGACCCAGTTGACCAAGTGGTCTATAGGTGCTCACCTTTACAGATCCCTCACACATCTCACCTCTCTCTGCGTTAGTTCGAGTCTCAGCTCGACCAACGTGGGTATGTGAGAAAGCTTGCCAGTAGCTTCCCATGGGTCAGTGGTTCTTCCTTCACGAAATATACTAGCCGCCATGTACAGCCTATCATGTGCTGAAAACCAAAACCAATGATGGGACTGTGTTGATTTGAAGAAGACTAATATGACAGCCTCCATTACAATGCATTGGGATGTTTGCTTCATGCAGTATATATATATATAAGGCCCCATGTGCATGCAAAATGTAACACTCATTGTATCTTGTTTAGTCTTTATGCAACACAATAATTACAATGCAATTACTGACTTTTATCTCTATGCCGTTATCTATGGCTCGTGATCTGCATTATCATATTGCCAATTTTAGGTCTTATATATACCTTTTCCGCAAAACAGGTTTTACCTGCACATTCCGCTAGGAGTGTTTTTTTAAGTAAATAATGTAGCATTTTCAACGTACTACGTTCTGTACATGATATCCGGCTATACGACTCCCACCCAGCCCATATAGCCTGTTCATATTTACCAATAGCCATTAACATTGAATAAGAGGGTTGTCAGTTTAACGAGTGACCGTGTAAAATAATTTGCATAATTTTTAAAAGATAAACTCATGTCATAAATGCATTACCCAATAAACTGTGCAACATTATAAGCCATAAGATATGTAACAACACATCTATTGGGCGGTTGGCTAGCCGGTTTGTTTGGACTTTTGCTCTCCATGTTTACGATCATGTGTGCTACAAATCGGAATAATTTCGGCCTTTTCCGTCAAGTCGAGAAAGAAACCTCGGATTTAATTCGCCGCCAAGGAGAACTATATTCGGATTTACCTTTGTTTACATGGCACAATATTGCGGCGGAAGGAGACCAAGTCACATTCGAAACATCATCGGCCTTTTCTGTCGCAACATATGCGCCGGAGGCGAACCAAATTTAGGTGCATTCCTACAACTAAGGTGGCGCTCTCCAGTTTCGTACTTTGCATGGGTTAGAAATTTAAAGAAAAAGAATTAGCCAGGGTTTCCTCACTGGCTGTCCTGACTATTTAAAAAAGACCTTGTATATCTTAGGTATTGTTAAAAGAACTTTGAATTCCCTTTATTTTGGTGTATGATTGATGGGTGAAATTTGGGTTATAGAGTATACAGCTTGGTCTTACTTAAGATGTGCACCTCTCAAAAAACTGCTAGCTCCGCTTGGTCATTTTCACTTCCTGGACTTCAAAGGTAAATAAAAAAAAAAAAGAGCCGATAACTTTTTTACTTTTTGGATATTTTTTTATTCATTCATAGTACTTTCAGAGGCTGGTATTGTCTGCTCTGGCAAAATTTGTTTCCCTATTTTAATAACTGCTGAAAATAGTGCACTTTTAACTAATTCAGGCTGATTTTTCGAGTACTTTGGAGCGGCCATTTTGTCCGCTGTGTGCTTAGATCATGTCCAGTTTCCACAAGTACAATATGTAAAGAAATTTCAGCCACAGTACATGAAAGTAACATAGAGGTATGCCAATATTCTCTCCATTGTGCATGTTGCAAATGCAAAATACTTCATCTTACACCTGTCACTCACTCAGAAGCATGTATTATCTGTAGAGCGCCCCGTAAGTCCGAAGCTATTTCTCGACTTAACGGAAATGACCCGGTAATATTCCGATTGGTGTGCCACTTATATGACTGGTTCGAACTCTCATACGAATCGCAAACTAAAATCTAATTCCATGAAAAGGGAGCCTACAACCATATTTCCGGTCACAGTGTAACAAAAAATCTCAAAGTTTTCCCCCCTCTCATACTGAGATTCTTAAATATCTTCTTATTCTTCTGTTTCACTTCATGGATTTTCATTGAATATATATATATATATATATATATATATATATATATATATATATATATATATATATATATATATATATATATATATATATATTTGTAACTTCAACAGGATATCAGTTATGTTCATCCCTTATTTTTTCAAGCGCTTTCGCATCATCATTGCCACACTGTAGATTCTACTGTAGAATATATATATATATATATATATATATATATATATATATATATATATATATATATATATATATATGTATGTATGTATGTATGTATGTATGTATGTATGGTATATGTATAGACATATATAATGTGTATGTGCATATATGCATGCAGGAGTGTACTGGGTAAGCAACTCGGCCCTGGACTTATCTGCCGGGACAGGCCCGAGGTTTTGCTCACACCAGTAAAACACCGGTAAAAACGGATTTTTTTGACGGCCCACCGATGGTAAAAACGGATTTTTGTGCGGCGGCCCGCCGGGATTTGTCCCGGTATGCCCAATGGCCAGTACACCACTGCATGCATGTATGAATGTGCATGTGGATGTGTGTGTCTAAACGTAGGCATATATCTTTAGTATTACTTGAATGTTTGTACATTAGATAGATTTGTTTTACTGTATGGATTAAGCGTGCCACCATCAATTTCTGTAACAAACTTAAATGTATATGTATATACTTGCTGATGGCAAATCGGCTTAAATGTATATGTATATACTTGCTGATGGCAAATCGGCTTAAATGTGTATGTATATACTTGCTGTTATACTTGTATATACCTGTTGGTATACGCCACTAAACAACTGACTTACTTCGATATAACAGGTTTATAAATCCGATTTGATCTTTGTATTCCGTTCGCCAATTACACGTCTGAATAACCACTCTGGTGATTGAAAGAGATAGTGATGGATTAGCTCTATTGCCAATCAATGTTCTGTCTGCCTGTGCAAGTGCAACTTGTTGTATCTATTTATGCATGACCGATGCACTGTTTATTGTCATACCTACCGTTTGCGGTAGCGCCAAGGGACATACATACCATTCTGATGACGAAACTGACGTCACCAAGTGAAGTCAAAAAGTATACTAGAGCAGTTGTAATTGTAAATTCAGGCAAACGGAATTGTCCCTCAAAACCCTTATCGTTTTCTTAGAAAATGATGACCCTTGATCCCTCTAATTCAGGCGGAGCTAATCAAAAAGCGTACAAAAATGTCTGCTTCAAAGGAAAGGACAAATTCATCCCCAAAAAGAAGTTACATAAACCAGGAATTGGACTATCGGCCACCGGAAAGGTGTGTCTGACGTAGACTTTACATTTAATTCTTGACCTTTATTAATTTACGTCATGGAAAAATGTGTTATACGTAACTCGGTTCTTTCACCCAATCGTGTTCAGTCAAGCTCTCTTGCATAATTAGGTAGATTATATAAGATTAAATATTCTTCTTGCAAATATTGTGTTGCTCGTTTCTTGTTTATGGAGTGGATTAACATTTTAGATATCGTTAGAACTGTTGTTGATGGGGAGTGGATTAACATTTTAGATATCGTTAGAACTGTTGTTGGTGAGGAGTGGATTAAGATTTTAGATATCATTAGAACTGTTGTTGACGAGGAGTGGATTCACATTTTAGATATCGTTAGAACTGTTGTTGATGAGGAGTGAATTAACATTTTAGATATCGTTAGAACTGTTGTTGATGAGGAGTGGATTAACATTTTAGATATCATTAGAACTGTTGTTGATGGGGAGTGGATTAAGATTTTAGATATCATTAGAACTGTTGTTGATGAGGAGTGGATTAAGATTTTAGATATCATTAGAACTGTTGTTGATGGGGAGTGGATTAAGATTTTAGATATCGTTAGAACTGTTGTTGATGGGGAGTGGATTAAGATTTTAGATATCGTTAGAACTGTTGTTGATGGGGAGTGGATTAAGATTTTAGATATCGTTAGAACTGTTGTTGATGAGGAGTGGATTAAGATTTTAGATATCGTTAGCATAGTTGTCGATGAGGAGTGGATTAAGATTTTAGATATCGTTAGAACTGTTGTTGATGGGGAGTGGATTAAGATTTTAGATATCGTTAGAACTGTTGTTGACGAGGAGTGGATTAAGATTTTAGATATCGTTAGAACTGTTGTTGAAGAGGAGATGGAGGAAGAGGAGGAGAATGTGATTGATACATATGCTAAATGTGGTAAGGAAATTGGCCACACATTTGTACATTATTTTATCTCTTATCCTCAAAAGTTTTTCTGCCTTGGGAACATCAGTTTTAGACATTAAAGTTTTCACTATATGTCACGATAGAATTTTCAAGGAAATTTTATAACTCAAATTTTTATAATTCAAATTTTATAATTCTTTTATCGATGAATTTTTAAGGAATTTTTATAAAGACTAACTTTTGTTTTAGAATTCAAATGTTTATAATTCTTAATAAAACAGAATTTGGAGTGCTTGAGACCTCTAATGCATTACATTACAAAAGTGTACTGCATTGATATTTTACGGTAAGAGTAAAATTTTTCTAACAGCACACAGGTAAAAGATTATACAGGCAAAAATGCTGATGCTAGTGAATTCCTTCACGTTTACGTAAATCAACAAGTTCACCTAGCCAAGTCGGCAACCTACATGTAGAGAGCGTAAGTTCAGCTAACCTGCAACCATTTTTAGGAAAGGGAATGCGTGTGTAAGAGTCTCGTGAGATCTCGTGGCTTGAGACCTCGAGCTCTAAACTCAAAATTTTATACAGAACGGTTTACGCATTCCTTGACCAAGAATTGGATATAAGGCACTGCGCACCTTGAGAAAATAGTTGTTACGTCTCTCTACATCTTAGAGTTGCTCGTTTTGCAGGTAAGAGAAAAGAAAATTGTTTTATTATATTCTAAAAGACTTTTTGTAGGACTTTATAGGTGCTGGAAGGTATTTTTTTCTCTCTCTCTTGAAACTTATATGTTTTTTATTCTTTAATATTTAATTGTAATTGATATTCTTTTTTGGATTGTGAAGATTTTTTATTAGGAATTTTTATGCATTATAATTGTGTAGATTTTTATTAGGAATTTATGTGCATTATAATTGTGTAGATTTTTTTATTGAAATTGTAATATTATATTATTGTAAAACGATTTGCTGCCAACTTCATGCATTTGATAATTCATTTAGAAATAAAATATCTTTGGCTTGCAAAAGCATGATACATGATATTGATTTTGGTCTTAGTTGAAATATTGATTTTTACTATATTTTAAGTTATTTTGGCTATCTTTGGCTTACTCAATATTTAATTTACATCATAATTCAAAAATAAAGAAATTAGATAATTGTATGAAGTCGGCAAGCTTTGAATCAATATATTAATTATACGTGTATTTCTGCATTTAGAATATATATCTTCCTATGTATTTTTTATTTGGAATGTGTCAATTTAATAAAAGTGGTTACGTCTCTCTACGTCTTAGAGTTGCTTTTTTGCAGCCTCCTTTGTAGTTCGAACCCGGTACCCCTCTCGCGCCCCAGCGATGTAACCAACAACATCGCAAGGAGTGACACCTCCGCAAGGGAGACCGCAACGAAGTCTTGCTGGACGAACATTCCTTTATCACCAGCAGCAATGACAAACGTTTTATACTAAATGCTGCCCAAAAGAAAAACTTTCATCATAAGTGGTGATCATCAAAAACATTTCATAATATGTATTTATGTTTTATTTTTCTATTCATGTGAACTATGACATAACAAAAGTTTCCCTCCTAGTTATCAATACCCCCGTAAAGACTGACCTCACAACGTCGACGCACCATTTCCCAAAATATGATAATACGAGATTAAGGGTGATAAATAATCTTCAATAATTTCACAATTTACAACACTTTTGGATCCACGGTACCGAAGTTTGAATCAAGAACATTTAGCAATATTTGCATTCGTTACGCCACTATAACAATTGACTTACTTCCATATAAAAGAGTCATAAATCTTTTTTATTTTGTCCGCCAGTTACACATATAAATATACACTCGGGGTGATTGAAAAAGACAGTGATGGATTAGCCCTATTGTTAATCAAAATTTTTTCTGCCTGTGCATGGGCAACTTGTTGATTCAGATTATGCAAGGCTGATGTACTGTTTACTGTCATACCTGGCGTTTTGTAGTAGCGCAAAAGGACACATATTTAATTTTGAGGACCGAAACTGACGTCACCAAGTGAAGTCAAAGACATATACTAGAACATTTGTAAATTCAGGAAATTGAATTGTCCCTCAATACCGGACAGTTTTCTTTCAAAATGATGTTACCAAACACGCCCGATGCGGGCAGTGCAAGTTATGTCTCTCTACAAATATGTCTGCTTCAAAGGGAAGGATACATTTATCCCCAAATAGAAGTTAAAAAAACCAACAAAAAAAAAAAAAACAACAACATCAGAAATTGAACTATCAGGAACCGAAAAGGTGGTTCGGATGTTGACTTTCAATTCTTTCAATTTTACTCTTGACTTTTATTAATTTACATCGCGAAATGTGTTATTCGTAACTCGGTCCTTTCGACCATTCGTGAATTTAAGTTCTAAACGCTCTCGTGCATAATTAAGTAGATCAGATAAGGTTAGTAGTTACATGGATCTCTAAACTTTAGTAAGACAATGCAAGTTTTGCGCTGATTAACGTCGGTTCTAAAGACAAAAATCACCATTCTCGACTTAGTGAGAAAACTTATTACCACATAAACACTAAATTCAAAAGACACTGTCAACAGAACACGTGAAAGCCCCGCACTCATTACACTGTATTAAATCGGGAACCCTTTGAGTATTACCGTTCTCAATGCTGATTTGTCATGTGCATCATGTTTCTTTACTTGAACTAGATTATATTTGATATACATTGACAAAGAATTTTGTATATGTTGGTGTGAGATCATAGGTTGTCTAATAGTTTTAATATTGCCAAAACCTTCCCAAGAAAAGGAAAACATTAATTTTGAAGACAATCAGATTAACTATAAGAATTGCAAGAAAAAGCTTCGGGAGATTTGTTATTTAAAAAAAATGAAAGAAAAAAAGCATCCATAATTGTCTTTCTTTTCTTGTAAATATTTATTGTAAGTAAACTTGTATTGTTGGTTATGATAAAGGTCACTGCCCCCCCCCACCCCCCCCCAAAAAAAACCTAAACAAAGAAAAAAACAAAAAACAAAACAAAGAAATACAAAGAAAAAAAAAAACGTGTATGAACGAAATGAAACGTTTTTGAAAACCTTTTACAACAATTGAAACTTGTTCGCTGATGATTTTGTCGGAATATTCAAATTGTGAGACCAAAATAGCTTTTCATCTGCTAGAATCAAAAAGAATCACAATTTTAGGCAAAATTAGAGTATCTATTTATTGGTATGTCAGTAACTTTAATGAAACGACTCAAGATAATACGAAACTTACTATTTTACCGTCACCTAAATTGGACCAATCATGAAACGTTAAAGGATACTGTTTGTAAAATGTGTGTACTCTCCAATAAAGGTCCTTGAACTTTATGTGTGGGTGGTTATCTGTCTTTGTGAAATAAGGCTACAATCATTTGCTGTGAATCAAGCAAGGTACCAATCTGGAGGACGCGGGAGATTTTATATCGTGCATATATATAATACTCTGATATTGGGTGATTGTCTGCAATATTGTCTTAGTATTGGAATTATATGTTTCTATGGTTACATTTATGGTATCTTTAATTTCTATTATGTAGATTTTAGACCTAATCAATATGTTTCATTTCTTCAAATACGTTTCGCCCTGATTTGTGGGGCTTTTTTTAATAATCATAACCAATATCAGCTAAAGATTAATAAAAAGCTTATTTGTTTTTACTATGCATTATTTTCTAAATACCCATTTTGGGACGGTAATTCCTTGATACAAATGGAACCAATCTATACCATGCTAAAAATCAATATAGCTGGTACTATTTTAAAGTTTGTATAGTAATAAAAGTAAAATATTCTTGATATGAAAAGCTATTTACAAGAGGAATATATAGCCTTGGTCTACAAGAAGATTCAATCATATACTTTGTAATTCTCCTATTCGTCTCTTTTCTTGTGCATTCATTTATTTATTCGTTCGTTCATTCATTCTTATTATTACTCTCTCACTCTTCTCCAACGTCTGCTTATCAGTTTAGTTGTTTGGAGATTCTGCTTTTTTTCAAAAATCTTATATATATAAAGGATGACTGCTGAAATCAGATATATAATTAATTCGATCATTAATGGTAATTTAAATAATGACTGCTGAAATCACATATATAATTAATTAGATCATTAATGGTAATTTAAAGGATGACTGCTGAAATCACATATAATTAATTAGATCATTAATGGTAATTTAAAGGATGACTGCTGAAATCACATATATAATTAATTAGACCATTAATGGTAATTTAAAGGATGACTGCTGAAATCACATATATAATTAATTAGATCATTAATGGTAATTTAAAGGATGACTGCTGAAATCACATATATAATTAATTAAATCGTTAAAGGTAATCTAATTTAACATAATTCAGAAAAAATCAATTGTCACCAAGACATATAAGATGATATAAGGAAAATATAGGAATAAACAAATATGAAAATTATTTCACCCATAATTTCCTATATTTCACCAATAATTTCCTATATTTCACACTTAAGTATATAATAAAATAAAATAATTAGTATTGTCTATATGAAGATTAATATTCTGGAGCAATTCATAGTTACTTCACTGAAAAATAACTTACCTCTGTTTACTGAAATTATATAAGCGAAATCATTAAAATATCATTTTTAAAAAGTGATTAAATATAATTCTGAGCACAAAGTTGCAGATCAAATATATCATTGCTATTCAACTGCATACACCTTTGTTTTTGTCTCTTATTTGTCTGTTGGAACACTTCAGAGCTATAAACAGGAAGATAGTGATCCCCGTTATAGCAATAACAGATTGCAGTAAAAGATTTTTTTTTAAAATTTGGCATCAACAACGTCACATGCATTCGGCGTGCTGCAGTTTAACGTAAACTCCCGATTCAGGTGTGTGCAAAGTACTGTGTAAAAAGCACAATTTTATCGGCGTTATTGCTCAATAAATAACGCCATATCATGAAGAAAAAAAAGTATTCAGAGCTGAAGGATATATAGGTTATATATATACTGAACCTGACCTTTAAGTGCATGTACTTACATACATGTTATATGCTCAAAAAGAAAATGCTAATGATCCAGTTTGAAAATGCCAGAGACTGAACAAAACAACTAAAGTCAACAAGTAATGGTCTCCTTTAGCAATAATAAATGTGTTCTTTAACATATTTTCTATAAAATGAAAAATAAAATAAAAGAATAAATAAATAAATTCCAAGACAGGACACGAGTGGAGATGTTTCTGATATCATGCCCATCCATTTTGAAGCCAAACAGGCAAAAAATTATCATTAGGTATTTGAAATATTGTTGTATATAACATTACCAGTATCTGATACCAAGTTTAAAATGCTGGAGATCTAAGCTCTGTTGCAAGAGTACTGGAGGCTGATCTCCCTTGCAGGAGTACTGGAGGCTTATCTCCCTTGCAGGATTACTGGAGGTTTATTTCTCTTGCAGGAGTACTCTCTTACGACTCTATGGCTCGAACAAACGTAGCAAAAAGAAAGTGAAACAAACAATGTTTGTAAAAATCAACAAACAATTTATTTTAAATAATTAATGTGAAAATCAAAATACTCTTACAGTTTCGTGTATTAAAATCCAAATAATCCAACAATTATTAGTGTCCTAATCACAAGTCCTGTATATATAGAAACTATAAAATGTTCCAAATGAATGAATGTTCCAAGTTAATGAATGTTCCAAATGAATCTTCGTAATGAACGAATGTTTTGAAAGAATGAGTCTTCGTAATGAACGAATGTTCCGAATAGATGATTGTTCCGAATGAATGAGTCTGTAATGTTCCGATGTATCAACGATAATGTCAGATCATCTTTAAGTATTCAGAGGCATCCGAGAAAGTCCTAAATATTACTCCAGGTAGCTCTGATGAATGGTCCAATAAATAATTCCTTTCGAATTATCTATACAGCAAGGGCATTACAGCATTATAAGATTCCAGCATTCTTGCACGGCTATTATTTCAAACTATCTGATGATTCCAAAGCTGATCATAAAAAAAAAACAAACAAACAAAAAAAACCAACTTCTTTTCAACTCAAGATCTAAAATGGAATGGAAATAATTCGTATTTCCAGGTCTTTTATACAACTTGCAAATGGCACATTTCACAACAGGAAATGTGTCATATTATGACCCATAATGCAATACTAAATGCGTCTATTTCATGGAATATTACTGAAGAATTATCAACAGCTCTGACCTTGAACAAAAGGTCAGTAAACATGTTGTTATTTGATTAATAGTACAACTAAACTCAACTTAAATATTACTCACTATTTGACACAACTTTAAAGTAGAATCATATGCCAAAAGTTTAAACACATTATAGATTCCATATACATAATTCCGTAACAATGCTTATATACGGTATGTTGGATATGGGTGGCTATTGGGTTTCAAAAATAACATCTCTATATTTTATCTTAAACAAATGAGACATAGATCAGTATATAATGTACGTTCTAGTCTTTGCTTATAGAAAGCTGGATATATCGTGCAAGTTTGAAAAGTGAGGTAGTTTACGTGATTTGAATCGAATTATTGATAGCCAGATTAGTAATAATTAGCGATCACGGTAAAAATAAATTCCCTCTTTGTTTTTTTTCTAATATTAATCTGGCATGAAAGGCATTTATTTAAATAAATATTCATGAATAATGTTTACTCATTGTGTGTAATTTAGTGACTATTTTAGACTTTGCCTTTAAATAAACCATATCTTCTCCTGGAGAAGTTATTCAGTCATATTATTGTGTTAAAATAAAAATCAATCTTGATTATATATCAGAGTTCAGGAAACCACTCGTCCTCTCGTCCTGACCGGGTTAAAATTGGCTGGGACGAGTAAAACTTTGTTACGTACTCGTCCCTGGGCCGAATAGATGCAGATTCGCACCTTGAGAATAAATATGAGTGTATTTTCTACTCTTAACATGCGTCGAAGTTCAACATCGCTTAACATTTGGCATGAGTTTGAATATAATGGTACTTATGTCATAAACAAATGTATCAAATTGAAGATATATGTTAGATTACTAAGCTATATATTCATAACCATAAATATTATGATATTTAACTGGATTAATCTGTACTCATTACCTTTTATGTGAAGAAACTAATTTCAGAAGAAATGGTTGAATGCACCTAGCCCTCGATTTCTTAATGTTGTTTGCATTTACTGTGACATCTTTCAGTAATGTAGGCGTCATTTTGATGAGGAGAAAGTTTCCATTTCAACGAGCTATTACACATCTTTATGAGTCAGACTACTGAGAAGTTAAGAGATAGAAAAAATGTCAAAATTTATGTGATTTTTCATCTGGTCAGGCAATGTATTAGTTGCCCCAGGTAACCGATATTTTCAAGACTGAAGCTTTATTCATACATTGTCATGCCAAAAAGAAGATAACAGCAGATATTTATATAAGTATGTAATTACTTTTTACAAGAAAAATGTTGCCAACTTACGTTTCAAATTAGTATTTTGATGTCTCTCAGCCGATTCTCACCAACTTTCACACAATGTATGCTGTTGTAATCTATCTATAAAGCAGTTGATGTCGACATAACAGCTGATTGGTCGAAATCTATTTGGGGTAATGACATAGAAATGTTCCAATTCATTTGACCAATCAGTAGTCTTCCTTTTTATGGCGCCGTGTGTAGCTATCTAGAATGGAGGTTTGACAAAAATGGATCATTTCGTACGAAATTTGGTGGAAATTTAGACGGTTGGAATTCTTCTTTCAAATGTAAATTACTGACATTTTTCTTGTGAAAAGTAATTACATACTTACATAAATATTTGCTTGCGTCTTCACTTTGGTGTAACAATGTATTAATAAAGCTGCACAGTCTTGAAAATACCGGTGATCTGAGGCAAGCGTAACAATGTCTGACCAGATGAAAATCATAAACTTTTGTCTCTAAAATTCTCCCATATCAACTCTTAAAGATTGTGTAATAGCTCGATGAAAAGGAAAATTATGACACTCAGATTACTGAAAGACTTCACTGTAAATGCGAATACCGCTAAAAAAATCAAGGGTTATTTGTGCAACTGCAATGTCTAGAGTTACAAACATTGTCTTTTGTTATATGTTTATCTAAGGATCCATGTATTAGAATATAATATTTTCAAGGTTCTGACCCATTTTAATATCAAGCTTGCATCTGGTCCTTTAATAAAAGCGTAAGGAGTGTAGTGGAAAAATGTATTATGTTGAGTATAATTAGGACAGGGACGGGTAACTCTTGCAACTCAGAGGAGTGCTTGGGAAATTTTTCCTGAGCTCTGTATATATATATATATATATATATATATATATATATATATATATATATATATATATATATATAATGAAATTACACTACATACTATAAACAAAATGTAAAACTTGGGGTATAAAAACATTATTATTTTGTTTGGATAATATGAATCGAAATTCTGCTTTCCACTGGATTGAATTGATACATGTACACGTATGCCGCACTTTGATTAATTGTCCTGTATTTCTTTTAGTTACTGCTTTAAACATTTCTTTATAAGTGATACTATACTAGTAAATGTACAATTTTAGTTTTTTAATCGAGACATGAATATTACATGAGAAATCTAGCAGAAACGTAACATTAAATATCATTACTTTACATATAATTAAATAGCAGTGGCTGAAAAATTGATAGCCAGTCAAATGCCATTGGATAACGGTGATATCATATGGGAAACCTCAAAAACCTCCTCTATGAAAGCTTGCATAATTTTGGGGATGTTACATACATCAGGATATGTTTCCTCATACACATGGTCCAGAAGAATACAAATATACAAATAATTTTAAAAGGAAGTGTTTATTTAATAGTCTTATCGGTTGGTAATGTTCATTTTCACTCCACTAAAATTCTACATCATGTTTATATTTATCCGGATTTTTAAGTGGTAATCCTCAAAGGTCTGCACCAAGCTTTCGGGTGATATTCTTGTCTATATTTAATACCAATCTTTATTTTTAAAAAATACCAGTCCAAAGTGGAATCCAATAATTAGCTTTTGGTTGTATAATTTCATAATACATTTAAATAACTTCACAATTTATTTCAGCTTAAGACTATTCTGAATAATGTAATTTGTCAGTGTCACAAACAAAATATTGTACAAAATTTGACTCGCACCTGCTACCGACGATTTTGTTTGGTCACGTGACTCTCCCAGACAACGAGGATTGTTGAATCTGTCTGATATTCGTCCTGTTAGCATCGTTTTCGTAATGGATGCAAAGGAAGGATCCGCATAATTTGTTGATTTTCTTCTAGAGAACTAGATATACGTTTTCTCCTTAATAAGTAGAAAGGATTTGCAAGTGCTTTAAGCCCTTAATTGCCGCAGACATGAGCCACATTCATCAAGGGTACGTAAGAATTTCTCCCTCGCTTTCTTGAATATTGATCGATTTATTTCTCGTTTCCGTTCATCCTCATAACTGACAGCTGTAAAGCAGCCTGCGTAATGTGATAAAAGTTGTTACAGCATTATGTCGTCTATTGGCTTTCTTTAGTTTCTTTGAAACCACTGGGGTATTTAATGTTGTTCATGAATCAGACATGCACAGACAAAATTTTGAGTGGGTGGGTGGCGCGAGAGACATAGATATGAAGAGTCCTGGACAGTTTATAGAAACAAATATAAAAAATCATTTTTTCTTGTTACAGTGAAAAATATCAGCTTGTTGGATCTGTTGACTGACGACAAAGGTATTCTGTGACATGAAACGATATTCACCGAACATGAGAGAGACTTGAACGTATTACTTTTTGTGTATCATGTCTTAATACAAGCCCACATCATTCCACCCACCCCAATAGTTATAATAAATTATGCAACCTGTATTAGTTCCACTGTTTAATTAAGACAATGTTGTTCCAGGTTATCAGTGGTTGTAATCTTATAGAACATGCTGAGTGTGTGTTAATATTTTTCATGTTCAGAATGTAGAAAGTGCAGCTTTTATCCACTGATTTCTGCAAACCCATATTTAGTTTTAACCCATTGCCATGTTTGTAAGTGTATAACTAAGGACCAAATCTGTCCAGAGTAGACACAGACCTTAATGCAACATAATGTCAGGGTCTGTGCTGTTATCTTGAAATGATGAGTAGTTTAATGAAGAGTACAGGCCAGGAAATCATAAAACCCTTGAGTTTGAACTCGTGATTTTGTTTTGACCAGTCGCAAATGATGTTACTTTTGAAAGGAATTATCTGATTGGCTGATAGTGGAAACTCACTCTCAGACCCAAGATCAGAGTTTTCTGGTCTCCAGGCCTGATACATTTTGCAATGGCAGATCTGTATGGAAAGCCAAATTGGTATTTATTAAAAAGCTAGATATCTCAGAAACTATCTCATATATCTTCTAAACTTTGTAAGATATCTCATAAATTGTATAAGCTATCTTGTACAATTATGTTCATAATATCAGATATCTTGTGTGCTTTATAAGATATCTTATATGCTTTATCACATATTTCATAATTTTATAAGATATATCATGAACTGTATAATACATGTATGTCATAAACTGTATAAGATGTATTATATGCTCTATAAGGTATCTTATACACTTATTATACACTTATTATACTATATCTTGTATACAATTTTAATTTGGGCATATTATAAAGTTTATGGCATTTTTTTTATTTCATAAGACAGGTTATACAATTTAAAGATAGCTTATAAACTTCATGAAATATCTTTTAAGCTACTGTATATAAGATACAAATTTTATAATATTTCTTATAAATTTTATAAGATATATATTGTATAGTTTATGAGATATCTAGCTTTTGGAATAAATATTAATTTGGCTTGCCATAGAGATCTGGGTCAGCTCTGTTCACATTCAGGTGCACATTATATAAATATGATAATCAATGACATCCCATGATTCAACATTATATAAATATGGTAGTTAATGGCAACCTATGAATAAACATTTGTTACAGGTTTCCCAATTTCCATCACTTCAGATGACACCAATTATCAATATTAGGACTGCTATGATGACATTGTATGCATGCATATTTTAAGTTCAGTAGCATAATCCTTTGAATATGTTAATAAATATGGATTGTATCCAAATAATTATGTAAAATACTACCTAAACATACCTAAACATACCTAAGCATTATCAAAGTCCTCCTTTCTTCATAAAATTATATTATAAAAACACTGCAAGGTATGTTGCTTACTTTTGCTAGAAAATGTTAATGAGAAAATCCATTGTGCTCAGTTTTCATGAGGTTATGTTTTAATAAATTGTTTACCTGGCATTGGCTATTACCAGTATTGCTATTCAGATTTTTGGCGTGGTCAAAGTATGCAAAATATTCTGAGTATATTTTGTGCCAATAACTTGAAGCCTGAAATGATACAATTGGTTATGCGACCATTAAAAATTATTGAAAAGAGAAAAGCTGTTAAATTCTACTTTAACACTATATTGTAGCCTAACTGTTGGTTCAGATAATACACAATAAAACTTAAATAACTCAAACATGAACTACTCAAATACTTGACATAACTCCTATGCCTTGTTCAATCCTGATCTAAAACTTGTCAGAGTAACCTTAGAAAATTGTAAACTATACTAAACATGAATAAACAATGTGGACTTGCAAAGATTTGACTTTTCAAAGTTCGACTATACTTTCCTGTGTAACAGTACATTAAAATGTGATACCAGCATTAATTTTCTGAGACTATAGTATGCTATAAACCATTTTGAGCATGAAATAAGATTCATTAAATTTTGGCTATGACATTTGGATAATTACTAAAAAACTTATACCTATGTAATGGTAATATTGATATCATAAAGAAATAATAACAAAGGTTTGAGTTTGAATATAATGGTACTTATGTCATAAACAAATGTATCAAATTGAAGATATATGTTAGCTTACTAAGCTATACATTCATAACCATAAATAATATGATATTTGACTGGATTAATTTGTACTCATTACCTTTTATGTGAAGAAACTAATTTCAGAAGAAATGGTTGAATGTTATAACTATGGTCATTTGATGCAGCCATTATAGAATAGGCCATTTATAAGTCAATTAAGAAACAAAACATGTGAACACATTAAGACATTAAGACAAGTAAATGAACCATGAACATATTGTACAACTCCTAAGCATATCCTGGCTGATACATTCATAATTTACCAGGTAAGTGGACTGTCCATGGCCAACACAGTGACCCTAGTTTCAAGGTCCTTGTAACAAGCAGTTCAATAGTTCTGTGTTCTCATTAATAGGTGTATTATTGTCTGCCTGATTACTGTTTACATTAAAACCTCATGCAAATTTAATCAGTCTCTACAAAAGATCCTTTAATCAATAGCAATACAGTGAAAGGTAAAAACTCTTGTAATGGTCTAATACAAGAAATTATTTGAAAGAATAAAGAGCCATGGGGGCATAGTGGTTAGTGTGCCAGATTCATGGCCAGATGGGTAAAGGTTAGAATCCTGCCCAGACAAGGCTGGGTGGTCCAGTTTGCATTACTTTACTTGTATTGCCTTGGCACAATGTAACCTTTCATGTGTTGATGTGCTGTGGAATTCAAGATCCAGATATGTAATGGGCATCATATGCCCTGATGTAGCAATTGCTTTAACTATAATATCCCAAACAGAAAAGCTAAAAATAGAAAATTAATACGACAGACATCTGGCAAGTCTAAGTCTGTCATTGCAATAGGGTCTTGATCATCCAGATGTGATACATATGACATTCAGCCATAATATTTTCTGCTTTTCTCTCTTGCTACCAAAACTGTAGAGTTTTAGAGTTTTGAAATACTGTAGTGTATGCATGCACACAATGCTTGTAAAAATGAGGCAAATGTACATAATACTTGTGAATCCAATTTTTGACAGCAGGTGTCCATGGGAGCATAAAAGTAATTTGTGAGCAATGAAAATAAGATGCTGTGTCTTCCTATATGACTGGGGAAAATACACAAAGCTATTTTCATGGTTCAGAAATGATTGTCTAACTGTTCAAAATATTTGTTGTACTTATTGGCAACAATTTTATGTCATGACAGCAATCACTCACTATAAAACTGTTCATTGAGCCATACAAGCATATATACAGTGTTATAGGTGGGGCAGTCATTATACTGGGGTACATTACATTGAAAATAGAAGTCAAACAGTGTAATGGGCCATATATGACCATACCCATTGTAATTATCAGTGAATTAGGTATTCTATAGTTAGCATGTGTTATACTGAGGTGCTTTATACTGAGGGATCAGTAAAGTAACCACCAACAGTTTGAGAGGAAATTAATTTTAGCCAGTCTTAGACTTGAACACAGGATTTCCATATCCCTAGTGGGTAGCTCTGCCAATTTATTTACCTTATATAGTTGCTTTTAAGTCAAGTCCAACTGCAAACAACATAGGTCCTGATCTGCCATTGCATAATGTGCAGGCAGATCAGAATCTATGCTGTTTGTTCTACTGTTAGCTCATAACAAACCACATAAAGTCAGATCTGCTGGCACATTATGTAATGGCAGATCTGGGTTTATGCAGTTTGCAATTTGACTCAACTTATAAGTAAGTATATACAGTAGTTACCATGTTCCCCCTTTCATTTGAGCCATAAAAGTAAAATGCATTCTAAGTGATATCTGATGGCACATAATGTAATGGCAGATCTGGGTTTATGCAGTTTGCAGTTGAACTTATAAGCAAGTATATACAGAAGTTACCATGTTCCCCCTTTCATTTGAGCCATCAAAGTAAAATGTATTCTAAGTGATATCACCTTATACTGTGTTATAATGATGTATGCTTCAACAAGGCCATGTGATTGTAGATCATATTATACATAGCAACACAAAAATGGGATATTTAATGATTTGAAACATTATTATAATTGACTCTCAACATGTCTACTCCCTACCATGTTGTGTTAATTCCTACAATGGAAAAATTTGGGCCCATGTCAAAAGTTGGGATCATTTACAAAAAGTGGGTCACAAATCTCCTTACCTGTTTCTTGTTTGTTTAAGAAGTTAAAATACATATTATTATCACAGGTACTCACATCATGATTTAATTAATTTCTGCAATAAATATTCACCTTTCCAGCTTATATGCTTTGAATCAATCATTGTAGAGTCAGACTACAGCACAGTTTCTTCAGTTTTGTCCACTGTTTAGGACATGGTTGTTTTAGTGGACAAGGAAATTGTAGCAAACCACATTGTAGCCTGACTCAACAAAAAGTATACTAAAAGTATATACTGTTGGAAAAGTGAATATTTATTGAAGCAATTAATAAATCCACTAGCTGAGCACCTGAATTCCTCATGTTCGAGTAACCATTCCTCACTAGAATTAATTTTGGACATTTGAGTCTACATTTTGTCCCCTGTGTACGCTATTTTGGAAATAAATGCAGCAGTGTTTTTGCTGATTTCATCGTTTCTTCTTACATTTTCTATCATGCTCATCAACCATTTGCTCTCAGTTGGCGCCCAAGCTAATCAAAATCAGTAAGACAGTTCTGTCAGCAAATGAAATTGATCATCTTATGCTTCTTTGGGAATGATTTCACTCTGTTTAAAAAGTTTCGGATGCACTCAATTTAGTCAGTTTAAAATCTACAGTAATGATCTTAAAGCTTTATTTTTAAAAATCTTTTTTTTTATGTGCCCTATGGGCACAATAGATGGAATTTTCTTGTGCCAAAGATATAAAAATGGGTCATTGGCACAAGGGTGCAGCCTAAAAAGTAACCCTGCCTCCCCCTGCATTAATTGACATAAAATTAAGTACAATAAGAATAGAAATGTAACCCTTTTAATGCGAACCATTATCATACCCATGTTATATAATGTGGTGGTATACTGAGGGGTCTATTGGAACCATTATCATACCCATGTTATATAATGTGGTGGTATACTGATGGGTCTATTGGAACCATTATCATACCCATATTATATGGAGTGTGGTATACTGAGGGTTAGTGATATAATGATGGGTGATGGTGTATTGAGGGGTGATGGTATACTGATGGGTCTATTGGAACCATTATCATACCCATGTTAATGAGGGGTAGTGGTATACTGCAGGGTAATGGTATACTGAATGAAAGTGGTATACTGAGGGTTAATGGTATACTGTAGGAAAGTGGTATACTGAGGGTTAATGGTATACTGAAGGAAAATGGTATACTGAGGGGTAGTGGTATAGTGAGTGGTAGTGCTATACTGAGGGATCTTATAATGAGGGACTACTATATTTGTGTTTGTATTCATGAACACCAACTGTGGCTGCCAAATCTTAGAATGTTCTGCTTGCTGGAAAATTTTCTATATGGAAACTGGCATTTTAAAAAATTAATTCTAGAACTTCATTAAAAAAAATTATGTGAATCATTACTTTCCTAGCTATAATTTCAACATTGCCATGGTTATGTGACATGGGTTGTTTCTATTAATAAATCTTTGTAAAGCAGATTCAGAGCAGGGTTTTGCATAGTTAGATTAATAAGTAATTGATGACTACATTTGTTAACAATAAATCTGCTAAAGTGTTGATCAAATATATTCTATTTGGCAAACATACATTGAACACTGTTGTAACCATGGAGGAAAACAGCCATCAACTGTTGTAACCATGCAGGAAAACAGTCATCAACTGTTAATAGATTTTGGAAAAACTGTTTGATAGATGTAATAATGCACGGTATATATATATTTTTTCTTTAGATTTAATTTTATGAATTCTACCTTGAGTGTTAGTGCTAACATGTACATACCATATGTAGTTGTGTATAAGCCTATACCAACTGCAAAACTGTATAGACCCAGATCTGCCGTAGCATAATGCGCCGGCAGATCTGGGTCTGTGCAGTTTGTAAGGACTAATCAGTAGAACAAACAACATAGACCTTGATCTGCCGGCACATTATGCTATGGCATATCAGGGTCTATGTTCTTTGCATTTGGACTCGATTTATACACGAGTATAGATGGTAGTAATTCTGCATGTAACTACATCTCATTTTTTGAACTGTTGAACAATATGAATCATAATCAAAATAAGTGGTCAAAAGTCAGATAGATACAGAGGTTTTAAAATAATGGAAGAACCACAGATGTTTCTAATAAATTTATTTTACATGAAAATGAATGGAAACACTAAGTCAAAAAGGTTCAAAAATTGGAGAGGCATTGATCATTCCACACATTTGTTTTGATTAAGCATAAAGAAAAAAATATATATGCAAGATTAGATCAACTGCAGTTGATTGCCATTGCAAATTTCCACACTTTTCATTGCATATTCCAAAGTCCCCCCCCCCCCCGACTGTGGCCCAGGGGTGATAATGCAAAATCCATATAGTATATGATGTGTCTTCCTGCTGTAGCTGTATATATGAAGTTTGGTTGCAAAATATTTGACAATGTAGTTGTAATTGCAATTTTTGTACCTTGGACAATTGACTCCCTCCCAGGGACCCCAGGCATGGGAGCCAAGGATGACACTGTGTTTTGCAGATGGTCACCACAAGGCAACATACCGTATATACTCACTTATAAGTTGAATTCAACACCAAACTGCATTGACTCAGATCTGTCTCTGCATAAAACAGTGGCAGATCTGGGTCTGTGCAGTTTTTTAGGACTAATCAGTAAAACAAACAACATAGACCCTGATCTGCCAGAGCATTATGCAACAGAAGATGAGGGTCTATGTTGTTTGCAGTTGTACCCAACAATAAGCGAGTATATATGGTAACGACAAAGCATCATGAGTTTTCACCCAGCAGTTTATGAAAACTTGTGGTAATAAACAGACAGGCAACAAATATCTACAGGAGGATATCACAAATCTCTGATGCTATTAATAATGTGTTTAGAATGCATATGGAGACCTGTAGGTGGTTGCTCATTTTCACATGTTTACTGAAGTCACAGCTGGACTCCAAGCAACAAGTTCTACCTGTATGCAGTATTGATTTTTAATGCATCAGGTTCCTTCCTGTCAGAACCATAGTGATATACCGATATACAAGTATTTGCTTTTCCCATTAATCTCAAGGCTATTGATTGATCAATGTTTGTTTTGAGCAAGCCATTGGGATGGGAATTAAGAAAAATATTTCCTTCCGGTCCCAGTTGATGATAGAGTTAGTCACTTTATAGACAGTTCATAAATGTTATACCTGAAATAATTGTGACAAATGTCATGTCACTTAGAATATGATACACAGCTGGAAGATAGAATATGGTTCTTGATAGACTCAGTATTGATACACAGCTGAAAGATAGAACATAGTTATTGATAGACTCAGTATTGATACACAGCTGTAAGATAGAACATGGTTATTGATAGACTCAGTATTGATACACAGCTAGAAGATAGAACATGGTTATTGATAGACTCAGTATTGATACACAGCTGTAAGATAGAACATGGTTATTGATAGACTCAGTATTGATACACAGCTGTAAGATAGAACATGGTTATTGATAGACTCAGTATTGATAACCACCATAGGGCAGAGCATATTATGTTATTATGTTGTTTGTTCATCCATCCATCTCTCTGTCTATCTGTCCTTCCATCTATTACTGGCTTTGTTTCTGTACAGTTCCTTGAGTTCTCCATTGTCTATAGTTATCAGACTTTGTGGATAGTTTGCACTGAGAGAAAGAAAGAAGCGTATCAATTTTGGGTTTAAAAGATCAAAAGTCAATGACACTATGACTGGAAGAGCAAAATTGATTTCTGCACAATAACATTAGTTCTATATTACAGACCTGGATCAAACATCGTGGATGGTTTGCACTTGGTGCAAGGAAGATTTCTATTGATTTGGGAGTCAAAGGTCAAAGTCACTGTGACTGATAAAAGAATAATGGATGGCTAGTACTTGGGGTGAGGAAGAAGCTGACTAATTTTTGGGTAAAAAGGTCAAAGGTCAAGATAACTGGCTGAAAGAATAAAAAGGGTTTCAGCACAGTAACATGAACTCTGAATCAAAAACATGGACTAAACATTTTGGTTGGCTTGCACTTGTGGTAAGGAAGAAGCCTATCATTTATGGGGTTGAAAGGTCAGAGGTCAAGATCCCTGTGGCTGAAAGAAGAAAAATGGTTTTTGTCACAAATATTTAAGTTCTCAACCATGTATCTTCACCAGAAAGTTTGTGGAGGACTTACACATTCAGTAAGAAAGAAGCCAATTGATTTTGGGGTCAACAGTTCAAAGGTCAAGGTCACTGACTGAAAGAAGAAAAATGTTTTTGCAGAACAACTTTTAAGTTCTAGACCATGCACCTTGAGCAAAGTTTGTTGAGAGCTTGCACTTAAGGCATGGAAGAGGCCTATTGATTTTGGGGTCAAAAGGTCTGTGGTCAGGGTCATTGTTGCTCAATGAAAAATGGGTTTTGCAGAATAATGTTTGTTCTAGAATAAGTTCATTAACCAAACTTTGTGGATGGCTTGCACTTAGGGTAATAAAGACACCTATAGATTCTGGGGTCTAAAAGTCAGAGGTCATTGTAAATCTAATAAGAAAATAATGGTTTCTGCACAGCAACTTTAGTTCAACACTGCATACCTTGACCAAAGGTTAAGGTCATTGAGACCTGTTAATCACCAGAGTCAGCCATGCCCTACTAGTGCCTACATAGACGGCTATTAAACATTGGGTGGGTGTACAATGTGCCATTCATGGTAATCTTGTTTTAAATTATAGGTTTACCAGATTTTGGAAAAGTTTAGAAAATGAAAACTAAATGACTTATTGTAAATTAGGTAATTTAGTGCATTTGTTGATTTTCTCAAATGTACAAGTTTTGAAAATCCTTGCATTGAAGTTTTTCTAAGTTTATTTTCAATTATTGCACAAAGTTAAACATTCATCTTCATAATAACAGTTTTGTTTAGGTTTATTTCCCCTCTCTAACAACTAGATTACAGTAATCATAGCTACCAGTATGCAAAATCACACCTGCTTGCAGTTATTATTATTATTACCTACAATGCACCATCAAAGATTTTGTTAGCCATTTTTGCTGGAAAAGCTCAGTTTGCAATAGTAAAACCACCATTACTGTCCTCAGTTTGTAATAGTAAAACCACCATTACTGTCCTCTGTTTGTAATAGTAAAACCACCTTACTGTCCTCAGTTTGCAATAGTAAAACCACCATTACTGTCCTCAGACTGTACAGTGCAAGGCTGTTGCCCCCTAATTTTTAAAGGGGTGAGTAGGGTACCAGTTTAATTTAACCACCGCCCTTTGCTGGCCTTTATTTTCTTTTATTTTTGCCATATCTCAATTACACCCCTTTCAATCTTGCCCAGAATTACATCCTGAGTGTGCATATTGCTTTATGTTGAATTAGACCTGGATAGTGTGTATATTGCTTTATGCTGAATTAGGCCTGGATAGTGTGCATATTGCTTTATGCTGAATAGGCCTGGATAGTGTGCATATTGCTTTATGCTGAATTAGGCCTGGATAGTGTGCATATTGCTTTATGCTGAATTAGGCCTGGATAGTGTGCATATTGCTTTATGCTGAATAGGCCTGGATAGTGTGCATATTGCTTTATGCTGAATAGGCCTGGATAGTGTGCATATTGCTTTATGCTGAATTAGGCCTAGATAGTGTGCATATTGCTTTATGCTGAATTAGGCCTGGATAGCACTTGTTTTGCACTTTATGCTGAATTAGGCCTGGATAGCACTTGTTTTGCATCCCCTAGGTCCAGGATTCTTATGTGTTTGGTGTGTGAATTCATCTTTGGTGTTTTTCCCACGATAGCACATTTTTCCTGTGACTCAAAGAAATGATTCTATTTACAGTGAACTATTACTGTTCTTTCAAGAATACAAGACATAAAAGTTGATCATACCAATTATATTTTTCAGGCACCAGTCTGTTGCCAGTTACAAAATTATTCTATGTTTATTATTTTAAGTGAGATTTCTTCTAAAAAATGGATTATAATATGCATCTATTGGAAATGCAAGTGAAATCATTGCTTAGGTTCACTTTTATCAGATATAAGATACATGACCATTGTGACACATAGGCCAGTAAATTTAACCAAAAAAACCCTAAATTACATTCAAATTCAATGAACAGAACTTTTTTCTAATTTTCAATCAAATTTCTGCATCATAATTTTTTCAACTTTTTTTGCATAGAAAGGTCTTCATGAACTAGTCCAATCCAGAAATGAATTTTGCAGTGAAGTGACTGAATCATTTAAAACATAAAGTCTGAAATCAATATCTGGATTAAAGGAAATTTAATAGAAATGAATTGCTGAATGTTGAAGGATATGGTGAATAGTTAGCTACACTGAAATTAGTCATACAGTCATTATAAAATGGACATAGGTACATAAAATGCCCCCCCTGACAGCTCAACCAAGGTACACCACAGCATAGTTTTCTAAAGTCCTGTTTTCCTTACATTGTCTATTTTCTGATAGAAAAGTAATTATTGAATAAGAAAAAAATTAGAAAACTGATTTTTGAAATTTATAACAAGGAGTAGATAAATGAATAGAAAGGAATAGGCTTTAACATTTAAAAAAACCCCATACAATCACTTGATACTATGGGCCAAGATTGCTGAAAGTTTTTCCCATATCTTACACATGGAATACGGTACTCCCTACATCTTACACATGAATACAGTACTCCCTATATCGTACAAACAAACACAGTACTATCTGTATTGTACACATGAATACAGTACTCCCTATATCTTACACATGAATACGGTACTCCCTGTATCTTACACACGAATACAGTACTCCCTGTATCTTACACATGAATACAGTACTCCCTGTATCATACACATGAATACAGTACTCCCTATATAGCAATAACAAGATTTTCAAGTTGGCCATTGTTGCTGCTGTATTGGATGTCAGAGCAGCACCATTTTCATTTAAGACCAACTAGACCATGGGATGAATATGTGTTCAAAGTTTCATGGCAATCTTCCAAATAGTTTAGGTGGAGTAGCGATAACAAATGTGCTAATGGATGGATGGATGATGGATAGACAATGGACAAACGATGGATGATGACAGATCATCACATATGTTTTTCTGGTCTATAACCTGTAGAGCTAAAATCTGGTAACTACTGTGCCAGTTTTTCACATCCAAACCAGTAACTTTAGATTGGAAAGTGTGACATGAGCTAACATGAACTGGATAAAAAAGTGAATTAAAAACAAAAAATGAGTACTGACCTTCCTACCCTATTGGTTTCACACTGTTACCAGACCCACTCATATCTTTTATTTTGGCCTAGTCTACCTGAGAGAGAGAGTTATGCCACCTGGAAGGAAGAAATATTTATTTTTGATACTGTCTGTATATGTAGATATATAGTCATCTTTGATCTTTGAGTCATATGAATAGGAATTCACTTTGAATTCTTAAGATCCTCATGTTTTTTTTAAATAGTTTCAGGGATATTGTGATACCATCCATACACCTGTCTGTCAATCTGTCTGTATGTTGCATGTCCTCCAAAACTGCTGGGTGGAATTTTACAAAACTTTGTAGTTATGTTGTCTCTTTGGTGATCATCTGCAAGAGGGGTGTAATTCTTGACACTGGCAACTGGGGTCTGGGAGGGGGTAAGGGTCAAGCAGCTGGGACCTGGGAGGGGGGTAAGGGTCAAATATACAAAAATTGCAATTACAAGGACATTTTCAAATTTTTTATAACCAAATTTTTATATATGCAATCATAGCAGTATGGTGCATCATATATATGACTAGTCATGCCCATGTTTATTTGATGGTTTCTATGTTATCTGTCATGTGCTATGTTAAATATTTCATGAGATTTTATCTTAAGAGAGCATAATGTTTTAATAGGTTGAGTGATCATTTGTTTAAATAAAGTGATAAATTGATTTCCTGTCAGGATGTTGCCAGTGGGAAACAGAGCGAAGTTTACGAGATATGAGATACAAGAAACTTTATTTAATGTCAGTAATCTGGGTAACATAAAAACACTAGCTCTAAATTAGCTATTTTGCCAACATGACATAAAACAATTATGACATATTAAAAATGGACAGGTACAAATTTAGTACATATTTTTACAGTAAAACAACATAGGTCACTTACATTAAAAAGCAGTAACAACAGTTACTAAAATCTAAAAACAATATATACAGCCCGCAGAGAGAGAGAGAGAGAGAGAGAGAGAGAGAGAGAGAGAGAGAGAGAGAGAGAGAGAGAGAGAGAGAGACACCCACACACATATTTAAATATTTAAAACATATGTACATGTATGATACATTACATGTATGCATAGGTATATGAACATTAGATCAGAAATATGACAATTGTATTAGTTAAGTGCATGCACAAGAGCAATATTAATAAGATACCAGGAAATAAATATGCTAAAAATTGAAATAAATAAATAAATAAATAAATAAATAAATAAATAAATAAATAAATAAATAAATAAATAAATAAATAAATAAAATAAGCAGTATGGGAGCAGGATTTAAACCAAAAGAAACTCTGTACAACTAGATAAACACAGAGCTGATTGCCATTGACCACTAAATCAAATGACACAAAGCATATTTACACTGGTTATTTACATTTGCAAGGTTTGTTTAGAATTTCAGTGTTGGTTATTTCCAACATCATATTTCCAATGAGGATTTCACAAAGTAATGTTGAAGTCACAGATTAAAATTGCGAAAAAAAGCATTCTGATTGTTGTAGAATTCACTCAGATTAATGGGTGTTGTTTGTTCTACTGATTGCTCCTAACAGACTGCATATACCCAGATCTACTGGTGCATTATGTGATGGCAGATCTGGGTCTATGCAGTTTGCAGTTGGATCTGACTTATACTCAAGTATAAAATACTTAGATCAAGGGCTAGCTCCACAAATATATACAGTACTTACATTCAGGGCTATCTCCATAAATATATACAGTACTTACATTAAGGGCTATCTCCATAAATATATACAGTACTTACATTAAGGGCTATCTCCACAAATATATACAGTACTTACATTAACGGCTATCTCCACAAATATATACAATACTTACATTAAGGGCTATCTCCACAAATATATATGGTACTTACATTAAGGGCTATCTCCGCAAATATATACAGTACTTGCATTAAGGGCTATCTCCACAAATATATACAATACTTACATCATGGGCTATCTCCACAAATATATACAGTACTTACATTAAGGGCTGTCTCCATAAATATATACAATACTTACATGAAGGGCTGTCTCCATAAATATATACAATACTTGCATCATGGGCTATCTCCATAAATATATACAATACTTACATCAAGGGCTATCTCCATAAATATATACAATACTTGCATCATGGGCTATCTCCATAAATATATACAATACTTACATCAAGGGCTATCTCCATAAATATATACAATACTTACATCAAGGGCTATCTCCATAAATATATACAATACTTACATTAAGGGCTATCTCCACAAATATATACAATACTTACATCATGGGATATCTCCATAAATATATACAATACTTACATTAAGGGCTATCTCCATAAATATATACAGTACTTAGATGTACATTAAGGGCTATCTCCACAAATATATACAGTACTTACATTAAGGGCTATCTCCATAAATATATACAGTACTTACATGTACATTAAGGGCTATCTCCACAAATATATACAGTACTTACATTAAGGGCTATCTCCATAAATATATACAGTACTTACATGTACATTAAGGGCTATCTCCACAAATATATACAGTACTTACATTAAGGGCTATCTCCATAAATATATACAATACTTACATTAAGGGCTATCTCCACAAATATATACAATACTTACATTAAGGGCTATCTCCACAAATATATACAATACTTACATTAAGGGCTATCTCCACAAATATATACAATACTTACATTAAGGGCTATCTCCACAAATATATACAGTACTTACATTAAGGGCTATCTCCATAAATATATACAATACTTACATTAAGGACTATCTCCACAAATATATACAGTACTTACATGTACATTAAGGGCTATCTCCACACTTACTTGAAATCATGAGGATATTGTCATACAGTCACTTAATCAATTTATGTATTTACAGAAAGACCTTCAATTCCTCCTATACTGTTAGAGCTAGACACATAAAACTTGGGTCCATGATAGTCCCATGGGTGAGATTGTGCCAACACTTTTGAAATTTTTATCTTGCTCTTGACGATGGTGCTAGGGAGGTAGGGTTTATTTTACATAAATTTTGAATAACTCCTGAGTTCTGTGTCTTGCATGTCTGAAAATTGGCACGTGGGATCAATGACCCAAGTGTCAACACATGTCAGACTGGTACCTCTGGGTCATGGGTCATGCTCTGGGGTCTTTTTCATGCCCTCAGAGACTTATACCAGGGTCATAACTTTGAAACACTAATGAGATGTCCACCCTTACAACCATATACACTTACTTGGTATGAAAAGACAAATTTATACATGCAAATGATATTGACCCTGGGGTCCATCTCTACACCAGGGACTTAGCTCTTCAGTCAGTCATAACTTTAAAACTATTAAGAGTCCAACCCAGTAACCATATATACACTTACTGGGCATGAAAGAACACATTTATACATGCAACTGAAATTGCCCCTGCAGTCGATACCTTCCTTCAGGGTCTTAGCCCTGGGTCATAACTTGGAAACTATTGAGGTTGCTGCCCTGTAAGCATATATACATTTACTACAGGGCACGAAAAGACAGAGATTTATACATGTACCTGCAACTGACATTGGCCCCAGGGTCAATCCTTACCCCTCAAAAGAACAAAGCCCCTGGGTCATAGCATGAAGACTATTGAGATCTCCACCATATAACAATGTACATACTTAATGGGCATTTAAAGACAAATGCACACACCCAACTGATTTTTGGCAATGGGATCATTCTTATACTCAAGAGGTTCAAACTTCAGGGTGAAGGTCAAAATGGGGAATTGTGGGAATACATGTTCTAGAAGCACAGAATTCTAGTTTTCATAGATTCATTGACCATGGTACAATATAACAGAAATTTTCCAAACTGATCATCAAATGGGATTTTTTTCTTGCTTGCACTATTTATGCAACCAGACTGGAAAACTCTAAGTATGCAATCAGGCTGGAAAACTCTAAGTATGCAATCAGACTGGAAAACTCAAAGTATGCAATCAGACTGGAAAACTCTATTTATGCAATCAGACTGGAAAACTCTAAGTATGCAATCAGACTGGAAAACTCTAAGTATGCAATCAGACTGGAAAACTCTAAGTATGCAATCAGACTGGAAAACTCTAAGTATGCAATCAGACTGGAAAACTCTAAGTATGCAATCAGACTGGAAAACTCTATTTATGCAATCAGACTGGAAAACTCTAAGTATGCAATCAGACTGGAAATCTATGACAGATGCAGTAAATTCAAGGCTGCAGGCAAAGAGTAATGACAGTGGATTTGGTTTGGTGTTTTATGGTACAACAACACATGAAAGTTAGGTGATGCTGAGGCAATTAGAGGAAAGTGCCCTGCCCAGAAAACACAACATGATAGCCATCCCAGGTCGATCTGATGGTAGGATTCAAATTCAAAACCTGCACCCTTCTGGTTGCTAATCTGGTATGCTAACCACTGAGTAACCATGACTCCTAACGATAATGGTATCTTGTACTGACTTGTGGCTTTAGATGTTGTCACACAATTAGATAACATGCTACATTTAGAGAGATAAAGGAATTTTCTTTTGATAACTTGAGTACCTCTAGTGAAATAGATTGCTCTATCAATATATATATTTACTATACAATATCAGTTCCATCGGGCGAAGTAGATATTAGATTTACCAATATATCTTTGTAGCTAATCATGATATAAATAACCAGGTATTTTAATCAAAAGATCAATAAACACTTCACTATTTAAGCCCATCAACAGCAAGCAAAATACCATATATACTCGTGTATAATCCGGGTACAAATGCAAACAACATAGACCCTGATCTGCCATCGCATAATGTGCCGGCAGATCAGGGTCTGTGTTGTTTTTTCTACTGATTAGTCCTTACAAACTGCATAGACCCAGATCTGCCGGCGCATTATGTGACAGCAGATCTGGGTCTATGCATTTTGCAGTTGGTATCATATTATATGCCAGTATATACGGTAATGTAGAATGGTATGTGTGTATATGGTTTAATGGCACATCAGCACAATACTGGCTATGTATTGTCAATTAAAAGTTATGTTCTAAACATTTAAAGATAAAAATTTACAAAAACTCTTTAGGAAGAAAACCCCTTCAAATGTAAACATGTATGTGTAGTACTAGAAATTAAAAGATGAAAGTTAAAACTTGTAAAATTCTTTTAAACATATGTATAAAATGTAAGTTAAAGAAAAACCCTTAAAATGTAGGATGATGTAGAAAGGATATTAAATTTACTATCATCGATCGCGTTCCATAAATACCGTGTGATACGACCACATGGAAAGATGAGCTCATGCCTCATTTCTTAAAAAGTTAAGCAAAAATGTTAATAGCAGATGCTTTATTTGGTGATAAAGCCCCTCCCCCTTTCAGAGAAACTGGCCCCCTAGGCTTATCATAGACTGCATGCTGAAATGGAAAAAAAAGGAATATGATACAGATAGAAAATGCCAGTCATTCTACATGTATGTCTAAAGATCTTAAAATTTGAAAAATCATAATATTTTGATAATAATATGTAGGTCTAACATATATAGTACAGCTCTTCGCTGTTATAATACCGCTATAGACCCTGTGACCAAAATTAAAAAAAATTAAATTAAAAAAAAATTTTTTTAGAAAGAATTTTCAGCATCCAATAGTTGAATAATTTATATAAAAATCATTGTACTTGAATTGGTCAATCACATGTATGACAATATGGATTGAAAGAAAACATCATGAGGCTTAGTATTATAGCTTTATTTCCTTTTTAAAGAATTATTTATTTGAGAACAAAAATTACATACACAAAAACTACCATAAACTAAAATGATTACCAGTACTTTATGTTTGACTAGCATTTTGTTGATCCCCCCCCCCCTCTGTTTCCCCAACATAAAATTCATAAAATTTTCAATAATACTATGTTGTCATGAGGGAGAACAGTATTTACAAACAGAATGATGACTTATAAATAAACACTAGGTATGGAGTAGATTCCAGGTATTGCCCTTTCAATTTATAGTCTGCCGATACTATACTGTACTTACACTCTAATAAAAAAATGATTGAAAATTTAGGACTCTCTCCATGAGCACTTGGGAGGGGGTGGGGCTGGTGATTTTTTTTTATAGATAATTAAGAGCTGGTCACTGGATTCTTTTGAATCATTCCAGTGAATTTAACATGATGATTCTGTGTCATATTTAATTATTATTTCATCTCAAATGCCTTAATCTAGGAACTGACTTGACCACTATATGTTAATAACTTCTTGATCTGCTATAGATCAAAAAGTATGTATACAGTTGAACGTCAGCTACAGATACCCTGCAACAGAGTTAAAAAATGGTCAGAACAAAATGGGTTAGAATTTTCAAAATCTAAAACTGTTTTGTATGCAATCTGTTGATTACATAAAATTCATGATAACCCAAAACTCTGTATTGTCAGTTCTATTGTCCTTGTTATGGAGGAGACCAAATTTACATACATGTAACAACAAATTTACATACATGTGACACCAAATTTACATACATGTAACACCAAATTTACATACATGTAACACCAAATTTACATACATGTAACACTAAATTTACATACAGGTGACACCAAATTTACATACATGTAACACCAATTTACATACAGGTGACACCAAATTTACATGCATGTAACACCAAATTTACATACATGTGACACCAAATTTACATACATGTAACACCAAATTTACATACATGTGACACCAAATTTACATACATGTAACACCAAATTTACATACATGTAACACCAAATTTACATACAGGTTACACCAAATTTACATACATATGACACCAAATGTACATACATGTAACACCAAATGTACATACATGTAACACCAAATTTACATGTGACACAAAATTTACATACATATGACATGAAATTTACATACATGTGACACCAAATTTACATACAGGTAACACCAAATTTACATACATGTGACACCAAATTTACATACATGTAACACCAAATTTACATACATGTAACACCAAATTTACATACAGGTTACACCAAATTTACATACATATGACACCAAATGTACATACATGTAACACCAAATGTACATACATGTAACACCAAATTTACATGTGACACAAAATTTACATACATATGACATGAAATTTACATACATGTGACACCAAATTTACATACATGTAACACCATATTTACATACATATGACACCAAATTTACATACATGTAACACCAAATTTACATACATATGACACCAAATTTACATACATGTGACACCAAATTTACATACATATGACACCAAATTTACATACATGTAACACCAAATTTACATACATATGACACCAAATTTACATACATGTAACACCAAATTTACGTGTGACACAAAATTTACATACATATGACACCAAATTTACATACATGTGACACCAAATTTACATGCATGTAACACCAATTTTGCATACAGGTGACACCAAATTTACATACATGTGACACCAAATTTACATACATGTGACACCAAATTTACATACATGTGACAGAAACAGGATATTAAATAAGTAGATTTCAAAATTGGCTTCTAAACCAATAGGATAGTTTATCGACTGAATATTATGCATTTTAAGGGGACTGAAAGCAAAATAAATGCATTTTTTGTCATATGTATTCTTGTCATGTTATAATAAAATGGCAAGTTTTGAACATAAATCAGATTCTGATGGCAAATGTTAAAATAATAATTAATATGAGACAGAGTATTGTCAATTAAATGAAAAATGAAGAGTTTTAAATCTCATAGTTCACTGCAAAGACTTTTTTTTATAAAATCCACAAGCATTTTTAGTGTTCCTCACAAGTTCATTGCTTAAAGAGTACTGATGATAATGTGATTATTAAGTTTCACACTTAACAGGCTCTCAATAGTTTTCTGGTCGCGATTTCCCCTTGAATCACTCAGTAGTTTTTGAAGAATGGAGAATGTCCTCTCTATATTAACACTGGAATATAGCAATGACAGAACTTTTGATCCAGTCTCAAATAAAGCCTTCAAAGTGGGTGTTTTTGTTACAGAAGAATCATCACTCCTATCATATGCCTGGTGATATCATTTCATCCCCGGGCATATGCTATCTTAAAATCCACTTTGCATGAACACATAATGCAAACTCAGAACCTTTGCTACTCATCTGTACCCACTAAAACTCTAATTTCCAAGCATTGTGGAACTTGTAATATTTCTTAGCTGGTGTTTTTTTTAACATTGAGAGAAAGTTTTGACATTTTGGCATTTTGACATGATTTTTGTTGTTGATTTGGTGTTTTATGGCACAGCAACACAAGTAGGTGATTTAGTGCCAAGGCAGTTGGAGTAAAGGGCCTTGCTGATCTGATGGTAGGATTCAAACTCGCACCCTTTTGGTCTCGAGTACAGCACACTAACCACTGAGCCACATCACTTCTTCGTTTTAGACGAAGAAAAGATAAGAGCTGCCCTTAAATATTCCTCTTAAAAAATACAATAACATTTAACAAGACAAAAAATAAAAATACCTATATGCAAGTGTTTCTGCTGGAATCAGTTTTTGGTTGATCTATCCATTTTATCTCACCTCTGCTGAAGGTTGGCTGATTTTTAATCAAAGACTCACAAGCCATCATGGACCACATATGATCCCTTTATTGCTTATAAATATCCTGCTTTTGGTCTTAAATTCTTCAAATTACAACAATAAAGTAATCAATTAACGGCTTTTTGTTGATACATGTAAGTCTTAATCAGATTACTTAGCATGCATCATTGCACAGGTCGTTGGTCTGGTGGAGCCCGGTCCCCAGTAGACTGGTTTTACTGGTTTTTGTAATGTGTCGATAGAACTCATAAAAATACGGGTGTTTTTTTCTTCAAATTTTTAAAAACATAATCTTTTGATTTTCAAAAGTGGTCGATTTAAACTTTAAAATAGTATGTGCAGTAGATGACCTTTAAAACAGTATTTTTGTACTACCATCAGTAGAATCACATGTATGAATTTGTACGACTTTTTTTTTTATGTAAACTAACTGTCCTTCTGCATATTAGATACCTAAATACAAATATTATATTAAATATTAATATTTATATTAGGGACAAATATTAAAAAGCCCTAGATTTATTACGAGCTGTGGCAAAGACATATATGGCGGCACACCGGAAGGTATTACTCCAGTTATATTTTAGTAAGATCTAGACTTGACGATGGTTCGATTGTATACGGATCAGCTTGCAAATATTATTGCAGATCCTTGATTAGATACACAATTAGCAACTTAAATTTGGGAGAATTTAGAACTTTCCATCAGAAAACCTTTAAGTTGATGCAAATGAAACATCATTTTATTGCAGATTATGAAACTGACTCTTCAGTACAAACTATCCTTTAATCCATTAGATCACATTCATGTATATGATGTCATTGTTAGGCCTAAATACATGTACCAAGTCTTTTACACTTAGAAGCCAAATTTAATTCCACCTTTTGGCATACAAATTTGTCCACATCTAGAAGCAGCAAAAATCAATCTTGTCGTTACTGCAAAATTCTTTATTCCCAGATTACAACCTTGGTTATTAAAACCCACCAAAATAGTATATTATCTTCACCATTTCAAAATATCCTCTACCAGTTCTCTTGTTTTCAGAGTAGATTCAATAAATCAGATCCTCCTATCATAGCCATATGTCCATGTATACTGATAGTTCAAAAGATGGAGATAAGGTTGCAGCTGCCTTTGCAAAATCCCATGGCACCATCTTAGACCAGTAAACAGATAAATCCTCCACTTTTACTACAGAAATTACAGCCATACTCTAATCTTTGAACTAGCTCTCAAAAACAAATTTCATTTTCTTTGCAGATTTATTTTCCACACTCAAAATCTTGCAAAAGCTTAAATTAAACAACCTGTTAATATCCAAAGTGTTACGAAACATGATTTGCTCATAAAATCAGGAAAAAGTATTCAGTACTGTTGGCTGCCTAGTCACATTCACTGAGAGGGCAGATAAAGCAGCCAAAGCTGCCCTGCTCTCATCTGTTTATAGTTGGAAGATTCCTAATAGTGACTTCAAATATCATATAAATTGGCATGTTCTGCATACTTGTAGAATGAAAGCTTTGCAAACAATCTTCAGAACAGCAAACCCATCATTGGTGTGGCATTCCTCATATCGAACAAATCACAGAAATGAGGTGGTATTGGGCTGCTTGAGTGTAGGAACTGACCCATGCATACCTTCTGAAAGTATCAGCACACCCATTGAACCAATCAGCCATTATTGCATACTATTGTAGTCCCTAAGAAAATTATCAATATTTTTTCTCAGATTTTTACAGGTGATTTGTAAACCATTGAAGAATGTTACTTGCATTGAATAGAAAGTAGTAATAAAGTCTAAACAGAAATTAAAATGTTTATTGAGTTTAGCCTCTTGAACTGCAATGGCTGACAAAGCAAGTAGGTGTGATGTGGCTGGTTATGGAAACATCATGTGCACTAAAATTTCCAGTCATTGAATTCCAATGCAATGTTTTTTAGACAATGCAACATAATCTGTGCTGATTATTTTTAGATAATGCAACATAATCTGTGCAGATTATTTTTAGACAATGCAACATAATCTGTGCTGATTATTTTTAGACAATGCAACTTAATCTGTGCTGATTTTTTATTTTATGTTATGTCCATATTAATGCCTAAGATAAACAGGATATAGTCTTGGTCCAATCTGAATCTATAACTAATGAATGAATTCCATCCAAAAATGTAGAAAAAGTAAGGAAATATATAAGGAACTAAATTACTGTAGTAATAGGTTAACCTTGACTTTGAGAATGCATACCTTGCCAATATGCACTGACTGTGGTATAGTCATTCTTGTTGAGTGTATTGACTTCCACCCTATGAGACAATTATTTTTTCATTTTAACTCAGTTAAGAAGTTTTTTTTTAATGAAGTACCACCAGAGAAAATTTTAGAATTTTTAAAAGAATGCATTTTATGTAACAGATTTTGAAAAATATTTTAATGATTTTATATTGTTTACCTTTATCTTTTCTTTATATACCTTTTAAATAATTTTAACATCTTTACCTTTTATATTTTATCTTGGAGGATTAGAATGCAGTATATATATATATATATATATATATATATATATATATATATATATATATATATATATATATATATATATATATATATTATCCCTATATTTTAAGGACATTTTGCATAAACCACTGCTTGAGTTTCATGTTTGAGGTCAGTTTATTTGATAATATTAAATTAAAAAAATAAGGACTATATTGTAAAGTAAAAGAAATATTTCATGCAGAAATGTATCTTACATATTGCTGTAATTCTATAATATTATGACAATAGTTTGTAAAAAAAATTGTACAGAAATATTGATACTAAACTTTAGACTTTTTGTCACACAACTAAAGACAAGAATCGGGTATAAAGGATTAACTGAGTTAGATATGTATGTAGGTAGGTAGGTAGGTGTGGATGTAGGTGTGTGTGTTTGTGGTTTAATGGCACATCAGCAAAATAATCACTGTATAGTGCCAAGTAAGTTTAGGCATCCCCAGAAAGGCATACAGAGATAAAAACAACAAGAATAAAGTCCTTACAATGCAAAGTCAGATTTTTTTAAGTATAGAAACTCTTTTAAAAAGTCCAAGAACTTTCTCAGATGGAACATCATCGTGGGACATGGCAACTAGGTACTGTGGGAGTGAACTTACTTCTGAATAGGTCAATCTAATTGGTCATTTACCTCAGGGCTCAGACATTTTTTTTCAGATACAGGCACAGGGCAAGTAGCTTAAAAAAAATCACTTGTCCTGTTTTTAACTTCACTTGCCCAAAAGGGCTGTATTAAATATCTTTATATTATTTTTACATGTAACAAATTAAAGAAAGAAATATAAAAACATCCTTTTTATTGATGCATATTTTCTATGTTTATTTGTCTCTCAAAATAATTATACAGTAGAACCTGTTTTGAAAGACCACCCTTTCTGCCCAAAAATCATGGTCTCTCAAGACAAGTGGTCTCTCATCACAGGTTGTAACATAATATAATCAATCAGTCCTTGCATTGAGAATTTGGTCTCTCAAGACAGGTGGTCTTTCATAGCAGTGGTTTTTCAAGATAGGTTTTACTATATGTTACAGTTTACTTAACAAAAATGATTTGGCTTTGTTATCTAAAGTTTGTATCTCATTTCATTCTGAAGCAATGTTTTCTCCAGATCCTGATGTCAGCTGGTACTTAGTACCTAAATAGGTTACACTTTACAGAGTACTTCAGTAGGTTACACTTTACACAGTACTTCAGTAGGTTACACTTTACAGAGTACATCAGTAGGTTACACTTTACAGAGTACTTCAGTAGGTTACACTTTACAGAGTACATCAGTAGGTTACACTTTACAGAGTACATCAGTAGGTTACACTTTACAGAGTACTTCAGTAGGATACACTTTACAGAGTACTTCAGTAGGTTACACTTTACAGAATACTTCAGCAACGATTATGTGTGATTTTGTTCTCTTCAATTTTGATTCCATTTGCTGAAAACAACATTTTAATTTTTTTATTTCAATCAGTACTATTTTCATCTTTTGAAAACAATAGCTTTAAGTTTCCCGATTCATGTCACAGTACAGTGGATACATAACAATTACGATGAGACCAATGCTGTATTTCATAGGAATCAGAACCTAGTGACTCTGTGAACTATTGGATTAAAATAACAATCACTGTTCATTTAAAGTCAAAAATATTGTTTGGACACTTTAAAATGTCACAAAATCACCCAGCAAGGAGCTGAATATTAATCATTTAAATTTTAAATATCTGTGTCTTTCAGGAAGTACATAATAAACATGTGAGTTTTTGTCATTTAAGGTTTTCACAGGCAAATTAAATCAAAATGGTGGTGCATTTGTGTTTTTTTTGGACAAGCCTGATCAGCAACTCACTTAGAATATGGAGGGTCCAGTCTCAAATTGGAGGTGTCATGGGCATAGGGTAATCCTGTTTTTTTTAGCACTGTACATATCTGATTGATTTGATAGCCAGGATTGGCCACTTCCCTGTATAGGTAGAACCAACTAGTGTTACAGGTAGAATCACACAGTGTTACAGGTAGAATCACACAGTGTTACAGGTAGAATCACACAGTGTTACAGGTAGAACCACCCAGTGTGACAGGTAGAATCACACAGTGTTACAGGTAGAATCACACAGTGTTACAGGTAGAATCACACAGTTTCAAAATCATGTCTGTGATGATGTTAATGATGCCAGCTTGTAGCCAAAATAAAATAACTGTTCCATTTCTTCTTTACAGTTATATATCACTCCAATTTAATGAATGTTAATAAATTGCAAGTGTTATTTATTTTTCTTCTTGTTTTAGCCCGTTGGCCACCTACAATTCCTTGACGGACAAACATCTTGCTGGTTACTATGGCAACTCCCGGATAAGGAGACACCTTGTGAAATCTGGCCTGGTAAGGATCCAGATATGTATAGTAAATACTATATGAGTGTTAAGTAATAAACTTATCAAGTTAATTGAATAATGTTTTCGGTCATCACAAAGTGCTTGCAGCTGGTGGCACATTGTGTTATTCAATGTGTTCATAGATTTAATTTCTGTGTTTATGAATTAAGTTAAAAGTACAAACTGCAGCAGATCACATGTTTTTCAATGTGAACAAAAGTTGTTTTAATTGTAAGGCTAATCAATATTCGTTGAGATTTTTTATCACATGATCTCAGTTATTCATGCATCAATGAAATGAAGTTAAAAGGTCACACATTAGTTAAAAGGTCAACTTGAAGTCAGTTGAAAAGGTCACACAGCAATTGAAAGGTCACCTTGAAATCAGTTGAAAAGGTCATATATCAACTGAAGTCATCTTGAAATCAATTGAAAAGGTCATATATCAACTGAAGTCATCTTGAAATCAATTTAAAAAGTCACACATTAATTAAAGGTCAATTTGAAGTCAGTTGAAAAGATCACCCTAAAATTGAAAGGTCACCTTGAAATCAGTTGAAAAGGTCATACATCAATTGAAGAGTCACCTTGAAATCAATTGAAAAGGTCATACATCAATTGAAAGGTCACCTTGAAATAAATTGAAAAGGTCATACATCAATTAAAAGGTCACTTTGAAATCAGCTGAAAAGGTCATACATCAATTGAAAGGTCACCTGCTAGGTGTTATGCCATATACAATAATGTGTTGTGAATTATTTTGATACTAATAACTATGAATAGGTATACTTATATTTCCAAAATTAGGTCACTGTGACATATTTAATGTTTTAGAGACACTAAAAAGCTTCAGCAGATTTACATGTATCTGTCAGCATGGAACCATAGCTCTGAAGAAACAAAACAAACCTGGTTATTTTCATCAGGATTAAATTTTAGGGTCCCATGTTGGAACCCAGTAGTAATTACTTGTATGTCCCATGTAGAAACCCAGTAGTAATTACTTGTATGTCCCATGTAGAAACCCAGTAGTAATTACTTTTATGTCCCATCTGGTAACCCAGTAGTAATTACTGTTATGTCCCATTTAGAAACCCAGAAGTAATTACTTTTATGTCCCATGTAGAAACCCAGTAGTAATTACTTTCATGTCGGTCTGTCCAACTGTTCATAGGTCAGTAACACTTACAGATAATTTGATACCATTTGGTAGGTTAGCTGCATTTAAACACAAACATGTGCATTTAAAAGATTTTGTTTTTTTCGACTTCAGTTTTGACTGAGTTATATCCCTTGTTGAATCAATCGTGGATCTTCATAAACAAATCAATGTTTGCCACCACAAATAACTCTTAAGTTTAAAACGATGAGATTTTAAACATATGAACTTTTCTGACTTTACTTTTTTGTGTATTATAGATAAACCATCGAGGGCACTTGATAACAGAAAACCAATATCGAATTAACATGGCTCGTAAAGAACACAAGAAGCATGTGAAGGACCTTCTTGCCCAAGCCATTGTCCACAAGACTTTAGACATGGAGCGGTATAGACAGGTTGAAATACGGAAGAAATTGGAAGAAATTGCAAAGATTGAAGTGGTCCGAAGAGTAAGGGTAAGGGGAGTTTATTTCCTGTTAAACTTTTAGATCGAACTTACAACAAAAATGGATTTTTTTTATTGCTTCATCTTTGGTGTAAGTTTTAAAGAAATGAAAAAAGTCGGTGTGCTCTGATAGAGGTCAGAAAACCAAACCAAAAAAGCACACATAGATAATCAGTACAGCCTTTCTTGGGAAGATAGGTCTGTGATTCATGTCTGAATTATTTAAGTGACATAAAATTGTGTAGTGTATTAATAGTTTAAAGAAATTAAAACATAAAGCAGTGAGAAAAAAAAAACTCTCTGTGACATGTGTACTGTACTTTAAATATTAAGTAGAAGTTCAAATTCTGTCTTTAGTGTATGTTACTTTATTATAACCCATATTTATATACCATCTATACTCGCTTATAAGTCGAGTCCGACTGCAAACTGCATGGACCCAGATCTGCCATCACATAATGGACCAGCAGATATAGGTCTATGCAGTTTGTTAGGAGTAATCAATAGAACAAAACAACATAGATGCTGATCTGCCAGTGCATTATGCAATGGCAGATCAGGGTCAGTGTTGTTTGCAGTTGGATTCAAGTTATATGTGAGTACATACGGTATTTTCTTTATTGGATATATAATTTATGGTTCACTTTAGATTTTGCATCCGTCTATTTTTTCACATTGATATAATACTAGCAACCATGGGTTATTTAGGTTAGTAAAGATATAGTTTCACCTCAGAATGAATGTTTTAAAGTATGATTTGTTTTCAAGATAGATTTGATAGCGATGCACATGTATGAAAGTAAGTTCATGTGAAAACAGACAACAGTTTCGCTACCGCATATACTCGCATATAATCCAAGTCGAAATGCAAACAACATGGACCCTGATCTGCCATCGCATAATGTGCTGGCAGATCAGGGTCTTTGTTTGTTCTACTGAGTAGTCCTTACAAACTGCATAGACCCAGATCTGCTGGCGCATTATGCGACGGCAGGTCTGGGTCTATGCAGTTTGCAGTTGGTATCAGCTTATACGTGAGTATATACGGTAATTGGGCAGTCCCCACCTCATTAGCACTAATCTGCCTCAGTATCAATGCAACATACATGTATATCACTGAAAATCTCAGTATCAATGCAACATACATGGATATCACTGAAAATCTCAGTATCAATGCAACATACATGGATATCACTGAAAATGTATGAAAGACTCTATTTATGCAATTCAAAGAGATTGTGTGAATTTCAACAAGAAATATAAAAACAACAAGTACAGACAAAAATTGCATCTTTAAAGCACTTCAAATTTACCCAAAGAATACTTTCTTAAGTGAACAGTGCAAGTATTATGTAAAATATGGTATATTTATAGGACTTATCTATGGAATATTATGGTAATCATTTTTATGCTATGTTAAAGATATTGTATGTCTATTTGTTATATCTGATTATCTATTTCTCTTAATAGTTACCAAATTTACCACCTGTATATGATCCAGAACAGGTGAGACCAGGAATATGAATTGGAATATCTCACCTGTCTCACATGTGTCTTGATTTATCTCACATGTCTTCAAATTTAATGTCTCACAAAGGAATACCAGTATATTCAAGTATCTTTTGCATTTCAGCTTGCTGGTCACAGATATTGCCATATTTGTCTCACAATGTCTCATCCCATCTCACATGACAACGTCTCATCATGAATGAGTTTGAAATGTGTTTGTTTTTTAAGCATGCTGTTTATACAAAGGAGCTGTCTCATCACATAATTTCACATTATCGTTACATATAGTCATTAGTTTTTCATAATTTTGTATGTCTTTTGAAAAAATTCACAATGACATGTTTTAAAGAACTTTTTATTTTATATTCTTAAGGACAATAAGAAAATAATGGTTTCTGCACAGTACCATATACTCTCATATAAGCCGGGTCCAAATGCAAACAACATAGACCATGATCTGCCATTGCATAATGCGCCGGCCGATCAGGGTCTATGTTGTTCCTTCTACTGATTTGTCCTTACAAACTGTATAGACCCAGATCTGTCGGCGCATTATGTGACGACAGATCTGGGTCTATGCAGTTTGCAGTTGGTATAGGCTTATATGCGAGTATATACGGTAAGTTTAGTTCATGACTGAATACCTTGATCAAAGGTCAAGGTCATTGAGATCCATTGGTCAATACTGTCCATTGCCAATAATTCCTACTATTGCCTGCACAGAGGACATGTGTTAGAGTGTATTATGCGTTATTAATTGTACTTTTTAAAAAATATGAATGACAGGTTTTCAAAAATTTTTTTATTTCATCTCTCTAAAAGATAAAAATGATTCCATCTTCTCATAAATGAAATTGAGTCTGTTGTCATTTAAACATTTCCATCACACTTAAGTCATGTATCTGATGGATTTTGATGGAAAAAAGTTGCACCAGAGATTTGAAAGGTGTTTGAAAATGATACAGATGTGTAAATTACTATCTATACTTATTTATAAGCCCAGTCCAACTGCAAACTGCACAGACCCAGATCTGCCATTGAATAATGTGCCAGTAGACCCAGATTTGCCATTGAATAATGTACCAGTAGACCCAGATCTACCATTGAATAATGTAGCAGGGCACCTATATTTATGCAGTTTGTTAGGAGTAATCAGTAGAACAAACAATGTAGACCCTGATCTGCCAGTGCATTATGTGGTGGCAGATCAAGGTCTATGTTGTTTGCAGTTGGACTCGACTTTTAAGTGAGTATATACGGTACTTGGATCAAACTTATGAATGATGGCTACAAATATACCAATTTTTAACCCCAGTTATAGCCTTTTAGGACCATTGATCTTGTTGTTGGCATGTAAATTTTGAAAATGTTTTCATCAAAAAAGGTTTGTCAACATCAAATTTTAGTGAAAATTAGTATTCTTACTTAATTTGCTAATTTTTTATGCTCACTAACATTTGTTGATTTACAGAAGTGAATTATTGATTAATTACTTCAAATATGTGCACCTAACAGGCGGACAGACATCATAAACATGGTGACCATCTTCTGCCATTACTCTCCCCAAAATCTCGGCAAGCAAAAGCCGTTGATTCCATCAAGAAGAAGCCAGGACTTTATGATGAAATGGACAATTTTGAAATGAGCGACAACCTTAGGCCATCATCTGTTCTAGACAATGCGGTTAGAATCCGTAATATGAATTTGAGGAAAATCATGCATGGAATGCTTCAAAAATACATTGTGTACATGGTTAAATCCTTATAGGAAGAGAGAGAGAACTTAACCATATGCAGAATAGTGTATAGCAACACACGAATGTCAAATATCTAAAAATATTAAATTTAATAGAAATAAGCATTCAGCATGTTTAATTGAAAATGTGTGACCATATAATTTTTTTAATGTTTTTTGTTGACTATAGAGAACATTCAATCTTAAATCTTACTACTGAAATCAACTCATGCTCTTATTTGATATCCTGCCTATAGAAACATTCAGTCTTATATCTTACTACTGGATCAACTTGTGTTCTAATTGTGTTCTAATTGATATCCTGAATATAGAAACATTCAGTCTTATATCTTACTACTGAAATTAACTCGTGCTAATTTTTTGCAAGGAAAGCAAAGTAATACTAGGATGGTAAAAGCTATTTATGCATTTGGTTGATTATTTTTTAACATTTTATTTGCACCATGATCGTACTGCTTGATAGAAGTGTAAAATGAATATTACTTGTTGGGCACAAATCTCGAAGGCGGGATAGGTCCATGCTTTTATTTTATTCTTTTGGATGCTCTTTGTGACATTTATTGCTTGTATTCATCATATTGGTGTTGTTTTCTATAAAAGTTTGACAATATTATTTGTGTACATATCTACTCGCTTACAAGTTGGGTCCAACTGTAACTTGCATTTAACAGTGGCAGCATTAAAGCCTAAACAGAAAACAAAATGTTTATTGAGTTCAGCAACAAGGCGTCTGCATAGGATGACCAAGCAAACAGATGTGATCCAGCTGGTTTAGGAAAGGTCACATGCACTAAAAATTCTAGTCATTTCATTCAGACACAACTATTTCCAGAATTGCAATATTTTTACCTATGCTGATTTTTTTTATATGTTGCATCTAAATTTAGCCCTGTAAGCCTTTCATGGTCAGATATTTTTATTTATTAGAATTTTTCCATGTTTTGGCATCTCCATGTTGTGAATCAAATATAAATTTTGGGCATCCTATAAAATAAGTAATGAGGTGGAGAGTTAAAAACTAATAGAGTTTTGATACCACAGCAATATCAAGCAGTACCAATATGTTTCCATGGTGACAATTAAAAATCTCTCTCTTTGCCTTGATTCATGTTGGTTACTGTGTACAGTGTGCTAAGGGTCTAAATGCATGCATAGTAGAAGTAGCCAGTCATGTAATATAGCCATATTGTCTGTAATTTTTCATACATTATTAAAAAAAAAATGTTTTTGACAGTGTATGAATAATTAAAGGTAAAAATATTAATTATTTATACAGGATATGAATAATTAAAGGCAAAAATATTACATTATTTTGTACACTGCATGAATAATTGAAGGTAAAAGATATTTAATTATTTTGTACAGTGTATGAATAATTAAAGGTACAAATATTAATTATAATTTCTAGGTCATTTACAAATATAGAAATTGACTACATTTTAATAAGAAGAATTATGATTTCTTTATGTTGATTGTATATGAAAAAGGAGAGGTTACAAAATATCAGACAATATGTTAATATACATGCATTAATCTTGCTTTTTCTCTTGTATGATGAAAATTGATAACACAATTATTACCGTATATACTAATATAAAAGTTGGATCCAACTGCAAAACTGCATAGACCCAGATCTGTCAGCACAAAATGCACCGGCAGACCTGGGTCTATGCAGTTTATTAGGAGTAATCATTAGAACAAACAATATATACCCTGATCTTCCAGTGCATTATGCAATGGCAATCAGGGTTTATGTTGCTTGCAATTGGACCAGATCTATAAGTGTGTATATACGGTACTGTACTTGTAACTGTCAAGATGTACAAGATTTCAAGTCTGTTCAGGCAAGTTGTTGTACATTTTTGGGTGATAATTTTTTTTAATTTTGTAGTCTGATAAAAAGAAATTCCAGGACAAGTTTTCATGAAAGTATTATCTTTACAGAATGTAAACTAATGTTGTTAATCAGATACAAGACTTCAACAATTTGATAATTTCACAGGAAAATGATGTCTGTTACACCATGTCCGATGCCTATGTAGTTTTGAATACATTAATCCAAATTTACCCATTTTTCACTTTGATAACCATTAATATGTCTATATTTAAAGTAATTTCTCATCTGTTGTGGGCTATAGACAGATCTCATTTATTTCTATTGTCATTGTTTAAGCATAAAACTTGATTTAGTCTGTGACATATAGTTACATTCTTCCATGTAACAGTAATTGAATACACACTTCACAATTTGTATGCCTCACGATTAGAAGGAAAAATGGTGCTTTGTATGATTGAAATAAAATGTTTATTCCTCTATTATGCCCCACTCAACATTATTAATCATGATTGAACAGAAAACTGCATGTGATATTTAAGTAGGCGAAGTCTTGCTACTTAAGGTTTTCAAAGTTTTGATAATGTTCACATTTGCAGTCTGATTAAAAGTAACATATTTAAGCTGAAAATAATACTTATATTTATTTCATATGAACTTAGGTATTAGTCATGGTTTACAGACATAGTTTTTGTGCAAAATTGCTAAAATTTATATCTGATTACTGATGTTAGTGTATTATTCTATTCAGATGAGATCTTTATGAGAAGTTGGCGGTAGCCATCCTAACCAGATTTTGCCACTGAAATTTTTTAATCGGATTACCAAACAACATGTAATAACATAGACATAAATGAGTATCAAGTTAGTGTGGTATTAGGATTACAATTAAATCAGTTTGTACAGGACACCTTGTAAAACAGAATACTTGTTTATAAAGGACACTTTAAGGAGTCTGAGATGAAACATTCTGGATAACTGCTTTATACAGTGTTCAGTTCTTTATAATGCTGTTCATATATATTAAGGATTTTGCACGTTTTACCTTCATGTTTTATTTTATATACCTTTACAGAATTTTAATATCTTTGCCTTTTATTTTGTTATCTCGTTGTACATGACATGTTTATATTTATTTGGAAGGGTTTCTCTTACTGAAGTTTTTGTGCAATTCTTCATTTTGACATTTTTAAAACTTCACTTTTAAATGGCACCATATAGCCATTATTGTCCTGTGGTGCTGTTCAACGCTAATAAAGTTCTCCCCCATTATAACATGCCATGTCATAACATGATTCCAGATATAATGTGGTACTACTATGGACCCCATGACCAAAATCATACCAATGTATATCAATAAGGGTTGAAAGAAAACAAGGTGAAACTTAGTCTTATATCTTCATTTTCTTTTCAAAACACCATTTAGTTAGCAAATTTTGATATCACGGTTTGGCATATCAGGCTATTCTAAATATATCGCGGTTGTGTACATATATCGCAGTTCTCAAAATACCGCGGTTAGGTTGACAACGCAATCAGCAATTATGGACCCCGAATACTGCGTTATAATGGGGGAGATCTGTACATACAATTATCATGCTGTTTATTGGTGCTATAAAAGTGACGCGTGTAATTAACGTAACACCGTATGTCACTCAAACCCTATCACACTGCTGATACCTATGGACCGTAAACCAATACTCTCATTGGTAAAGGTGTGAGCAACAGATGATTCACAGGCACACTGGCAGCTTGTCGGACTGAGGCCTTATGTCTGTTGCCTAACCAACTCCCACTGTATGTCATATATAAATTCAAATCATCATAACTTGAACATTTTTAAACCATATTTCATGAAATTTTCACTTTGCAGTAAAAGCTAACACTAATTCACACAGGGTCAGTGTCAACATAAAATACTTTTGATTTTATATGATGTGCTATGCTAATGAGTAGGGATGTGGTTATCGCTGCTCTAGCGGTAGGTCAGTTAGTACTGAGGGATGTTCTAACACGACTGTAATAATAATGCAGATCAGTACACGTATAGGCTATTTAATGATGTGAAATCACATTATAATTGGTTATCATTAGCCAAGAACTAGAATTAAGTCAAATGAATTAAATAGCAACAATAAAACAACATTTTACCAATTTAATGGCATCCATAACTATACCCATATTATAAGAGAGGCAGCATTAAAACAAGTTACTTGATACAGAGGGACCACTGTATGTATAAGGATGCCTTTCTAATGTGGACAGATGCCTTTCTAATGTAGTCAGATCATAGGCACCTGATTTTGTCCCTAATTTCCACATGCAGCAAGTAGAGGACAACTGTGTACCTGTTTATGTGCATTGCTGTGAACAATCTTCTCTGATTAAAGTTTAATGAATGTTTTCATGTATGATTGTTACATGCTCTCAAAGGGAAGATACCAAGCACCCCACCCCAGCCTTTTAAAGACACTGTCTGGAATATGAATGCACTGTTAGATGGGTTTTACACTAGTTTTAATCTCTGTTTGATCTGGATTAATCTTCACTGCATTATTGACTTAATACTTTTGTCAGACAATTTTACAGTATGTCTAACACATTAGATGGTTTCATTAATATTCATTTTAATCCAGCTATTTATTTTCAGGGAACAGATTCTACTTTCATTGATAGCTTTATCAATTGAAATGTATACACTTACAAATCTTCCACATTACTGTTTCTTTTTCTGCTTAAAAAAGTCTAATTGAATGATCTGTAATCCTGAGATGTTTATTGATTTTGAGCTCACCTTGTCCTAAAGCCATGTGAGCTATATGGTATGGCCATGTGTCTGTTGTGCATTGACTGTTTTTGCATTCATCAACAGTTCTTATTTCAAACTTCTCCTGAAAAACCTTTGGACCGATTTTGACCAAATTTGGCAGAGAGCATTCTGGCATGAAGGGCTTTGAAATTTGTATAAATTATGCTGATCTGCATCAGATAAATCCACTATTAATGAGAATAGAAAGACCTTTAGACAACTTCTTCTCAAAATCTGCTTTTCAGAATGTGACCAAATTTGATAGAAAGCATCCTGGCATGAAGATGATTAAATTGTTTGTACAAATGATGCCAATATATGATCAAATATGGCCACCATTCTTAAAAAAGTAAAATCTTAAATGACTTCATCACAAAAATTGCTCAACAGAATTTGATCAGCTTTGATAGAAGACATCATGGCAATCAGAACTTTCAATTTTTTGCACAAATGATGCTGATTCACCATCATATATGGCCACCATGGCTAAAAATAGAAAAACCTTTAAACACCTTCACAAAAACCACTTAACACAGTTTGACCCAATTTGAGACAAAGCATTCTGGCATAGATGGCGTTTTATTTTTTCTTTTACAAATGATGCTGATCTGACAGAAAATAGGCCACTTTTGTTAAAAATTGAAGAATATTTAAATGACTTCTGATGAAAATTGTTCAACAGAATTTGACTAAACCTTACAGGAAGCATTCCAGCATAAGGGGTTTCACATTTGTACAGATGAAGCCAAACGAATATGAAATATGGCTGCTTTTACCCAAAATGTAAAAAGGTTTAAATGAATTCTTTTCAGAAATGTTTCAGCAAATTTGACAGCATTCTGGTGTTAAGGGCTTTCAAATTTATACAAATTATGCCTATTAGCCATCAAATATGAATGCCTTGACTAAAAGTTTTAAATGTCTTCTTTTCAAAAACCATTGAACAGAATTTGGCAAAATTTTACAGAAAGTATTCTGGCATGAAGAACTTGTAAGTTTGCAGAAATGATGCCAATCTGCCCTCAAGTATGGCTGTTGTTCCTAAAAATAGAAAAAACTCTAATAGTTACTAAAAATGGCTCAACAGAAATTGACCAAAACTGCCACAGCTTGACTACTTTCAGATATATAGCATTTTGCTGTCAAATATGACTGCCATTACTAAAAGTAGAAAAAAATGTACACAATTTTATCTATAAAAAAAAATGCTGAACAGAATTTGACCAACCTAGACACAAAGCATCATAGCATTGGTGCCTTCAATATTGGACAAATGATGTTGATGTGCTAATGTGGATGAAGATACAAAAACTGGAGAAACCAATTGTTTTCACAACATATGCAATCAACAGCATTGAAAAAATATCTATAGAAACCAATCTACTAATCCAGATTCCTTGGCCATTTGTTATTATGTAGATGTCAACAGGTGAGTGATGTTAGGTTCACATTGGACTCTTGTTTTGTTTTACATTTTAAAAATACATTTTGTAATGTTTAACTGCATGTATCTGCTCTGGACACAGAGCCGACTTTGAAGTGCATAGAATGCAGTAATCCGCTAGCTTTGTGCATGATAATTGCAAGTGAATTTGATAACCATAATGTTAATACATGTAGCCAAGAAAATACTGTATAATGGGATACTGTCTCTGCTGTAGTACTGTGCTACCAATTTGGACTGACTGTAGCATTTGCTTCTGCCCCAGCAAGACAAACAGTTATACTACCTTCCTACAGCAGCAACCATGCACAGACACTATAGTTTGTTTCCAAATCTAACTAAAATATTAGTAGATAAACTGCATTAAGAGTTGCTCATAATGCCTGCATTCTGTTTCAGCTCATTTGAGTCAATAGTGCTGTATGAAGCAAACAGTATGCCTCTTTGTGGTGGTAGTTCAGCAGCAATGGCCAATATTCATGCATGCAGACTCTTCATTTATTTTTAGATTGGCACATGTCACTTGTTGTGATCAGTCTTGGGCTTTAAGAATCCTCACCTCTTTGAAATACACTATACTCAACGGATGCATGGCAATGGTTACCTAAAGTTGTAAATTTCATGTTTGACAAAGGCAGTTGTTTCTATGTGTAATTCCAGATGATAATCTTTTACAGAAGCAAGCTAATATGATAATTATGTATTTACATGCTAATATAAACATGTATTTCTAGTTTGGCAAATAGTAAATTCACCTGGCAAATAGTAAATTCACCTGGCAAATAGTAAATTCACCGAAGTATTTATAACCAGAATGTGCCTGATTTATCGTATTTGCCATAATAACAAAACTGTGTGCTTATTTAAAAAAATTGCTGGTAAATTTCTTGGTCACGTATGCTGAATAAAGCAAATGCAAAATGGATGTTTTTGAGACTGATTCAACCCATAAGTACAGCACTCCCTCACTATAGGTCCCTTGTTATAGCTCATTTCCTGTTATTAGGCAGGTAAAGTCATGAATTCCATTTTGGGTTTTGAGGGAATTCAGTCCCTCCATGTCTATGGAACAGTATCCATTCTTTACAAAAACAAATTTATATTACAAGTAATAGTAACAAACTGTTGGGTCATAATAAAATTAGTAAGAAAGTATAGATCACCAGGCCTTAAGGTTAATTTTATGTCAAGGGGGGCAACTCAGATTTAGGTAAATGATTAGACCTGATGGTAGTTATCTCCCTTAGATATCGTTCCGCTAATGGTAATTTTTGAAACAATAGTAGAAAGTGATTTTAAAAGGAAATCAGCACTTTAATTTCTCGAATAATGTTTCAGATGTTAATACAAATTTTCTAGTGACATATAAATAAAAGAAAGTTTAGAATAATAATATAAAGATTATTTAAAGCAATCAGTTTATGATAGAAAAAAAGACCGTGAATAGCAGTATAGACTGGACTTATATTCTTCCATCTGATCTTATGTTATTACCAGTATGTAGAAGTAAATTATATGCATAATGTATTTAATTATAAGGATGTCTCACTATGGACAATGTTATAATGAGAGAATGCTGTAGTAAGATTTGAAGAAAATCATGTAGGAGGACACCCCTCTCACAAGATGTGGGGGTGACTGAGATGTGTGCTTAGTAGGGTTATTTTGATCAAAAAGAGGAATTTGCACTTTTGAAGCCAGAAAGGTTATAATTATTTCAAATACGGTACATATAATTCAGCAGGAAAAAGTAACCCATTATACAACAATAAATTTTCTGCATTACAGGAAAGTATAATACTGTATATGATTGCTTACAAGTTGAGTCCAATTGTAAACTACACAGATAAAGATCTGCCATTGCATCATGTGTTGGCAGATCTAGCTCTTTGCAGTTTATTGGGAGTAATCAGCAGAACCAGCAACATAAACCCTGATTTGCCAGCACATTATGTAATGGCAGGTCAGTGTCTATATTGTTTGCAGTTGGACTCGACTTTTAAGGGAGTATATACGGTATTTGCTAATGTTGAGACACATGGTGTGAAATAATAATAATGGCTACAAGAGTTTATGTTTGATTAACCTGTACTAACAGGGGATGCGAGGTCGAAAAGGTGACGAAGAGGTGCTACCATATCTATCTCCACATTCTAGTCGTCCCATGTCTGAACATCCACGGGAAAAAATCAGCATCAAATATCGCCCACAGAGTGCACCAGGGCTTTCACGAAATGGCTATGTAAAACAACATGATGATGTAAGTTTGAACATGTCGGATCATTTTGGAGGGTAAATAGGGTTTGGGAAAAAGAAAAATGGTGATGGATCTTTTGGTGATGGATGGGGCATATGGTACAAAATTCATGGTAAAGATTTGCTGGTCTGGAGATTTGGTACTTCTTTCTTTTGTAAATCACAGATTGACCTATTGGTCAAGAACTACAAAATATGTAATTACATCAGTATGTAAGAATTTGTATAAATTTATAATTGCAAACACTGGCAATCACAAATATATACCTGTGGACAAGGAAATGTGTTTAGAATAGAGAGCGGGACAGATTAAAAGGGTTAAGGTTTTCAGTAGTTCATTTATAGGGACCGAGATATTACTAGAATTTGAAGTAGCCAGAATATGAATATTATAGATTTCACCATATTTGATTTGAGTTTGTAATGTACAAAATAAAAGTTAACTATGAAAAAACAATCTTTTGATTAAGTTATCAAACTATTGTATATACTCGCGTATAATCCGATACCAACTGCAAACTGCATAGACCCAGATCTGCGGGCGCATAATGCACCGGCAGATCTGGGTCTATGCAGTCTGTAGGGACTAATCAGTAGAACAAACAACATAGACCCTGATCTGCCAGCACATTCTGCAACAGAGATCAGGATTATTTTTGTTTGCATTTGGACTCAGCTTATATGCGAGTATAGATGGTAGTTTATATTAATGACAGAATTGAACCTTCTGCAGAAAATATCAAACTCCTCCTGCTTCATTACCATATTCATTTTATATTTATTAAAATTTGTTAATGAAAGTTTTAAGTTTGATAGTGATGATGATATTAAGTTTAACCTTTAATTTCATTAAATTTGGTCCTTAATTAATTTAAATATTGACATTTGAACTTATTTTTTAATTAAAGTGAAAAACATTAAAACATGTGTAAGTCTGGTCAAACTGCAAACAACGTTTACCCTGATATGTTATCGCATTATGCATCAACAGATTGGGGTCTGTGTTGTTTGTTTTATTTACTACTCCTAACAAACTGCATTGACCCAGATCTGCTGGCTCATTATGCAAAGGCAGATCTGGGTCTCTGCAGTTTGCTGTTGGATCCGACTTGTATACAAGTATATATGGTAGGTATTATCAGCAATCGCTTCTGACATGTGATTGGTCAGTTCTTCTTGGACAGGTGAGTGGAGTGTCAACTAATGGCATATTCTCTAAAAATATCTGAACTTATGCTAATTAGTTAAGTAATCTTATTAATATTTGATATATTTTGCCCACAAGTGGTTTGTTATAGTAACTAATTAAATTGCTCAAGGGTGGATTGTTATGCTACCGAATTAAATTGCCCAGGGGTGGTTTGGTATAGTATGTAATTAAATTGCCCAGGGGTGGTTTGGTATAGTACGTAATTAAATTGCCCAGGGGTGGTCTGTTATAGTACCTAATTAAATTGCCCAGGGGTGGTTTGTTATAGTACCTAATTAAATTGCCCAGGAGTGGTTTTTTATAAGTCCTAATTAAATTGCCCAGGTGTGGTTTGTTATAGTAACTAATTAAATTGCCCAGGTGTGGTTTGTTATAGTAACTAATTAAATTGGCCAAGAGTGGTTTGTTATAGGACCTAATTAAATTGCCCAGGGGTGATTTGTTATAGGACCTAATTAAATTGCCCAGGGGTGGTTTGTTATAGTAACTAATTATGTTTTGTAAAAACTGATTGATGAAAACAAAAATTCTAAGAATATTAATGTGAGTCTTATGCAATTGCCATTTATTAAGAGTGTAATGCATGTTTTAATTCTAGGTTTGAATTTGAAAAGTCATCTCTGGTTGTAGTATTTTGTGTTTGTAAAAAAACTTTAACAATCAAATTCCAATAATAGTCAAGATTGTGGTCTTTGATGTTGTTTCTGCACAGCATTCACTGTTTATTTACTGCTTCATATTTGAGTTATAGTGATTCCACTAAACATACGATGAACTATACCAGATTTTGAATTTCAGTATTTAATCTTTAATTATGAGTATTTTAACCTAAATTTCTATAGTTACCATCTTTGGGTGGACTGTGGGCAACACTTTTCAGTCTTTTGATGTATCATGTTTTGTTGAAGTTAGAGTGATTTACTGTAATTTCTAGGGAAGTTTGGTGTTAAATTTGACATATTGTATCCAAAGCTAGGTGCATAGTATATTTCTCAGGACTTTACACTTTGATGTTGTAATTGATGCTGTTGCTTATTTTAATTGATGATTGAAGTTTAAATTCTGAAATATTAATTGTAATGATATTCCATGTCTAAGCTACATGTTTTGTAAATCTTTCTGCCCATGCTATGAACTTTGACAGTTCCAATCTGAAATATTTTTTAATGTGAAACGATGACATTCAAAATAGAATCCACTCATGAAAAATTTCTTTCTTGTTGAAATGTAAGCAGTTGATTATGATATTTTACTAAAAAATTCAATTCCATTTCTTTTCTGAAGAGTAAATGTTTAGACTGTAATACATTTGTTGTTTCTCAATAGACTATACTTGTTGATGAGGATGGAAAACCAGTCACACCGCCACCTTTGTCAGAGCAGGAAACTGAGAGGAAAATCAAAAAGGATGAGATTGATTCAAGGCATTTATATTCGGTAAGATTTCTTTTGTTTATTGATTTATTTCCGTAAAAGTTATACACATATGCATATCATATGTAAATAAGTCCCTAAACAAATATTTCTTTCAGTCACTTGTCTACAACAGGTGAATTTGGAAAAATGTCTTGTCCTAGTTTTGTCAACCTGAGCAGTTTTTATTTTTTATCATTATGACATGAATTACTACCATTTATGCTCTCTTAGAAGTCCAGTCCAACTGCAACAAGATAAATGGCAGATCTGGGTCTGTGCAGTTTGCTGTTGGACTTGACTAATAAGTGAGTATAGATGGTAATACTGCTAACAGTCTTGGACTGAGGGACCAGTTAGCAAGTGCTAATTATCAGTGAATTTACTGCTTAGAAACAATTTTTGTGGTTTTACGTTAGTACTTAAATTCATGGACAGGGGAAGAGGTCCTATTGTTTTCGCAGAAGGATTATTATTTATTGGTTTATGGAAACAATGAAAACCACAAAAACTGAGAATTCACATTATATTGTTTCTCTTAAATTTACAAAAAAAATATTCCAGAATTGAATCTTTTAAAATGAATGTTTTGTTCAGTGGGATTGGTATGTAAAGTTTATCAGCAGAAGTTGGCTGATTCAGTACTAAAACACAGTACCTAATGTAACTAATTTGTGATAATGATGATGATGATGATGATGATGATGATGACGACAACGACAATGATGATGACAATGATGATGATAACTTAATTTGCATGCTTTCTTTTTCTTTTTTTTTCAGTTGGACTCTACATCTTTGCAAAAATATGCGCATGTCCTGTCACGTCATGAGAGAGGCGGAGCTGTCTCACCATATTTGTTCTCACAGATCCCAACACCACCACAGTCAACCCGTACCCGCTCAGCAAGAAGGCGGACAAAAATGGTTACTTCACCTCAGCCACCCAAAGAGAAGAAAACGAAGCCTGTTAAGGTTTGTCTCAAATTTTCCACTTGGATTTCTTTTGTTTTTTAAATCTCTTTTTTTTATCTATTTGTGGAGATATAGGCCTCCTTCCTACAAGTCTGTTATGATCTTATAATTTCATACATTTGTTATGATCTTATAATTTCATACATTTGTTATGATCTTATAATTTCATACATTTGTTATGATCTTATAATTTCATACATTTGTTATGATCTTATAATTTCATACATTTGTTATGATCTTATAATTTCATACATTTGTTATGATCTTATAATTTCATACATTTGTTATGATCTTATAATTTCATACATCTGTTATGATCTTATAATTTCGTACATCTGTTATGATCTTATAATTTCATACATCTGTTATGATCTTATAATTTCATACATCTGTTATGATCTTATAATTTCATACATCTGTTATGATCTTATAATTTCATACATCTGTTATGATCTTATAATTTCATACATCTGTTATGATCTTATAATTTCATACATTTGTTATGATCTTATAATTTCATACATTTGTTATGATCTTATAATTTCATACATTTGGTGGGCTGAAGGTGAAATTACTTTAGAGAGAGTTGCTCAATTCCAGTTTCGAAATGTGTACTTGTTCTTGACTAGTGGAGGTCTTGGTATGTGTACTTGTCTTTGACTAGTGGATGTCTTGGTATGTGTACTTGTCCTTGACTAGTGGATGTCTTGGTATGTGTACTTGTCCTTGACTAGTGGATGTCTTGGTATGTTACAATGTTTTAAGTTTAAACTGACTCTGAAGAGCCCAGTTGTTACTTGTCACCATGATTATGAATTTTAAATTTAAAATAATTTGACCTGGACAACAAACACTGACCAGGTGTTTAGGAAAAAGGTTTCATCAATGTTTGTTTTTATATTGTTTCTAAGTATTTCTTAGGCAATAATCTAGGAGACCCACTTTGTAAAACAAAAAAGAACTTTTTTATAGAAATGTTAGGCATGGGTTTATCATCATTATTGTGGAAAATTGTAGTTATTTATCATATATACTTGCGTATAAGCCAATAAAAACTGCAAACTGCATAGACCCAGATCTGCCGGCTCATAATGAGCCGGTTGATCTGGGTCTATGCAGTTTATAAGGACTAATAGGTAGAACAAACAACATAGACCCTGATCTGCTGGTGCATTATGTGACGGCAGATCAGGGTCTATGTTGTTTGCATTTGGACTCGGATTATATGCGAGTAAATATATACATTAATTCATTTCAATATTTTACACATGGTTTTTACAACCTTGATAAATCCTTGGATTTGAGGAGTATCCTTGAAAGCTCCTTGAATTTAAAAAACGTTGGTTTTATCTTTGAAAGTCCTTATCAGAAAGAATACAAAATGTTAAGACTATATAAAATAGATTATTATACAGTGTGGATCAAATGACAGATGACATTGGTAGTTGCCAGATGGAGTAGTATCCCTTTGCTGTAGTTGTGTGCTAATCACATTTGCAAATGGATGACTAATTTCGTGAGAAATATGTCCTGACTGGGACTGAGCTGTGTTTGCTAATCACAATGGGAATATGACCCCCTTTCTCAAAGTAAAATGCTCTTTGAAAACTGTTTGAAGCCATTGATAACTCCTTCAAAAAAAACTTTGCAAGGCAATATGAACCATGTTACAATCTCTGAATCACTTTTACCTGCCTTCCCATTTAATTTTCGCATTTTGTTGAATCAAGGTCATAGCATGAGAACAATTACAAACAATAACAAGAACAGGAACAATGACAAGAATTATACAGCTTCTTATTTGTATAAAAACTGAGTAAGCTTTTATGTGCTTGTACAACAGAGGCAATTATTAATAAGTCTTCATAGGCAGCATTGTCATAATTGGTATAAACTCTTACCTATAAAATTTGAAACTTAAAAGCAAATCTCGAAATAAGTTTATCTTGAAGATAAGTTGTCCGTTTCCAAAAATGCTTTTCTCTTGAAAGACAGGCTGTCTAATGTATATATACCATATATACTCACATACAAGTAAGATCTAATTGCAGACTGCATAGACCCAGATCTACCGTTGCATAAAGTGTTGGCAGATCCATCTCTGTGCAGTTTATTAGGAGTAATCAGTAAAATAAACAACATAGACCCGGATTTGCTGGTGCATTATGTGAGGCTTGACTTATAAGTGTGTATATATAGTAATGCATAATCTTGTATGTATATAAGTTAACATTGTAAAGAAAGAAACTTACATCATCATAGATGTAAGACACAAGTTCTAAACTTTAAGTTTAAATCTAATTGTAAAATCAATATATGTCTAAATCTAACTGTAAAATCATGTCTGTGTCTAAATCTAACTGTAAAATCATGTCTATGACTAAATCTAATTTTAAAATCATGCATGTCTTAATCTAATTGTAAAATCATGTATATCTCTAAATCTAACTAAAATCATGTCTATGACTAAAACTAATTGTTACTCATGTATATGTCTTAGTCTAATTGTAAAATCATGTATGTCTAAATCTAACTAAAATCATGTCTATGACTAAATCTAATTGTTACTCATATATATGTCTTAATCTAATTGTAAAATCATGTATGTCTAAATCTAACTAAAATCATGTCTATGACTAAAACTAATTGTTACTCATGTATATGTCTTAATCCAATTATAAAATCAGGTATGTCTGAATCTAACTAAAATCATGTCTATGACTAAATCTGATTGTAAAATTATGTATATGTCTTTATCTACTTGTAAATCATGTATATCTCTTAATCTAATTGTAAAATCATGTATATGTCTTAATCTAATTGTAAAATCATGTATATGTCCAAACCTAATTGTAAAATCAAGTATGTCTAAATCTAGCTGTAAAATCATGTATGTCTAAATCTAGTTGTAAGATCATGTATATGTCTAAATCTAATTGAAAAATCATGTATATGTCTAAATCTAATTGTAAAATCATGTATATGTCTAAATCTAATTGTAAAATCATGTAATAATAAAGATAAAACTTACAGTCTTTATCAATGCTGAATAAAAAAAAATGTAAATTTTAAAAAATCTGTCACTTTCTTGTAATATACATAAATAATTTTACATATAGAGAGATCATTTCCCCAATGTCTACTTATATTTAGAAGAAGAGAACTGCTGCTAAGTTGTCTTAATTGACATATTTTGTTCCACTTTCCATAAGCTCTGTAATTTTCCTAAACCCATTTCAGCGCACAATTATAGATGCTCCTAAAGGCAACACAGATACAATAGAAGTATGACAATGTTTTTCATTAAGCACTTTATTTTACTTTTTGTATGATTTATTTATTGACACTTAGCATGCAAATTGACTTTAAAGCAGTATGGCTGCAATCCCATTGCCTGTACCTACTTTCTTTTTAATTTCATGTATTCACCCTGCTATTTAATCAGTAGTCTACAAAGTTCATTAACAGAAGCCTATGTTATTTGCACAAGTTTTTGCTTATTTACTAGGTAGATGATAATGAATACATACTTTTGTTACTTTTCATCACATTTGTACTTTTTATATCAGTGCCAAAAGGCGGTGCATTATATGTTATGACTTTCTTCTCTCTGTCTGTACGTCCATCTATCTTTATCATTTCCACACAATAACTTTAGTTTTACACCATCTGCCTTTACCAGACTTTGTGGATGGTGTGCACTTGGGGTAAGGAAGAAGCCTGTTGGTTTGGGGGTGAAAAGGTCAAAGGTAAAGGTCAGTGTCACTTAAAGAAGAAAAATGGTCTGTATACCATAACTTTGGTTCTATATCACAAACCTGGACTAAACTTTGTGGAGGTCAAATGGTCAAAGGTCAAGGTTGCTAACTCACAGAAAATTGTTTTTTTCCCCACAATAACTTCAGTTTTTGACCATGTACCTTCACTAAAGTTTCATGGATGGCTTTACAGTGTGGGTTAGAAAGAAGTCTATTGATTTTGGTGTAAAACAATTAAAGGTCAAGGTCAGTGTGACTGCAACAATGTGCATAATAACTTTAGTTCTAAACCACATACCTTGACCAAAGTTTGTGGAGGGCTTGCACTTAAGGTAACAAAGAGGGTCTGTTGATTTTGTGGTCAAAAGGTCAAAGGTCAAGTTCATTGTGATGGAAAAAGGGGCTTGTACAATTACTTTTGCTCTAGATTAAGTTCCTTGACCATACTTTATTAATGGTTTGCACTCCCCATTCCCAATAGGACATTTCTATAAATTTGTGCAAAAGAAACCAATATATTATGGTGTTTAACGGTCAAAGGTCAAGGTTATGATAAGTATAATAAGAAACTAATGGGTTTTACAAAGTAAATTTAGTTCAAGACCACATACCTTAACCTTGTTGGTCAATAGTCTCCATAGTAAAACATGCTATATTAGTGCCTACATAGAAGACTACTATGCATGGTGGTAGGCATATATTGTACTGTTCACAGTACTATTGTTTTTAATTCTATCTTATTTATTTGGTGTACTTTCTTAGCACATTGCTTTTGAAATACTGTTTATTGTAGTAAAAATCATAGATGTCACGTATGCATTCAGTACTGACTATTTTAGTAACAGGTGTCGTTTTTAAGAATTTGATTAAACATGCCTTTAAATGGCAATTATTCACTTTATTTGGATCCTCATACATCCATATTTCTTTAGAAGGTCAATATTTGCACGCCCAAAGAAACACGTATGGCAAAACTCAAAGTTAAAGTACATGGACATTTTTGGACGAGGTCAACCTGAAGGTGTGATCCAGTACAAACCGGATTGAATGTCACATGCTGTGATGTCACAATTAAAGCTATGCAAGTTGACAAAAAAATGTGTACACCCTATATTGTGATAATTAGACCCAACATGCTCTTTTCTTGACCCAGCTTAGTACCTGGCCACCATTGTAAAAGTCCATAGCAATCAATAATTTTCATCTGGAAGTTTCTTGATGACAGTTAATGTGCAGAGCATTCAATAATCAGGATTGAATAGACTTTGATTAAGCTATATTAGTATCAAATTTTAGAATAACAATTAATATTTAATTTTAGATGAGTAAATGCACCTACATGACCACATTGGCATACACTTTATGTATATACATGATTTTAAGTTCTTACAAGAACTTTAAAATAGCATTCATAAGTTTTCTTTTACGAGTAATATATTTTTGAATATTAAGCAAGCATAACTGAAGTGATTGAATTATTTTGGTTGTTGGTCATGTATAGGTCTTTTTCTATGGCCTTTTATTCATAGGGTTTAATATGAGCCCCATTCCCAATAGGACATTTCTATAAATTTGTGCAAAAGCTTCTTTGAAATTTTCATTCCCACAAGCATGTTTTATAAAGTTTTTGTTTCTTTAAAATTCTTTGTTCTCTCAGGTTTTTTTTGTAGAGATTTTTCCCCCCACAAAATTGCAAGATATGGACACTCCATTTTAAATTTGGTAGAAAAATCATTTGTATATTTTAGGTGAATTATAGATTTATTGAAGTCAGTTTTCACAAGCTTGTAGAATTTGGTTTGATTTGTAGAGCTATTTTTCTTTTTTCACATTAATATTTAATCTTTTGACAAACCTTATTAATGCCTTACAACCATCAAGTTCTAATTATATAAAATATAAACACAGTGCTAATTAGAACTGTGCTCAGTAAAGTGTGCAGAGCCTTGAAGTAATCATGTCTGTACATCCATCCATCCCTCAACATTTTTTTTGGTTTTCAAAGATACATTTACTGGTAGTTCACTTACAAGTCAGGTCCAACTGCAAGCAGCATAGAACCTAATTTGTGATTGCAGTATATGCTGGCAGATAAGGGTCTATGCTGTTTGTTCTACTGATTACTCCTAACAAACTGTATAGACCCAGATCTGCTGTTGCATTATGTGATGGCAGATCTGGGTCTATGCGGTTTGCAGTTGAATCTGACTCATATGCAAGTATATACAGTAAATTTGGTATGCAGCTTTATATAGATGAGACCTCAGAAGAGTTAAATTTACAACTTTATACATTTTCATTTATAGGAGTTATGGCCCCTGATTGACTGTTTTCCTAACTTTTATTTCCACAGCTTAATTTTACCAAGGATTGTTGGATTTTCAACCAGATTTGTCATGCAGCTTTTTATTGACCTTAAATGAGTTTGATTTCCAGCATTCCACAACATCATTTACAAGAATTATGCCCCCTCATTGTCCATCCTTCTGACTTTGGTTTCTGCAGCATAACTTTACCAAGGTTTCTTGATTTCAACCAAATATGGCAGCTTTATATCAATAAGACCATGAATGAGTTTGTTGGATTTCAGCCAATTTGGCATGTAGTTTTATATTGATTGAATGGGAATTAGTTTCCTTTCCAGCATTCCATTATATCATTTACAGGAGTTATGGCCCCTTGATTGACCATCCTCCTGACTTTAGTTTGTGTAGGATTATTTTACCATTGATTATTGCATTTCAAGCAAAGTTGGCAATCAACTTGAATGAGTTTGATTTCCATTGTTCCACATTATAATTTAGAAGAGTTATGGCCCCTGATTACCTGTGCTCCTTTGTTTGGTTTCTGCAGCATAACTTTACTAAGAAATGTTAGATTTCAACCAAATTTATTATGCACCTTTGTATTGATGAGACCTCAAATGAGATTTAATTTCCAGCACTCCACATGTCAGTTATGGTCCCTGAATGCCCATCTTGTCCTAATTTTGATTTCCCAAAACAGGTTCCTCTATTTAAGGACATGCCAAGCATATTGCAGTAAGTGGACCCCTTTGCAATGCAGCCATTACTAACAACTCTAGTTTTCTCTACACCTTAATATAAAAGTCTTGTATTATAAATTGTATGTGACCCCTTATAGTAAATTAATTTAACATGACCTGAATCTGAAAATAACTTCTGCTCAGATATGTTTTGTATGAATATGTCCCATGAGATATTATTGGCCTAAATTAGTTATTTACTTTTAATGTTGCATGATGTATATTGACTCTAAATAAAACCATGCCTTAGGTACCTAAATTTAAATTGGACTAATATTACTTGATACTGATGAAAAAAAAATTGAATTCAAGAAGGTATATTTTGTTGATTTACTGAGATAATGAAATCAATAATGCTTTACAACAACCATCATGGAATGAAGTGGGTCTTTCCAGGTGCAATATATTTTGCTAATAGTTTACTGTTTATTAATCTTGAGATAAATGATCATAAATTTGACTACTCATCAGGAGGTTAAAAACTGACCCTGGAGACTCCCGGTTTATCAGGAAGAATTTACCTTCTTTCTTGTAATTTCAGGGATCATTGATGCTTCATCGACATGAGCCAGCCATGATGCATCAGGGAGAGGTTCAGTCATTCTGTGAGATCACAATGAAATATCATGGCCCCAATTTGACCCTTCCTAGGGATCAGAATGACCCCACACAGGATGTGTCTATTGAGCAACAACACTGTGGTGGCAACACTCTGCAGGTCTTCAGGGAAAGACTGAAACCAGGAAGTAGGTTATGCATTTTTCTCCCCTTTCAGAGCAGCTTTCAGTTTATTATCTTACTTTTATATCAAGCATGCCTCTCTCATTTAGTTACCTCCCTTTGGGAGCATAAAACCACTTCCACAACACTGTACATTTGATGATAAAATACCACCTGGGAAAACATGTGCTTTGATAACTGCATCACAGTCAATTTAGCTTGCATTTGCAGTGATCTTTTCTCTGCAATGGCTTTAATGCAGAATGTGAAGGTTTTGCCTCGTATGTAGAAGAAAGTCAGGAATTCTTTACTTGCAGTGATGAAACACAGAGCTGACAGACCTGGCAATTGTCAGTCATTTAAGTAATCTGTGGAATGGTGGTTGTTTATCTCTGACTGCCTTTACCTTTTAATTGCATCTATGACAATCAACTGTATAAACTGCCCAGTGGCGATAGTTTTCCATTAGTAAGCATGAAGCTATGTGAATCATGACTTTATTGTTTAACAGGCTACAGGTTACAGTCATATATTGCAGTGTCAAGAAAGGTGTCTCTCTTTTTCTTCATGCGACTTTTTATTTGTTGGAATGATTTACTGGATATTGTTTTTTAAACACAAACATTTCAGGGTGTTCAGGAGTGAGGAATCATGTTTTTTTTGTGTGATTCACAGTGATACAGCAGGTATGACATTGTCCCAAATACCTACATGGGCCTTTCATGAGTTTTGTCTCATCAGCTCCATTTTAGATAAAGTTATGGCCCTTGACAACATATATTCACATTGATGTTGCTTGTAACTGCATAGCACGAGAATGATTCAACATGTATCAATGTAATGTGGTATGAACAGTGTCTCATAGACCTAGATGTGCCATTTATGGGTTTTGTCTCATTAATTTCATTTAGTATAGAATTATTGGTTTGGCAGGTAACTTCATCTCTTCATATGGGACATTGCTTGTGGCCGGCATAGCTCAAGGACCATTCAACCTTTTATTAGTTTCTTCTCATCTATGCAATTTTGGACAGAGTTATGCCCCTTGTCAAGCAAATTGTTCTTTTCATATGGAAACTTGGAATGTTGCTTGTAATTAGCATAGCTTAAGAACTATTGAACATATTCTGATGGAATTTGGTAATAAAATTGTCTGTTAGACATAGATGTGCCTTTTATGGGTTTTATCTCATGTAAACCATTTTGGACAGAGTAATGTCCCTTGAAAATTAACTTAAATATCTTTACATGAGTTGTTGCTAGTAATCAGCATAGCTCAAGAACCATTTAACATATTCTGATGGAATTTGATAATAAAATGTTCTCTTTGACCTAGATGTGCCTTTTATGGGTTTTGTCTCATCTAAACCATTATGGACAGAGTTATCGTCCTTGACAGTTAACTTATTATCTTGATATGAGCTGTTGCATGTAATCAGCAATGCTCAAGAATCATTCAACATATTTTGATGTGATCTGGTGTGAACATTGCTTCATACACCTAGCTGTGTCTTCTATTGGTTTTGTCTTTTCTACTCCATTTTGGACAGAGTTATGGCCCTTGTCAATCATCTTCAGATCTTGACTTGCGATGTGCTTGTATTGATGAGTCCTTGGATTTCATGCATTCCACATCATCAATCAGAGGAGTCATGGCCCCATCTTCTCCTAACTTTAGTTTCCTGCACAAGTGCCTCAGTTTAAGACCCCAGGGAGCAAATTGTTGATAGCGGGGCCCTTTGTAATGCACCCATCACTAATAGCTCAAGTTTTGAAATATAATCCAAGAGCATTATCATTTTAAAAGTGGTTTTACTCAGGTATTTTATATTTTATACACTCAATAAAAGTCAAATATTAACATATTTATTTCAATTTATACAAATAAGCATTTAATTTATATAAATTTTCCTATGTATCTATGCATACATCTGTCGTTATATGTACTATTTCATCTTGTGTCTGACTTTACATTGTGTATAGTAAATGTCATACAGATCATGTATGCATTCAGTACCAACTAATTCAGTAACGGGTGTCGCTTTTTAGAATTTGATTACATATACCTTTAAATGGCGATTATTCACTTTATTTGGAGCCTCATACATCCATATTCCTTTGGAAGATCATTATTACACACCCCGAGAGACACATATGGAAAAACTTTTATGTTAAAGTACATGGACATTTTTGGACGAGGTTAGCCTAAAAGTGTGAGCCAGTACAAACCAGATTGAATGTTGCATGCTGTGATGTTACAATGAAAGTTATGCATGTTGAAAAAAATGTGTACTACCAATATTATGATGATTAGACCTGACATGCTCTTTTCTTGACCCAGTTTAGTACCTGGACACCATTGTATAAGTCCATAGCGATCAATAATTTTTGTCTTGAAGTTTCTTGATGACAGTGAAGGTGCAGAACATTCAATAATCAGGATTGAATAGACTTTGGATAAACTATATTAGTATTGAATTTTAGAACAACAATTAATATTTAATTTAAGATGAGTAAATGCACCTACATGACCATGTTGACATACACTTTTGATGATATCATACACAAATCTATTTATTTAATTTTGTATACAAATACATGTAATGTATACATTTAAAATTTATTTCTTCTGAAGTATAGAATATGATTACCTGTTTGTTTTGATCAAATATTGAAGATAATTTATACACATTTTTTAGGTATATTCACCTTTGTGTCACGTCGTCACCGTGGTTATCCATTCAGCTTGACCTTGTACATAGATGGCAGGACTGACTGTCGAGTCAGCACATGTTGTGAATACAAGCACGCTATTGGTGTCAAGCTTGGTGGTAAAATGGGCCACTTCACCCTTGTTGAAGTGGATGGAGCAACTCCATGCTACAAGTATGTCATAGCTTTCTAAAGTTAGTTAGATTTAACTATCTGTTGCTGCATAGAAATATTATGTTGCAAACCTTTTATTAAGCTCAGGAAAAAATCAGCTCTTAAAAGGGCCATGTTAGTTAAGAACAGTTTTTTTAACTGGTTTGTGTGACTTAATATTTATGTCTAATTGATGCCAACATTTGTAAGTGGAAAGTTCAGTCAATTAATCAATCAATGATCTGAATTAGCTGATCAATAAGTCAATTGATCAATTAATTAGTCAGTCAATCAATCAGTTAACTACAGCAATCAATAAATTAGTTTGTTTTCCTCTTCTAAAACAATGCATATAAATCCCTGTGAAATGAGCCCTTACCATACATTGCCACATACAGGACCCTGAAAAAGGCCCTGCATAAATCCCTGAGAAATCAGCTCTTACCATACATGGTCACATACAAGACCCTATGTAAGGGACTGTATAAATCCCTGTGAAATCAGCCCTTACCATACATAGCCATATACAGGACCACATGTAAAGCCCTGTATAAATCCCTGTGAAATCAGCCCTTATGTATGCCACACACAGGACCCTATGTAAGGGCCTGTACAAATTCCTGTATAAAGCCTGCCTTGCTATGGCATCATTTACTTGTTTTCAGTATTTCACACAAGTCATAGAATGCATGAATTATGTAGTTACATTAAATAAAGATATTTGCTTTGTAACATTAAACAAAGCTGATTAACAAAAATGTCTTTAAACAGGTGTCTTTTTCTTGGCCTTGATGTACGTCCTTGGTCAGTCATCTTGGCCCACATTTAGTTGCATAGACCCTTGGCATTGCTTTGGGCAAATAAAACTTGACTTTGACCAAGATAACTGACTTTCATTATATCACAAGATATAATGAAAGGAAAGATGCAATTAATAACATAGTATGACTCTTCTCCCATTATAATGCGGTACTTGGTGTCCAGAAAGGCAGGCTGTGCTATGTACCAAACCACGGTATAGCAAAAATGACACCATGAATGTATGTATGTGTGTGTGTGTGTATGTGGAAAGAAAATGCCAGTAAAATGTATAGTAATAATTTTCCTTTCTATAAATAAAAAAATGTCTCACTTCATGGTGTTTGTGCATTAATTTGGCCAAATAATAATGTTTTAGAAAGGAAACAGATGTCATGATGTCTTTCAATGCATTTTGTCATGTTTTCTTTCATGCATTTTGTCATGTTTTCTTTCAATGCATTTTGTCATGTTTTCTTTCAGTGCATTTTGTCATGTTTTCTTTCAATGCATTTTGTCATGTTGTCTTTCAAGGCATTTTGTCATGTTTTCTTTCAATGCATTTTGTCATGTTTTCTTTCAATACATACTGTCATGTTTTCTTTCAACGCACATTTTCATGTTTTCTTTCAAAGCATTTTGTCATGTTTTCTTTTGACACATATTATCATGTTTTCTTTCAATGCATTTTGTCATGTTTTCTTTCGACACACATTTTCATGTTTTCTTTCAATGCATTTTGTCATGTTTTCTTTCGACACATATTATCATGTTTTCTTTCAATGCATTTTGTCATGTTTTCTTTCGACACATATTATGTTTTCTTTCAATGCATTTTGTCATGTTTTCTTTAGACACACATTTTCATGTTTTCTTTTAATGCATTTTGTCATGTTTTCTTTCAATGCATTTTGTCATGTTGTCTTTCAAGGCATTTTGCCATGTTTTCTTTCAATGCATTTTGTCATGTTTTCTTTCAATACATACTGTCATGTTTTCTTTCAACGCACATTTTAATGTTTTCTTTCAATGCATTTTGTCATGTTTTCTTTCGACTCATATTATCATGTTTTCTTTCAATGCATTTTGTCATGTTGTAATGTATTTTGTCATGTTTTAATGTATTTTGTCATTTTTTCTTTCAATGCATGTTTTGTTTTCTTTCAACACATATTATCATGTTTTCTTTCAGTGCACATTGTCATGTTTTATTTCAACACATATTGTCATACATTTGATAGATTAGATCATATGAGTAACATTAATACAATGATATAACACCTGTCTTTAATAAATATACTTGTCAATCCTAATTTTTAATCTACAGATGCATTGTCATTAAGTTTAAAGTGATTTAAATTTATGAAAAATCTCAGTGACATGGGGAAAAATAATATGATTAAATTCCAGTTACAGTTGAGGTCAGTGCATCCTGATGTTAAGAGTGGGATTCTTTTTTTAATTAAGATTTCAAAATCACATATTTACCACCTCTAAACACATAGTTTCCAATTCTAAACACATAGTTACCTGTTCTAAACACACAGTTACCATTTCTAAACACATAGTTACCACTTCTAAACACATATTTATCACTTTTAAACACATATTTACCACCTCTAAACACATAGTTACCACTTCTAAACACAGTTACCACTTTTAAACACAGTTACCATTTCTAAACAAATAGTTACCACCTCTAAACACATATTTACCACCTCTAAACACATTTTGCAGTTAAGTAAATGAACATCTAATTATTTATCTGTACAAATATACAATGAGTAATGTCAAGTCATTTTTGTCAAAATATCTCATCTTCAGTTCCAAAAAAACACTTACATATGCTGATCAGCAACTGAATGAAATCACACTGCTCTTCACTTCATCTGTGCATATGTCTCAGGAGCACCCACTGTCAGCTGACCAAATTTCTCCATTTATTGTGTAAGAGCTTATAGCATTATGTGAGTGAAAGCCATATAACCAATCAGTACTGGCTTTGAAACCTGAATCTTGTCTGTTTAACTCTCTGTCAAACTTCTCCACCTGAGCCTTCAGTATTTTGCCTGAAATGGGCACCCCCTGTGACTTTTCCTGAACAAACCAAGTGTACAGAACACTATCCAGGTCTGTATCATTGCTAATCTAGCTTTTTTGTCCAGCATATTCATCTGAACCATTCACCATATTTTGAAATTTTTCTTCATCTTTCTGCCGACCTTGCAAAGTTGACTCAGGCACATATATCTTATCCTTAGTTACATGTTGCCAGATTTAAGTTGCTTTAAAATGTCCAACTTATCCACAAAATAAAGAGTAAGTTTTTCTTTTCCTGGACTTCTCCATTGAGGGATTAAATGTCACAATTTACTATTTATCCAAATGAATTAAAAGATCTGTGTTCTGTCGTAATTCACTTGTAAATACAGTTAATTTAGTAACAGAGTTCCTGCTAGCTGATTTCACAACAAAGTGACACTTATTTGTTTTAGTGGCTCTTATTAGTGGCTACATTATGTAAATAAACATCTATCAGTGACCATGGGTTTTTCTCTGGTGATTGGATAATGCACTCTGGGCTGTATTGGAGCATGTCAGTTGCTAGTTTTGCATCACAAATACACAAGATGAACTTATCATAAACTATTGTTTATTGACACTTGAACTGCAACAGATCATAGAAAGAAATAGCGCCGGCATGTTTTATATCTACCTACATGATCAGTGAGTTGTGTTTACAGAGATTAAGTCGTTGATCTGTTGGAGTGGCTTTATATTGGTGCTGAAGGAATGTTAGGCAGTCCTGTGTATTGTTACCAAATACAATAGTTGGTGCAGACTGATCAGAATAGGGCTCATTAAAGACGTGGGTAATTTCAGTTGTGCCTCTTAGGAATACAATATCTGACATTGACTGAACATAATAGTGGCTAATTTGAGTGCAAGGCTGATTGTAAAAAAACATTTTTTGCAATGTCCAAATCAAGTACAATGGTTTTGGCACATACAGTTTTCAGGCAATGGACATTAAAAGTTCTGTGTAAAAAAAAAATTGTTTTTGTAATTTTGGTCACAGTGTCAATAGCATTACCATGTTATATCCAGAATTGCATTATAGTGAAGTGCATTATAATGGGGGAGAGCTGTATTACAAATATAACTTGAACAATTCCTTGATTACAGGTGTAAGTTGAGTGTCCAAGCCACTCCCAGGACATGGAAGTCAAACAAGAAAGCAGAACCAATAACGGAGGAGGTGACTGTAAACGGGAAACAAAGGACCCCTGTAAAGAAGTCAAAAGATGTTTCAGATGAGGGTGAGTCATATATAGTTGTCTAACATAATCAGTTGTGTAGATTAAAGGTGTGCATCTAAATGCAATCATATTAAAATAGTTTTCTTTCTCATATCAATTCATTACTACTATATTTGTCTCCTAAGTACCAATTGTTCTTGTGTATTCCATTGATTGTAATAATAGTACCAGTTGTTCTTGTGTATTCAGTTGATTGTAATAATAGATGTGTATTTCTTTCATAATATGAGCACATTGTGTTCTTCATGTTTGAAACTAACAAGTGTTCTGACTTCCTCAGTAATGTAAATAAATGAATGTCCTGATTTATTCTATTGATATTTATGACCGTTCTGATATACTTTCTTTATCAAATTGAAAGGTTTAAAATTTATTTAAAATACTTTCGTTTTTCCAATAGCAATTCTTGTCTAGCTAATATCAATGCCCACTAAGGAGAACTAATACTTTTGAAGTAGATTTATACATAAATAAAAAAAAAAAAAAATTGGAAATGCTCAGTGAGATGAAATGGCTTATTAAGTACGAGGACATATATGACAGTGTTAAAAGAACTTGAGAAACTATTCAATGAGGATTTAATTAAATTTTTGGGGGGTAACAAATTTCCACAAAATTTAATTCAATTCAGTAAAAATAATTTTGTATTGAGTGTTAAAGTAATCAGTGTGACCCTACAAAATTGTGACCCCACAATATTGTAGCCTACTCCCAAAGCATAAAATTTTATTCCCATGGATATTTCTTGTTTGACAGTATATAAAAGAGGTAAACAAGATATTTTGGGTATGTTATTATTGAGCAGCCTGCTGTTTTTGTCCTTGATATTTTGCTTTCAAGAAAAATTTAGATTTTGTTAGGATTTTTGTGTCTGCAGCCACTGTCACAGTTTATCGGATGATTTTAAAATCAGGAGGTCTTATTTTCTCTCATGTTACTAAGTGTTTGTCATTATGTGTTTATCATTACCGTATATACTCGCGTATAAACTGGGTCAAAATGCAGACAGCATAGACCCTGATCTGCCAGATCAGGGTCTATGTTGTTTGTTCTACTGATTAGTCCTCACAAACTGCATAGATCCAGATCTGCCGGTGCATTATACAATGGCAGATCTGGGTCTATGCAGTTTGCAGTTGGTATAGACTTATACGCGAGTATATACGATATGTGTTTGAATTTCAACAATTTTAAGCCAGTTTTATTGATCTTCTCTACAGTAGATAGGTTAGCACAGAATTTTACATCTGCAACTGATCTTCCAGTATTTGATCAATCAGTTTAAAAGTCATTTTAGCTTTGCATCAGTGTAACATGTAACTTTCTGTGGATTTACAAGTATCAGTCATCCTTGATTTATTCTTGCCCTATTTCATGCTCCTTTTTTATGGGTTTTCATGAAAATTTTGTCTCACCAGCGAGGCTTAGGCATGACATACTTATCACTTTTCTAGTGATGTTTTCATTGCTGTTGTTGGTGGTGTAGGAATCAATGTTAAGTTTTTGCATTTACCTCAGTTTTCTCTGTCACTGTTGCATGTAGTCATGAAACTTGATCAATGGGATTAAAATCAAGATCTCTGATATAATTCAGGTCTGCAGACACAGAGACAAGGTCATGTTCTGCTGACCTTTCAATTAACCAATCAATGTACAGCTTTCATATTTATGAAAGCAGTAAACATCATTCAGAACATAATGTTTCTTACAATAACTCCCCCTAACACAAATTGCAATGTTTTATCTGAGTGTGCATGTATAGTAATGAAACATTGTCAGTCTAATTAAAATCGAGATCTCTGACGACATAACAGAGATCTGATGGACACTAATATGAGGTCATGTTCTGTTGACCTTTCAATTGACCAATCAATGTACAACTTTCGATTTATGAAAGTGGTAAACATCATTCAGAACATAACATTACTTACAATAACTCTCCCTAACACAAATTACGATTCTTTATCTGATACTGCATGTACAGTAATGAAACTGTATCAATGTAATTAAAATTGAGATCTCCGACATAATGGAGATCTGATGGACACTAATATGAGGTCATGTTCTGCTGACCTTTTGATTCACCAATCAGTATACAGCTTTCACATTTATCGTACTTGCCAAATTCCAAGACAATGTTGGGGGATTTTTGAGACTCAAAAAGTGTGTTTTGAAGTCCCAAGGGGGGTCAGTGCACGTGACAACCCAAAAGTGACATCATCCAAATGAGAATAAGCTATCTTTTCAAATCAGCCTATAGCAAATGACTGAAAATTCAAATCTGAATAAAAGAAAATACCATCTGTTTTCTCTGAAGCATTTAATATAATTACAAAAAAAAACTACAAAAAACGGTAGACTTAGCATTGTCAAATAACATCACCACAAACATGGTCACAACTTCATAGACATTAAATACAAAAATACACCAAGTTACTGTCTTTAAAATCCATTGGACAGTGGAATGTAGTTTTAATTTACACGCAGTCTATGCTGGTTTCAATATTTATGTGGTTAGTTTGACGATAATGCAAGTGTCATTTGTATTCACAAATATGCCTACACTTTTCCAACCCGAATGTGCATCCACGTCTAAGTTGGCGCAAGCAATGGCCAAAGTTGCTAAAAGTGATAAAACCTGTAAGATGGCAATGAATATCCATTTCAAAACAATTAATTGGCAATGAAAACATTCAAGGTGGTAGTTGGCCGAGTTGCTCAAGTCTTTGACCGCCACTATTGTAACGTATTTTCGAAGTTAAAGTCACAACTACGGTAGTGAAGATTTAATTTATTCTCTGGCTGAATTAATGAAAAAAGGTACTAATTTAAGCAAATAATCAATTTGTAATTTTATTAATGATTTAACACTTTTAAATTATTAAAATTCCATGGTGCAGTTAATTTCAGGTTAACCAGATATTCAAACATGTTATGTTTTCATGAGTTACTTGATCACATGATAAAATGTTTATTGCAATCATGTAAATGTCCAAGGAAAATATGAAAAAGTTAAGGTGGCAAAACTGTTGAAGCAAATAAGATTATCTCTTTTTTTTTTTTTTAGCACTTCTAGTGCATTATGTACTACAATTTTCCTTTGTCCCTTTAAAATGTTGTGTGACCCATCAAAATATTTCTTATGATAACCCTCGTTAACGTGAATTGCAATGCTTTACCTGATAGTTTACTAAAAATAAATGGACTGGGAATTCCAAAGGCCAGCATAAATCTTTATTGGTGCCAATCGGATCTACTTATTATAAGTAGGTCTTGATTTTAATTAGATTGGAAACTTGATGGGTGTATTCATCATGGAGGGTATTACTCATCACGGGCAAAGGAGGTCACCGTGACATGATTTTCATGTTCCAGTGATTACGTTTTTGCATTTAGCTCAGTTTCTTTGACACTGTTGTATGTACATTCATGAAACTTTATGAGTATTATTCATCCTGGAGGGTACCACTAACCAAAGACAAATGGAAGTCACAGTGGCCTAGTTTTTTTGATAGAGTGACTTTGCTAGGTAATTGAATTATACCATTGTGGAGCAGGGGAGACACTGCTCTTTTGCAAAATTCTTGTTTATTTAGAAAACTTTGGGTAAGGAGCTAGAACTGCAGTGTAGGATTTAGAAAAAGTTGCATCCATATTAATAGAGTAACTGGTACCAGAGTTTGACTGAATATTGAAGTGTAAGTTTAGACATGATATAGTCTCTGAAATTAATGCTGGCAAAAAAAATATATACTGTATGTAGTCACCTATAGGTTAGGTCAACTGCAAACAACATAGACCCTGATCTGCCATCGCATAATGTGCTGGCAGATCAGGGTCTTTGTTGTTTCTTCTGCTTATTAATCCTAAAAAAATGCATAGACCCAGATCTGCTGGCTCATTATGCAATGGCAGATCTGGATCTATGCAGTTTGCAGTTTGATCTGACTTAAAGGCAAGTGTATACAGTATTCTATGTACATGGATGGGCAAGGACATATTAATTGTGAAAATACTATTTTCTGAAATTTTTTAATACAGTATAAACTGTCTTGAAAGATCACCCCTTTGGCCAAAAAGCATGGTCTTTCAAGACAGGTGGTCAAATGACAAATCATAATGGTATATAATCAATAAATCTATGCATTGAGAATCTGATCTCTCAAAAGAGGTGGTCTCTCATGACAGGTCATAATGGTATATGATCAATAAATCTGTATTGAGAATCAGGTCTCTCAAGACAGTTGGTTTCTCATGACAGGTCATAAAGCTATATAATCAATAAATGTGTGCATTGAGAATCTGATCTCTCAAGACAAGTGGTCTCTCATGAAAGGTTATAATGGTTTATTATCAGTAAATATGTGCATTGAGAATCTGGTCTCTCAAGACAGGTGGTCTCATGACATGTCATAATGCTATATAATCAATAAATGTGTGCATTGAGAATCTGGTCTCTCATGACATGTCATAATGCTATATAATCAATAAATGTGTGCATTGAAAATCTGGTCTCTCAAGACAGGTGGTCTCTCATGACATGTCATAATGCTATATAATTAATAAATGTGTGCATTGAGAATCTGATCTCTCAAGACAAGTGGTCTCTCATGACAGGTCATAATTGTTTTTTTATCAGTAAATATGTGCATTGAGAATCTGGTCTCTCAGGACAGGTGGTCTCTCATGACATGTCATAATGCTATATAATCAGTAGATGTGTGCATTGAGAATGTGATCTCTCAAGACAAGTGGTCTCTCATGACAGGTCATAATGGTTTATTATCAGTAAATATGTGCATTGAGAATCTGGTCTCTCAAGACAGGTGGTCTCTCATGACATGTCATAGTGCTATATATTCAATAAATGTGTGCATTGAAACTCTGGTCACAAGACCGGTGGTCTCTCCTAGACAGGTTTTACTGTATAATAAACCTTACAGTGGAAGAATGTGAAGAAGAAAAGGAGAGAGAGGAAAAGGAAGAAGAAAAAGTTGAGGAGGAAGAAAATGTGGTTATTCCAGTCGAGGATGAATTAGAAGTGAAGGGAGATAACTCTCATGCAGAACCTCCCAAAGAGGAGGAAAATATTGAGATAGAAGACTATTCCGGAAATGTCTGTCAGACCAAGGCTGATGAATTTGATGAAAATGAGGGTGATTTCGTGTTTCACATTTTATTTCCTGTTGGTTGCAGCCACATTTTTGTAATGAAAGCATGAGAAGCTTCCTATAGTTCCCTCAATAAATTGCATATGTTCTTATTGTAGAGGCATTATCAGCACTTTGTTGAATGCTTACCATATATGCTCATTTATAAGTTGAGTCCAACTGTAAATTGCAGATCTGCCATCACATAATACAATGGTAGATCTGGGTCTGTACAGTTTGTTAGGACTAATCAGTAGAACAAACAAAATAGACCCTGATCTGCTGGCGATTATGCGACGGCACATCAGGGTCTATATTGTTTGCATTTGGACTCAACTTATAAGTGAGTACATATGGCATTTTTCATTAGTTATTTTATAATGCATGATAAACTCACTTTCACTTTACTTCATTTTTTCAGAGGTCTCAGTCTCAACACCTAATGCTTGTACTGGTTATTATTTTCCTTACCAAAGATTTATTCAATTACTACTATTTTGTGTAACTCATTTTTTGTCTGTTAAATCTTGTCAGTCATCCACGATTTCCTTTTGCATGCAGAGCAATTTCAGTCAATAAATAGGTGTTTCAGTATATGAAGGCATTTCTACAGTATGTTAAAGATTATATATATATATGTATGTATGTATGTATGTATGTATGTATGTATGTATGTATGTATGTATGTATGTATGTATGTATATGTATGTTATATATATATGTATATATATATATATATATATTAATATATATATATATATATACACACACACACACATGCACACTGAAACCTCTCAAGACCAAAATCTCCCAGGACCAAATAAAATGTATGGTGAGGGGTTTCAGCTTACTGAGGATAACTATATTCACCTAAGAATGAGATGTAATCAGATGCCCTCTTACATGGAATTAAATCATGTATGTTTTAACATAATGCCAGTAGTCTATCAATTTTCAAAATAGATTTATGTGTTAATTGGGATTTCACTGCATCTGTATGTGTTTCTATGTCTGGTTTTATTTTACACTGCTTTCTGTTTCAAGACTATTGGCTTATCAAATGATCTGATTTAGTTTTGGTTTTATGATTCATTTTATTGGGAAATTGATATTTAAGATTGAAAGTTTTGTTTGCTTTTCAGAGTAGTAGGGTTTCATTTTAGTGAGTTAATGCTTATTGAAATCCAAAAAGAGAAAATTTGGGACCAGAAACATGATTTAGTTTCAAGAGGATTTTAGTTTACTGAGGTTTTGTTCTCTTGATATGTTGATATGTTGATATGTTGTGTCACTTTAAGAAAAGTATATATATATATCACATGCATGCCATGAGGATGTGATATGTAGATTGATTGTCAGGAAAAAATAACTTCTTATTTTTTTTTTCTTTTTCCATTACCGATACACAAACAATTTTATAGTTTATAGCAGGGTTGACCAGACTTTAGTGACATGGGATCTACTTTTTACTGAGTCATACCAACATGGTCTACCAGCATGCCCCCCGCCTTCACAAGACATTGAAACATGTTGCAAAATATTGAATTTCTTTTAATAATCAAATAATGTGGCTATGGATATATTGAACACTCTTACATACTTTTTTTACAAAGTCTATTAATAAATGTGCATATGTCAGGGGTGGCCAGACTTTAGTGACATGGGATCTACTTTTTACTGAGTCATACCAACACGGTGCGGTCTACCAGAAACTACTTTGTGATCGACCGGTAAACCGCGATAGACATATTGGCCACCACTGCTTTATACCGGTAGTCTTTACCCAGCAAATCATGAAGTATTTTGGTGTAAACACAGATAATGCATGACTCTCTGCTAACCAAGTTTGTGATGGAAAACACAGTTATGAGTTAAGTCATATAATAAGTGTTGTCCATAGCATGACCCACCAGTTTGTATTTTGTATATGTATTTTATATATGTATTTTGTATATGTATAATTCAGTGTCATGACCCAAGATCCAATGCTCTTTAAATTGTAAAAAACATCTGATAAAAATAAGTTGCTGTTCATAATTTGTTTAAAAAAATGAAGGCTCTGCATTTTATTAGCTGTGGAAAATTATTGATTGCTCATTTCTATTTTTGTTGTTGTGTTTTCTGCAGCATTTTACCAAAATAATGAAAAAATATGACTTAGCGGCTAAAATGATAATGTTGAATTACCGTCTATACTTGCATATAATCTGGGTCCAAATGCAAACAACATAGACCCTGATCTGCCGGCGCATTATGCGACGGCAGATAGGGTCTATGTTGTTTGTTCTACTGATTAGTCCTTACAAACTGGATAGACCCAGATCTGCTGGAACATTATGTGCTGGTAGATCTGGGTCTAAGCAGTTTGCAGTTGGTATCGACTTATACGCGAATATAGACGGTAAGCTATATTTTTGTATAGACATATTTTAGGCTATAGACTAACTGCCTTACATGTAATTGAGAATTAACAACTTGTGTATAACTCAAATCCAGGTGAAAACTGCATAGACCTCCATCTACAGTTGCATACGTGCAAATGTGCAAGCAGATCTGCATCTCTGCAGTTTGTTAAGACTAATTAGTAGAACAAACAACATAGACCCTGATATACTGACACATTATGTGATGGCAGATCAGAGTCTGTGTTGTTTGCAGTTGGACCCGACTTTTACATGAATATATATCGCTATATTTCGGTTAAGTATCCATAATTTATATTTATAGTATATATATATAAATATATATATATATATATATATATATATATATATATATATATATATATATATATATATATATATATATATATATATATACTATATATATATATATATAAAAATATATATATATATATATATATATATATATATATATATATATATATATATATATTTATATATAAGAATTGAATTGATTGATTAGGAGAATATTGACTCAAGTTCAGGGGAGTTTTAACCACTTTTGAAATTTAGTGTGTATTGAATAGCATTTGGTCAGGTATCAACTAGGTACCTTGGTCAGTTGTTAGGTTTTGTATTAGCCCCGCATATAAACTTTTTGGCGTATTGGGTCTTTCCAGCTTAATTTATTATAATAATGCATATAATGTATGAAATACTTCTTTAATCATCTGTTGTATGTATTTAGATACATGGTTTGCATACATAAATATATATTTTCTTATTCAATAAAAATAAATTAATGATTTAGATTGAATTCTTCTGAAGAAGTACAATTAAATAGGTCTTTGTGATTCTTACACTGGATACATAGGTTATTTAGAGCATACAGTATTTATATGAACAGGAGGGAAACAAAATTAAACAGTGGAAAATATGGGATAAGGTTTTCTTGATATCTTGAAATTTGAATACATAAAATTGGAAATTTGACAAAAATGAAAATTTGTATGTGATACAATCATAAGGAAATTTGACATAAATTATACATGTTGCATGAAACAATCATAAAGAAATTTGACATATATTATAAATGCTACATGAAACAATAATAAGGAAATTTGACATAAATTATAAATGCTACATGAAACAATCATAAGGAAATTTGACATATATTATAAATGCTACGTAAAACAATCATAAGGAAATTTGACATAAATTATAAATGCTATGTGAAACAATAAAAAAATTGTAATTAGAATAATCCCATATTAGCACTGAATTGTAAGCATTCAATTTTATTACAGTACTAGTGCATGTATATAGGGATCCCTCACTTTAGATCCACTCAGTATTCCACTATACCTCTTATTATATGCCTATGGTCAGGATTCACATTAAATTCGTCAGATTTTGTTTTATCATTGGTTTAAAATGTCATTTCACATCATCAGAGTATAGTCTTGTTGGAGCATCCCTCTGTATAAGCCTCCCTCACTTATAATGCAGTATTAGAGTATAGTCTTGTTGGAGCATTCCTCTGTACAAGTCTCCCTCACTTATAATGCAGTATCAGAGTATAGTCTTGTTGGAGCATCCCTCTGTATAACCTCCCTCACTTATAATGCAGTATCAGAGTATAGTCTTGTTGGAGAGGTTCTCTGTATAAGCCTCCCTCACTTATAATACAGTATCAGAGTATAGTCTTGTTGGAGCATCCCTCTGTATAAGCCTCCCTCACTTATAATGCAGTATCAGAGTATAGTCTTGTTGGAGCATTCCTCTGTATAAGTCTCCCTCACTTATAATGCAGTATCAGAGTATAGTCTTGTTGGAGCATTCCTCTGTATAAGTCTCCCTCACTTATAATGCAGTATCAGAGTATAGTCTTGTTGGAGCATCCCTCTGTATAACCCTCCCTCACTTATCATACAGTATCAGAGTATAGTCTTGTTGGAGCATTCCTCTGTATAAGTCTCCCTCACTTTTAATGCAGTATCAGAGTATAGTCTTGTTGGAGCATTCCTGTGTATAAGTCTCCCTCACTTTTAATGCAGTATCAGAGTATAGTCTTGTTGGAGCATCCCTCTGTACAAGTCTCCCTCACTTATAATGCAGTATCAGAGTATAGTCTTGTTGGAGCATTCCTCTGTACAAGTCTCCCTCACTTATAATGCAGTATCAGAGTATAGTCTTGTTGGAGCATTCCTCAATATAAGCCTCACTCACTTATAATGCAGTATCAGAGTATAGTCTTGTTGGAGCATCCCTCTGTATAAGCCTCCCTCACTTATAATGCAGTATCAGAGTATAGTCTTGTTGGAGCATTCCTCTGTATAAGTCTCCCTCACTTTTAATGCAGTATCAGAGTATAGTCTTATTGGACATTCCTCTGTATAAGTCTCCCTCACTTTTAATGCAGTATCAGAGTATAGTCTTGTTGGAGCATCCCTCTGTACAAGTCACCCTCACTTATAATGCAGTATCAGAGTATAGTCTTGTTGGAGCATTCCTCTGTACAAGTCTCCCTCACTTATAATGCAGTATCAGAGTATAGTCTTGTTTGAGCATTCCTCCATATAAGCCTCCCTCACTTATAATGCAGTATCAGAGTATAGTCTTGTTGGAGCATCCCTCTGTATAACCTCCCTCACTTATAATGCAGTATCAGAGTATAGTCTTGTTGGAGCATCCCTCTGTATAAGCCTCCCTCACTTATAATACAGTATCAGAGTATAGTCTTGTTGGAGCATCCCTCTGTATAAGCCTCCCTCACTTATAATACAGTATCAGAGTATAGTCTTGTTGGAGCATTCCTCAATATAAGCCTCCCTCACTTATAATGCAGTATCAGAGTATAGTCTTGTTGGAGCATTCCTCTGTACAAGTCTCCCTCACTTATAATGCAGTATCAGAGTATAGTCTTGTTGGAGCATTCCTCAATATAAGCCTCCCTCACTTATAATGCAGTATCAGAGTATAGTCTTGTTGGAGCATTCCTCTGTATAAGCCTCCCTCACTTATAATGCAGTATCAGAGTATAGTCTTGTTGGAGCATTCCTCAATATAAGGCTCCCTCACTAATTATGCAGGACACTTTTATGGCTGTCATGAACAGTGTTATTGAGATTGAGCAGCATATTTAGAGCCTTTTACTCACATACCGTATATACTCACTTATAAGTCGAGTCCAACTGCAAACTACACAGTCCCCGATCTGTCATCACATAATACACTGGCAGATCTGGGTCTATGCAGTTTGTTAGGTGTAATTGACAGAACAACAACATAGACCCTGATCTGATGGCACATTATGTGATGGCAGATTAGGGTTAATGTTGTTTGCAGTTGGACCTGACTTATAAGCAAGTACAGGTGGTAATCATTGTCTGTGGACTTGTTTTTGTGAAACAATAAGGTTATTAAAGCAGCAATCAATGCAAACACCTCTTGAATTAGCTCTTTTTTTTTGTTTAAGAATGAAGGTGCATCTAACTTCAGTAAAAGCAAAACTTTATTCATATGCAAGTAATACTTTAAAAATGTCACTAAGTTAGTAACAGTATCAAGGCAAAAGTAAGAAATATGAACTTTCAGTTGGGTTTTGACTACTGTTGATGTATCAGTTCTTTTGGAGTGTTGAATCTGACACAGTATAGGAACATATTTCTTGCATTAGGGTGTATATTACATGAAATATGGAATAATTTTGTTGTAAAGTGGTAATTCAAACATGTTCACAATTAAACATGACTACCATGTGTACAGACCGTAAGGAAAAGGGATGCTCCTTTAATGAATAATAATAATAATAATAATAATATTAATAATAATAATAATGGTGTTGATGATGATGCAGATGTTGATGACCACTCAAAAATAAAACCACCACAAAACAACAACAAAAACAACAACAATAATAATAATAATAATAACATACTTTTTGTGTTACAGAAGAAGCAACGTACGAAGATGATTTCGAAAAAGAGGAAGAAGGTGAGTTTTCTTCAAATTAAATCTTGTTTTTTTTTTTTTTTTAGCTCAATTGGTCATAGATAAGGAGAGCTTCTGTAATGGCCTTTTTTTGTATGGCCATTAGCACAAGCTTGTTATCACTACTCCTCATAAACTGTTGGAAGCATTGCTGTGAAACTTTACACACACATTCATCCCAAGGTTTAGTTGGTCCTAGATAAAAAGGGTGCCCCTCAGACATCCAGTTTGGACACTATGGCAGCCATCTTGAAAATCTTGTTATCGTTATTCCTCCTTAACAGATGCTCATATCAACATGAGGTTTCCACTAAAAGACTTTGTATGATGTCTAGTTGGTCCTAAATTAAATTGGTGCTGATCTGACATGAAATGGCCTCCATGGTGGCCATCTTGAAGATCTTGTTATTGCTACTTCATCAGAACAGATGTTCATATTGACATAGGGTTTCACTAAAAGACTTCTTATGATGTCTAGTTGGTCGTAAATGAAAATGTTTCCAATCTGACCTTCAATATGGCCAACATGATGGCCATCTTGAAAATCTTGTTGTCACTATTTCTCCAAAATGGTTGGCTGTAGTGACATGGCGTTTTCACAAAAAGACTTTTAAAATGTGAAAATTCTCATTACAGCTACTTTTCTTGAATGGATGACCATGCCGTAATTTAAAAAAAGCAAAACAAAAAACTCATCTTTCTTGCAATATATAGTTGTTTATATATTAAAATGATGCTGATCCAATGAGCAAAATGGCTACCTTGATGACTGTCCAGAAAATCTTTATATCGCTACTTCTCATGAATGGATGGTCATATTGACATAGGTTTTTCACAAAAACACTATAGCCATATAGTATTGGATTTTTAATGAAAATGATGTTTATCTTACCTACAGCATGGCACCATAGGTACCAAACTTAGGATGTGGGTATACCTTGACATTGTTGTAGACAATTATGTTCAATGATTTTCTATTGATGATATTAGGTTCAAGGTCAAAGCCATGACAAAGAATTTTGTACTGCACTTAACAGGTATCATGTGAAGATGTTAACTTGAACATGTAAGAAAATAATTTTTGTGACGAAATTTGGGATGCCAGAGTTTCTCAGGAATATCAGAAATGGTTTCGGTGTTGATTCAGCTTTTGATAATCAATGATTATTTATTAAAAATAATAAATAGAAAAAATGGAATAACAGCCAGGGACTTTTGTTTTAGGAATGATATTGATACTTGTTCCAGCAATCTACCTCATTGTTTAGCACTAACAGATATGTGGAACAATCGTAACCAGGGTTTCAGCTTTTTTTATACCCATAATAGACAAATTTTACAATTGCTGATACTCAAAGGTAACATGAGTTATCACATTATCTCATTGATTGAAAGCGAGGCTTTAAGGGTGTGCGTATACCGTACTACAGACAATTAATATGGTGCACTATTATAGCTGAACAGCTCTGTTATTAGATTTGAATAGTTCTAGTTTGTGATAAAGCCTTTAAAATTGAATGAAATGTAAAATAATAGAAAGGTTTGAGGATTTGAGGATAAGTACATTTTAATTGTGAGATATTATGCTCTTGATCCCATCTCTGAGGCCAACAACTTGAGTGAGTGTGGCATGCATTATCCAACAAATGTGCAAAGTCAGTTGGATTTTACAAAATTAAATTACCTGTAATGGCCTTTCAGAGTTGATAATTGCATTAGATAATCACCATAAATGTTATTTCCTCAATGTAGCTTTCATCAGCTGTTTGACTTAGTAGTGAGGACATGGGAATAGGTTAAAGAAATATCAATAGTATTTGCTGTGTGAAATTGTGACTTTTTATAAATTCTTTGAGGAAGAATACATCAAAACATTTGGAGTAAAGATGGAATAAGGAAATAAAATTATTTGAAAGGAAAAGTGATTGCCTCAAGAAAACATGATAATTTCAGAGTGAGCATTGTTGTGACAGTTTTTTGTATGGACCAGGGTGTAGACACAATATCCCCCTTGATTGACTGTGTGTACAAAATAATCATATGTATAGTAGTAAATAAAGTAAATTATACAGTGTATATATTAAATAAATATCCTATATTATACAATGACTTGAAGTTGGGGGGAACACATGTAGAACTAATTTGTCAACAAGCACAGTTACTAGAAAAAGAACAAAAAATGGCTGATATTTCGAGCTTAATACGTTCAAATATATGTGAGCAGCGTGTAATGTTTCACAATGTTCTTTGTGTCGCACAGCTGTTAGGCAGTGTCTTTATACTTGTAGTCTCTTTCTCAATATGCTGCTAGCATGGATGACTGATAACTCACACATGAGATTGTGAAAAGAATCTATTGTATTGCAGTAGGTTTTTAAGCCTCCATCCCCCCACCCCCTGCAAAAAAATTTGAATTTATTGGTCATATGTGAGAAGAAAATACTTGTCATGTTTTATTTTAATCATGAAAAAACAATTTTTGTTGTTGTTGAAATTGTTGCTAATTTGTTGTTTCCTTTTCTTTTTCACTTGTTTTTTATGTGTTTATTGAATATTGCTTTTTGTGATTATTGAAATTTTGTTTATTGTAGAATAAGTTAGGTCTTCTGATGTTTTCTTTCAGTTTGAGTAAAATGTTCTTTATTTGAATTAGGTCAGATACTGCATTCAAAGCTTCTGCAGTTTTGAAGCATTTCATGGAGCAGATTTAAAGCACTCTGAAATGTTGAAAATTACTTGATAATTTTAGATACTACCACATTTCTCAAATCCATATACATTGACACTTCCCTAAACCAGACACTGTTTGGATCAAAAAGTTTGTCTGTTTTATAGAGGTTGATTGGCACCCAGCCTGAATTGTCAAGCCAGTAACACAGGCCAGTAACTGGTAAAATCTCTGTCTGCCAATTGGTTAGTCAATGAAGTCATCCACACAAGTGACATCATTCCGATTATGGATAGTCTGAATCGAGCTTGTAAATTTCCCCTGAACTGTAGTGATTGATTGGTAGCTATGGTGCATTGTATAATGGGTAAAATGAACACAATTTTTGTACTTTGTTCAAAGAATTGGCAGTTAATATTTATCTGTGGTCTAACAACTACTGAAGTGTGATGCAGTGGTCAGTGTATGGAAGTTTGATTAGCATTAGAATGACCTTATTGGGACCACAATATGAGACAAGTCTGCAGAGGAGACAGGCTTACAAATAGACTGGTTTAAGGGAAGTTTCACTGTATTTTCAATATGGATTTTTCCCAGGAAAGTTTTTTTGTGAACTGCTAGACACAAGTTTACATATTATATACATCTTGATGGAAAAGGTCTGGAGATTTTTATTTCTTTATGTCTAAAATGTACCATTCCAGACTCTGACCCCTCACACCATTCTAGGCGAAGTTCTTCTAGCAGTACATCTAGCGGTTCAACTAGCAGTTCATCTGCTAGTAAATAAGTATTTTTATTGAATACACCGGATCACTGAGTAACTGATTTTTTAAACTCTTTTGTTGCTATGCAGCAGCCTGTGCTATAATCACCTTTAAATTACTATAAGTGCCAAGGCAGCCTTTTTAGCATTCACTTGTTTCAATTTATGTTTAGAATTTTTTTTTTATCGCATATCAATGTACGCACTTTGTTTATTTCAGTTAGTACTAGTGTTTTTTCACCTGCATTGTTTTACATGTCCTTATACATTTCACAATATGATATGGACCTTAATTGACTGCATTGTCATACAAGTCCTTATACATTTCACAATATGATATGGACCTTAATTGACTGCATTGTCATACAAGTCCTTATACATTTCACAATTTGAAATGAAATTTAATTATTGGTATAATTATCAGTCTTATTTGCATAGTGTTGTGCACCCTTTTGTGAGTTTTTACAAGTTTTGTATACATTCAAACCTGACTGAAAGATCACCCTTTATAAGCAATTACCTTTCTCAGGAGGTCATTTTACTCACTTACTAGAGGTTTCTTTGTAAAACAGGTTTGACTGTACATAGTGTTCCAACTTGGTCCAAATTTACAACTCAGAACTTGCCAGTATTTTACTTCGTGAGAGTTGAGTTGACTTAGTTCATATTGGATGTGTTTATTATCCCTACGTCTATACTATCATAAATAAATCTATGTAAATATGTTGTAGGTTCTGTTAAAATAAAAATGAAGTTCATCATTCTTTTTGTAACCTCAAGTTAATAATTTAGTCACTGTACTATCTCCTGTGTCCTATGTAGTAAATAACAGAACAAGTCACATTTTAAACCGAACCATATATGCAAAGGGGCCAGAAGTTGAAAACCAGATCATGCAGAAAAATCAGTAATCTTATGCCGTGAATGGAAATACATATCATGGTGATACTAGCTGACACTCAAAACAAGGAAATTTGATTACAGATAGCAAATGATACAAGCACAGGTGCAGAAAAATATTCAGTTCTCTGAACTTGCTCAGCAACCACAGATTGAGTTAGAAACCAAGTTGGCAAGTTCTTGCTGGAACACTAACTATATATCTGATTGGTAAAGCCTGAATGAGGCTGTTTTATCGTTAAAGTATATCATCAATGGAGGTTGTCTTTTTTGGATTCATACTAATTTTTTGCCTTTTTATTACTGGTATATTAACTTTTATTTACTTCTGTATTTTTTAAAACAAAAATTGAATTCTGCAGATAGGTGGTCTGTGCTTTGTTAAGTAGATATAGCATAATATAAATAAAACTTGGCTGGTAATGTGATGACATTAAAGCATATACACTTTTATAAGTTTTGAAGATAATATATTCTTCTGTCTCCAACCATCATATTAAAGTCATATTATAATATTTTATATATATATATATATGTATATATATATATATATATATATATATATATATATATATATATATATATATATATATATATATATATATATATAATAATAATAATATATTCTTCTGTCTCCAACCATCATATTAAAGTCATATTATAATATTTTATATATATATATATATATATATATATATATATATAATAATAATAATATATTCTTCTGTCTCCAACCATCATATTAATGTCATCACAGTTTTAAATTCAGAGAGTGCCATCTACAGAATTGTTTTTTGTTTGATTTCTATCTCCTATGAAACATGCAGTGTCGGCAATAATTAATTGACAACCAGTTGTAATTGACAGATGGATTGGCTGGTTACACCGCTGAGTTTGAAAGTGATGCCAACAAAGAAACAAAATCAAATGGTGATAGCACCAAGCATGGTGGTTAAGTTGTTTGTTGTCTTATTTGTGAATGTCTAAAGTATACTAAATGTTAACACCTTGAGAAATTATAAAATAAATTCAATGCATGACTTACCATTTTATACTCGCGTATAATTCTGATACCAACTGCAAACTGCATAAACCCAGATCTGCCATCACATAATGCACTGGCAGATCTGGGTCTATGCAGTTTGTAACGAATAATCAGTAGAACTAACAACATAGACTCTGATCTGCTGGTGCATTATGCGACAGCAGATCAGGGTCTATGGTGTTTTCATTTGGACCCGGCTTATACACAAGTATAAACGGTAAGTTAGTCCTGTAGTTTCTATGGTTCAGGGATTGAAAAGAAAGTGTAATCACATTTGATGGTAAAACATGGGGTTTGTGACTGATTGCAGAAATGACATAGGCAATTTACTCGGTTGGGAAAGATATTTTACAGCTGAAGTATATAGATGGGTAATGGTGTGAATGCACTGTTTTTCGTGTGGCATCAAATTTCGTGGGGTACCATATATATGTGAGTATATACAGTACCAATTTTGTGGTTGCTTAAAGCTACAAATTTAAATTCCAATAAACAATTATCCTTGAAATAATAAAACCTTCCCCAATGCATAAATTTAAATATTAAGAAAACTGTCATTTTTCCCAAAATCACAAAAATTGATACCCACAAATATAAATTATTTCATGGTGTTTTAAGGGTTAAAAATACATGCACTAAAATGTGCAAAGTCTTGGAATGCATTTACTTTATGATGGTACTCTAAACTGAGTACTTTCAACCATTGTAACTATTTCAGAGAAAAGGCATCTTGGAATTCTTTCATAAGTTTTGAAGTCTGTGTCTATGTCATTTCTAACTATCTACTTTTGCACACAACTGTCTTTAATTTGTTGATTGATTTTATTGTTTAAAAACTCACTATGTAAGAAAATTCAACTTTGCTGGGCAAGGGTTATTCTGTTTTTGGCTTAAATATCGTAATGCGAAATCCAAACATAACCAGTTCATTGTTATTGTGATGTCTGCAATGCATTTATGTCATATAAATCAAATTGATGGACTTTAGCGGTCGAGATGTATGAGGCCACATACCGTATGTACTCGTGTATATTCCATGTCCAAATGCAAACAACATAGACCCTGATCTGCTGTCACATAATGTGCTGGCAGATCAGGGTCTGTGTTGTTTGTTCTACTAATTAGTCCCTACAAACTGCATAGACCCAGATCTGCTGGCGTATTATGCACCGGCAGAACTGGGTCTATGCAGTTTGCAGTTGGTATTGGCTTATACCTGAGTATAGATGGTACTAACCAGCATAGCCAATCTGGAGCTTTTAGTCACATGACTGTGAGAAAGACAAAGCTTGTTTAATTCCCAATGGTGACCTACCCTATGGAATCTCATCCATTTACATCTGGGGGCTCGTCTAACTCTCAGGAGCTGGTGGTGCAATAGATGATGTGTTTTGACTACCCTTTGGAATCTCATCCTGTTACATTTTGGGGCTCATCTAACTCTCAGGAGCTGGTGGTACAGTAGATGATTTGTTTTGACTACCTGAGAGAAGAATCTGGGTGACATTCAAGGATGAAGGGTGGATGGGTGTAGCAGTCTGGGTGACATTCAAGGATGAAGGGTGGATGGGTGTAGCAGTCTGGGTGACATTCAAGGATGAAGGGTGGATGGGTGTAGCAGTCTGGGTGACATTCAAGGATGAAGGGTGGATGGGTGTAGCAGTCTGGGTGACATTCAAGGATGAAGGGTGGATGGATGTAGCAGTCTGGGTTTATAAAAGGCCACATACTTTTTAGTAGTATATGCATCTGACTGCGAGACACATAATTTTTAATGGTGACCTACACTTTAGCATCTCATCCTCTAAAAATAAAAAGAAGATAAATGCAAAAATAGGAACTTTGATATAAAATCTTTTTATTTGAAAATGCTAAATTAAAGCAATTTTATTTCTAACAAAATCACATAATGCTGAACATTGATTTAAATACAGTTAAATACAGTTCATAATACTTCAAATTCCATTTAGTTAGTTGATCACCATACATGAAAATATTAAGTAAACACTTCTTCATTCCTTGAGAATCGCAGAATATGCAGGACTTTGAAATATATCTCTATAATGTTGTTTTTCATCTACAAGAACACAAATTGTTAATTCATATATTTATACATATTTGCATGCCAATGCTTTCATTGTTTCTCCTAATATCAGTGGACTAAAAATGTTCAATTAAAATTTTTCAAAAATGAAGATATGAGTAATACGTTTTCAATTGCATGTACTTCATTGAAGACTGATGTCAAGCAAAAAAACAAATGGTTTAAACTGTTAGGCTGACAATGTTCTCATCTCACAGTGACATAATTAGTTGATATAGTGTATCTCAAAGTGATATAATTAGTTGATATAGTGTATCTCACTGTGACATAATTAGTTGATATAGTGTATCTCACTGTGACTTAATTAGTTGATATGATGTATCTCACAGTGACATAATTAGTTGATATGATGTATCTCACAGTGACATAATTAGTTGATATAGTTTATGTACCAGTATATCTGTCATGTTTGCATAATTTCAAATATTTATTAATTGTATACCAGTACCTTTTTACTATAAAATCAAATTTTTTTATTTAAAAAAAAAATGGTTAATGTATCAATTCAATTATTTTCAGTCTCACAGATTAGTTGAATTAATAACTCTTAAATATTATCAGTGTATTATGTATGATATATTTTCAAGCAAATACATGGATTTTTTAAAAATAGATTTTAACTTTTTTGCTATTAAAAGCTTGGAATGAATTTGCATGCACTTGGCACTTTGTTTACAAACATACAGCACAACTCCCCATTACAATTCTGATGTAACATCTTAATTTGATAACTAAATTATTTTTAACTTATCAACTACATCACTCCCTCATTATAACACTGTCCACTGTCACTCCCTCATTAGAACACTGTCCATGGGAGTCATAGAGTATACTGCTTTATGGTAAGACCACCTTATAATTGAGTACATAATACATATAATTTTATTTCCCATTAATGAAATGGGATCTATGACCATACTTGCCTTATAACAGAAACTGTTATAATGAAGCTTATTAAAATGAGGGAATGTTGTAATACATTTAAATGACACCAATAAAACACTTCATATCAACATACTTCATATTGTAAAGAATCGCCATGCAGAATGCATCATGCATGATTACAAATAACATGTCATAAGCAAAAATATTTAACTGTATATTCAAGGTGAAATAAAACATATACTGTAATTAAGTAAAGTTTTATTACTGTAATAGTGACTTTCATGTCTACCAGGAGTGGCAAGATCTGCATTTAAAGTACATTATTTTAAACGCAGTCTGCTTTTGTAAACTTAACGCTTATTGCACAGCTTGAAATGATGTGATCATTACCTTTTAACATCATAAATGTGATGTCAGATTTTACCTAGGTGTACCATGGTGCTGTGAACTCTGGAAGAGATTGGTAATACAAAGACATGGTTGTGGCTTCTATCTTTTAGTAAATAATCAAAAATTCAAATACAATTTTAATCATTACAATCATAGTTCAATGAAAGAAAATGATAAAGTCAATAAAAAAATATGAGACTTTGGGAATTTTTTTTTTACGCCATAGCATAAATTGGTCATCCATATCATAAATTGGTCATCCAGGCTTTCTGTTGTGGATAACTGATGTAATGATAATTAATTGTGTCATACTAAAAGAATTTACTTACCAACTTTCACTTTTATACGTGTATTTGATAGGAATCAATGATATTCATCCTGTGCAAATTTGATGAATTTTTAAATGCTCATTAAGTTATTATTTTATGGACAATTAGTGACCGGATACTTTTTCCCACACTTGTCTACGTAATGGTCTTACTTGTGGATAGATATCAAAGTTGGAGTAGTGCAAGGAAGTGTACATGAACCGATAGATATTCAAGTAGGAGTAGTGCAAGGAAGTGTACATGAACCAATTGATATTAAGTAGGAGTAGTGCAAGGAAGTGTACATGAACCAATTGATATTAAGTAGGAGTAGTACAAGGAAGTGTACATGAACCAATAGATATTAAGTAGGAGTAGTGCAAGGAAGTGTACATGAACCAATAGATATTCAAGTAGGAGTAGTGCAAGGAAGTGTACATGAACCAATAGATATTAAGTAGGATTAATGCAAGGAAGTGTACATGAACCAATATATATTCAAGTTGGAGTAGTGCAAGGAAGTGTACATGAACCAATAGATATTCAAGTAGGAGTAGTGCAAGGAAGTGTACATGAACCAATAGATATTCAAGTAGGAGTAGTGCAAGGAAGTGTACATGAACCAATAGATATTCAAGTAGGAGTAGTGCAAAGAAGTGTACATGAACCAACAGATATTCAAGTAGGAGTAGTGCAAGGAAGTGTATATGAACCAGTAGATATTCAAGTAGGAGTAATGCAAGGAAGTGTACATGAACCAATAGATATTCAAGTTGGAGTAGTGCAAGGAAGTGTACATGAACCAATAGATATTCAAGTAGGAGTAGTGCAAGGAAGTGTACATGAACCAATATATATTAAGTAGGATTAATGCAAGGAAGTGTACATGAACCAATATATATTCAAGTTGGAGTAGTGCAAGGAAGTGTACATGAACCAATAGATATTCAAGTAGGAGTAGTGCAAGGAAGTGTACATGAACCAATAGATATTCAGGTAGGAGTAGTGCAAGGAAGTGTACATGAACCAATAGATATTCAAGTAGGAGTAGTGCAAGAAAGTGTACATGAACCAATAGATATTAAGTAGGAGTAGTGCAAGGAAGTGTACATGAACCAATAGATATTCAAGTAGGAGTAGTGCAAGGAAGTGTACACCAACCTATGTATTATTTTAGTGATTTTCGATTGCTTAGATTCTTCACTGTTTAAAAATATAAATTTGTAAAATGTGAAATACTCCAACATTTCACAAGCAATCATCTTTAATTTGATGGTTTCCATGAAAAGTCTAACCTGAAATGAATAAATTATATTAGACATTAGAGACCATATTGTAATACTTCCCCAAACCAGACACTGTCCAGGCAGACCATGTTGTAATACTTCCCCAAACCAGACACTGTCCAGGCAGACCATGTTGTAATACTTCCCCAAACCAGACACTGTCCGGGCAGACCATGTTGTAATACTTCCCCAAACCAGACACTGTCCAGGCAAATCATATTGTAATACATCCCCAAACCAAACATTTTTTGGCAGTTTTACATAGTTGGCTATTATATGGCAGTTGAGTTATTAATAAAACAGCTTTTTTATTATGACTGTATTTGATATTTTTAAATTATAAAAAAATAATTTCAGAACAAGTGCATGCATTTTCATCATGAAAGTAAACTTAACAAATTATTTATGCAAGTTATGCAAGAAAAAAACTCAATGCAATCAGTTTTCATGAAGAACAGTACCCATATTTGGTAAATACCCTTTACACCTTAATATATAATTTTTCTATACCTTATGTAAATATAAAATATAGCTATGTTGTATAATTATTTATGTTCCAGCTAGTTTGTTTTTTTTAATCTCCCTCATTAATATAAGCACTATAGTTTTACCTATTTCCATGTTTCAGAATTTCCATGTTTCAAAATGCATGCAAATTTTAAATGTAAGATTTTTTGTATGGTAGCAATTTAGCGTTATGTCCACATTTTTGTACTATTTTTTGTAACAAATAGTGATAGTTTATATTTAACCTAGTAATCTACTTCCAGGCTTTTAGAGATTTAAAGACTACATACTGTCAGTACAACTTGCATGCTCTTATGATGTTATTTGCTGCATTGAAATACATAAGTAAATATAGATGGTTGTTAATTATCATTATGTATAATGCAATATAATAATAATAAAGGTTTTCGGTGAATTCTTTTAATGAAGGTGTGTATATATATACTGTGGATTCAATATTTTTTGCTGGGTACCAATTTTCATGGATTTTGTGGTTTTCACATGCCACAAATTTAATGATCAATGAATAGTGATTTTTGTATGAAAACAAGGGAACCCATGTCTAAATCCACAAAATTAAGTTCTCTAAAAATGTCAATTTTTTTTTGCCACACAACAAAAATGTAATTCATATTTGTGTGTGTATGTATGCATGTATATATATATATATATATATATATATATATATATATATATATATATATATATATATATAAAGTTAATTTAATTTCGAGGTACATTAATTTTCACAATAAGAAATATAGCTGATGCTTGAAGATTTAAATTCTGTTTTGTTGAATTACATGTAATATTTGGTGGATTTTTCTTCCTGTATCTCAGAATTCATCCAATATTTTCAGTAATAACATTAAAACTATATCTTATAGCAGCGTAGAAGCAGAAGAATGATGAATTTCATTGATTAAATATCACTGTTTAATTTGAAAATACCCTGGTGTACATATATAAGTGAATATCCAGTAATCAGGGCAAGTTAGTCTTTAAAAAGAAAGCGAAAGTACCTTTTCTGATTAACCTCTTATCAAAGAGACATTAAAATTGATTCAACATAAAAGTATTTTATATGAAAATAATAATAGTTAATAAATGAATGTTCAATGTCTACCCATCACTAACTGTCGTTTCTAAGTGTTTAGCATTCACCTGTGGTGTGATCATTTCCTGTCACGACCTTCACAGGCCCTAACTGTACCTTTGCCACAGACTTCACACATTTACAGGTAATTGTTTTTATTTATTATTCACTTTCTATATTTTTAACTATTACATGTACCAAGCATTTGCAAACTTTTCATTTAATTTATTACTCACTTATTTATTACTCATTTCATGTTTTTCTTTTGATTTCTCAATTTAGTTAAAATTGCTCATATACATTATAAAATTTTGCTTTTTTATTTAACAACTTTGCTTCATTTTAAATAATCATATTTTATAAATTGTGATCAGAATTTTTTACAGTTTAAGTCTTGTGATATTCTTTTTCAATGTCAAACAAGGATTTATTTTTTATTTCAAATAAATATGTCCTTTTTAAGAAAACAAACCAAAACTAAATCAAAATTGTACATATATTTGGAAGTTGAAAGTGACCTCTTTCTATTTTAATATTACCTTGATAAAAATTGTCATCCATGATATCAATTATATATTCCTATATGTAATTATGGTTTAAGAAGCAGTTAATTTTATATGAAAAATAATTAGTCTTGTATTTTTTTTTTTAAGATAAAAGCATATTCAAAGAACCTTGGTGGTAGTGTCTGCTTGAGATTAGACCAGTATTTTCCTATGATAAATGTCATTTATATATCTATATTTCAATAATAAAAAATATATACCATAAGTACATAGGTTATGATTTCTATTCCTAAAAGTTATAACTTGTAGATGCTCAATTTAGTATGGCTAAACAGTATTTGACAGTCTTTATGACGTTTACGTTGGCAATTGGCTGCAATTTTTGTTGCATAACAGACTGGTTAGTTAACTGTAATTCAGTAAGTAATAAACTTGGTTCAAGTGTAACAATATAGATGGAACTAGTCTTGGAAGAATGACACTGCAAAAATGGTGACTGTTTGCCATTGTAAAAATTTGTAGAGACTATTGAATGCTGTTATAGTATCACTAAATTTAGGATCTACATGACTTTACTTCATAAATTGAATGCTGTTATAGTATCACTAAATTTAGGATCTACATGACCTTACTTCATGAATTGAAAATGGTAACCTATTTCATTGATGTATAGTGTTTATTTTGCAAAAATTACCATATGAATGAAATTGTCACCTAAAAATGCAGGTATTAGGTAACTATAACTAATGTAAAATTTATTACAATCAATTAGGGTGTTCAATCATCAAGCAGTTCTTTATTTTTGTGAGAAAGAAATAGAGGTGAATTTTGCCAGGGTGTTGTAAGATACAGTATTTATTTAATCATAAACCCACCCCTATTTTTTGACAAATTTATTACACAGATCCTTTTGGTTTTATCATGGAGGAAATACTGTACTGTAAACCTAATTATTCACAGCTGCTTAACATCATGTGATTGTTCAAAGTCAACTACTAGTTTTTTGCATGTTTGAAATGTCTTGGATCTACTACTGCTTAAATTTTTAATTGTCAAGACAAAAGCAATTCACAACCATTTCATTTTGTGGATAGATATCCCTTATAAATTCGGTGAAAATATATAGTATTTGCTTGCTCTCCTGTTTGTTTATACCTCCCTACCAATTTTAAAGATGCAAAAAACTTAGTAATTTCATTTATTAATTTATAATTTCTAACCTGATGGTCACCAGGGGGTCCCTAACACTGTCATCTTGTTCATGTTTTAAATGAAATGGAAGTTTTCAGGGTAAATAATGAACCTGCTTGCTGTACTTTTCCGGTTTCTGGAAAAGTCCATTTTCAGTAATACAAAGAAAGTATGATATATACTCACGTATAAACCAAGTCCAAATGCAAATAACATAGACCCTGATCTGCCATCACATAATGCGCTGGCAGATCAGGGTCTATGTTGTTTGTTCTACTGATTAGTCCTTGCAAACTGCATAGACCCAGATCTGCCGGTGCATTATGTGATAGCAGATCTGGGTCTATGCAGTTTGCGGTTGGTATCGACTTATACACGAGTATATACGGTAAAAATAGCATCATCTGCATCCAGTATTTGCATTGTCCAGCTTTTATATTTCTAAAAAATATTGAACAACATAAAAACGGCAAGTGGTGTAACTGTTATGTACATGGGTTCAGAAGTATGTAACACCCAAAGTTATAGAAATTTAGGGAATTAATTGGCACTTATTGCAGACAATGAACAAACTCACTCTTGCTATCTGAAAAAATAGACTTGCCCACGCAAATATGGCAGTGGTGTTAGTAAAGAAAGTCCCGGTTTGGTTTGAAACGTGAACAAGATGACAGTGTTAGAGACCCCTTTGCAACAATCAGGTTAGAAATGATAAATTGATGAATGAAATGACTACGATTTGTGCAGTTTTTTGATCCATGATGATTTCATTTTTAAAATTGGGGGTGGGGGGAAACAGCGGAGGGTAATCAAATACTGTAGCACCCAAATGAAAGCAGTTCTACAGTAGATCCAGAGTTACTCTGAAGTGTGTAATTGTGGAGTAATACTTCTTTGAATTTTGCTACTTTAGACCCTGATTTGAATAAGTAAAACAGTTTGTATTCAAACAGTAATATAACAGTTAATAACAGGGTATAACTTTTTCTTATTTTTTAAGAAGACAATTTCACTGCTTATTAAATCTTTTTTTTTATTGAGTAACTGTGGATAATAAAAATACAGGGTAACCAGTCCTGCAGATTTTTAATAAAAAAATTTTAAAAATGTAACCTTGCTGAAAACTAGGGAGTAAAACAATTTGTGACACCAAGTGGCAAAATTGCAAAAATTAAGCATGCATAATTTTCCCAAATTATACATTTGCCAAAAATTTAACAGCATTGAAATTTCCCCATGTATGATATATCGTGTTCATTGGTATTTAAACAGTGAATAGTTCTACAATGGAATTCTGTTGCCATCTTCAAGCATGTATCCAAAGCTATCCATTATATTGATTTTTTTTATTTAATTTCAGGGTCAGTTAGAGGTCAAAGGTCAGGACAGGATGAGCCACAGATGGATGCTTATTGCAAGGAAACACTGAATCTAAATTTGTACGAGGATGCCTCTTATAAAACCACTTCAGTATCTGGAGAGGGCATCAGTGTTAGAGTAAGAAATACTCAGTACACTATGTCCATGGCTGTCCTAGAGTGGGACTCAGAGGGTGAGACAGTTGCAGTGAAAAGATATCAAACTAGTGATCTAAAAACTGCAATCCCATGTTTATCTAGATCTTTGGAAAATCAAGAACATAGAAGCCATTCTCGAATAAATTCTGCAAAAGCAGAGTTTGAATATAGTCTTCCCCATGACTTGGTTGGATCAAAAGTGAAATATGTCCATGGACCAATAGAAGAAAGTGAAAGCATGAGGAGTTTTTCACCAGTAAATAATATGAGTTCAGTGGACATGTCAAAAGCACAGTCTAGGAGACTTTTTCCTCCAATAAGACCCAAGTCATCGAACAGATCGCCCAGTCACAGAAGTCAAGGTCAATCGAGCAGGCCAGAATCCATTTCTATACAAGGTATGGATGGGTCAGAAGACAGTTCAGGCTCATTGTCTTTGATCATGGTTGATGAAATTTTAGAAAGACAGGAGTCAGCTAAATCTCCATTTGAACACCACCCCTTCAGCCCAGCAGACTGGGTCAAAAATATAATTTTTTTTACTAAAATTGATACAAAACAACAGGAAACTGTTGTAGATCCTAAGCATGCAACAAGTACCCATGAAAAAGAACTTCCAGATATCAAATGCCCCAAAGAGAGGTCAAAGGTTGATATGGAATTGTTGAGAGGTCAAAGGTTGAGATGGAAACACCATCCTCCTTTGCATGATTCTTTATGCAAATCTAGTTTTGATACAGATTCAGAAAAGAGGAAGTTGAAGGCAAAGTCAAAGAAAGAGAAGAAGATGGTATCAGTTGACCAAACTGAATTTATATCAGAAAATAAGTCTAGTAGTGCTTTTGATTTGTCAGATAAGCAGGTTAAGATTCTAATAGATAAAGAAGACTCAGCTGTGTCGAACATGCCTTCTGTTGAGGGACATATTGAGAATGCAGAGATGCATTCTGACAGAGATCTCACTGTTGAAGTTCCAACTGCAGAGAAAGAGTTGGGTATGTTTAAAAAACAAGCTAAAAAAGATGAACCCATTATGATTGAAGTGTCAGAGACTGAAAAGACAGCTGTAGGAGAAAAAGAAGGTGATGAAAATGAAAAGACAGCTGTAGGAGAAAAAGAAGGTGATGAAAATGAAAAGACAGCTGTAGGAGAAAAAGAAGGTGATGAAAATAATGTTGACAGAGTGATATTAAAGACAGAACTAGAGATTGAGAGTAAGGAATTACCAAAAGAGGTTGAAAAGAAGTTTGAGGAACTGAATCAAGAAGAAGTTGGTGTGGCTATGTGTCAGAACAGAGCCGAGAGTGCAAAAGATAAAGAAAAGCTAGATTTAGACACAGCTGATGAGGTGTCTGATATTGAAACAGACATAGAACCAGAAATCACAGTTACAGTTGATATTAAGAAGCAAGAAGAACTTTTTGTAGAGGATGAATACAAGGAGATCAAAGATCATGAAAATGCGATGATAAAATCCAAACATATGTCGGATTTTGAGTCAGTTGATGGTGTACATGTACAGTTGAGAAGAAAATGTAGGAAGCCAAAGAAACAGAAGCATGTCTCAAATGAAAAAGATGAGCCAGATTACCAGGGACTAGAGAGGTTGAAACTCCAAAAAGAAATCTTGGAACACAGCAAAAAACTTAAGAAGTTAAGATTTCAGAAGGAGATGATGGAAAAGAGCAGCAAAGAGGCAGATAAGATGAGATTACAGAGAGAGAAAAGGGAGAGAGAAATGAAAAAAAACGAGGAGCCGAGAAGTCAAAGAGAGATGAAGGAGCAGATAAAATGGGAGGAAGTAGAGATGAAATTGAAAAAAGAACTAATGGAAAGACAGTATGCTTCACAGCATGAACAATATAGAATTGAAGAAGAATGTATGAGGGAACAACTTAGACAGGAGAGGTTGAAAGCTGAAGAGGAATTAGCCAAAGAGAGGCTAGAGCAAGAAAGACATTGCTTGGAGCAAGATATTTTTAGAGAATGGGAGAAGCAGAAAAAGTTACAAACAGACAAGGTTCTGAGAGAAAGACTGAGGTTGGAAAAGTTTATTCTGGAGGAAGCTTCAGTAAGGGAGAGGGAACAAATTCTGAGACATCAACAATCTCCAAGGTCATCAACTAAACATATTTCATTGGAGGTCAAAGGTGTTACCACAGAGGATGAGATTTCAGACATAAAAGAGACACAGGCTGTAAAGGAGGGTACTAAAGAAAGAAAAAAAGAAGAAGATAAAGAGCCAGTTCAAGAAGCTAAGGCTCAGTATATTGAGTTCCATACTTTAGAAAAGGAGAAGCAGCCAGTCTTAGATGAGGTTGATCATCAAGAGGTTTCCAATGAGTCAGATTTACCACAGACAAGAAGGTCACCTAAACCAGCAGAAATTGATGAAAATCTAAACTATATAGTCAAAGAGGAGGAACAAAACAAATTACCTATTGATACAGATGAGAAAAAGAATGATGAGCCAGAAAAGGATGGAGAGGAGATACATGCAGAAGATTCTGTGAAACAGGAGTTGAAGATTATTCCTATTCTTGACTTAGAGTCTTCCAGAGTAATTGGCGTAGAAATTAGTAATCCTCTTACAGCTGAAGTACCCAAAACACCAGAGTCACAAACAGAGGAAACACCTGAGCCACAAAAATCCCAAGAATCAGAAATTGAGGAAGAACCTGAACTTCAGACATTCCTTGAGCCACAAATTGAGGAAACATCTGAGCCACAGAAATCTACAGAACCACAAATTGATGAAACACCTGAGCATTACAAAATCGCAGAACCACAGATTAAGGAGCAACCTGAACTACATAAATCGTCTGAGCCAAAAATTGAGGAAACACCTGAGCCGCAGAAATCTAAAGAGCCACAAATAGAGGAAACACCTGAGCCACAGAAATATAAAGAGCCACAAAAAGAGGAAACACCTGAGCCACATAAGTCACTAGAGCCACAAATAGATGAAATGGAAAAACCTCCAGAACCACAAGATGAAGAAGCATATAAATCACATAAATTCCCAGAGCCACAAATTGAGGAAACAGCTGAACCACAGAAGTCCCCTGAGCCACAAATGGAAGAAATATTTAAATTGAAATCTCTGGAGCCACAAGAAGTACAAGCTAAAGAATACAGAAGTCATCAGAACTAGAGGTAAATACACAGGTACATGTATATTGTTTATCATGTTCCTTTCTGTCATTGATTTTATTGTGTAGTTGTCTCTTCATTCTTCCTCTGTTTGCTCATGTATGATGCACTCCCAAATTTATACAGCAAGACCTAGATATGTCATCACATAATTCCCTGCCAGATTAGGGTCCATGCTGTTTGTTATGCTTATGGTTTCAAACAAATAGTGTTAACCTGGAGCTGCTGATGCCTTATGCTCACCAGGTACCATATATACTCACATATAAGTTAGGTCCAACTGCATACAACATAGACCCTCATCTGCCATTTCATAAAGCACTAGCAGATCAGGATCTGTGTCATTTGTTTTACAGATTAGCCATAACAAACTGCATATACCTAGATCTGCCAATGCATTATGTGATGGCAGATCTGGATCTATGCAGTAGGATCTGACTTATATGTGAGTATATACAGTATTATACATGGGTAAAATATGGTATCTAAATTTTCTTGCTTGGACTCATATGAAAATGACAACTTATTCCTCCTGTAGATTTTGCTTAGATGCTTTGGTGGTCAATACGGTTCTTGTTTTACAGTCTCTTTTTACAAATTAAAGGTTGCAATTGAGGTCAGTATTACAAACCTTTCTGACTCGTATGACAACTTGTAATCATCCATAGACTCAAAAATTGATATCTATGCACCCTACCCCTTTATAAGGTGAAGATAAGGCATCATAATAATTTATAATTAAAACAACCTACCCCTTTATAAGGTGAAGATAAGGCATCACAATGACTGATAATCTACACACCCTGCCCCATTATAAGGTGAAGTTAAGGCATCACAAACAAAGTAAATGTACATATAGTGTCACTAGACTCTTGGTCATAAATCTATTTGCCCACCATAATCTTATATTATGCTTCTTGGTGTGACCAGAGTTCATATTATCTTATGTCCTTGAAATATGTTGAATATTCTTGGTGTGACCAGAGCTCATATTATCTTATGTCCTTGAAATATGTTGAATATTCTTGGTGTGACCAGAGTTCATATTATCTTATGTCCTTGAAATATGTTGAATATTCTTGGTGTGACCAGAGCTCATATTATCTTATGTCCTTGCAATATGTTGAATATTCTTGGTGTGACCAGAGCTCATATTATCTTATGTCCTTGAAATATGTTGAATATTCTTGGTGTGACCAGAGCTCATATTATCTTATGTCCTTGAAATATGTTGAATATTCTTGGTGTGACCAGAGCTCATATTATCTTATGTCCTTGCAATATGTTGAATATTCTTGGTGAGACCAGAGCTCATATTATCTTATGTCCTTGAAATATGTTGAATATTCTTGGTGTGACCCGAGTTCATATTATCTTATGTCCTTGAAATATGTTGAATATTCTTTTTGTGACCAGAGTTCATATTATCTTATGTCCTTGAAATATGTTGAATATTCTTCGTGTGACCAGAGTTCATATTATCTTATCTCCTTGAAATATGTCGAATATTCTTGGTGAGACCAGAGTTCATATTATCTTATGTCCTTGAAATATGTTGAATATTCTTGGTGTGACCAGAGCTCATATTATCTTATGTCCTTGCAATATGTTGAATATTCTTCGTGTGACCAGAGCTCATATTATCTTATGTCCTTGAAATATGTTGAATATTCTTGGTGTGACCAGAGCTCATATTATCTTATGTCCTTGAAATATGTTGAATATTCTTGGTGTGACCAGAGCTCATATTATCTTATGTCCTTGAAATATGTTGAATATTCTTCATATCTTTTGCCTTAAAACATGGGAGTCCACATGAGTCCAAGTACTTGAATGTCTTGTCCAATTTTACCACAAATGATTTATCATGGAAATGTTTTTCCATCTTAAGTGTGTGTGTGTCATAAATAGGTCATAAGATTCTTAATCTGTCACATGGGATTTAATAATGTTTTCTTTATGGCTATATTTATTATGTATTTAAACCCAATTTTTATTAGGTGGAGTGTATCATGTTATGATGTTGTCCAGACATCCATTTTTTTGTCTGTCTGTTTCCTATTTTGTTTCTGCACAATAACTCAAGTTTGCCACCACCTACCATTACCAAACCGTGTAAGTAGCCTGCTTTTGGGGCAAGGAAGAAACCTATAGATTTCAGACTCAAAAGGTTAAAGGTCAAGGTCACAGGGACTGAAAGAAAGAAAATGTTTAATACAGTAACTTACTTGTATATCAGATGCTTTGACTAAACTTTGGAAATGGCTTGTATTTGAGATAAGAAAGACACCTATTAATTTTGGGGTAAAAAATTGAAAGATCAAGGTCACACTGACTCTAGGAGGAAAAATGGTCTCTGTACAATATCTTCAGTTCTTTATCACCTGCTTTGAATAAACTTTGTGGATGGTTTGCATTTAAGACAAGGAAGACACCTGTGTATTTTGGGATAAAAAGGTCAAGGTCCCAGGGACTGAAAAAGGAAAAATAATTTCCACATAACTACTTAGTTCTGTACCACTAAATTTTGTGGATGGCATTTGAGACAAGGAAGACACCTATTGATTTTGAGGTCAAAAAGTCAAGAAGGAAAATGGTTTCCATAGAATAAGTCAGGTCCTATGCCACAATCCATGACCAAACTTTGTGGAATACTAACATTTGAAACAGGAAAGGCATCTATCAATGTTGAGGTCAATAGGTCAGAGGTCAAGGTAACCATGACTGACAGAAAAAAATGGTTTCCACAAATTACAAGTTAAATCATGAAACTCAAAATCATGCATCACCATGTGGAAAATGCAAACCTTCCCACTAATGCCATGACACCCATAAGTCAAACAAGCTATGACATAACTGAAAAAGATGCCCAGTGATATCATAAATGGATCAAATGATTTGTATAATTTAGTATTGCTAGGCAATGTCACTCAACTATACATACATGAGTTAAATGGGTACTATATCTTTTAGTACTTGAGTATGGAACTAATGAAAGAGGATTTTACACCAAAGAAGTACAATGAAACCCCTTAGCAGGATTTTCTATTTCTTGACCCAGGTTATTAACACAATTTTCTATTTCTCATTTTAAAATTTGAAAATTTAATAAAATGATGCGTAGTTGTCTATGCATGTCATACAACTGAGTAGTTCACAGAGTTATATGATTGAGTAATCCAAACAGTTATACTACTGAGTAGTCCAAACAATTATACAACTGAGTAGTCCACACAGTTATACTACTGAGTAGTCCACACAGTTATACAACTGAGTAGTCCACACAGTTATACTACTGAGTAGTCCACACAGTTATACAACTGAGTAGTCCACACAGTTATACAACTGAGTAGTCCACACAGTTATACAACTGAGTAGTCCACACAGTTATACAAATGAGTAGTCCACATAATCATACGATTGAGTAGTCCACACAGTTATACTACTGAGTAGTCCACAGTTATATGACTGAGTAGTCCACACAGTTATGCTACTGAGTAGTCAACACAGTTATACATCTGAATAGTCCACACAGTTATACAACTGAGTAGTTCACACAGTCATACAACTGAGTAGTCCACATAGTCATACGATTGAGTAATCCACAGTTATACTACTGATTAGTCCACAGTTATACAACTGAGTAGTCCACACAGTTATACAACTGAGTAGTCCACACAGTCACACAACTGAGTAGTCTGCAAAGTCATATGATTGAGTAGTCCACACAGTTATACTACTGAGTAGTCCACACAGTTATACAACTGAGTAGTCCACACAGTTATACAACTGAGTAGTCCACACAGTTATACTACTGAGTAGTCCACACAGTTATACTACTGAGTAGTCTACACAGTTATACAACTGAGTAGTCCACACAGTTATACTACTGAGTAGTCCACAGTTATACTACTGAGTAGTCCACAGTCATACAAATGAGTAGTCCACATAGTCATATAACTGAGTAGTCTACACAGTTATATGATTGAGTAGTCTACACAATTATACAACTGTGTAGTCCACAAAGTTCTATGATTGAGTAGTCCACACATGCAGCTGAGTAGTCCACACAGTCATACAACTGAGTAGTCCACACTACTGTGGACATTAGTTTTGTATAGAGTCAGTTATTCTATGTCTTTATCATTTCAGTGTATACTTTTTATAAATATCCAAATTTTCTTATTTCAGATTTGAATGGAGGTGAACGAGAACAAATATGTTCATCACAGCATTTATATCTATCTGATGTTGAAGTCGCTAATAAAATTCACTCAGTAAAAAACAAAAATCTGGTCCAATGACCAAAGCCTAATAGCATAAAATTCTCCACCCCTGAACATATGTACACCTATCCTTATGATGAAGACCATGTCGTGTATGAAGAGAGAAGAAATAGCAACAACATTTGCTCCAAGATGAAAAAAAGAAATATATGTCCCAGATTTGGTGTACAAGTTTTTGATTTGGTTTACATGCAGGAGAATGAACAAGTCACAAAGGCAGAAGATGCAAAGCAGCCACACAAGCAATACCATCTGTACAATAACCTAATGGTTATGTGATAGAGGGGGAGAGCATATTGGCACAAGAAGCCACACAAGCATTACCATCTGTATGATAACCTAATGGTTATGTGATAGAGGGGGAGAGCATATTGGCACAAGCAGCCACACAAGCATTACCATCTGTATGATAACCTAATGGTTATGTGATAGAGGGGGAGAGCATATTGGCACAAGCAGCCATACAAGCATTACCATCTGTATGATAACCTAATGGTTATATGCGATAAAGGAGGAGAGGATATTGGCACAAGATGGACCAGTGTCGATGTGTTAAACTGAAATTATGTATTAAATATAATCATAGATAGGAATTTTCATACAAAAATCCAGAAATAAAGATTTTTTTTAAAAATCCAGAAGTATGGATTCATAAATCAATTTCTTATATTAAAAATAAATTTCTCTTGCTGCTTACTTCCTGTTTCTTTACACACAAGAGGTTACCACAACTAAGTAGTGACACTAAATTATGTTTTTAGTTAAAACAAAAGGAAAAAAAAATGAAGAAACAAATAAATGAAAGATGTTCCTCTAATTAGGAATTAAAGAAAAAATGAAATAGGAGGATAAAAAAAGTTGAACAACAATTAATGGTTTTAGTTGTAAACATTGTTGCATTTTGACCCAGATGTTTGAAAGACTAGCTACATTCCCAAGAATTTATGCTGAAAACTTCGGGTGTAATTTATCCCTTAGAATCGTTAAATTTTGAGTCCATGAAATCTAAAGCACTGATTAGAGAAGATTCAACCTTGCTGCATACATTTAGAAATGTTATAATTAATGAAAACTTATTGTAGTGTTGTATTCAGAGTTATTTTGCATGAAAAATTCAACTTCAGTCTTTTTAATATGTATTAATCACAGAATCTTCACAAGATACTCCTTTAATCACACATGGAGACTTGAGAGTCAGGAAGAAAATTGATCCAGTGCATTATAATGTGTTTCCATGGGTACCAGAGAGTATATCATTTTACAGTGAAGCCACCGTGTAATGAAGTACATGATACATATAATTTTACTACCTCTTAATGAAATTGTATCTATAACCATACCTGCCTTATAATAGAAACCATGTTATAATGAAGGGACTTATAGTGAGTGGGTGCTGTACTGTATTTGCTCACATTATCACACATACACAACTAAAAACAGCATAGATTCCAATCTGTCATTGCATGATGTGCAAGCAAATAGTGTGTATTCTTCTTGTTCTGCTTTTGATTTCAAGCAAATATTGCAGACCCTGATACACTGGAACATTATGCATTGGTAAGTGTGGGTTTATACTGTTCACAGTTTAATGTGTATTATATACAGATGAATATATTGAATGTGACCACTAAGAATGGAAACTCAATATTAATTTTATACATATAAAACAGTCTCTCACTATAACGCACATCGGTATAGCGCAGTCTCTCATATAACACGGGTATAGTTATGGATTTCATTTTTGGAATGACAATTGTTTTGATATTGAACCTATGTCATTATTAGGGGACTTCACATATAACATCATGTCATTATTAGGGGATTTCACATATAACATCCTAGACTTTAATGGCTCCCCTGAAAAACATCATAGCCAGGGAACATTGTACTTACCATCTATACTCACATATAAGCCGGGTCCCAATGCAAATGCAAACAACATAGACCCTGATATGCCGTCGCATAAAGCGCCGGCAGATCAGGGTCTATGTTGTTTGTTCTACTGATTACTCCTTACAAACTGCATAGACCCAGATCTGCCGGCACATTATGCGACTGCAGATCTGGGTCTATGCAGTTTGCAGTTGGTATTGGGTTATACATGAGTATATGCGGTAGAAAAGATAAAAATACTCTCAATTCACAGTCTTTCATGGAGTACCCATTTTTATGAATTTCATGCTTTTCTACTAATCAAGTATGAATTTCATGCTTTTCTACTAATCAAGAATTTAAAGATTCAACAATGAAAGGATTGAATTGTGAAGAAGATAGAATGCTTTCTCTGCTCACAAATAACCAGCAAAAATGTCATTTTTTTGCAAAACCTCAAAGAATGATACACATAAAAACAAATGAATTTGCAGTATATTGGTCATAGGTGTTTTGTAAGATATATTATTGGGACTCCATAATAGTATGTTTTTTGTTGACCTAATGTATATTTTTTTTCTATTAATGCCTTCAGAGGAAATATTTGTAACTGAAACACTCTGATAAGTTTTCTCATGTAATACTCATATTTCTTTCTTTTTTAAAGATGATGACCTTATTGTTTTATTTATAGCTATTTTTTTTGTCATTTGTATTTATGCACACAAAATGCATTGTTTTGAAGAGATATTGCTCCCTGACTCACTTGTTTATCATCAGAACAGTTGAGTTCTTATTAGAATCACTGTTCCATTGTTTTGAAATGATATTGCTCCACAACTCAGTTTTTTTATCATCAGAATAGTTAAGTTATCTTATTAGAATCACTGTTCCACAGTTTTGAAATGATATTGCTCCCCAACTCAGCTATTTATCATCAGAACAGTTGAGTTATTTTATTAGAATCACTGTTCCTCTGTTTAATGATTTCTTTCTGAAAAAGTTTTGGTTCTATTTCAGAACCTATCTTCAGATGTTTTTTGAGAAATAAATGACTCAGAAAGGGGTATCTGTGTTTCAATAGATAAATATCTAAAATATCTACTGTATATACTTACTTATAAATTGAATCCAACTACAAACTGCACAGACCCAGATCTGCCATGGCATAATATGACAGCAGATCTGGGTCTGTGCAGCTTGTTTGAAAGTAATCATGTTAGAAAATAAACATAGACCCTGATCTACCAGCATATTATGCAACAGCAGATCAGGTTCTATGTTGTTTGCAGTTTGACTTGACTTATAAGGGAGTATATATTGTGTTTATGTTTGTGGTGGAATTTTTCATAACCACAAAGAATGCAGGTTTGTTTTCATAATTTCACCATTTTGACCCAGTACTATACACTGTGTACTTTAATGTTGACCCAGTACTATACATTGTGTGATTATATTGACCCAGTACTATACACTGTATGATTATGCTGACCCAGTACTATACACTGTGATTATGCTGACCCAGTACTATACACTGTGATTATGCTGACCCAGTACTATACACTGTGATTATATTGACCCAATACTATAAACTGTGTGATTATGCTGACCCAGTACTATACACTGTGATTATGCTAACCCAGTACTATACACAGTGATTATATTGACCCAATACTATACACTGTGTGATTATGCTGACCCAGTACTATGCACTGTGATTATGCTGACCCAGTACTATACTGACCCCATATGCACATCAGCTGACACAGAGACCACGCCAATTCATATGTAACTACCATCTATACTGGCTTATTAGTCACGTCCAACTGCAAATGGCAAAGACCCAGATCTGCCATCACATAATATGCTGGCAGATCTGAGTCTGTGCGGCTTGTTAAGAGTAATCAGTAGAACAAACAACATAGACCCTGATCTGCCAGTGTATTATGCGACAACAGATCAGTGTCTATGTTGTTTGCAGTCGAACCTGCCTTATAAGCAAGTAAATATGGTACTTTTTGCTATGAGTCGGGTTCTTGCTCCCTAAACCTTTGTATAAAAGGAAGTGCATCATATCTTAAGTGCCATTAATTTGGTTCTGGAGGACTTTTACTGGTTGTGAACATTATGTCTAAAGAAATGTTGTTATTGGTGATGAGTAAAAGAGGTAGCTATTGTTTAAGATGAATACCTGCTTCTGTTAATGAAATTTTAGGGTGCAAAAAAGTGATTCCTGCTAAAGTGGTCTATTGCAAAGCTGTATGTTTTTTGCTAGGTGGGACCATGACTCTAATAAGATAGCATCATTCCACCAAAAATATATACAGTATACTTAATATATTATGAAATCCAGGGGACACCAATATTTTGCTTGTTATATATAAATCTCCTCATATACAAGATAAGAAAATAAGGTTTCAGTTTGTTGGGGAATGAAAGTTACTCATTATACTTGATTTCTTGCTAAATGTAAAGTTTCCTTATTAAACAAATTCTATATAGAATCAGATCAGCATATTATTGTTCTTGAAAAAGCTGATTGTGTGTTTGGTTAATTTTCAGAAATATTTTCTGATAGAATGATATGATACATATGGTATGGATTCCTATTTACTTTGTAAAATATTTTTGTGGAAAAAAACCTGACGAAAATGCTTCAAAATGTTTTTCTTTTTTTCTTTTTTTTTCCTGGTATGAAAAATATAATGAATGACTACAGTTGTCTCTCTTACCAACTAAAACCTTTTTGTACAGAACCACTATAATGAATGGCTACAGTTGTATACCTTACCCACTGAAACCTTTTAGTATAGAACCACTATAATGAATGGCTACAGTTGTCTATCTTACCCACTGAAACCTTTTTGTACAGAACCACTATAATGAATGGCTACAGTTGTCTACCTTACCCACTGAAACCTTTTTGTATAGAACCACTATAATGAATGGCTACAGTTGTCTACCTTACCCACTGACACCTTTTTGTATAGAAACACTATAATGAATGGCTACAGTTGTCTACCTTACCCACTGAAACCTTTTTGTACAGAACCACAATTTTTTTTTATCAAGACATGAATTGATTATAATTTTTATATCTCTTTTCAAGGTTGTTCAGACTTTTTTCAACACTGTACCATGTACAATTATAGCTGCAAATGTCTCACACTTGAGTGAAGATTTTTTTTCCCCCAATACAATTGGTGTTTCACTATACAACAATTATTGTCTACAGTGGTGTATACCATTATTTTTAAAAGAATTGTATCATGTGTTGTTATAAAAAAAGCTACCTCCCTTGGAGTTGTAAATAATATCCTTACACATGTTACTGTTGATAAAATTACATATCTTATTGGTTTTTTTGCATGGCATTATCATTTCTTGTGGTGTCTCAGTGATTAGCATGCTGGACTTGTAACAAAAAGGGTGTGGTTTGAATCCTAGCATCAAATCAACCCAGATAGATCCGCTACCATGATATGGCCTTGGACAAGGCACTTTACTCCTCAGGACAGAATAACCTACTGTATATACTTACTTATCAGTAGAGTCCAACTGCAAACTGCACAGATCCAGATCTGCCATCGCATAATGTGCTGGCAGATCTGGGTCTATGCAGCTTGTTAGGAGTAATCACTACAATAAACCACATAGACCCTGAACTGCTAGCACAGGCAGATTAGGGTCTATATTGTTTGGAGTTTGACTTAACTTATAAACCAGTATATATGGTACTTGTTTTTCCAGAATAATCCAAATCTGTATATTACATCATTTGCATAATTTGCATAAACAGTGTGGTGGACTAATCTTTAATTTATTACAGACAGAGTGACTAATACTGTCACTTAGCAAGTTTGTCAAAGTTTTGTTTCTTATTTTTTTTTAAATGAATAGTTTTGTTATGTTAATGACTATAAGAATATTATGTGATTGAAATAAATTAATGTATAAGACATTTGGTGATAATTACTGATAAATTCTTTTAAAAAACGTATCTAATGCTGATTTTCTTTGCTTGCAGGATCCTTCTAAATTTAAAAAAAGGAGTCAAAGATAATATTTTTTAAAGATAAAAGATCAGAGACAGATTAAACTCTGCACATATCATGTGTAATTTCTTCACTTTTATTTGTTTATCTTGTGATTTTAAGATATGAATTCTGATGAATTACCAAGAATTATAACTCCAGTTTTGAAAGAAAAATATAAAACTCTTTTTCTGCTGTCAGTGACAAGTTTCATTCATGTCAGGAATTTTAACATATCTTAAATAGTGTTAGACCTAAGGATTTTTTATTGGATGGCAAATAGAGGGTCATAAAATATAAAGTTTACATATTTTCAAATTGTGAGATCATTGAATTTTGTAATTACCTCCCTTGAATCAGTGTTTGACATCTAATGGATTATGTCACAGATTGACTGATTAAAAATTGAAGGCTGCATTCCCTCGAAAAAACAATTTTTAAATGCCAGATATGTGAACAAGAGTGTGTTCATTGTCACTTATAAATATGCAAAACATTTGCTTTACCATGGAAATCCACATAGATCATCCACTTCAGCTTGTTTAGTTTTAGGGAATCCCTGGGTTTGTTTTTTTGGAGGGAATCTATGGGGTTGTTTAGTTTGGGGAATCCCTGAACTTGTGAAATAAAAAAAGAATTTACTAAAACTCTGTCACACTGAGGTTAGAAAATGAGACTTGTTTTTTCCCAGACTGTAAACATGCACTGTGATTGTCTTGTTTTTGATTGGTGCTGAAGTCCATGTATTATAGGACTACACCCTTCCAGTTTTATGGAAAAATTACTTCACCAAATAAAAATGATGGCAAGAAACCTTGACAATATCAAAGTTCAATTACTCTGAGCAGGTAGATGAATGTCAGTTTCAGTTAAAAGTATAATTTATAGCAGACGACAGCAGACACAGAAATTCTCAAACAATTCAACCATGTTTGCAAGGCATTGTCGGTAAAACTGGTACACTGTTATACTTTTACTAGATCATCCCCTATTAGCAATGAACATTTTTTTCCAAAGAAGAACTCAAATACCAGTTATACCCATAGTATCTTGCAGTATATTACGCATGATTGACATTCATTTACCTGTTAAAAATAACTGAGCTCTCATGTTGTCAAGGTTGGTATTCATCATTTTTAATTTGGTGAGATGTATTTTTTCAGAAAACTGGAAGGGTATACCTGTTAGACCAGTTTGAAATGGACTGTATTACACTTTTTTTTAGGTAGGACAAGTTTTATAACAAACTTTTGTCTGGCAGAAATCATTTGTGAGTAATACTGGGAAACTGAGTGTACTCTACATCAAGTTTTGTCAGTCCCTTGGGTTTATTATGGAGGAGTAATGATTCATCTTAAGTTTTGGCATCACAGTATTTTCTGTAACAATATATTTCATCGATATCTGTAGTACTTCTGGAACATACCAATACATATTGCATTGCAAGAGAGACAATAAATCGATGTAGTAGAACTTGAAGGTGATGTATCATGATATACTAGTACTAATATTAGTACTCCTACCTTCCTATGTCAACATAGGACTAATTTGATTCCATATTTAACTATGGAGCATCTGGATGGGTGTGAATCCTACCCAGCTGTTTTTCCTAACAGTTTCACTCATGTGCATAACAATGCATACATACTATTACAGACTGGAGTCTTCTTAGTTTATTCCAGCAAAAAACAAATGTAAGATCCTACAAAAATGATTCTAAGTGTCATGTAAACTATGAAAGTGTAAAATCATAAAGAATAGGCCACCATTTTGAATATGGGATCTCATTGGATGAGCACAACACACAGGCAGAAAAAAGTTCCACATCATATATATGCTTTTTTGAAAGAAGAGACACAAACTGATGGGTAACTTGGACTGTAATTTTGTTGCTTGATCATCATCACTTCAAAGCCTCCGATGTCAGTTGAGGCTATGTTGTCACATCTACATAATATACATAAATTAAAGTTAAAAAAAAAAAGAAAATTGAAGAGATTTGTGTCTCTTCAATAAAAGTATTAGATTTCAGTGCTGTTAATGCTGGTGTATTATCCATCTGTTAGACTTTAACTTTCAGACTGGTTCCCCTACTTAGCAAGAGAAACCACTAGTCTCAGAGATGAAATCAGAATCATGTTTTAGTTAGATAAAATTATATAAGGTGATACATAAATCATATGTTGAACATTAATATTTCTTTTCTTGAAATTGAGGTATGAAATAGAGTTTGTAGATCTAATGTCAATACGTACAAATTTTGATCTCATGATACTTTGCTAAGACAAAAAATGCTGGATGACATTTTACACATAAACCCCTCAGCTGTATTTAAGGCTCCCATCTTGAAATATTTTGGGTTTTTGGGGTCAGATAATTACTACAGCATTCTACTGTCAGTAACAAAACTATATGCAGAATCTGTAAAATGTTCAAACAGTCACGATATATTTAGATAATACTTGTAATCTTGCAAAATGGTCACAACACCAACACAACGATATAGACATATTACATACAAAGAAAAATGGACATGGTAGGAGTCTGTATTGTGATACATATTGTATTGTTACTCTTGTATTGCAATATGTATTGTATCACCTGTTAACTGTATGATACATATTATGGTATGTATTGTATGGCCACCAATGTACCTGTATTATGCTATGTATGGTATTGTGGCCAAGTATGCAATGCTCAGCTCTAGTGTATTATGAGTGGACTGTGTACCTTTTCACCAGTTTATTATGAGTGGACTGTGTACCTTTTCACCAGTTTATTATGAGTGGACTGTGTACCTTTTCACCAGTTTATTATGAGTGGACTGTGTACCTTTTCACCAGTTCATTATGAGCGGGCTGTGTAACTTTTCACCAGTACATTATGAGTGGGCAGTGTACCTTTTCACCAGTGTATTATGAGTGGGCAGTGTACCTTTTCACCAGTGTATTATGAGTGGGCTGTGTACCTTTTCACCAGTACATTATGAGTGGGCAGTGTACCTTTTCACTAGTTCATTATGAGTGGGCTGTGTAACTTTTCACCAGTACATTATGAGTGGGCAGTGTACTTTTTCACCAGTTTATTATGAGTCGGGTGTGTACCTTTTTGCCAGTTCATTATGAGTGGGCTGTGTGCCATTTCACTAGTTTATTATGAGTTGAGTGTGTACCTTTTCACCAGTTTATTATGAGTGGACAGTGTACCATTTCTCTAGTTTTTTTACATTATGCTATATATGCATGAAAAACAACATACTGGAAATCACTCTAGCTTATTTAAATGTTATCTTGTCTGCTTGACAGTACAGGCCTCCACTCTGATTCACCCTTTTTTGGACTTCTTATTTACAATTTGACAAAATATGTTTTTTATGCTTTATTGGAAGAGCCACAAAATCATATAAGGTAATATCTCAGTTTATCATCTTTTGTCAGGGAATGATGTTTTAATAATTTTTAGGAGTCTATTTGTCTAGGAAAAACATCTGTGACAGCTTCAGCAGCAAGATGCTGAAAATTGGTTTTGAGAATGCTGAGATTTTTTTAAAAAATCCTGGTGAACTTATTTTTTGCATTAAAACACATCCAGTATTGCAACATTTAATTGTTATTATGGTCAGATGTCAATTATTGGATCCATTGGGAGACATGGATTTTGTCCAGATAATTGGTTGATGGGATAAGTGATAAGTTTTTACAAAATTAGTTGTGTATTCGGGGGATACTTCGTTGTTCAGTATGATTGAAAAGTCCAGAGAAATGGCATCCAAATACTGTCTATACTTGCTTATAAGTCAAGTCCAACTGCAAACTGCACAGACCCAGGTCTGCCATCACATAAAAGCATTGGCAGATCTGGGTCTATGCAGTTTGTTAGGAGTACTCAGTAGAACAAACAGCATAGACCATGATCTGCTGGTGCATTATGCAATGGCAGATCTGAGTCTATGTTGTTTGCAGTTGGACTTGACTTAAAAGCAAGTACATATGGTAATTGACATTATCTGTACGATAATGTACCCTTACAAAAGTTAAAGTTTTTTGTTTTGTTTCAGTATGTATCCATTAAGAATACATGTAACCCCATCTTGCCATGTTTGAAAATTTAAAAGAGAATGACTAGAGATATCTCTTAAATAAGCTCTATCATATTCCACCCCCACCCCCAATATTAATTTTTTTTACTTCAAACACAAGATCTTTGCGATAGGACATTTTGGCTCCCTTGTCTGATATGCACGAGAGATTGTGTCCCTTGCAGAAGTGTTGAAAATGAGTTGAAAATGGGTTGAAAATGAGGTAGGCTCAAATAAAAAGAAAAATATGGTTACTTTAACTACTTTTGTTCTTCAGTTGCAATTTTCTAGTATCTTTGGAATATCATGAACATAAATACAGATGCATTATAGTAAATAATTGTGTTAGGATGCTCTTTAAAAAATTATGATGCAAGTTTTGTTGTGTACAAGGTATATTATCAGTTTCTATTTTATATTGGTAGTAAATTTTCAACTGATTTTGCTTTTACAAGAGCTGTACTTTTTAGCATTTAGGTCTGTAAACTGTTTCTGAACAAAACAGTAAATTTTTTGGCTTGTTATTCTCAGGCATTTATCTACTTTAATCATTATTAAATATTGATACTTTGTATTGTTGTAAATAAACTAATTCTAAAAATGAAGGTACTTCACTGTTTTTATGATACATGTATATTTTTATCTTTTCTCACCTACATTAACTTTTAATATGATACAGGTGTCACTTTGTGTCATTAAATTACTGTTATGTATCCAAAAAGTATTGAAAGTGATTATAAATGTTGACACAAAGATGGTAGATCTCTGGAACCTGTATCAATTTTTTTTAAACTACAGTATTTATCCAATGATAATCCCATTTTTGGTGATAAGCCTCCTCATTTTGATAACATTTTAGCAAGTATTGACTAAGCATATTCTTTGTCTAATAAGCCCACCCCCTTCATTTTGACAAATTTATTAGGCTGGCCCCTTGGTCTTGTCATAGGAGAAATACATGAACAGTCTTTACAGTTTAATTTCGGTATAATCCTTACCAGGGAAAGATTTGATTCTGTGTATGAATCAAATTTTGTTTTCTGGCAACTTTGTGACAAAATCGTCACTTAATACTGAATAAGCAAATCTCATAGTGTATACATGTACCACTTTGAAGATAGGTACTTTCGGTCAAATGGTATTGATGTTGAGGAACACATTTGGATACTGGTAAGTTTAATGGTATTGATGTTGAGGCACACATTTGGATACTGGTAAGATGTTGAGGAACACATTTGGATACTGGTAAGTTTAATGGTATTGATGTTGAGGCACACATTTGGATACTGGTAAGATGTTGAGGCACACGTTTGGATACTGGTAAGTTTAATGGTATTAATGTTGAGGCACACGTTTGGATACTGGTAAGATGTTGAGGCACACATTGGGATACTGGTAAGTTTAATGGTATTGATGTTGAGGCACACATTTGGATACTGGTAAGTTTAATGGTATTGATGTTGAGGCACACATTTGGATACTGGTAAGTTTAATGGTATTGATGTTGAGGCACACATTTGGATACTGGTAAGTTTAATGGTATTGATGTTGAGGCACACATTTGGATACTGGTAAGTTTAATTCAACACCTATTATCATATCAATGCTATAATTGTTGCTATTTAGGACATAGCATTTACCATATCTACTCACTTATAAGTCGAGTTCAACTGAACTGCACAGACCCAGGTCTGCCATCGCAGGATGTGCCAGCAGATCTGGGTATATGCAGTTTGTTAGGAGTAATCAGTAGAACAAACAACATAGACTCTGATCTGCCAGCACATTATGCGACAGCAGATCAGGGTCTATGTTGTTTTAGTTTTTACTCATCTTATAAAAGAGTATACACGGTAAGTGTGTTTGCAGTTTTTATGAATGAATACCATAAGAGGTAAAGTCTTCTGTTTTTTTTCTCTTCAATTTATCTACTAAGTAAGCAATATTAATTACAAAACTTCCATTCAAAATGATGACCTTAATTACTACAATTAGTGTGATATACAGAATACAGAATTTCTGTCAATTTTCGTATGTATTATTAACAATGGTTCACACAGTTCAAGTGATAAGATGTACCATATTCAACATAATATGCATACATGACTTAATAAGAACATACCCATCTTTTGGTCAAAACTCACAAAAAACTACTGTATGTACTCACTGATAAGTCAAGTCCAACTACAAACTGCACAGACCCAGATCGCATAATGCACTGGCAGATCTGAGTATAAGCAGTTTGTTAGGTGTAATCAATAGAACAAACAACATAGACCCTGATCTGATGATGCATTATGCAACAGCAGATCAGGATCTATATTGTTTGCAGTTGGACTCGACTTATAAGCAAGTACATATCTAAGCACAAGCCTAATGGGAGGGAAGCAGCTGCAAAAATCTGCCTAGAACATTAAGAATTTTTGGGAACCTGATACCATGCATGCACGTTGTCTCGTTACCACTTAACTTTTTGAGTTAAATCAGTCTCAGAAATGGATCTTACATGTGTTTTATTGGATGAGACCATATAGGCAGTAAGAGTGAACCTCCAAAATAGAGAGCTCTTAACCAAAACAAAGGGATCTCTTCTAGTATATGCATGGGTACACTGTTTATAATCAGTGTGCACTTATCATGATAAACTTTAAGTCTGATGAAATTTTTTAAAATCTGCAATTGATGTATTATGTCGAATATGGTAGTCAGATTTTCAGTTTACCAGTACATTTAAATCAACCAGTAGTAGATCACAAATTTTACCATTTGATGTATTTTAAAATGCTCAACAAATCTTTTCTTTTTTTCAATAATATTAATAGGCACTCAGTTAGTAAATATTGGAAAAGTTCATCTAATCATATGTGGCAAACCATTGTTTAAATGGTTTATAAATATTCAACTAATTAAAAAATTTTAAATATTCAACATATTACAAATTTTTTTAATGAGGATACTTTTGTTTTCAGGGGAAACGAAGTACGATGACGATTCTTTTGATTCAGATGAAGAGAAGGAAGAAGGGAAAAAAATAAAGGGATACCCCCCTGATGATGAAGACAGGCCACATGAAAAAGTTGAAGTTCTAGAAGAGGAATCTAGTGATGAGGACAAACATCGCATGGTAAGTGTTACCATGGATACCAGAGTAGTTCAGGATTAAGAGTAGGTTTGCCTAAAAATGGCATGTAGCAAGTTGACTGTTAGGGTAAAAGAGAGAGCTTTCATGGAGTTTAATTGTTGTGAATAGCATGTCAAAATAATTAAAAAATGAAAAATATATTACCATGTAGAAAAAATAAGCCCATATTTGGGAAAATTCAAATTGTCAATTTTAGGAATGCAAAATTGTAAAAATTGGAAAATGTTACAACTTCAAAATAATTTCAGTAGGAAAAGTAATATAAAATGTAGGAGAAAAAAAATTAGTGATGAGGATCTTTGCTACTATGGAGTGTCTTTATACCTTTAAAAATGTACAATCTACTTTAGTGTGTAATTCCAGTGCCAACTGTAGCTATACAGGGTCAATTCTAGGATGTGCAATTATGGAGCTAATATCTGCACGAACTTTTGTGAGGGTCATGCTATTAAATGCAATTATTTAGAAATAATGCAATCAAAATTCTAATAACGATGAATATGGGGTTTTAGATATGGAAGATTCAAGAATATATTTGAACAGAAACCTCCATAATAACTGACCTTTAAACTGACCTTTAAACTCATGGCTAGAACCAACCACCAAATCCACAAAAATAGTGTTTATCAATTCACAATACCATCATTATACTCAAAATATCTGGACTCTTTAATTTTCTGGACACCATATATTCAAAATTAGTAACAGTTTTCAATAGTGCCTAAAATTTCTATGAATCAATTACATTTTTAAAACTCTACAAAAAAATTTAAGTTGGAAAATAAACAGAGGAGTTTTCATTTGTATTCAAAAACGATAATTATACTATATGTAATCATCGGAAGAGTTTGATGGAGAAACTAATTCCACATTGAATTTGTTTTAGTTCTCAGTTTCTTCTTATTTAATGATTGTTTTCAGTGTGTAATGTTTGATAGTAGGTTGGGGATTAAGATTGTTTTCAGTGTGTAATGTTTGATAGTAGGTTGGGGATTAAGATTGTTGTCAGTGTGTAATGTTTGATAGTAGGTTTAGGATTAAGATTATTGTCAGTGTGTAATGTTTGATAGTAGGTTGGGGATTAAGATTGTTGTCAGTGTGTAATGTTTGATAGTAGGTTGGGGATTAAGATTGTTTTCAGTGTGTAATGTTTGATAGTAGGTTGGGGATTAAGATTGTTGTCAGTGTGTAATGTTTGATAGTAGGTTGGGGATTAAGATTATTGTCAGTGTGTAATGTTTGATAGTAGGTTGGGGATTAAGATTGTTGTCAGTTTGTAATGTTTGATAGTAGGTTGGGGATTAAGATTGTTTTCAGTGTGTAATGTTTGATAATAGGTTGGGGATTAAGATTGTTGTCAGTGTGTAATGTTTGATAGTAGGTTGGGGATTAAGATTGTTGTCAGTTTGTAATGTTTGATAGTAGGTTGGGGATTAAGATCGGGGTGAATTCTTCCTACATGCTATTTATAACTTGAAAAATAAAATTCAGTTTTCAAACACTGCTCATTTCTGACAGACAAGGGCATCATAATTAGTTTAAGTAGAGAGATGCATCTATGGTGTGTGGATAGTCATAATGATACACACTACATCTTCATTAGTCATAATAGTACTTACTAGATCTTCATTAGTCATAATGGTACTTACTAGATCTTCATTAGTCATAATGATACTTAGTTCATCTTCATTAGTCATTATGGTACTTACTGGATCTTCATTAGTCATAATGGTATGTACTAGATCTTCATTAGTTACATGTATAATGGTATGTACTAGATCTTCATTAGTCATAATGGTACTTACTAGATCTTCATTAGTCATAATGGTACTTACTAGATCTTCATTAGTCATAATGGTACTTACTAGATTTTCATTAGTCATAATGATTCTTACTAGATTTTCATTAGTCATAATGATTCTTACTTGATCTTCATTAAATATTTACTTTGTTTGACTTGACAATGTTTACAGTTGTCCATTGACATTTAATCCTTAATCTAATAATTTTAAACAAAGAGTTGATGGACCATACAATAGTCACTATTTCATTTAAGATATTTAGTTGGTTCAAACTTTTCAAGTAATTCTATGCTAGATGTAGGTGGAACATAAAAGGATGAAAACTTTGTGAACATCTGATAGCAAATACATGGTGGGAACAATGTTTCCCAGTATACACGACTTGAAAGGCATTACAAGTCCTAATGAACTAGAGTTACCGGTACCTGTCATTCATTGGGTTGACACTTGCTATATTTGGCTTAGGTCGGTTGCTTTAAGTATGCAGTATGCAAGCCATGGAGCTGCCTCCTACCATATGCCGAATATACTTGCATATAATCCAATACCAACTGCAAACTGCATAGACCCAGATCTGCTGTTGCATAATGCACCGGCAGATCTGGGTCTATGCAGTTTGTAAGGACTAATCAGTAGAACAAACAACATAGACCCTGATCTGCCGGCGCATTATGCGACGACAGATCAGGGTCTATGTTGTTTGCATTTGGACCTGACTTATATGCGAGTATAGATGGTATATAGCCAAATTATACTACATGAAAAATTGACAGAGGAGAAAACTTGAAGATATCTGTGAACAAAACCAATTTTTTACCAGCATTTTTGAATGAGGAATAAATCCTTTGAATGGAAATTATGCAAATTGCAGACAAATTTAAAAAAAGAGATAGGGGTGTTTGTATACCAAAACATTTAAGTGTTCTTTATTTGCTGGCAAGGATATAATGTAACCTATTTCAGACTGATATTGAACTTGCTTGGTGCATCAGTACACAATAGATGTATTAATTATCTTGGCATGATATTTGGAAAAATGATAATTTTCATTAGCACACAACTTATCCAGACAGTGAGAAAAGTACATGTATTTGTTTTTTAACATCTGACAGATTCATATATGATGGTAATTATGTTCATTCATGACATCATTTATTTAATTAGAAATTGTCAGATTAAGTAGACTGTATTTTGAAATTTTAAGATTAAAATACTGGATAACATGTTACACAATTACATAAAAATTGGATGAATTTTATATGTGTTTATTTTTTATGAGTTAATGAACCATTTAAACATGTGTAATACATGTAAATGTTTTCATTTTTACATTTTTCAAAAGAGCTAAACGTGTAAGCTAAAGATTAGTTGAAATTAGTGGAGTGTAAAAATGACTCATTATGTGTAAAATTAAGAATTCTTAAAGAAGTAATTATTTTTTGGTAATTTTACAGATTGAAGGTTTTTCAGATGATGATGAAGATTTGCCACATCCTAAATCAAAGATCAGAGTTCCAGTTGATGCAAATGGAACAGGTATTGTATGAACTGGTAATGATGACCCAAAATCAGAGTTCCAGTTGATGCAAATGGAACAGGTATTGTATGAACTGGTAATGATGACCCAAAATCAGAGTTCCAGTTGATGCAAATGGAACAGGTATTGTATGAACTGGTAATGATGACCCAAAATCAGAGTTCCAGTTGATGCAAATGGAACAGGTATTGTATGAACTGGTAATGATGACCCAAAATCAGAGTTTCGGTTGATGTACATGCAAATGGAACAGGTATTGTATGAACCAGTAATGATGACCCAAAATCAGAGTTCCAGTTGATGTACATCCAGATACCACAGGTAATGTATAAGCTGGTAATGATGACCCAAAATCAAAGTTCCAGTTCATGTACACCCAGATACCACAGGTAATGTATAAACTGGTAATGATGTCAGAATTTCAGGATAGTTTCTTAATATTCATTTTTTCTTCATAGTGCAATCTGAGCAAATCTAGCAATATATGAACCTCAAAGTCACATTTGCAAGCATTCTAGGGAAAATGTCCTTACAAGCAAAAGTTTTTAGAATAGTACTTGGATACTGGCATATGGGGGTTTGTTTGGAGTGGCACTAGCTTAAAAAAAAGAAGCATTTGAAGGAATAAATGGATGAGTTACCTGTAGAATTCTTTTATAAGCAATTTTCTTTCTTTTGTACTAACATTTTGTTAAAAATATGTTACTAAGTCAGGAAAAAATGGTATCACTTGCAGATTCCTAGTAAATGTTGCATGGATACTGGCATTCTGCATTCTGCATTAAATTTTCTTGCTATTGTTTCGTGTACAATAAAACATTTTGGTTAACCATTTTAGTATTGTTAAAATTTATGTACCTTTCTTGACTAATTAAACAAAAATATTTTAAAAAATGTATACAAAATTCAGGATGAAAAGTTTGTAAAGTCTCTCAATTTCAAATTTGAGTTTCATGCAGGTAAAATTCTGACACATTTACAAATGTAACACACCTTCTGATTGGTTGAAACAGCAAGATCATTCTTCCTGTTATTTAGTTCAACAGATAATTTTACATGATCAGGCCTAATTATGAGGTGTACTCAAACATCAGATAGTTCTTACATGATCAGGCCTAAGTGTGTGGTGGACTCAAACATTCAATAAACATTTGATAATTCTCACATGATCATGTCTAATTGTGTGGTGTACTCAAACATCAGATAATTCTTACATGATTAGGCCTAATTGTGAGGTGTACTCAAACATCAGAATTTCACATTCTTTTTGAGTACTGGTTTTTCTTGTATAATAATTCCTTTTTTGTAGGTTTTGGCACACAGTTTTTGTTTATAGTAATTGTATAACAATCATACATGGTTTGCTTGTGTTCAAGCTTTTGCCAAAAACATTAAAGAAAGATTGTAAACCATTGGACTCAAACTCATTTCTCATTTCCTCATATTCTACAGAATGTTTTAACACAGCAAACTGTATAATCCTAATATTATAGTTTGGGCTATGTTTCAACACAGTTTTAAAAATTGTGTTCGAATAGAGAATTGTATTACTGTATATACTTGCTTATAAGTCAAGTCAAACTGCAAACAACATAGACCCTGATCTCTGCCATTGCATAATGCACCAGCAGATCAGTGTCTCTTTTGTTTGTTCTACTGATTACTCCTTACAAACTGCAAAGTCCCAGATCTGCCAGTGCATTATGTGACGACAGATCTGGATCTGTGCAGTTTGCAGTTGGACTCAACTTAAAAACAAGTATATATGGAATGTTTTAATATTTGCTGATGTATGACAGTCGCAAATTTGATATTTTATCAGCTTTGTTATCATGACACAATACAACTTAATTTGTTACAGTATATCCACCAATATACATTAACAAATAACAGTCCTGTGAAAAGTGAGACATTACCATCATTAACAAAATTTATTGTAAGAATACTTGATCTAAATTCTATAAAAAGTTGCCAGTAATAATTTGAATCAGAGGTAAGATATCATTCTCTTCATATTTATTTGTAGATACCCAACAAACTAAACGTGATAGGCAACGTCCATCTCTTTCCTCTACATCTTCAAGCTCAAGTTCATCGGGTCAGTCCACACCAAGGAAATCACCACCCCCTCATAAAGTCATTCCAGTTGAGGCAGAGGTACATGTAGCTAAGCCCATACCAAAGGAAGTGGCAAGTGTGAAAAATGATAAATGGGATGAGACCCCACGTACAGATCGAAGCACCACTACAACCACTAGTACTACCAGTAGCAGTAGCCTCACAACAGAAACTGAAACTGATGAACAAGAGAAAAAGCCTGTAGGGACTTTGCCACCTGTCTCAGAATCACCTGAGAGAAGAAGACAACCTAGCATATCAAGCTCTTCCTCCAGCAGTTCTTCATCTTCTGAAGAAAGTGAGACAGAGGTTGAGGAAGATCAGAAAAAAATAGAGGAAGTTCCAAAGGTTATCCAGAAAAAGACAATGGATTCATCAACAACTTCATTCTCTACGACTGAGACATCTGAAAGTGAAACAGAACGAGAGAAGGTACAAGGTTTTACAAAAATGCCACCCATCCCTGAAAAGTCAAAGGAAAAGGATTACTCTTCAACAACAACTACTACAGGTACTACCACCAGCACAGAGTCTTCTACTTCTGAGACTGAAACAGAGAAAGAGGATGAGAAGCTAGTCAGAAGATCTCCATCTCTTGTTGGAAAGGTGACAAAACCTTCATCTACTGAGTCTAGTAGTAGCAGTAGTTCTTCAGAGAGTGAAACTGAAGTTGAGACAGAAAGAGAGGACAAATCTAGCTCAGAAAAACCAATAATAGAACCTGCTGCCAAAGCAGCCATTGGAAAAGAGGCAAAGACCTCGTCCAGTAGTGCCAGCACTTCTATTTCAGGTAATACTACAACAAGTAGCACTGAGACAGAGACAATATCTGAGACAGAAGATGAAAAGAAGAAGGTAGAGCCTGCAAAACGGATACTGTCACCCACGCCGGAGGAAAGGAACAGATCAGCTAGTGAGTCATCCAGCAGTGAGTCTGAAACAGAAACTACTGAAACTGAGGATGATAACAAGAAAAAGTTAGATCCAGTAAAACCAAGACTGTCACCCACACCTGAGGAAACAAAAAAATCAGATAGTGAGTCATCCAGCAGTGACTCTGAGACAGAAACAACAGAGACAGAAACTACTGAAACTGAGGATGATAAAAAGATAAAGGTAGACCCAGTAAAACCAAGACTGTCACCCACACCTGAGGAAAGGAAGAGATCAGATAGTGTGTCATCCAGCAGTGACTCTGAGACAGAAACAACAGAGACAGAAACTACTGAAACTGAGGATGATAAAAAGATAAAGGTAGACCCAATGAAACCAAGACTGTCACCCACACCTGAGGAAAGGAAGAGATCAGATAGTGAGTCATCCAACAGTGAATCTGAGACAGAAACAACAGAGACAGAAACTACTGAAACAGAAGATGATAAGAAGAAAAGGTTTGAGCCAGTAAAACCAAGACTGCCACCCACACCTGAGGAAAGGAAGAGATCAGATAGTGAGTCATCCAGCAGTGACTCTGAGACAGAAACAACAGAGACAGAAACTACTGAAACGGAAGATGATAAGAAGAAAAGGTTTGAGCTGGTAAAACCACAACTGCCACCCACACCTGAGGAAAGGAAGAGATCAGATAGTGAGTCATCCAGCAGTGACTCTGAGACAGAAACAACAGAGACAGAAACTACTGAAACAGAAGATGATAAGAAGAAAAAGTTTGAGCTGGTAAAACCAAGACTGCCACCCACACCTGAAGAGAAGAAAAAATATTCCAGCTCATCTAGCAGTGAATCTGAAACAGAGACTACAACAGAGACAGAAACTGAAGATGAGAAGAAAAGAAAACTAGGGTTAGCCAAACCAAGACTATCACCAACTCCAGAGGAAAAAAAGAAGTCGTCTCATGGTTCATCCAGCAGTGAGTCTGGAAGTGAGACAGAGACAGTTACAGAGACAGATACTGAGAGAAAGAAGAGAGGGCCTACACCAGTCACTGGCCAGGAACCACCTAAACCTGTTGTTACAGAAGCCTCTAAAGGTATGGATAACTTTTTAAAAGTCAGAAAAGGAAGTCAGTTTATTACATAAGTTTAAACTCTAGATATGAATGTCTGGACTCCACCTCCACCTTCACAAAATTTCCTTAGTATGGGTAAAGCCACAAGGTAAGTCCTCACCTCATGTACCCAAGTAGTTTATTTTCAACCATTTTATCCATCTTAAAAAAAGAAAATCATCCTTACTTTGAGACCACTGTTTCATCATGGAATGGGTGGCATTAAGTCGATGACCTCATGAAATGGTCACTCCTGTTCATGTGTTTCTATTTTGTGTTAAGAATCAAGCAATATTCTTTTCGAATGAAATGTAATTAGGACCAAATTGAAGAAAATAATCTGACTTGTGGTAAGCAAAGTTTGACAGTTTGATTGAGGGAGAATAAAATTCACCAGTCAGAAATGTGATGGATTTTTAAAAAAACATTGGTAAAAATTCAATTGGTACATAAAACAAGGTGATTGGATGAAAGTTACTGCAAGCAATCTGATTTAATAAAGGTTATCATTAGGTAGCAGTATGATTGGATGAAATTTACAGGTAGCAATATGATTGGATGAAACTTACAGGTAGCAATATGATTGGATGAAAATTATGTCTTTCCATCTGATTATTTTGTCAAGCAGTCCCATATAGAAGTTGAATCTGATCAGGCCCCAATTTCACCAGCATAAGTCTTAAATTTAAGTCTAGCTTGAAGACATTTGATTGGTCAGTTTTAAGTCAGACTGAAATTTCAATCATTGGATTCTAAACTTAAATTTAAGTCTAGTCTCAAGTTCTGTGAGTGAAATTCAGACCTTGTCCAAGAATAAAAATAAAATCTCTAACTCAGAATAAGACTCGACTAAAAATTATAGTCTGGCTCAAATCACCAACCAGTTAGCAGACGTAATAATTTGAATTAGGTCTTAGTTTGGTTTTGAGAATTATCTGTCAACAGTAATTTTTGGGACTACTCTAAATTTTCTGTAAACAGTAATCTTTGAGACAGTACTTTAACTTGCATGTAAACAGTAATCTTTGAGACAGTACTCTAACTTGCATGTAAACAGTAATCTTTGGAACAGTACTCCAACTTGCATGTAAACAATAATCTTTGAGACAGTACTCTAAATTTTCTGTAAACAGTAATCTTTGAGACAGTACTTTAACTTGCATGTAGACAGTAATCTTTGAGACAGTACTCTAACTTGCATGTAAAAAGTGATCTTTGAGACAGTACTCTAACTTGCATGTAAAAAGTGATCTTTGGGACTACTCTAACTTGCATGTAAACAGTAATCTTTGGGACAGTACTCTAACTTGCATGTAAAAAGTGATCTTTGGGACAGTACTCTAAATTTTCTGTAAACAGTAATCTTTGAGACAGTACTCTAACTTGCATGTAAAAAGTGATCTTTGGGACAGTACTCTAAATTTTCTGTAAACAGTAATCTTTGAGACAGTACTCTAACTTGCATGTAAAAAGTGATCTTTGGGACAGTACTCTAAATTTTCTGTAAACAGTAATCTTTGAGACAGTACTCTAACTTGCATGTAAACAGTAATCTTCAAGACAGTGCTCTAACTTGCATGTAAAAAGGGATCTTTGAGACAGTACTCTAACTTGCATGTAAAAAGGGATCTTTGGGACTACTCTAACTCTCATATAAAAAGTGATCTTTGGGACAGTACTCTAAATTTTCTGTAAACAGTAATCTTTGAGACAGTACTCTAACTTGCATGTAAACAGTAATATTTGAGACAGTACTCCAACTTGCATGTAAACAGTAATCTTTGAGACAGTACTCTAACTTGCATGTAAAAAGTGATCTTTGAGACAGTACTCTAACTTGCATGTAAAAAGTGATCTTTGGAACAGTACTCTAAATTTTCTGTAAACAGTAATCTTTGAGACAGTACTCTAACTTGCATGTAAACAGTAATCTTTGAGACAGTACTCTAACTTGCATGTAAAAAGTGATCTTTGAGACAGTATTCTAACTTGCATGTAAACAGTAATCTTTGAGACAGTACTCTAACTTGAATGTAAACAGTAATCTTTGAGACAGTACTCTAAATTGCATGTAAACAGTGATCTTTGGGACAGTACTCTAACTTGCATATAAAAAGTGATCTTTGGGACAGTACTGTAGATTTTCAGTAAAAAAAAGATTTGGGACAGTACTATAAATTTTCTGCAAATAGTAATCTTCAGGATAGTAATCAAAATTTTCTGTAAAAAGTAATCTTCATGTCATAACTCTACATTTTATAAATTTACTCTCAAAAATCAGACCGCTTACAAGGAATGAAATAATACCAGTTTTGTTAAGTTTCACATAGTTAGGCAATAGAACTTATTTATAAAGGACAGGTAAGAAAGAGGCTGTTAAGAAAGGTAATCTGTTAATAAAGATGAATAAATAGCAGTGGTAGCTTGCTCATATTTCCAGATCAGCTTCCATATCATGAGGATCTTAGGGAAATGATACGTATTAACCCAGTTCTTATTTTCTGCCCATCAATCTGGCCGTATATATATATATATATATATATATATATATATATATATATATATATATATATATATATATATATATATATATGTGTGTTCACTAAATAAAATAATACTGAATAATAAGGGAATGTTACCAGTTCTGTACTTATTCTTCTAGCCAAGAAATCTTCCTCGTCTGGCAGTGAGGACAGCAGTGAGGACAGCTCTAGTTCTGAATCTGAATCTGATACAGAAACTGCTTCAGAGAGAGATGTGAAAAAGAAACCAGTCTCAGGTATGTCAGAGTTATCTCTCATGGCAAAGTATATTGTAGAGGTTTTTTTTTTTAGATAGTTATAGGTTGTTTTATGCTTATTAGTTAATATGAAGAGAGAATTTTCAATATTATCTATTATGGCTTGATTTACAATAGGTTTCATTTGTCAGCACGCATGACATTGGTGTTAGAAAATTTGCCAATAAAATCCCAGAGCACACAACACTCAAGTTCATACTTCTCATTCAGTGAGGATTGATTGATTGAGTCATTGATTGGTGTTTCATGACACATCAGTGCATAAAAGACTGTCTTGTGGCAAGGCATTGCGTGTAAAGCACCTCATTCAATGACCTGAACTGCTCTGGGCAGGATTCCACCTTGCAACCTAGCGGCTGTGAGTATGGCACACTAACCATTGAGCCATTATTGCTCCTTATGGTCATGAATGCAGTGAGTAATGTGCACTGTTGTTGAGGAATACATTTCCTTTAATGTCATTAGCAGTATTATTACATTATAGTGTTGAATTTGTGTTTGCTGTGTTGACCAATCAAATTTAGTGTCCCTAGACTTCCATGACAATAGCTATTTTAGACTTGAAAGTATTTCAAAGTCTAGTGGCAGATTTTTAAGTATTTTGAAAAGTTGGGTCTGAACTGATTATTGGACTTAATCTTCAGTAAATTTATTAAATGTTTAAAAAGTTGGGGATGGCCTTCTTATCAAGCTATGGTCTATGATAGGAGAATCACAATATCTTGGTTAGATTTGTATGTTTTTGTTAGAATGGTGTTAATATGATAGTAAAAAAACAAATTACCTCAGTAGTCTTTTGCCAGTTATTTTGAAGGAAAACCTACTGCTTGTTACAATGGGTAAGACTGGACACTTAATTTAATATTTTAGCATTTTTTCGACCTGACTGGATACTTAATTTAATATTTTAGCATTTGTTCTATTAGACTGGATACTTAATTACATGTTTTAGCATTTGTTCTATCTAAAATAACTTCCTAAGATTATTCTGTGGCTAAGATGTTTGAAAACTTAATCATTCAATTTTTATTGATTGAATGATCATGCACTTTATAAATGTTAGTGTGTCAAAAAATGCTTTTGATCAAGTATAGAAACGTTGTCTACTGTCATTAATTAGGCTTTCTTGAAGCTGAGTATTGCATAGTCATAGAAAGTCTTAATCAAGTCATAGAAAGTCATAATCAACAAAAGTCTTAATCAGAGTCATAGAAAGTCTTATACATTTTTCTGATCAGACAGGTTATTCATAGCCTCAGTCAACCAGACTCTTGCATGGTTTTGTGAGATCTTCACCATATAAGGGTCTGATTAAATGCTTGATTGAACACTATTACTGTTAGAAATAGCTTCGATAAAACTTTGTAGAAGACATCTTACCCTAGCTCAGACTTTTTCTGTAATATTTTTTTGCAATCATTCATGCCAAATTATATAGAAACCTTCAGACAATATAAATGAGAACAGATCCTCAGCCTTTGCAGGAGGTGTGTTTCAGTCAGCTACTGAAAATGTCAATGTGTACATAAAACGTGATGTCATCTCATCATCACAGTGATGTTTTTACCCAACCCTTTTGTGACAGAGATCACACACAGCCAAGTGAGTGTCTGGTTGACAAAGACTAGGTTATTCAGAAAGTTAAAATGATCACGTCTAAGAAAACTTGTGATTAATCAAAATGTTACTTTCAAATTTTCCACAGTAAAGCAATTTCAGTCGATCTTACGGAAGAAATTCAAATTTGACCAAATAAACAAAACAAAAAGACTGTAAATAAAATGGAGATTTTGATTGGATGGACAAGATGTGGATCAGATTTCGATTGGATGGACAATGTGAATCAGTTGTTTTTTTTATAAGTCAAAAAGGTGCCAAAAATAGACTGCTGTTCCAATAAAAAAATATTTAACAGTATATGTAATGTGGAATTCCCAATTTTCCGAATTGTATACATTTGCTCCAGGAAATTATGTTCCCAACTGGTCTTGTTCTTTCCCAAAGTGATGAACCTAGACCCCCAATTGGTCTCATTCTTTCAGAAAATGATTGACCTCAACCTCCAGTTGGCCTTATTCTTTTGCAAAATAATGGACCTCAATGCCCAGTTGGTCTTATTCATTCTCAAAATGATGGACCTAGACCACCAGTTGGTCTTAATCATTCCCAAAATGATGAACCTAGACCCCAGTTGGTCTTAATCATTCCCAAAATGATGGACCTAGACCCCCAGTTGGTCTTAATCATTCCCATAATGATGGACCTAGACCCCCAGTTGGTCTTAATCATTCCCAAAGTGATGAACCTAGACCCCCAGTTGGTCTTAATCATTCCCAAAATGATGGACCTAGACCCCAATTGGTCTTAATCATTCCCAAAATGATGGACCTAGACCCCAGTTGGTCTTAATCATTCCCAAAATGATGGACCTAGACCCCAATTGGTCTGAATCATTCCCAAAAATAATGGACCTAGACCACCAGTTGGTCTTAATCATTCCCAAAATGATGGACCTAGACCCCCAGTTGGTCTTAATCATTCCCAAAATAATGGACCTAGACCCCCAGTTGGTCTTAATCATTCCCAAAATGATGGACCTAGACCCCCAGTTGGTCTTATTCTTTCAGAAAATGATGGACCTCAACCTCCAGTTGGCCTTATTCTTTCAGAAAATGATGGACCTCAACCTCCAGTTGGCCTTATTCTTTTGCAAAATAATGGACCTCAATGCCCAGTTGGTCTTATTCATTCCCAAAATGATGGACCTAGACCACCAATTGGTCTTAATCATTCCCAAAATGATGGACCTAGACCCCAGTTGGTCTTAATCATTCCCAAAATGATGGACCTAGACCCCAATTGGTCTTAATCATTCCCAAAAATAATGGACCTAGACCACCAGTTGGTCTTAATCATTCCCAAAATGATGGACCTAGACCCCCAGTTGGTCTTAATCATTCCCAAAATAATGGACCTAGACCCCCAGTTGGTCTTAATCATTCCCAAAATAATGGACCTAGACCCCCAGTTGGTCTTAATCATTCCCAAAATGATGGACCTAGACCCCCAGTTGGTCTTAATCATTCCCAAAATGATGGACCTAGACCCCCAGTTGGTCTTAATCATTCCCAAAATGATGGACCTAGACCCCAATTGGTCTGAATCATTCCCAAAATGATAGACCTAGACCCCCAGTTGGTCTTAATCATTCCCAAAATGATGGCCCTAGACCCCAATTGGTCTTAATCATTCCCAAAATGATGGACCTAGACCCCAATTGGTCTGAATCATTCCCAAAATAATAGACCTAGACCACCAATTGGTCTTAATCATTCCCAAAATAATGGACCTAGACCCCCAGTTGGTCTTAATCATTCCCAAAATGATGAACCTAGACCCCAGTTGGCCTTAATCATTCCCAAAATGATGGACCTAGACCACCAGTTGGTCTTAATCATTCCCAAAATGATAGACCTAGACCCCAATTGGTCTTAATCATTCCCAAAATGATAGACCTAGACCCCCAGTTGGTCTTAATCATTCCCAAAATGATGGACCTAGACCACCAATTGGTCTTAATCATTCCCAAAATGATGGACCTAGACCCCAATTGGTCTGAATCATTCCCAAAATAATAGACCTAGACCCCCAGTTGGTCTTAATCATTACCAAAATGATGGACCTAGACCCCAATTGGTCTGAATCATTCCCAAAATAATAGACCTAGACCCCCAATTGGTCTTAATCATTCCCAAAATGATGGACCTAGACCCCCAGTTGGTCTTAATCATTCCCAAAATGATGGACCTAGACCCCCAGTTGGTCTTATTCTTTCAAAAAATTATGAATCTAGACCCCAGTTGGTCCCATTTGTTTCTCAAAATGATAGACCTAGACCCCAAGTTGGTTTTATTCTTTCCCATAATGATGAACCTGACCCCATTTGGTCTTATTCTTTCCCAAAATGATGGACCTAGACCCCCAAAAGGTCTTATTGTTTTGCAAAGTGATGGACATAGATCTCCAATTGGTTTCATTCTTTCTCAAACTGATGGACCTGTACCCCATTCCCAGTCTAGAAAAATCCCTGCTCATGCAGGCATGACCTTTGATTCAGCTGTTTGAGATCCACCATGTAGTTTGTGTGTTTAATGCCATTTTTTAGTGTATGATAGGCTATACATGGTGGCTAGTATAATTGGTGGAGGGTCCACACAGAACCTGGGAAGACTTCAGGAAGGACCACCGACCCACGGGAAGCTACTGGCAAGCTTTCTCACATACCCACATTGGCTGACCCGAGACTCAAACCCATGTGGACAGAGGTGAGATGTGAGTGATCTGTAAAGGCAAGGGCCTTAGACCACTTGACCGCCCGTGGCCCCTCCACCATGTAGTAAACAACTGTATGTTTTCTAGAAGTTGTGATTTTCAGGTATGAATTGGCCACCTATAATTTTTTTTTACAGAGTAAAATTTGCTATGTTTTATATTGGAAACCTATGAATATGTTGCAGAATCTAAATTTCATGGTGAGTTATTCATGTAAAACTATGGTTTCCAAGGGGATGTAAAAAAACCAGCTGTAAGGTCGTCGGATTGACTCTATTGGATTTGTGATTCACTTGAGATTCATCATAGCAATAAGATGGCATGGCTTAAGAAATCACAATTTCTGGAAGACAAACATACAGCAGTGTTACTATACACTGAGATCCACTACCCTGTATTAGATCTAGTACACTGGGATCCTTGCAAAGTAGACTGGTAATGCTTTAATCTGATTGTGATAACAGTTTGTGTCAGTTTTATTGGACTAGACTGTGTTCACTGACCAAAATTGTATCATTTTAGGGCTCGTTTATTTTAGATATAGAAGCTTAGTATCTTTAATCCAAAAAGGAAATTCAGATATCAGACTCCTACACAGTAGTTTTCCTGTAACAAGTCCAAGAGGTCTACTCTTAAATTTCTTAAAAAGTGGCAGATGCAAAATTTGCCAACGAGTTGGTAAGAGTGGTAGATGGGCTTATCATTAACCATGGGTGGCTTATCATTAGAGTATTACAATATTTATTAGTCCATCGAATGTTGTACAGCCAGTAGAGGTAAGTAGAAAAGTTGTACAATTACACAGACACTGAATTTCTTGTAAAACATGTACAATATATACTCGCATATAAGTCGAGTCCAACTGCAAACTGCACAGACACAGATCTTCCCGGGCATAATGCACCAGCAGATCTGGGTCTATGCAGTTAGGAGTCATCAGTAGAACAAACAACGTGGACCCTAATCTGCTGGCAAATTATGTGACGGCCTATCAGGGTCTATGTTGTTGCAGCTTGACTTGACTTATAAGCGAGTATATACCGTAATTGACCATCTGATGAGCATTAATCTCAATTTATATCCTCAAAAAAACCCCAAAAAAACATTATTCTATACTGAAGTTAAACCCAAATACATGTACTTTTTTATTTGACTTGATTTATTTATTCATTAATTTATTTATTTAAATTCTTATTGTTTTTCTTTTGCTTCAGGGCAGGGCAGTCAGGAACCATATTGACCAAGAAGTTCCAACTATTCCCCTGATTAATAACAATCATAGTTCTCAAAACTACTTCTTCTTTCATGTCTATTAGCAGCAATATATTCAAAATTAGAAATATTTCAGAAAACAATGAATTAAATATAGTTTGCAATATCAAATCAACTTAGAATCATTGAAAAAGATTATTTTCCAGTTTTTTTAAAAAATAGTTTCATTAGTAAATTTGCTGGTGTCTAACAGTGTAGACCCATGTTTGTTGTTGCATTGTGCTAGCAGATCATGGTTGACACTGTTTGCTTTATTACTTATATCATGTAATTAGTAAAAGCCTTAATCTACCTGCAGATTATGAACAGGTAGACATTACTCTACATTATTTATAGCTTGGTGGACAGCATACAAAGTTGTATAGTACCCTTAACATTTGAAGTTATTAATGTAACAAAAAATTGATTTTGTTCAGTACTCAGTACATGTATATTGCAAAATTGTTTTAAATTACATGTTACTAATGTATTACTATTGTAAGTAATTTATGTACTGTATACACTCACTTATAAGTCCGCTCCAAGTGTAAACTGCATATACCCAGATCTGCCATTACATAATGTGCTGGCAGATCAGGGTCTATGCAGTTTATTAGGAGTAATCAGTAGAACAAACAACATAGACTCAGATCTGCAGATGCATTATGCAACAGCAGATTAGGGTCTATGTTGTGAACAGTTGGACCTGATTTTTTGACCTGATTTATAAGTGAGTATATATGCTACCAGTTGTCCTGTGAATGAATGTATTGCTGTTATAAGGATAGGTGCTCTAGTAAATTTCTTTGTTGCTTAGCACCATCTGTAGTTGATTGTGATTGATCCCAGACTTTTTGCTAGTATTCTCCATCTATACATTATTTTTATACATCCACATCATTTGGTAAACTTAAAATTTGATTTAGTTCTTTATATAGCAAGAACAAATCCTATTAATAAATACATTTTTATTCAATATGATACTTCTCTCTGCTTTCTTACTTTTTTTTATCAACTTTGGAAAGATTTATAAATAACCTCTAATACATTGTTAAACAGCTACGGTATATTTGTCTGTCTCTATTATTACAGGATTTCATCTTTTTATCAGATGGTTTTATTTTGGTCTCAGTTATCAAATTATCAATGATGTAACTTGCATAAATGATACCTATCTGTCTCATGCACAGCTTAGTGGTGCCTCTGTTGATATTTACACCTTTATTTTTTCCTATCTGACTTTTCCTGCCTACACCTTTGTTGTGAGTAGTGTCATTTTCATGAACAGCTTTGAACATGTTTTTGCTTCTTTCATGATGGTTGGGGTAAACATATGACTGCATTTTAAAAAATATGTATGTATGTAGTAGCATTTTACATCACTCAGCACAATAATGGCTATATGGTCCCAAAAGATGGTAAATTTAGTCAATTTTTATTTAAACTTCATCATACTCTTTGATAATAATAATAATAATAATAATAATAATAATAATAATAAAATGCCAGAAATAAAATGATTTTTTGTATATTTTAGCAATAATTTCATCATTCATTTAATTGATTAAAGTGATGGAAATACACTCTGATATTATTATTACAAATTACTGAATATATTGAATGTCTTAATTTGGATACCAACATGCTTATGTTTAAAATACTTTGTCATTATGAAATAGTCATATAGATTCCATGTTATTCATTACATTGAGAAAATCCTATATATTTATTTCATCCTTACTGTGTTTTCAAAGCTGCTTGACACAGTATAGATAATTGGTAGTTAATTATTCAGTTTATCTTTCAAAAAGCATTTACCAAAATTTGAATTGTTTTTTAAATCTTGAAGATATCAAAAACAAAGTATGTTATCAAAATTTCCAAGAAAGCATTTCATGTTTTTTGAGAGCAAGGTTTATTTCTTACAAATATTACATTTTATATGATCGAAACTTAAATATTTTTGGACAAATTTGAAATGAAAATCTATATAAATTTGAAATAAAAATCTATATAATTATGTTGTTATACCATTATATTAAAATAAAATCAGTGTTATTTCAACCTATTCTTAATTGAATATTGCCACCGATTGCTGGCCATTGGCAAACCTTTTATTTCTTGTTTCAGACACTTTTATTTTACTTTTAACAGCAGAAATAAATTAACAACATATATGGGAAAACATGCCCTTTTTCTTGCCTTTAGACTAATAATCTTTTCAGCAAACTCTTTTTTCACTGTTTTAGGTAGATACATTTTCAAAATGAAAAGCACCTGCATCACAATTTTTCAATCTGTTTCGCAATCACTTTAATACATTTTTTTCACCTGGACTTATCACCAAGCCAGTCTTTACTCTTTTACTATGAAATATTAAACTACAGCAACATGCATCCTATAAAAAACAAAAGCACTTCATTTTATTTGTCCCATGTCATCTTGAAAACCTTGTGCATTCCTACTGCCTGCCTGGTTGCCTGGTAACTTGAGTAAATTCTTTTCAATGGATGGTATATAAATGGACACTGTCCTCACAAAAGGTACATGGAATTTATAATTGATGCATGTATTTCTCCTATGATAAACCCAGATGGCTATCTTGTAAATTTCGGCTGGGGTGGGGGTGGGGGGTGGGGAGGCAGATTAATGCCAGAATAAGTTTTCTGAATTTAAAGTTTGCTAAAAAAAAGAGATTAAATAGGAAATAGGAATTTCATTATGCTTGGACTTATTATAGGAGAAGTACAGTATACTTATCCTGTGTCTGTTCAAAATATGCACTTGTTTTCTCATGGTAAATTTTTTTATTTGAGTTTAATTCAAGTCTTGACAATTAATAAGTTAAATTTCTAAAAATGTTGCACTTCATTTGAATTTGTAGTATAGTACTCTCTTACTATAATCATATTGATAGGAGTCATAAAAGTGTATTGATAGGACTCATAAAAGTGTATTGATAGGAGTCATAAAAGTGTATTGATAGGAGCCATAAAAGTGTATTGATAGGAGTCATAAAAGTGTACTGCCTTTTAGGTGAGGTCACCTTGCACTGAGGTATTGCATATACAGTATTACAAATAATGAAAGGGAAGCCATGACTATGTACCATCAGGTGGTACATAATTACCAAACCCACCTTATAAAGAGACTGCATTATACTGAATTACCTTATAGTGAGGGAGTATGGTATTTGTAACAGCTTTTGCACACCTGTAATGTTCAATCAGAGCTTACTGTATATACTCACATATAACCAGGCTCAAAATGCAAACAACATAGATCCTGATCCGCCATTGCATAATGTGCCGGCAGATCAGGGTCTATGTTGTTTGTGCTACTGATTAGTCCTTACAAACTGCAGAGACCCAGATCTGCCAGTACATTATGCGATGGCAAATCTTGGTCTGTGCAGTTTGCAGTTGGTATTGGATTATACGCAAGTATATATGGTACATGTTTGACCAAGGCCTTTATATATCACATTTATATATCACACTAGTTTTCAGAAACTCAGTTTCTAAAAGTTTTATTTCAAATCAGTAAGTCTTGCAGAATATATATAACAGATTATTAAAATGGAAAATCTTTATTTGAAACTTTAAATTGCACAAAGATTGTTAAAAAAGTAAATCTTTATTAGAAACTTCAAATTGCACAATGATTTGAATTGAAATGAGATAATTTTAATTCTTCTACCTTTACTCACAGACAGTGAAAGTGATGGAGAGATTATGTATGGAGGTAATTTTAAATATATATTGTTTTTTTTCTTTCCAAGACTTCAATTTATTATCTGAATCTGAATTTTTTTTCATAATGGTTCTTGAAGAATTTTTTTAAATTTTCTATCAGCTTCATGTTAGTCATTGTAAGTATTGTATAAAGGTGCAGAGGAAAAGTGGGGGTATGTTTTATAGTAATAATAATAATAATAATAACAATAATAATAATAATAATAACAATAATGCTTTATTTTGTAGAAGGTAACTCAATTAATACAAAACTATTCTCCCATGAGGCTTACTGTACAATCTACTTATGTACAGTATATACATTATTTAAAACAAGTTGATAGAAAATAGTACATCCATCAGAGTCTTTTCTTTCCTCAACTCCAAAATATTGCTTGTTAAAAAGATAGATAGGTTGTTTGATAAATAGATACTTAGATCCTTCCTTCGTAACTTCCTTACTATATTTTAAGGAAGTTACTAATCTGCATACTAATGTACTTACATATTTATTTACCTAAACATTCTGTCCCCCACAAAAGGGTATTTGTTGCCCTAGGCGAACCTTCAGCCTTGCGCACCCCCCCCCCCAATTAACTTTTGAAAATGAATATTGTACATTTATTCTTTTCTTCTGTTTTTCTCTTTCTATTTTCAGATGCTTATTATCTATTTTATGCTTTTTCTCTTTCTTTTTTTATTCATTCAGTTTTTTGCCACTCCCCTCCCCCCAAAAAAGAATTTTGCCGCCCTAGGTGACCGCCTAGTTTTCCTAGTGGTTAAACCAGCCCTGCCTAAACTTGCATTAACTTTGAAGTTAATTAATAGTCTTGAAGATGAAATGAAACAGATAGGTTACTTCAGGCCATCTAATTCACAAATGTGATGCTATCTGAACAGTTTCTAGCTCTACTGGTCATAGACCAGGAGAGCTTATGGGATGGCCTGTTGTCCTTCTGTTAGCACAAGGTTGTTTTTTCTACTCTTCCTATTCTAATTGGAGGATTGCCAAAAGAAAACTTTCCACACACATGCTCATCCCATGGTTTAGTTGCTCTTAAATAAACAATGGTGCTGCTCAGACTTCCATTATAGCCACCACAGTGACCCTCTTGGAAATCATGTTATTGCTTCTCCTCCTGAATAGATGATCATATCAACATAAGATTTTCACTTAAAGACTTCTTATGATGTCTAGTTTGTCCTAAATAAAAATGATTTCGATCTGACATCCAATATGGCCACCACAGCAGCCATCTTAAAAGTCTTGTTATCACCACTCATCCTGAATGGAAAGTTGTATTAACATGGATTTTCACCAGAAGGCTTCTTATGATGTCTAGTTGATCCTAAATGAAAATGGTGCTGTACGCACATCCTATATGGCCACCACAGTGGCCATCTTGAAAATCTTGTTATTATTACTCCTCCTGAACAGAAAGTCCTATTGACATTGGATTTTCATTAGAAGTCTTCTACTGATATGGGGTTTTCACTAAAGGACTTGTGATGTCTAGTTGGTCCTAAATGAAAATGGTGCTGATCTGATGTCCAATATGGTTGCCACAGCAGCCATCTTGAAAATATTGTGATCACTACACCTCCTCAATGAAAAAACATATTGACATGGAGTTTTCACAAAATATTTTTATGATGTCTAGTTGATTTTAAATGAAAATGGTGTCACTAGCTCACCCAAGATTGAAAATCTTGTTATTGCTGCTGCCCCTGAATGGAAAGTCATACTGACATGGAGTTTTCACCAGAGGACATCTTATGATGTCTAGTTGGCCCTAAATGAAAATGGTGCTTCTCACACATCCAGTATGAAAACCACAGTGGCCATCTTGAAAATCTTTTTATCACTATTCCTGCTGGAAGAAAGGTCATATCAACATAGAGTTTTCAGAAAAAAACTACATATGATATCTAGTTGGTCCTAAATGAAAATGGTGCTAATCTGACATCCAATATGTCCACAGTGGCTAATTTAAAAATCTTCTTATCGCTGAAGAATATCAGAGATGGTTTCAAAATTCAGCAGTTAAAAGGAAGAAATGGTCTTATCTTGAATTCCTGGAATTCTTTTTGGCCAGTAGAGCATCAGTCCCTTTGAGGGACTCTTGTTTTTATGTGTACTGTACTCTCCGGTGGATGAGTTTTGGCATGTGGATGATGAGTTTGAAAGTTGGCTGTGCCAAAACAACAAGCCCACCTAAGATATCAGGCAGAATACATGCAATAATTATTTTATTATATACTCTAGTGTATCATTAGCATAAGTTACCAGATTTCATAACATTAATATTAGGAAAATTACAGATATTTAAATAATAGTGCCCTTTTTATTCTTTACTAAACATGTGATTCGTACAACCTTGACAAGTCCTTGAATTTTAAGTGTTGCCTTGAAAACTCCTTGAATTTTGAAACGTTGCTTTTATCCTTGAAAACTGACCTTGAATTTGTTGAAAATCTCCTAGAGTTTTTTCCCAAACTCCTTGAATTTATCTGAGGGAATAAATATTAAAACTGAATAAAATATATAACTTTTGAAATTTTGAATTTTTGTTGTATATTTTTCAAAAAGAATGAATAAATAAACAAGATAAATAAAATTGGATAAAATTGGGTGGATCAAATGACACGTGACAAGGGTAGTAACAGACAGGGTAGTGCCTGTTTGGTGTAGTGGAGCACTAATTATTTTTTTAAAACTTCTTTTCTACTTTTTGTTCCCATATATGCAGTGATAAACAAAGTAACATGTGGAGAAAGTTCAATTTCCATAAGAAATACTCCTTGAAAACTTTTAGAAGTCCTTGAAAACTCCTGGAAAGTCCTTGAAAAACAACTCTCTTAGACTGTATGAACCTTGAAACTTCATTCATAATTTTACTCGTGATGCACATGAATATATTAGGCAAATTAGATTATGTCATAATGTGCATCCTTATCAATGACATATACTGCTTGACAATTACCCCTGTGTTAAGTCTATGGGGCTATCAATGACATATACTGCTTGACAATTACCCCTGTGTTAAGTCTATGGGGCTATCAATGACATATACTGCTTGACAATTACCCCTGTGTTAAGTCTGTGGGGCTATCAATGACATGTACTGCTTGACAATTACCCCTGTGTTAAGTCTGTGGGGCTATCAATGACATGTACTGCTTGACAATTACCCCTGTGTTAAGTCTGTGGGGCTATCAATGACATGTACTGCTTGACAATTACCCCTGTGTTAAGTCTGTGGGGCTATCAATGACATATACTGCTTGACAATTACCCCTGTGTTAAGTCTGTGGGGCTATCAATGACATATACTGTTTGACAATTACCCCTGTGTTAAGTCTGTGGGGCTATCAATGACATGTACTGTTTGACAATTACCCCTGTGTTAAGTCTATGGGGCTATCAATGACATGTACTGTTTGACAATTACCCCTGTGTTAAGTCTGTGGGGCAAAATAGAGTAATACTAATCTTGTATTCTATGCATCTTACAATGATCTAGAAAACATCATGTTTGTCTCACTGAAATATTTCACAACACACTTACAGTAAGACATTAATTATCCAAAAATTCATTAAGAAACAAGGGTTCTTTAAGATATAGCCAGGTTTTATATATATCATATGCAAACTACAGTACTCCCTCATTATAAAGCACCTCAATATAATGTAGTCCCTTTATAAGGCATATATGTTTATGGATTTGATTTCATTATTAATATTAATATTATGTATAAAATATCTCAATATAATGTAGTCCCTTTATAAGGCATATATGTTTATGGATTTGATTTCATTATTAATAGTAATATTATGTATAAAATATCTCAATATAATGTAGTCCCTTTATAAGGCATATATGTTTATGGATTTGATTTCATTATTAATAGTAATATTATGTATAAAATATCTCAATATAATGTAGTCCCTTTATAAGTCAGATATGGTCATGGATTTGATTTCATTATTGATTGTAATATTATGTATAAAATATCTCAATATAAGGCAACCTCACTTATCAGGTGGTCTACATTTATGGCTTCCTTGAATAGTGTTATTCTGTGGGAGTACTGCCATTAAAAATTCTGAATAAACTCAACATGTGAATTATGACTGTAACAGTAATACTTGGATAACTAAGACATGAATCACTCAGATAATCAGCATCACTTGCAGGATTTTGCTTGGTTCTACCGTCAAGCATTTGTTTTTCAGCGACCTTGAAAAACTTAAAATGACTAAAAACTGGAACAAAACAGCATTTGGAATTTTCAGAGTTATGCTGTACAAAATATCACCCAATTCATGATGTCACATTAGACTACAGTAAAAGTCAATAAACAGAAATCAGATCATCAAGACTAGACTGTGTATGAGTTGCCTGGATAATTAATGATGCATGTACTGTACTCACTCTCTATCTCTCTTTGTCTCTGTGTGCATGTGTGTGTGTGTGTATATATATATATATATATATATATATATAGAGAGAGAGAGAGAGAGAGAGAGAGAGAGAGAGAGATAGAGAGAGAGAGAGAATTACAAATATACACCGACAGAGCAGAAAGTGCTATCCCAGGATCCTACAGGAGAATGCTTGACAATATTAGCAGAATTTTTAAATATGAATAAATAACATTATTATACAGATTAGAGAATTTTAATTCATACTCTATGGAGATTTGAACCCAGATCTGCAGGTTACAGCACCCATCGCCTTGCCTGCAAGCACCAACCCCTATACCATCTTGACCAATGACACATCACTAAAAAATGATGCTACAAAGTCGGTGATATAGGCATTTGTGCGCAACAGTCATACCCGCATGTCGACCCAGTAATTAATTCTCATCTAAGGAGACAGTCCATCTGGATTCCTACAACAGAAATCAAGGCATATAGAAGTTATGATACGTAATCAGTGTTTTATCATGTTAAATTTTAAGGCCTTTGATACGAAGATCTTTTATGAATTTCATTGGACATTTATTCCATCAGGCATTTATCATTTATTCCATCTGGAATTTATCTTGATTACATGTAAAATATTGTTTTCCAGGCCAAGATCCAGACAGCATAGCCAATAGAGAGTCCTCAGGGAAGCCCCAGTTAGTTAAAGGAAACCTCATGCCAATGCTTTTGAGACAAGGGGACAATGTAGACCTTAACAGCATTCTCCTTAGTTCAGAGCAGGTGGGTCCAGGAAGTTTCAATTTTTTTTATCGCTGTTAAATAGGTCATGCTTGGACATCTTGCAAATTTTCTGACCATGATTCACACCAAATTAATAATTACAAGCTCGGTACAAGCAGCGTCAGTTTGTCCATACAACAATTTTTGAATTTTGACTAGAAATATTTTATGTAAGATGCAAATTTTACAAATCAGCACCATACTTTGCAAGTTATGATGGATTTGACTGCTACTTTGTTACTATTTAAAAATTCTTCATTTGTTTCCAAGATGAACCAATCATTTAAAAACAAGTTACCAAACATCCCTGGAATGCTCACATGACTTGCAGAAAATGGTGCTGATTTTTAAGAAATTTTCTATAGACCCCACTTTTCTTTGATCAGCTGTAAGTTTTTGGACCGAAATATGAATTTATTTGCCAGGCTAAAATTAATAGAATTCTTTTTATGCATTGAGTAAGATATAAAAATTCTAGCTGAGAGTAAGAATTTTGAATCAGAATTCTGATCCAGAGGGTAAAATTTTCCTTTTCAACACTGATGTGTAATGAATAATTATTTTTCTCACATTACTGGCTGCAGAACATAGGTTAAAAGTAAAATGGCACCAACTTTGTACATATAAAGCATAATGAGGTCAAAAAATGCCATATATACTCACTTATAAGTTGGGTCCAACTGCAAACTGCATAGACCCAGATCTGCCATTGCATAATGCACAGGCAGATCTGGGTCTATGCAGTTTGTTAGGAATAATCAGTAGAACAAACAACATAGTCCTTGATCTGCCAATGCATTATGCAATGGCAGATCAGGGTATATGTTGTTTGCAGTTGCTACTGACTTATAAATGAGTATATGTGGTACATTAAAAATGTTTACAGATTTAGAGAGAATGTTTGGTTTACACTGAAAGATTTGGTGTAAACTTGGAAATGAGGTTACAATGCAGATAGATTAGACAACTACTGCCCATCTGGCCACCACTATGGCCACCAAAGCAGCCATCTTCAAAATTTTGTTATTGTTATGGATGCTCATATCAGGATGGGGTTTTCTCCAAAAGACTTCTTATGTCTAGTTCGTCCTAAATGAAAATAGTGCAGATCTGATATCCAATATGGTCACCATGGCAGTCATCTTGATAATCTTGTTATCACTACTCCTACTAAATAGAAAGTCGTATCGACATGGTGTTTTCATCAGAAGACTTCTTATGGTGTCTAATAGGTCCTAAATGAAAATGGTGCTGATCTAACATCCCACATGGCCACGATGGTGGCTGTCTTGAAATTCTTGTTATCACTACTCCTCCTGAAAGGAAGGATATATTGACATGGGGTTTTCACTAAAAGACTTTTGATGATGTCTGGTTGGTCTTAAATGAAAATGGTGTCAATCGTGGATCCAATATGACCACCATGGTGGCCATCTTGAAAATCTTGTTATTACTGAAGAATATCATCAGTGGTTTCAAAGTTCAGCAGTTAAAAAGAAAAAAAATGGTAATGTCATGGATTCCTGGAAATTCCTATCTGCCTTTAGAGTATCAGTCCTTTCAAGGGACTCCTATTTTTATTACAATGTAATAATGCAACTCTAATATGACACTGTATAAAGTTACCAAAATAGTTACAGAAATGTCTTATACAGTGGTATCTCATACTAAAACCCCTTGGTATACTGCTGCCTCTTTGATAATTTGGTCAAATTTGATTAAATTATTGCTACTTAATTTTGATGACTTCATTTTAGCTCTTGTCTCATAAGAACTAATTATAATGAGATTTCACTTCATTAAATACCCTATATTTGTGTTTGAATGCTGTTGACATAGATTTATTGCAACATTCCTCATTATAAGACTCTCTCACTTATACCATATATACTCGCATATAAGCCGATACCAACTGCAAACTGCATAGACCCAGCATAATGCGCCAGCAGATCTGGGTCTATGCAGTTTGTAAGGACTAATCAGTAGAACAAACAACATAGACCCTGATCTGCCGGTGCATTATGTGACAGCATATCAGGGTCTATGTTGTTTGCATTCGGATCCAGATACACAAGTATATTTGGTAATACAGATAACTATAGCTGTTATGAACAGTATTATAAAGAGGGAGCAATGTGGTTTGCTGTATGGTATAATAAGATTATTATTATTTCACATAGGTTGCTGAGCTGGCTAATTATATATCAGAGAAAGATGAGCTTCATTCTCTGGTGGTACACAATGCTGGATTATCAGATGACAGTTTCAAAAGGATAGCTCTGGGCTTAAAGGTGTCTGCATGCAAACCAGAGGTATATCAACATCCTTTTGTCATTAAAATACTAGAGTCAATTACCCCAAAAGAATGTTGTGTAGAGGTGCCCTTTGATACTTATAATTTTCCATATGCAGTTTTTTTGTTACATGGAAACAAAGTTTAACATGGGCAATACATAAATTGAGAGTGCAGGACTCGAGTGTACTAGCATAAATAGTATACAAATTGAGAGTGATGGACCAGGGGATATGTCATGTTAAAATTCAGAAGCAATCCATCTTGAGGCAAATTTCTGGAAATGAGCTAAATTGCATTTTTGTTCAGTAATCTTTGTAAAAATGTAATTTAATTTTGGCTTTTGGAGTGTTTTAGTTTTGACCTAAATGCTGTGGTACATGCTTGGCTTCCTTAAATACATCATGAGTGGACAATTAAGGAAAAGTAAATTTACAAAATGATATTGTAGGTAATAAGGAAAAGAAACAAATAAGAAAATGATGGGATGTTTCTGGAATGATTGTTTCCATTACTAAGACATGATGGGATGTTTTTGGAATGGTTGTTTCCATTACTAGGACACAATGGGATGTTTTTGGAATGGTTGTTTCCATTACTAGGACACAATGGGATGTTTTTGGAATGGTTGTTTCCATTACTAGGACACAATGGGATGTTTTTGGGATGGTTGTTTCCATTACTAGGACACAATGGGATGTTTCTGGAATGGTTGTTTCCATTACTAGGACACAATGGGATGTTTCTGGAATGGTTGTTTCCATTACTAGGACACAATGGGATGTTTCTGGAATGATTGTTTCCATTACTAGGACATGATGGGATGTTTTTGGAATGGTTGTTTCCATTACTAGGACACAATGGGATGTTTCTGGAATGGTTGTTTCCATTACTAGGACACAATGGAATGTTTCTGGAATGATTGTTTCCATTACTAGGACATGATGGGATGTTTATGGAATGGTTGTTTCCATTACTAGGACATGATGGGATGTTTTTGGAATGGTTGTTTCCATTACTAGGATGTGATGGGATGTTTCTGTAATGATTGTTTCCATTACTAGGACATGCTGTGATGTTTTTGGAATGATTGTTTATCATGACTAGGACATGATGGGATGTTTCTGGAATGATTGTTTCCATTACTAGGATATGATTAGATGTTTCTGGAATGGTTGGTTCCATTACTAGGACATGATGTGATGTTTCTGGAATGATTGTTTCCATTACTGGGCCATGACGGGATGTTTCTGGAATGGTTGTTTCCATAACTAGGACACAATGGGATGTTTCTGGAGTGATTGTTTCCATTACTGGAACATGATGGGATGTTTCTGACATGGTTGTTTCCATTACTAGGACACAATGGAATGTTTCTGGAATGGTTGTTTCCATTACTAGGACATGATTAGATGTTTCTGGAATGATTGTTTCCATTACTAGGACATGATGGGATGTTTCTGGAATGATTGTTTCCATTACTAGGACATGATAGGATGTTTCTGGAATGATTGTTTCCATTACTAGGACATGATGGGATGTTTCTGGAATGATTGTTTCCATTACTGGGCCATGATGGGATGTTTCTGTAATGATTGTTTCCATTACTTAGACATAGTGAATCAGAAACAGGGAACAAACTTAAAAGTGAGAAATTTCACCTTTTGATCATCAAAGAGGTCTTTATTATGCAAAATTTCTATTAAAGATAATTATTGTCTGGGATGTAATTTAATGTATTTGTGGATTATTAATGTTTCTCATGAACATATCCTTCCTTCAGTTGCTAAACTTCACCAACAACAATCTGGGAGAGGCATCCATGACTACTCTGGTTGAAATACTGAGGACTAAACCATCTGTCAAAACTGTCCTGTAAGTGCTTTCTCTCTATCACACACACACACAAACACACACACACACACACACACACACACACACACACACACACACACACACACACACACACACACAGAGTTGTCTCATAGATAAGACTTACTAATGTTTATAATTATCCCATCATTTAACATACTTGTCTTCCTGAAATGAGACTGAAAAATTTATTTTCAGAAACAAGGTGTTCATTTTAATAAACTAATGATCTGTTTATTCCTATTTTTGCAGGGTCCAGAAGTAAATCTTTATGCACATAACCATTTATGAATTTATTATTAATTAATCAATTATTAATCCAATCTTCAGATGGAAATTTTTGCTTGAGTCTGAATGCGTGTATTAGGTACTGTTTTGTTTTAAAAATTGTTCTACTTGTTAAATATTATTGCTGATTAGCACAGTTCTAAATCCACATATGATTTTGGGACCGAGTTGTAACAGTTATTTGTATCAAATTACCAAATCAGATATAAGATGTCATTTTGTCTCATGGGATATTGTTCATATTCATATTTGTTTCAGACTCCATGGCAACCCTCTTGGAGATGATGGCTGCAAGAAACTGAATGATGGAATGATTGCCCATACCTCCACAAGGGATAGGCCAACACTGAGGCGAGCCTTGACAGAAGAGGAGATGTGGATTGAACCAAGTGAGTATGTCACTCCATCCGAAGAACGTGCTAAACGAGCATCAAAACAAAAAGGACCTGAAATAAAGCTGAAGACTCTTGATCTGGGAGAAACTGGAATGACAGATTTAGGCATCGAGGCCATAGCTAACATGCTTGAGAAGGATGGAGATGTTGAAGAGTTGGATCTGAATCGAAATTCTGCAATAACTTTGGCTGGATGGAGTCGACTGGGACGAGCCCTTGAAACAAATGCAACCTTGAAGATTTTGAGCCTAGATAATAATCCAGTTGGGGATGATGGTATCCAAAAAATTGCTGATGGGTTAAGACAGAACATGACTCTTAGATCTCTCAAGTTAGAAAATGTAGGTATGAGTGATAGAGGTGGTAAAGCACTGCTGTCTTTGTTAACAGAAAATTCAACAATCTCCACCATGACAATTTATCCTGGAAACACCATATCTGAATCAGTTCAGAATGGAATTAAAAAGTACCTTGCACTGAATGCTGGCAGGAAATAGTTTAAGAAAAACAACAATGAAAATTCATTAAGAATAGACCATTTTGATCCTAATAGCCACATTACCCAAGAAACAGACTGATGGTATTCAAATTCTAACCAATCGATTTTATGAATTCATTGTATAAGCTGTAGCAAATAGGTTGATACTAATTTAAGGGTTTGAGGAAATATTGTTTGAATATTAATTAATTGGTAATTTGCATATCTGTATTGAGTGTCTTCATTATGCATACAGGAAATTTTTTTATATTTCAAATATTGTTATTTCTGAAGTGCAAGTTACTCTAACATATATCTCATCTATTCAGTCTATTTTTGAGAAATTATACACCTTTATGTATAAAAGTTTGATCAAGACTTTGGGAAATTTTACACATACTATGTGGAAATGAAATGAAATGCATCTTTCTGTAAAATCAGAATACATAGATTCTGTGTCAGATTTTTTTAACAATATTTTTGTATTATATACTAGATCAAGCAATACAAAAGTTAATTTACTTAAAATTATAAATAAATGTTTATCTTCAAAGTTATGGTATATCAGATCTGTGATAATTTAAATACATTTTGATTGGAGTGTTTTCCCCTCATTACATAATCTTTAGAGAAAAATATGTTTGATTTATTGTTTTTTAATTTTTGCACAAATTATACTTGTAGATTTATTTCTTTCGTCCATATTGTCAGCAAGGATAATTGTTGGAATTAAGCCATGACTGATTCAATCCTATCAACCCTGTTTGAACAGGTTCATCCATTGTTGTGACAGAGTAATGCAGATATATAGTTCATACAAGGCAAGTGACAAAGGATATTTTTTCGGCCAATTATTTTTACTAAATTTTAGAGAGTAAATGTCTTAAAAAATGTGAAAAATTCAAAATTGCTTGCACAAAATATTGCAAAATATATACCACCACAAATAATCTGTTATGACATTAAAATTCCTTTTTTTGTTTGTTATATATGACAAATTTTGCTTTGACATGGACATGTTTGTTAATCATTCTTATTTGCTTATTGTCACAAAAATTATCATTTTCAAGAAACTGAATATTTAGCCAAGTTTTGGATACAGTGCATTTATACAGGAACATAGGTTGTTCCCATCAGTTTACTATGACATTTATACAGGAACAGAAGTTGTTCCAATCAGTTTACTATGACATTTATAAATTTCTTGTTGGGGCTGGTTATTACATAGATTATAACAATTTGAACATTATCTTTTTTTTGTGTTTTAACAAGTAAATTAATGCAGCTACAATGTTTGGAAAACATGCCTCCTTTTGAGCACCTGCATTAATTGTGATAAAATAGTTGTATTGAAGTGTATAAGTGCAAACTAGGATGAATGACTATAGTTGTATTGAAGTGTATAAGTGCAAACTAGGATGAATGGCTATATTTAAAGAAGTATAATAATTGTAATATAATCTTTATTTTTGTATCAGTTCTGACAATTACATTCAGCAATTCTATTAAGAAAAATGTGTCTGCTTTTGAGCACCTTCATTAATTGTGATAATATATGTATTGAATACACAATTAACGATTAATATTTGAACAAGTAGAATGTATGACATTTTCATAGTAAGTTTTATTTTCATGGTATCAGTGTTTATGTAATGATAGATTATTTATGTAATAATAGACTATTTTTGCTAGTCAGGCTATGTTTTTGTAAATAATGAAAAGTTTAGAATGTGTAATGCATTATAATGGAAACATGTATTAAAAATCTGTGAGAATTATCATACATGTATATGATTTGGATAAACTAAATTAACACTTCCTGTTTCAAGAGACTAAATTATGGGCTTGGGGAACTCAGAACACCTCAAGGTGTTTTTAAGCCAAATATGGACCTTGGAAATACTATGATGTGATGATACAGTTTCAAAAGGGGGAAATTGCTTGAAATGGTGGCGATCTCTGTTACATGATAAAATAATTAAGAAAAAATATGACTGTACTAAAAACATCATGATAATTGAATTGAATTGTTTGCGTAAGTTAAAAAAACAAAAGAAAAGAGATACTTTTATAAGTTTTTCCCAAGAAGAAATCTCTTCAGTTGAATTACTGTATATACTCTCATATAAGCTAGGTCCAAATGCAAACAACATAGACCCTGATCTGCTGTCACATAATGTGCCAGCAGATCAGGGTCTATGCTGTTTGTTCTGCTGATTAGTCCTTACAAACTGCATAGACCCAGACGTGCTGGTGCATTATGCAACGGCAGATCTGGGTCTATGCAGTTTGCAGTTGGTATCGTCTTATATGCGAGTATATATATTAGTGGCCCTAATGAATAAATTAATATGTGTTACAGCTTCTGTAATATTTCAGACTTGTTTTTCTGATCATTGATGGAAAGGCTTGAGCATGTTTTGATTACAGTAACATTTACAGTACATTTCGAAAAATCAGAACAAAATGATTCATATTATCTGTCATTCTTAGTTGACCAATCAGAAAATAGTATTCCATTTAGAACATTGCATCATCTTAGCTAGCCAGTGCAACCATGACCATGGGTTGATTTAATACAGGAAAATGGATTGGTTGTTTTAAATGGTATAAAAGTAAGCAGACATAAAGGCATGAAATGTCAGATATTTGAGGTAAAAAATTTTACAGCTTTTATTAGGCTACACAAGATATAGCTTGCAAAATCATTCAATTAAAGAGGTCATGTGGAAGTGTCCTCCATTGTCTTTCTAAAACAGTATTGTATATAGGATGTATGCATAATATACAAGAAAGAATAAGCCTACCAGTGATTGCCATAAGGCAGGTTTATCTTAAATTAGAAAAAAATCATAAGTAGCACTTCTTTCAAATCGTCAGTAGGAATTGTTTCCTCTTTTTTTGGACTCAAGTCTAAGACATACTCAGCTTGCACTTGACTCCCAAATTTTGGACTCAAGTCTAAGATGTACCAAACTTGCACTTGGGTACTCAGGTACTTGTTACAGTACTAGATTCAACAGGGTCAAAATATGCAGTGTGAGATATCCTTTTATTGATAGCTGTTTTTGTATATTAGTATGTAGGAAAGGGAAATAACCCATGATTCAATTTATTGTACACCCAGTGCCTGTAGTTTTGTTCCATATTAATTTACAAGGAAATGTTTCTTTTTCTGGTCCATCACAAACATTACATTGATCTTTTATGCACAGATTTGCATACAGTAATGAGATACTTTTTTCCATATCATTTTCCAAGTTAATGATGTTCAGTTGTAAGGTTGTTGAAGAAAGAGGTAATAACTCTAGTTAATGCAGTTCTTATAGTGAAGAGTTTGGGTTTTAACATACTAATACTCTCAACATTTTTGATTTAATAGACCATGCTTTATTTTGTAACATGTTTATGAACTGTGTTTCTCAATCTTGTAAAAAGCCTGGTGACAGTAATTATAACTCGATCATGCTGTTTATTTCATCAAAGAAAGTGATTTATTGCCAACAAATAGCAATCATGCTGTGACAAATGGTAACTTATTCATTTGATATGGTGAACAATAAATTATTGAAATAATGATGATGTTAATTAGTTGATTAATTACAAGATAGCTGTGAATACCATGTGAATTTTAATACTCATTCTTAAAAGCCCTTGAAGACCATTGTTGACACAGGAAGTGTTAATTTTGCAGATAATTTCACAAGTGCTGTGATAAAAGATTAATTATTTTAATAATGTGATAAATTATACAGCACTCCCTCATTATAATGCACTTCTTTCAAATGTGGTTCCTCTTATAAGGTGAGATTTGTCATTGACCCCATTTCATTTATTAGTATTTGAATATACACAATGTGTTTCATTATAAGTTGATTTCAGTATAAGGCAGTATACTATATGTCTCCCATGGACAGTGTTATAATGAGGGAGTACTGTAATTATTTGATTAATGAACTTGCTAATAAAGTATTTGTTTATTTAATTTCTCAATATGATTCAGAAAACTATATTTGCTAGTTGGATATATTTCTATGCTTTGAGATAACCATTTGGTACATTAGTCAAAGTAAATGTTGACATGCTTCATTGAATGAAAATATATTAAAATACATATGTAAACTGTAGTAAATGTTGACATGCTTCATTGAATGAACACATATTAAAATACATATGTAAACTGTAGTAAATAAAAGTTGTTCAGATATACAGACTTTGATTTATTTATTATTTGTTTGTCATTTCCAAAGCGGAGGAAGTGAGATGTACTTTATATGTTTGTCTGTCTGTCCATCCATCTGTAGGTTGGTCTGTCTATCTATCCAGCATTCTATCTACCTACCTCCCTACCTACTTACATACATATCTAATCTAATCTATCTATCTAGTCATCCAACATTCTATCTATCGTAATGACTCTGTGACTATATATTGGTGAATAAGTGAATAACATAAATAACTTCGTAGTAAAAGTACAAGCATGCCAATAAGTTTTTCTTTTATTCCACTTGTAATTTTGTTGGTATTATGATTTTCTATTATTGCTGCACATCAAAGAGCAGAGAATATTAATTTCAGAAGGCATTCAGACATTTTGAGGCATATGTATCCAAAATCCATATAAGCAAGGAGAGCAGATTGGCTGATGTGACACACTGACTTACTGGTGCAGCGCGAAATTATTATCTCATGTTGGTGAGGTGGGGCATGCTGATTTTTAGCTCACCTGACAGTAAGGTGTTTGATACTGAATGAGATCCACACATATTAATGAAGTGATCTTGTGAATGATTGGCTGAATTTGTTACAACTCTGGAGACCATATTTCAGTTCTGGTTTTGATCACTCTTGGAATATATGCTTATATTATCAAGTTCTCAGAAAGTTCAATAAGGAGCAAGATCCATGCATATTAATGAGGTGATCTTGCATTTGATTGGCTGAGCCTGTTACCGCTTTGAGGCCATATTTCTGAGCTGATCTTGATCATCAAGATCTCAGACAAGTTTCATAATGGGATAAATCCACACATATTAATGAGGTGATCTTACATTTTATTGGTTCAACTTGTTGGTACTCTAGAGACTCTATTTCTGATCTCATTTTGAGTAAACTCGGTAAATAGATTTAAATCATTACCGTATATACTCGTGTATAATCAGATACCAACTGCAAACTGCATAGACTTAAGGAACCCATTGTAAACTCAAATCATGATGAACTAAGAAATTTCTCTTCAGAAAAAATTCCACCTGACACAAACTTTTTTATCTCTGTGATACTAAATGAAAAAGGTTTAAAATTTTTGCAAACTACTGCAACAACTAAATCAACAGGCCTAGATAATGTTGGACCACATCTCCTGAGGGCTGCTGCAAACATAATATTTGATAGCATATCTTACATATGTAATCTAAGCATATCCACCTCAGTGTTTCCCCAGACGTGGAAATTGGCAAAAGTTAACCCCATTCACAAGTCTGGCAGCAAAGAAGATGTCAATAACTACAGACCCATATCTATATTACCAACTCTGTCCATCTACTTGAAAAACATGTCCATGACAATCTTTTGATGTACCTATCAAACTATAATTTAATTCATCAAAACCAATCAGGGTTCCAAGAAAACCACTCCTGTGAGACAGCCTTGGTCTCCATGATAGATAGATGGATTACTGCCTTGGATCAAGGAAAATTAGTTGGATCCATACTAGTTGATCTTAGAAAAGCTTTTGACCTTGTTGATCATGATATTATTATCAATAAATTAAACATTTATCAATGTGACAATTCAACGATTGATTAGTTTACATCATATCTAACAATGAGAAAACAGTGTGTCAAAATAAATAGCAGTTTTTCTAAAGAAGAACCAATTACATGTGGAGTACCACAGGGATCAATCCTGGGCCCACTCCTCATTCTCATTTTCATAAATGATCTGCCACTGAAAATAGGCAACTGTATTTCATCTACCGACTTATATGCAGATGACACCACTCTATCAGATTTCAAACAGCTAAAATCAGCCCTAGAGGTCTCCCTTCAGATAGCCTTACTTAGAATAGATTCCTGGTGTAAGGAAAATGGCATGAAAGTAAACACGGACAAGACTAAAGTATTAATGATTGCTACCCAACAAAAAAGAGTAAAATTGGAAAATAACAATTTGAATCTTAAGTTGAATGAAATTGGTCTACAAATGGTTACCTATGACAAAATCCTTGGGGTGAAGGGTGACAACAATTTGCAATGGAATGAACATATTCAAGTCATATGTCATAAATCAATTCATGTCTCTGGTTATTAAGCAAGATAAGGCCATATCTATCAACTAAACATAGGTTAATATATTACAAAAGCTATATACAACCATACATAGACTACTGTAATGTTATTTGGGGAAACACTTCTGACAAGAATATTTGCAAATTATTCCGCTTGCAAACTCATCCTAGATAATGCTGAAAACATCCCAAATGCAATGAGTAATATTAAAATGTTAACAGTAAGTAAACGAATATTTTTGAGAAAGGCTAGACTTATGCACAAAGTTTCAAACAATATGGCCCCATTATATCCCAAAGAACTATTTCATGCTAGAAAACATGGCAACACTCCCAATTTAAGATCAATTTCAGCTAACCACCTCTGCATTCCAAAACCAAATAAAGAACTCTTTAAGAAAAGTTTTAAATGTTTGGGGTCACTAATTTGGAATCGAATCCCAAAGGAAATTAAAGAAAGTACAAATATAAATGCATTTAATTATCATCTAATTCAATGGATGAAAAGTGGAACCTGTTTGATTTTACAAATACATTACAACTTAAAGTATAAATTCTGAAACCTTCCATTTTGTTGTCTCACAATTTTTGTACTGTATATAGATAATGTACCTAGTGGGATCATGTTCTTACAAAACTTCTGTTTATTATGTCCATATATATATGTAGCTTATTATCAATGCTTTTTTATTATTATTATTATTATTATTATTATGCAACTATGTACATGTACTCTGTATGTAAATATGCATATAATAGAGGGCCACAAGGAGGATTAGTTCCATGCAACTAATTGTGTCACCCTCTTTAAATAAAGTCATTTTTATTATTAATATTATTATTATTATTATAGACCCAGATCTGCCAGCGCATAATGCGCCAGCACATCTGGGTCTATGCAGTTTGTAAGGACTAATCAGTAGAACAAACAACATAGACCCTGATCTGCCGGCACATTATGTGACGGCAGATCAGGGTCAATGTTGTTTGCATTTGGACTCGGATTATATGCGAGTATATACTGTAAGATGTCCAATGAGTTGTTGTATGAGGAAGTCCTACACATATTAATTAAATTCTCAAATTGTTGTTTAAACATATTTAATTACCCTATTAATGAAGTGGCAACAAGTTCTCCACCTTAGGTTCAGCCTGGATAAAAGCATTTAGTACAATCAGAAGCATATATAACATGTGGTATTACCAAGATCTTTTGATAACAAAAGATCTGGCTGTTAGTTGCAAATTTCTGTGTTATAGATGTCTCTGGTCTAATATGTGTGTATGTGAGAGAGAGAGAGAGAGAAAGAGAGAGAGGGAACCATGATTGAAATACATCAATTTGTGCAATACAGATATTAATATATTAATATTTACATTGGTGTTCACTATTGCAAGTAATCACTTACAGAAATCTGAAGAAAATCAGGAAAATTGTCTGGTTTCTGTAATATAATCTTAACAGCTTTAAACACTTTACAACTTAGATCATAAAATAGCTGAGATGAACCTTGAAATCAGAGGTAAAATACTGCAGGCAAAAGAAGGTGATTAAGATTTAGAAATAAGATCCTGCATTGATCTTCATAATGGTTACACTCTAAAAATATTGATGCAGTTTCAGATGCCTCTCCACTAACTTGCCAAATGGAAGATTCCATACACTGACTAAAAATATTATATACATGTATATCAGCATGTTCTTCATACTAATGGCAAAGTATGTGGAATGAAAACTCAACAAACAAGCTTGGTAACATCCAACCCATCATTGGAGTGACATTCCTCATATGGAACAGGTTGCAGAGATGAGGTGGTATTGTGCCACTTATGTATAGGAAACGCCTGACTCCTGCATATACTTCATGAAGGGTGAACCTCAACCAGAGTGCATACCTGCCAGTGTCCACGGTCAGTGGAATACATATTTGTCAAGCATATTGACTCCAGCCCAATGAGACTTTATGATGATGTACAATGCAAGAAAATCTTAGACCTTTTACGGGAATGTTGTTTATATAATAAATTTTGACCCTATGTTTAAAGTTTTTTTAAAAGTATTCTTTGTCTTTTATCTTTTATTTTATAGATATTTTACAGAATTTTAACATCTTTTGTCTTCTACTTCAAGCTAATGTTTATTTGGAAGGGTTTGTCTTCCTTAATGATTTTGTGCATTCTTTATATTTACATTTTTAGAACTTTACTTTTTATTAGCACCATATGGTCATTATTGTGCTGATGTGCCATTAAACATATATATATATATGTTGGTCTGAGTATGTTAATGCTTTTGTTACACTGTTTTAATCTACACATACTGGTCTGGGTATGTTAATACCTTTGCTAGATTTAATGTAGAATTTTTTTTTATACTGTGTATGTACTATATACTAATAGTACTAAATAAAACTTATATACTAAAAAATAAAAGTGGGGTTCCATACAATATCATACGTCTAAATTCTCCTAATTTTGTGGACCTTGTAAGATGAAACATATTTCAATAATCTTTGTTTAAAGACCTGTATGTTAATTTGTGTTCTCTGAATTCATAATGTATCATTTAATGTTCTGCAAATTACTAACACTGAAAAAAAATCGAGAAAACAGTTGCCATGCAGTTAATTTGTTTTTGTCTATATATATATATCGGTCTCAGTATGCTAATGTTTTAGTTAGATTTTTTTCTTCTATATACACTGGTCTGAATATGTTAATGCCTTTTTAAAAAAAACAGATTTATGTAGAATTTAATTTTATACTAAATAAACCTTATATACTACAACAATGAGCACCTTAAGTTATTTTGATTAGCTGAATTTATAATGTTTTATTTAACTGTATGCACATTATTGTTGAAAGTGTATACTATACAAGAGCAAAGATAAAAAGACATAGTATTATTTAAAATAGTTTCATTGCAAATAATAATAGTGAGAGCATCTGACCATCAATGTGCAAAACCTGTTTGATTAATGCCGCTATAATTAAACATCAGATTATCACCGTTTGTTTAACACTTTGTTTAATCAGTGCATCCTTAATTAATTTAATTGCAAACACTAATAATGGAATCATCTAACCATTAACTGGCAAAACCCGTTTGATCAATGCCGCTATAATTAAATGCTGAATTGAAATAACTTTGTTATCTTTGGTTACATAGAAGTGTTATTATATTATATATGTATTAGTATAATAAAATATCGATTCAGAAATCAATATTATATGGATTTAATATGTGCTTTAAATGAAAGATATTTCAAATGTTTCAAATGTTAAAATGGAAACAAGTTGGTTTACTGGTTCGAGATTTTACTCAAAAGAAAAAAATTCAATGATAACTGTAAAGTACGTTATACTGTCGTGTTACTCATCAATAACTCTTTACACAAATTGTTTGGGTAAAAATATATTGCGAAGGAGCACGATTTGCATGAGAAATCAATAAAAATCATGGGGAACTCTATATGCATTACTGTTTGGTAGTGTTGAAAAGTTGGCCATACTGGCCTGATTTATGAAAAGGTTCAAAATGTTTTTCAGATATCTTAATTCAAATAATAACTTTATATTTTCTTTATTGTAAGCATTTAAAAGTTATTTTGGTTAAAAAAATTCTAAATGCAATAGCTTATATCTATTTTGTTCTGATTTCTACTTAAAATTTTATTATAATTATCTTACATAAATTTAAGAGCTGAAAATCAACCTTTTACATGCTCTTACTATGATTGAGAAATTAGTAATAACTAATAAAATAAATCAGGCATGTGTGTTCCATTGCTTTTCTTATAATATTTCACATGGTCCGAATCAGCCTGGCATTTGGGCCGAATCAGCCCATAATTTGGGCCGAATCAGCCAGCGTTCGAGGTGTCATGCATGAACATGGCGTACTAAAACATTCTTATATTATAGTGTATCAACGGAGTGGTCGGGTGTGATTCACACCCGGCGCTTTTTCAGGATATTGTCAGAAAGCTTGAAGATGTTGCATATATATATATATATATATATATATATATATATATATATATCCTTATGCAAATCAAGTAGTCTTCTTATTTAATACCAATATTTCCGAATTTTACTGTAGAAACATGAGTAAAATAGCGTTTCTATTTTTCGAACAAAACTTTCTTTTGGATCGTCCACCATATTAGCTCATATAATAACTACTTCCGTTTTCAGCTTCGTTTTTCGGTTCGCCATATAAGGACATTGCATCCTTCTTTTGGAGATGTAAACAGATCGTAGTAAATATGGCGCACATTGAATAACATATCGTAGAATTATCCAAATATGGTATAGCAAGCCTTATTTGGAAAACGAAATACCGTGATAATCTCGTGGTATCTGTCATGGTTGTCAAAGTATGGTTTGTGTAAACATACCCATATATTTTACCTTATGTAGGCTGTTACGGAATTATATATATTTTTCATTGTAATGATTGTATAGTTTATTAGTTTATGATCTCTGTTCTTAGTCTAAACAGCTGTCGTCTTATAAGTACACATACGGTATTTTTGGATCGATATTTCACCTAGTTGCTTGTAGCTATAGTCATGTGACGTATTTTCCGCGCGCGAGGTTGAACTTTTGACCAAGTTCTCGTACTTGTAGGAGTAAACATTATATTGACCAGGAATTATAGTTTAAGGTCACATCCGAAGAATGAATCGTGTTTATTAGAAGGAAATTATTTCGAAATACCCAGTTTGTTTATCGAAGACGTAGAATGGTTTTTATTTCGATCCTGCGCATTAAGGCTATATATATATATATATATATATATATATATATATATATATATATATATATATATATATATATATATATATATAGGGATTAATAGCCGCATTCTGACATTCTTCTTCATAGTTACATAGAGATTGAGAGGTTATAACGAATTTGATTCATTTTGAGTGTGGGATATTATTCTTTGGATATTTATTAATTAATACAGTACATTTAGGATTCAGTACTGTGTCTTTAACCTGAATTATTATGCAGCTCCGTGGAATTATTGGAAACATTTCTAAAACTTGTGAGATTCTAGATGCACAAGGATTACTTGGATATAACTAATTCTTATCAACATATTAGCACAGTAAAGGCTACTTCATTCGGAACATACATTCGGTATATTTGGATTAACTTCCGGAACAGTGAACTTTAAAACCATTTAGGACTTTTAAGGATATTCTATACTGCAAGTTATTTTTAATTCTTTCTCTTTAATTGTTTGTTGAAATATTTTAATATTTTAGAAAATTAAAGATTTGTATTTTAAATCTTGAAAGCTTGTTTGAGTCTTTTCTTTTGTTACATAACCACTAGTCGTAACAAGGCTTAATAACTTTATCATAAGCCAAACTTCCTGAAAAATATAACTCTATTTAGGTAGTAGATTTTTACTCATATCATCTTTTTGTGTTTGACAATTGTTTTATTTGCACAACTTTAATGTATAGGATCACTTCGTAGCGGTCGAGGCTTCGATATCGCAGCTAAGTGTGCTGTACAATCATGCTTAGCTGGTGTGCCATAGGTGCGAAGCACAGACACAGAGTGTACGGTATATTCTTGGGACCCGTTTCACGAAGCAACGTAAGTTTAAGCACATAATTTTCGTAAGTTTTAAGCGAGAAAAATCTTACATTATTTCGTAAGTGCGTTTCACAAAGATATCCGTGGGAAAATTTCGTACGTCTAAGATAAACCTTTACGTAAGCTACTCTTTTGTATGGGAGGTAGGTAATAACTCGGTAAAATGTAATAGGGCATCTGCAAGATACTTACAAAGTACAGCGAAGAAGATGACGACGACTAGAACAACAATAACAACACAATGACCAAAAAAATATTGGGCAAAAAATGCCTTGACCTATTGGCTATATTGAATGAAATATAGGTATTATTTCTGATTAAAGAATATTGGGTGCTTGTTTGTGTATGTGTGTGTGTGTGTGTGCAATGACGGATTTATGATTTTACCCCGGCCCCAAACAAAGCCTTAAAACCAGAGCCTTTAAAGACCTTGACGCATTGAAATAATGGAAAAGGTTAACTAGAGTTTTTTTATTTTTACAAAATAAATAATTTTTGTAACAAAGTCAGATTTTCATACTTTAAAATCTGCCGCCCCTGAATTTTGCCGCCCTAGGCAGCTGCCTGGCCTGCCTAATGGGAAATCCGCCACTGTGTGTGTGTGTGTGTGTGTCTGTGTGTGCGAGAGAGAGAGAGAGAGAGAGAGATTGTCGAGTTACGAGTCCATGAAAAATATATATATATATATATATATATATATATATATATATATATATATATATATATATTCAAATTTGAACTTACTTGTTGAAGGAAACGGCTAAGCCATACTTTATGTATCTATATCAAAATGGTTATCTAAGAACTTCACTATATTTATCGACTTGTATTTCCTTCAAATACATGAACGTACTTGGAGGTCCTTACGCTGTCCTTTCCAACGACAAACCAGCAGAGTCCACCATTATATATGGGAAGGCAAATTAGACGATTATGCAATCTTTTGCGTCATTACAACTTTCCGAACTTGTTTGATATTCATTTCAATACTAAGAATAAAGTTTTTATTGGTTTCTAATTTCACTTTTGCATTAATTGTTTGCATTGTAAGACCAACATCTGAAAAGAATGCAACATTAAATTGTGCTTTAACACCCCCTCCCTGTTCAGAGGCTCGTCAAACCTTAGAATAAAATTACAATGTATTCAGTGGGACATGATGTTGATGCATTTCTTTAGATCGGTGTCATCTCAAAATGCTCTCTCTCTCTCTCTCTCTCTCTCAGAAACACACACACACACAAACACACACACACACACACACACACACACACATTGTAGATTCTCTCAACAGCAGGATTAATTTAAGCTAATCACTACATCTGATTATTATTTTTAGCTTTAGAAAAAAAAAATTTCTTATTTACTTAATAATACATTAATGCAAAGAAATAAAATTCAATGAACTATTAGATTAATGTCTCCAATTATTAGGTTCAGATTCATTTAAACAATGAGTCGTTTTATCTTGTTATTTATTGTATCAGCAATGCTCTACAGATTCTGAAAAGTTTACTACATGACTTAAACTTTCGAAACTATATTTGTGTTACTAAAGCACGTATGCCATCCACTGATGAAAGTTATCAAAATAACGAAATGACAACGAAGTCTGATCGAATCTGGTACATATGTATATAAACAAGTGAACCGAACTTCAGTTGCATACATCTGTCAGTGAGGGCATATTGATTTGGTCCAGCCCATACGTACATCCATACTTCTGTAGGTCTGTCTATCTCGAGAAGATTTTTGTAGCAACATTGGGCAAGAACCATTCAATGTATGCAAATGAATTTTTGCTAGAATTTTTGATCGCACACGTAGATGACCTGATTAAATTTTCAGGCCATTACAGCAATCTTTTATGTTTTACACATTGTAAAACTTTTGGGAATTGGACATTAAAAACAGACAAACCAAAAAAAAAAAAAAATCGGTGTTAACAAGATTAAGCATAACCGCTTGAGGTAGAGAAATGAAATAACCTGATTAAATTTTCTGAAAATTCCATGAATGTGTTTTTGTAAATAATTTTTTTAAATAATTTTTATACACATTTTCGAACTTTGTGGACTTAAGTTCCTTGAACGAAAACCTTTGTCAGAATGATTAAGCAAAAACCACTTGAGATAAACTACATATTAAGATCACGTGTCATAGTAAGACTCTAAGAAATAAAGAAAGAGTCAAGAGCTACTGTTTTGAGATGTCTGAATGTCCTGATTGCAACATATATAATTTAATTAAAAAAAGAGAAAATATATAGACTTGTACTAAAACATTCAAATCTCTTCAGTAAGTATGTTAAGCAAACGATAATTATTTAGGAAAATGGAAGAACAAAATTCTTATGTAGACAGCTACAAACTAGAAATAGAGGCTGAAGAAAATGTAATTTAAGCTTTAAATATATTTATAGTTTTTAAGAACTTTTTTACATCTTCTCTGTTTGTTTGGCTGTTAATTTCCACCGCTATTTGAGTGATTGCCCCCCCCCCCCCGTTTCATAATGAGTATTACCAGAAGTCTGTCTACTCTAGTGAACAGGCATCTGCGTAAATTTGGACACTATTATTTTAATATTCGGTTTAAATTATTTCAATCGAATTTTTGTAGCATATGGAACCATAATAAACCAGTGGGAATAGTATATTAGTCTCTCTGTCGAATTATTGTGTCGAAATGAAATTTTTTGCAACATAAATTGGAACTAAATACTGTACAGATGTTGTGATTTTTTAAAAAACTTTCCATTTTAAATATTCTTCAATAACACAGATAGCCCTTTAATATTACTTTCTTGTTTTAGCTAACACGTATTTTTTTATATATCTAAGGACCACAGAGTCTGCATGAAGGATTTCTTATTATTACTCATTATTAAAAGTCCAGTTTCTTGAGGATACGACTATCTGATGATGATGATGATGATGATGATGATGATCTTTTACAGTAAGGCAGTGTGGACTGTTTTGATTTCTTTTCGTTTGACTTATAAAAGATAGCTGCCATTACAAAAAGGAGTAGAAAGGTTGACATCGTCACATGTAAACACGCAGAAAAAATGTTTCCGGTAATAAATAGTAGCTATGGTAAAGAACTTAATCTACTTGATTCTACCATTCTTCATTCATAACTTGTCGAGTTAGAACAAATATCTGTTCATCAAGACACTTGCAAATAATGATACAGATAACAAAGTAATAATCATACTGCACAAGAACGAAAAATATACATGTATTTTATTTAGCAAGGATTTCATAGTTGATTGGTTCATGAAAGAAGGAAATGAAATAACTGTTGACAGAACAATTAGATTTTTAGATTGATTTAGATTCCTGGGACAATCTATAGAACAGATGGTGAAAGATTTAGGTACATAGACATTAAAACATTTTCTAGGCATGAGAACTGAATATCTGAAAAAAAAGAAAGATATTTATCCAAATGAATACATGGATAGATTGGAAGCTTTGAATGAAGCAGATAGGCAAGTTCTATTCTTCACTAAAGAAACTGAATACATCCGGAAACGATTACCAATCCGTTAAAGCTGGCATGGACCGTTTCGACGTGAAAATACTTGGAAATCTACATGATTATTATGTCATGATATATGCTTTGATACTATGTGACATTTTAGAAGAATTTAGGAATTTATATATATAAAACTACAAACTTCACGCAGTGCACATATTATAACTCACGATACAAATTTAAAGGTATCGGATGTAGAACTTAAACTTCTGATAGACTATGACATGCTCTTGCTGGTTGTGAGTCAAATAAGAGGTGGAAAATGCATGATACCACATAGAAATCCTGAAGCAAATTACAAATGCTATAAGGAAAATTATGGTAAGATAACAATGATGGTGACCACAAAAGAAGTATCTAGTTGTGTTGAAGAACACCTGTTCCAAATACCAGGTGACCGGTTGCATTTTAGAAGTAGACTTGGAGATTCCATTTGATTTATATAACTTTTTCAATGACTACCCCATATGCTCCTGAAAAACGAAACTTTTTTATCAGAGTTTAAGAAGTTGATAAACGATTAAAAGGGTACAAAACCAGCAGTATGTGCAGTTGGGTTTAAAACTGAAATATATACATACTGAGTTATCTTTTTTGATCATATTCTGTGGTCGAAATCAAACATTGAGCTTATTACAAGTTTGAGACAAACGTCTTCTAACGACTTTGAGAAGGCTTTCTTTAAATTAACGAATAACTGTATTCTGTAAACAAATGGAAAAGAACAACAGTAAAAATATGTACAGATGAAAATAAGTTTTTGGTTGTCAGAAAGATCTATCCTTGGCAAGAAGCACACTTATTGATGATTTCACAGAACTGGTTATTTTGAAAACACCAGAAAATTAAATTAACCAAACCAATTTACGGTGGATATAGAGATGTTGAATCAAATCACAAATGCTACTCGGAAAAGTATGGTAAGATAACAATCATGGTGACCACAAAGGAAGTACCTAGAATTCAACATTCTTTATGCATCGACTATTTTATTCCAATACTTGCCTGTGAAATATAAAAGAAAATTTAGATGTGATTTATCAGAGTTGAAGAAGCTGATAAATGATTAGAAGGGTACAAAAACCAAAGTACAAAAACTATTATGTATATCAGAAATAAGTTATTCCTACAGAAACGTAAAGCTTTACGTGTAGTTGGGATTAAAACTGAAACATATATAGAGCTATCTTGGTTGATCAAAAACCGTAGTTGAAATCATACATCAAGCTTAATACGAGTTTGAGACAAACGGCTTCTAATTACTTTGAGAAGGCTTTCTTTAAATTAATGAATAACAGTGTATTGTATCAACAAATGGAAGTTCTCAGGAAAAGAACAACAATAGAAATATGTACAGATGAAGATAATGTTTTGCCAATGTTAGAGAGATCTATCCTTGGCAAGTAGAACACTGTTTGACGAGGATGCAGGTTGATTCTGACTGTGACTGATTCGGATAAGGCTTATTCTGACCAAATTACGTGCTGATCCGGACCACATTTACAACTGTTTAAAATATGATATTTCTCATTATTCCCAGGTACGTTTAGCAGTTCAAATCTGCATTTAAAGAAACAAAACTCCGATTTCACGCAATAAAAATGGCGCTGCTCTCTATGCAAATCAAATTTAATAATATAAGACTGTTTATCTTGCATTGCCAATTTAGTAGTGAAATATTTTCAAAACAGCTCATTCACCTTTGTGCAAAATTGAAATAGCTCGCTTTGTTTATTGATAAATAATACAATTACTAACACTGAAAAAATCGTGAAAATCCAGTAAAAAGAATCATCTATATATATTGATCTGAGTATGTTATTGCTTTAGTTAGATTTATATAGGATTTATCTTTATCCTGTATATTGTATTATATACCAATAGTACTAGATACAACTTATATACTAAAAAATTAAACTGGGTTCCTATCAAATTTATGATTTAATTCAAGACAATATCATACGTCAATATCATACATCCTTATTCTGCTAATCTTGTGGACTTCTTATTAATTATAATAAAGAAAACGATAACATAACGAAAACGGTGGTGTTATCTCTTTAGAAAGATGAAATATATTTTACTAATCGTTGTTTAAAGCACCGTATGTTATTTTTTCTCTGAAAACATAATGTATCATTTAATGTTATGCAAATTATTCACAATGACAAAAGATCGGGAAAGAAAAGCCCAGGGAATAAATGTTTGTTCGTTTATATATATATATATATATATATATATATATATATATATATATATATATATATATATATATATATATATATATATATATATATATATATATTGGTCTGAGCATGTTAAGGCTTTTGTTAGATTTAGGTAGAATTTATCTTCATACTGAATATTGTACTATATACTAATAGTACTAAATACAATTTGCAATTATGCTAAAGAAATTATAACGTAAGGAAAATGCTATAATTAAACATCATATTATCACCGTCTATTTAAGACTTTGTTTGATCTGCACGCCATTAATTTAATTGCAAACTATATTAGTGAGAATATCTGACGATCAATTTGCAAAACCTGTTTGATCAATTAAAACACTTTTGATGCTTATTTTCTAATTTACTTTATTTAACACCATCATAGAGCACAACAAATAATGCTGATTTTAAATGACTTTGTGATCTTTCACTACATGAAAGTGATATTTTATTATATGTTTTTTAATATACAAAATCTATATTCAGAAATCAAGCTTTAATGGATTTAATATGTGTTTTAAATGAAATATTTCCTTTCATTACTATTTGCAAAAGTTTCAAAGGTTAGAATGAAAATAAAATAAGTTGGTTTACTGGTTTGAGTTTTTTCTTGCAAGATACAAATTCAACGATAGTACTAAAGTACGTTTCAATATCGTGCTACTGATCAATAACTCTTTACACAATATTTATGTAAATATAATACGAAGAAAACACGATTTGTATGAGTGATCAATAAAAGTTATGGTTCAATTTATATACATTACTGTTTGATAGTGTCGAAAGTTGGCCATACTGGCCTGATTTATGAAACGTTTCAAAATGTTCTTCAAATATATTAATTCAAAGAATAACTTTTTATGTTTTCTTTATTGCAAACATTGAAAAGTTTTTTTTGTTGGTTTAAAAAATGTTCTAAATGCCATTGCTCATATTTATTTTGTTCTGATTTCGGTTAGAAATTTACGAAGAACTAAATTTAAGAGCTGAAAATCAATCTTTTACATCTCTTACTCTGTTTGCTAAAACAGTAATAACTACTAAAATAAATCCAGCATGTGTGTCCCATTGTTTGCTTTTAATATTTTACATGGTCTGAGTTAGTCTGGCATCTAATCCGAATCAGCCAGTAATTTAGTCCGAATGAGCCATGGTCCGAATGAGCCATAGTCTGAATCAGCCAGAATTATGCGAGAATTTCATAGAACGGGCTAGATTGAAAAAGGATAAAATGAAATTAACCAAACCAATTACGGTGGATCTACAGTGTTAGGATTATCCAAATGGTTGAATGCACGCATTTTACTACACTAAATTAAAAAAACAAATAACACTGGTCTACAGCCAAAATGCTTCCGCAATAAATGTTGTCAAACTTTACTAATTCTGGGTCACTGAGAACGAAAATGATGCTTAAAATTGTTGATTGGCTCTAGTTGTAAAGATATGACTTGGGAATGGCGGACGATAAGTGAGTTATAAACGGAAGGGATCTCAATTTAAACTAGAAATGACTAATATACATCTTTGACTGGATCTATGAATAAATCTATGACTGGGTTTGGACAGTACTTGCTTTTCAGGCAAAACAATGAATGATGCAATCTGAAGCAGGTATTGCGTCATACATGATATGAATTGCATCATGTTATTCCTAGAAGTCATGGATGATGCAATCATAACTAAACTTACATCACTCTGCTGAAGAAATTGCCCTATATCAGCTCTACAAATCATACAGTGTCGTGCTCTCTTATTTGTCCGTGTTTGATTTTGCAAAGGGACACATTTCTGTTTAGCCAAAGTGAGCAGAGATGCCTCGTACTGGTATGAACAATGCAGATAACTTTTGCTATGTTTGTGGTGAAGTGACGTTTGCATCACAAAAGCGCAGTATAACCACTATCGTTAAGAAAGCATATCACGTTTATTTTGGGTGCAAAATTGGAGATCTGGACAAGAGGTGGGCCCACACATATGCTGCAACACTTGTGCAACAAAACTTCGCCAGTGGTTGAACAGGAAAAGGAAATCTATGCCTTTTGCAGTGCCAATGATTTGGAGAGAGCCAACAGATCATATCAGCAATTGTTACTTCTGCATGGTGCCTCCAGTTGGGAAAGGTGTGTCAAAGAAGAAAAAGTGGACTGTGCATTATCCAAACATTCGATCAGCTATACGCCCAGTACCTCACGGAGAAGGACTGCCGGTTTCTGATGCACCAGAATCATTCTCACTTGAGTCAGACGAGGAAGAGAAAGAGGATGAAACTTCTACTCCTGAACCATCAATGTCACATGACCCATATTTTCTCCCATCCTCCTCCTGTGAACCACACCTCATAACACAAGGTGAACTGAATGACCTTGTCAGGGATTTGGAACTACCCAAGAGTAAGGCAGAGCTGTTGAGCTCCAGACTACAGCAGTGGAATCTCCTGGCAGGTGATGTTAGGGTTTCCATGTTCAGTGACCGTCAAAAGGATCTTGTCCCATTCTTCTTCATGGAAGGTGATCTTGTAGCCTGCAACAACATCGATGGTGTGATGGCAGTCCTCAACATCGTTCATGATCCAGATGAGTGGAGACTGTTCATTGATTCATCGAAGACGAGTCTTAAAGCTGTTTTGCTGCATAATGGCAGTGTTTTGCCATCAATTCCAGTTGGTCATGCAGTTCATATGAAGAAAACCTATGAAAACATGAAACAACTTTTGAGGTATAGAAACTATGACCAACATCAGTGGCAGCTTTGTGGCGATTTCAAAGTTCTTGCTCTCTTACTTGGTCTGCAGACTGGATACACAAAGTACTGCTGTTTTCTCTGCGAATGGGATAGTCGTGCGAGAGATTTTCATTACATCAAGAGAGATTGGCCACTCCGACAGTCATTGGAGCCTGGGATGAAAAGTGTTCAGCATCTACCACTTGTTGAATCAAGGAAGATTTTGTTACCACCCTTGCACATCAAGCTGGGTCTGATGAAGAACTTTTTCAAGGCCATGGACAAAACACAAGCAGCTTTCAAGTACCTCCGTCGAAAATTTGCAAGGTTAAGTGAAGCTAAGATAAAAGAAGGTGTCTTTGTTGGTCCTCAGATTCGTGAACTTCTTCGAGATGATGCATTTCACCGTGCACTGCGTGGCAAGGAAAAGACGGCATGGAAAGCCTTCCAGTTAGTGGCAACACATTTTCTCGGAAACAACAAAGCAGACAACTACATGGAGTTGGTGGAAAACCTCCTCAAGGTATACAAAAGCCTTGGTTGCAATATGTCAATAAAGATACATTTTTTGCACTCTCATCTAGATTTTTTCCACCGAACTGCGGAGCAGTGAACGACGAGCACGGCGAACGATTTCAGCAGGACATTGCAACAATGGAGAAACGCTATCAGGGCAAATGGAGCCCATCAATGCTTGCAGACTATTGCTGGACAGTGACAATAGATGCTCCATTTAATGAATACAAGAGACAAGCCAAGAAGCGCCAAGTAGACACTGAATAAGGACCAAACTATGTACTTATATATACATAATAGTTTTTTGACTTTTTTTTCCAATATATTTTGTATTTATATAACCCTTTTGCTGTTTTTTAAAGTGTTACATAAACAGGACAGGTGAAATATTATCACATGAAAAGACCTAGGTTTGCAATTTATGATTAAAAGTCTACTATGTTCACAATATACATAGACGTAAAATATAAAAACTTAAATATCTTGGAAACAGTAGCCAATCAGTTGTTTTAATTGTCATTTTTGAATTCAGCACATCAAAATGCCTAATAAATAGCACATTTTATCTCTGAAGCAGACGACTTCTAAAAAATTGTAGACCAGTGTAATCAGACTGTCAATGACTGATACCGATTCATTGTGTTAAGACTGTAACATGAAGGATGACATCAAGTTCTATGACATATTGACTATCCAACAGATAACGTGCATTATATTAAACAAATTAATTAAAAAGATTCCACAAATGAATAATAAAGATCCTGTATGTTTTAAGGCTGAGGTGTACGTCGTTCCAATTAGATCTATTTGTTTAAGACGAACAAAGACTTGAAGAAAGTTTGTAAAGGAATGAAAGTGTGATGAAACAAAATTTAAAATTCTATATTTACAAAGATTGCTTATTCAATCACGAGAAACAAATACTAGGAAATGCATTTGATCCTGTCATGCAACCAAGAGATGTATATTATGAAAATGAAGGAGGTAGAATAGTCCATGTATGATGACAGTCGTTTTCTGGTTGATAAGGTAAACACATTAACCTACGGTCACTTCAGTATACTGCAACATAACGGGCATTCAACTCTAATTAAAGTTTGCTTCGTTTGTTATGTTTCAAAGTTTCTAGAATGTACCCCTTCATTTCGTGATGAATCGCATGATTTTCTTCAAACAGAGTTTCCATCGCCTCTTTGTCCTTGTTATAAATACCCCAACCAAACTACTTTACTTTTTGACTAAATGAACAAGATACATAAAACAACAACACTACCGCCTATTAAATAATAAATATTTATGTTTTAACAAGTTGAAAGTGGACTGGACGAAGTTCAAATATATAAATCTGTTTCATTTCTTTTATGTAGTGTTCTGTCAGTATCTTGTAATTTTGCAGACACTTGTTATCCTTTCTTAAAACGTTCATCTTTGGCTTGTCTAAATTCCTTTTAACTTTTTCCAAGCTGTCTACCAAGTCCAGTTCTACGATTTTTTTTGTTGCTTTTGTGAAGTAACTTTCTCAGGTGACTTTTCAACATCAGAAACATCTTGGTTTTTGTTTTCGCTATCTTCGAGTTAATTGACCAAGAAATGTAGATAGTTAACTAGTTATCATTTCAAGATGTTAAAAGGTTACTTGTAAGTCATGTTTCAATATTATTTACAAGAAGTCAAAATGATTTAAGCTCTAACTGGTGAAATAAAACAATGGATACATATGTGTGGAGAAGATAAAGACATAACCGAACTCAACAAAACTTTTTACTTTGCAAGCCTTGTAGAAAAAAGAGTGCAGTAGAAAAATGGAGAGACTAAACATAAAACACTTTAACTAATACATAAAAGAGTACATGAATAAAAATATAATGATGAAAAGAACAACATATCTCAATTTGCTAGAGTTAGCATTGTACATCAAATATTTTCAAGCTTTAATTCTATTACAGATAGTCCTGTATACTTCTGTAATTTCAACGCCTTTTGTGTTTATTGTTTGTCTTGCTGCTGGTCATCCTCTCTTTAAAATCGAATAGAGTAACAAACTTGCAATCCTGTTAGTTAACTGAGTAACTGATCGAGCTAAACAAAGCCAGGAAGAGGCAAATTCAAACACGGAGCTAATTACAGCAGAATACGTCTGTCTGTTCTATATATGCCACCATTCATAATGTGCACTAAAGGTGTGGTGAGTAAATAATTTGTAGAGTGCAAGGGATACATATGTACAAATAAAACAATTGCAAGAGGCGATTTGAGATAGGATAATAATAGGTATTATTTCCAAAAGAAAACGGCAAATGACTTGAGTTAAATGGATCAATGTAAATGTTATTTCAATAGGAACGAATTTTACCCCCTGTGTACCCTATATCTCTGGTCTGTCTAGTTCTAGAAAAACTTAAATTTAGTTCTGAATTAAAATGTTAATTTATTCATCAGTTTCTTCCACTTTTATTTTATCTTGAAATTCTGAATAGCTAATAAACCCATATGTTTAATTATGCTAACTCCTTTAGAGTGTTCTCACTAATAGCTTTCTTCATCCTTTTACTACTTTGATTCCACATTACCACGTATATAACATCAATGTGAAGTTGTCTTGTTTTAACTATGACAGAGGATATATCAATAAATATCAGTCACTACTAATAATCTTTTCCTAATATAGAAAAACATAATAAACCAACAAAAATGAAAATAATTTCTAAACTGATGTTCAGGGAACGGTGAGTTAAGGCTTCGTACTGATCAAAGATATGGTTACACACAAGGGGTCTCATACAGAACGAATCAGACACATGCGTGAGCGTGGCTTGAAGTCCATTGTTTACCCTATTTCCAAGGACCCCAAGACAACAGTCGTTGTCAACTGAAGGGTTCTTAAACACACGAATACTACAAATAATTTTCCTGTAATCACCTAATGACCAAACTCTAATTTCACACATGCGTTGTTTTTTCTTGATTCACATTTGTGTGACTCATTAGTAAGCCTTTCCAAACCGAATATTAGTACTTCGCGCCATGTAATGCAAAATACGACCCAAACACCTGATATAATGAATTATTCTTATCTCAAATTAATAAATACTGTAATAAATTTGGGTATGTTCCATTTGTATTTACGTCTCCATTTATAGATTCGTTAGATTTTAGAGATTAGTTGTTTGATTATGGGAAGTCGGTGTTGGGAAAAATATTTCCCAATTCTAGTAATTAGCCAATTTCTAGGAACAGACGTCATACTTACAGTTTTTAAGAGACGTTGCAGTAGCGTGGATTGGTTTCGTAGTTTGAGATGGGGTCAGACTAGCATAAGCGGGCATGGAGCCAAGTAGTTCCTATTTTAATTCAGAGGTGTTAATTGATTGTGCCTTTCGGGAGATATTCGTGACAAGAACTACAGTTTTGTGGAATAATTGGGAAGAGGTCATCCCTTTGTTTTGAGATGCCTTTCATTGTAGCAGTTGCGGAAGTACACGTGCAAAACGTGGTTCAGACTGTTGTTTTTATTGACCCAGGGATGGAATCAGAAAATAGTTCCCTGCATTGGGTGTTTGAATTGTGTTATGTGCTTCATGCCACGGCATGCTAACAAGGAAAAGCCATGTAATTGTGAAGTTATAGCTGTGACATTGTGGTCATTTATTTATTGATTAGAGAAAAATTGTTTCCAGTCTTGGCGCCTTACGAGAACTTCCAGTTGAAAAAGAATGTTGTCGGGAAGTCCTTGGAAATAGGGGAAAATAAGGGACTTCCAGCCCAACCTCAGGCAGGTGTTTGATTCGCTCGGTAGAGAAACCCCTGTGCGTGTTAAAATACGTATATCTAAACATACCCAGAGAATTCCCTATGTTAAGAAATCAAGGAAGGTCCATTTACGAAACTAATCCAAGCTATCATAAAGTCTCCTGAATACTGTACATTATGACGTCTGTTCTCGATAATTGGCTAATTATTCGGGTTGAGATGTAAATACAAATAGCACATACCCTAGATTTATTAAAAATATAACAGTTTCCCAACGTTTCGAGCTAAACAAGCTCTTTGTCAGGGAAAGTAACAATTTACACACACACACACACACACACACACACACACACACACACACACGCACACACACACACATATATATATATATATATATATATATATATATATATATATATATATATATATATACACACTTGAAAAGAATATAAATATTCCAAATTTAAGTTTGAGGAAAAGAATGTCTCTGGTTGATATTTTAGTAAACTTCAAAGTGAAGTCCCGTGAATGGCATATAAACCTTCGTATCAATATTTATAGCATAAACATGTTACGATGCTTCAGTCACTAACATTTTAATCATTTTGATTTAAGACAACCCCATTTTATCTCGTGAAAACTCATCTAAAAATATGTACATGTACTACGCATTGGAACTGTACGGGGATGAGAGATGATGGATGAGAAATGAGATGGTACTGAGGTATAAATTGGTACCATTATTGAAAATATCAAGTACCATGCGAAACAAGAAGTTGGTTGGTTGGTGTGTTGTTATTTCAAGGACACTTTTAACGCATTACTGGCTATATTGAAAGCTATGTGTCTTTCCACAGGGCATGCAGAGTCAGCCGACTCGGGCTAGGCTGGGTGGATAGAAAATTCGCGATCCTTTGATTAAGAGTCGGATGCTGTATCAATTGAGCTGCCGAGGTTGTTGAGCCAGACCACAGCATGGTTGACTAAAATTTCCTTGTCCACTAAAATAACTGTGTTCACTGTTCAGTTCGGTCTCACTGGACAGTTGTTTTGGTGAATGTTCATCGTACTAAAACGGATTGCAGAATAACAAGAGTAGTTCAATATTTAAGATGCAAATAAAAAATAACATGACTTTTGCGGAAAACATGCTTGTACAATTTTAATTAGGGTATTGAGGTTGATTCCTGATACAACTGATAGCTTTTACACTGACCCAACACTACCCCCAACCGGTGTTTTATGGTGTTCATTTCTGATAGTCAAGGGTTATTTTGCATTTTACTTTGAGGAGATGGCTCAAGCAAACGATATGAACTGTATGCATGATTAAAGTTCACTGTCATTATAACAAATTGGCATGCTTATCATTACCCTCAACCATCTCGATTTTGAGATATTTACATCTATAGCAGACGTACATAAACACATAAACCAAGTTGGCCGTTTATTTGAAATCCAAGTTACAAATCTGATCTCCTGTGCTAGTCTAACTGTCAAAAGTAGTCCCCAAACAAAACCAGTCCATTTTCAAGCCAACCTCAAAATAAATGTAAACCAGACTACAGATTTAGTTTCTGTGTGAATTTATAAACACAATGCTCACGTTTATTAGGCTCATGCTCTCTACCTTAAAAAAATAAGGGTGTGTCAAAATACAAAACTATTCAGTGAGACCTTATAAATAAGAGAAGACGGGAAACAAGCCACAGTTAATGCTACTATATTTAATACATACAAGGGATTCCCAGTTAATTCCTCGAAATAATCAAGTTCAAGCCTATAACTTGGAATCGTTCCTTTCTTTGCAGAACTTTATTCTGTAATTAATATCAACATTTGTTTTTGTCTTGGTTGTCATGAGTGTAATGCACTCTGAAACGTAACACCCACGTATAGACACAGAAAGAAGATGGTGGAAAATATTTATATTTTTTCAAGTGACAAACAACCAAGAAAATCAATTTTCATATGGATTACGTAATTAAGTTCTGCAGAAGATGAACGACGCCAGATTATTGACTTGAAGTTGACTGTTTAGCAAAAATTAACAGTGAATCCATCGGACGTACTAAAATGTAGTAACATTCATGACGGCAAGTGGTAATGCTAATTATATAATTATGGAAAAGCGAGTATTTATTGCAGAAATTAATAAATCCACGACCCGAGCGTATGTCCCAGGGAGTAGACACGTGGTATTTTATGCATAAATGTCCAACTACCATCGTGGTTAAAACTCTCTGGAATTTGAATGCGTTCTAAATCCTCTAGCAGGCGTACCCCCATACCCAATTTTGTCAACATGGATCACCACCCCTCCGTCCCTAATATTAAATGGTATGGAAATATATATTTTGTGTCAACGGGTTTAGTTGTTTTGGAAGCTAATTACACATCAATCTAAATGTCAAAACTTCCTGCTGAATTAAGATGGATAATAGGACCATTTCATAAACTTATCAATCAAGAATTAACATAAAAAATCGTGTATATAATACAAACGATTTTAATATAAAAACGGAATATGGTGCTAATCGAAAGGGTCTAATTATTTATTGCAACATGTTGTCATACCCATGATACAGATAACCCTTGTATCATGTTGTCTTATACACCATACATATACCCTTGAATCATGTTATCTTATACACCATACATATACCCTTGAATCATGTTGTCTTATACACCATACAGATACCCTTTGCATCACGTTGTCGTATACACCGTACAAATACCCCTAATATCACGTTATCTCATATGCCATACAGATACCACTAGGATCACATTTTCTAATACAACATGCATATACTCCTTGTATCACGTTATCTTATACATCGGGTTAAGTCAAATGGAAACTCCTATACATCATTGCAATCCTGTAGGCAGAAGATGCTGTAATTATTTAAATGCAAGAATAGAGGTCAAAGTATGAAATGTTGCATTATCAATGATTGTAACGCATATATTACAGGGACTGTTCAGGCCACTACACGGCCCTCTTCTTGTCTATCCCCTTATTAACGATTGCACAGCACATATATTACAAGAAATATTCAGGTCATTAGAACCCCTTCTTATCTATCTCATTATCAATGATTTGAAGTATATATATATATATATATATATATATATATATATATATATATATATATATATATATATATATATATATATATATATATTGCAGTGAATATTTTCGTCATTACATAGACCCCTTCTTGTCTATCTCATTAGCAATGCTTGTAATACATATACATTACAGGGAATGGTCTAGTCATTGCACGGCTCCTTTCTTGGGTATCTAATTATCACTGCTTGTAATGCATATATTAATAGGACTGTTCATGCCATTGCACGGCTCACTTGTGCGTATCATTGTCAATGATTGTAATGCATGCATATTACAGGGAATATTCTGGTCAATACACAGGCCCTGTTTGTCTATCTCCTTAGGAAAAAATAGTTTGGTATTTAGTAAAATAACATTTACAATGTAGCTTCTCTGATTTTAAATTGTATGAGACGTTTCCAAGTTTTCGTAATGCGAGAGAGAGAGAGAGAGAGAGAGAGAGAGAGAGAGAGAGAGAGAGAGAGAGAGAGAGAGAGGGAGAGAATTTAAAGCATACTGCTACGAATTAATCCAATATGTCCTTGTTGCTTACCACACATATGTATTGTTTACAATATAAATACTAATATTCTCTCTCTCTCTCTCTCTCTCTCTCTCTCTCTCTCTCTCTCTCTCTCTCACTCTCTCTCTCTCTCTCTCTCTCTCTCTCAGTGCCACGGTAGCTCAGCTGCTAGAGCGTCTGACTCATAATCCAAAGGTTTTAGATTCGATAACTGCCGAGGATAGCGCGGCTAGGCTGCCTCTGAGTATCCTTGGGAAAGGGTTTTGCGGAGAATGAATGCCTGGTGTGATGTATGTCCCATGTGTTTCTTTTTTTTTACCAGGACACTTAATACACACATAACAGAGAGAGAGAGAGAGAGAGAGAGAGAGAGAGAGAGAGAGAGAGAGAGAGAGAGAGAGAGAGAGAGTGGGGGGGCTCAAGTTTCTTCGAACATTATGACACAGGAAATATAGTGCATTTCCCATTACAAGGTTGAGTAACATAACTTATAACTACAGTAAATCTGGTATTTGTACATCTATCTATCTATCTACAGATTTTTGAAACACAACGACATTGCAGTCTCTGTAACAATAATGGTTGGTGTCATTAGACGATAAAGTAGCGCACTTTAACCTGCAACTATAGCTATTATTGCACACACAATTTACTTTATCAAGTTGCATAAGCAAAGCAAATCGGATTCGGATTTAGTCCAAACAAATTTGTCTCAGTTGAGCAAATAATTGGGTGCTGCTCATTTAATTTATAAATATATGAATGGTTGATAATTTACTTGGTTTCAGTGGCTTTTTTTAAAATTATTTATCAGAGATCTTTGATGTCGACTTCTGAATACACCATGATGACCTACTCAAACTCGCACCTGTGGCAAAATTCCAAGTATTGTATCTTTAGCTGTATATTTTACTAGGTAGCTTAGAAAGTTTAGAAAAAAAAGACCTGGACCGATCTCTAGTATCACGGCAACAGTCACCTATGCAGATCGGCAAGATGGGGTGGTGATGATGGTGGTGGTGATAGCGGTGGCGGTGGATAAATATAGTTTGTTTCTTATAATATGCTTAATATTATTAATTTATCAAAAGTCTCTAATCAAAATATTATTGTGATATTTTAGTATCATAGAAGAGGTCAGACAACTTAAAGCGCGTGACAGGGAACAAATTTTATAAGTTCAAAATTGTTAATCTGTTGGCCTTACTAGTCAAGTTGAGTAGTGAGTACGGTTGAGGAAAGAAAGAAAGAAAGAAAGAAAGAAAAAGAAATAAACTTTTGAAAGGAGGCAAAAGTGAAAATATTCGAAATGCACAGATAAATATTTGTGCTGCAAAGTCTATTTTTATTAATCCTTTTTTGCAAAGAACGCATGGTCATTTCATAATCCAAGAGTCTCAGATTCTTTACCAACCCAGGCTGCCTCCTTGGGAAAGGCACTTTACTCTCATTTCTTCGGCATGATACAGCCACTAATGTGTTAAATGCCCTCTGACCCCCCCCCCCCCAAAAAAAAAAACAACAAAAAAACAACAACATACAATTCATGAGAGAGAGAGAGAGAGAGAGAGAGAGAGAGAGAGAGAGAGAGATGTTAAACAAGTCATAGAGACTTAATTCGATTTATGTCACAGAAGGCAGCTTGTATTTCCCGTGAAGTAAATTATTTATTGATCGTTTGCAACTACAGTAATAACAATAACTAATGCAATAATTTCACACTCAATTTAATACAGTAAGTCAGGCATATTCAGTTAGCGGGTTTTTTAAATGTGAAAACAACGGAACACAAACTTTATTTAGCATTAAAACTGAAGAAAGAATTGATAAAAAACAGTCATAAGGATGCAAACATATGCCATGCTGCACAGAGGATAGGTAAGGTAATTCTATTGAGTATTAAACAAAATATGTACATCATTTAATGAAAACAAAAATACTAGTAAATTTACATAAAATGTAAAGACCAGATTATAATTCATTATATTATACTTAGACTGCAATTTAATCATTAATGACTATTGTTTATTTATTAGCAGCATTTGATTTTTTTCTGACTGTTATTGTTGTACAAATATAATGACAATGCATTTAAGATTCCTTTTGAATTTTGAAGATCAAGTCTAATGGCCTTGTTTTTTTAAAAAATTTTCAGCCTTGAACAATAATATCGTGCTGAATAGTTTCTTCTCAGTTTCCTAAATGGACAAACAAGTATAATGTTACATTGCTTTTAAACAGCGACATGGCCCTGCGATCTATGTAACAATGCCCGGCGTGCATGAGAACATATAGTTCACGTCATTGTAAAAAACGGTGCTGCTTAACCTGCACAAGAACTATCAATATACACAATATCGAAATAGGGGTACCAATGGTTAAAGAGGGCAAAATTGGATCCATATTTAGTCTCAGTAGTACCCGAGTGTCTCTCATTTCATTTAAACATACATAAATATGAATTTTTGAATGACGACTTGTTTATCAGTGTCTTCTATTGTTTATTTTTTAGCAACATTCGGCGTGAAAGTATGAATAGATGTGTAGTAAAACAACTACCCCACCAAACGCCTCTGGAAAAGTCCCTGTTTTATATTTGTATATGTTATGCATACGTTGTACCAACCAGAAGGTTTCGGAAGGTATCCACTTCTTCTCCTTTTCTCCTCTGCCGTTTGTGACTCTTTCTCTCGCTCTTCCGGAGTCCTTTGTCAAGTTCTTGCCTCCAGGAAATGCGTCCCGAAGTAAGTGTTTCCCAGCTGTCCACATCGATGTCCAGAGTCTTGATGTATCTCTTGCTCACATCTTTGAAGAGCAGGTGAGGGCCACCTGATGACTTTTTGTCAGAGACCAGCTCGCCGTAGAATATGTCCGGTGGGATGCATCCATCATCCATTCAGTGTACATGTCTAATCCATAGTAGGCGGTGATGTCTGAGCAGTGGGAACTTGCTGGGGATGTGTACACGCTCAAGGATATCTATGTTGAGAACTCGGTCCTTACAGGAGATGCCGAGGATACGTCGGAGGCATCTCAGGTGAAAGCTGTTGACTCTCTTTTCTGGCGAGTATAGCATCCATGACTCGCTATCGTAGAGGGGCGCGCTGATGACACATGCTTGGTACACTTGTATTTTGGTGTGTACTGTCAGCTGGCTATTGTTCCTGGCCCTCTTGCTTAGTCGGGATATCGTTGTCGCAGCCTTCCCAATGAAGGTGTCCAGTTCAGCATTGAGTGACAGGTTGTCCGTTACAGTAGACCCGAGTTATATGAATTTGCTGACAAGTTCAAGTTCCTTCTTGTTGATGTTGATGGAAGGTAGCTCTTCAACACCTTGACCCATCACTACCGTCTTTGTCAGGCTGGTGATAGGCCTGAAATCCTGGCTAGTCTGTGAAATTCAGTGAGTGGGGTCTTCGAGATGATCCTATGTGTGGCTTGTCAGTGCTGCATCGTCAGCAAAGAGTATTCCTCTAATGAGAACTTGGCGGTTCTTGGTTTTGATTCTGAATAGTACTAAGTTGTACAGTTTTCCATCTGACCTTTAGGGAAGGTATATTCCCTTGGTCGATGACCCGAAAGTGTGTTTCAGCAGAAACGAGAAGACGATCCCGAACAGGGTAGGGGCGAGAACACATTTCTGCCTGACTCCACTGCGTACTTCAAAGCCTCTGATACTGTGCCATTATACTGGACTCTGCCATGCATGTTTTCATGGAAAGACTGGAGCATGCTGAGGAGCTTCGTGGGACGTCCAATTTTCTCTGGTAGTTTGAATAATAAACTTCTGCCAACAAGATCGAAGGCCTTTGTGGGGTCAATGAAGCTATGTATAGTGGCTTTCTCTGTTTCCTGCATTTCTTGTGCAATTATGTCAGTGAGAAAATCATGTCGATGGTGGACCTCTCTGTTCGGAAGCCGCACAGTAACTTAGGTTCAACTCGGTCCGCAAGGGTCTGAACGATTTGAGCAAACACTTTGCAAATGATGCTCTGCAGTGAGACACTGCGATATGTGTTTTAATCCCTCTTGTTACCCTTGTTTTTGTATAGATTGATGATGTCGACATATCTCATATCTTGTGCTACTTTGCCCTCATTCCAGCATAGGCAAAGGAGCTCATGTAGGTGTTTGAGTTGCACCGATTTTCCACTTTTTACGACTTCTGGTGGTATGCCGTTTTTTTCAAGGAGACTTTCCATTTCCTACGATATCTATGACCTTACTGAGCTCTTCAATAGTTGGTTCATCGTCATGTTTATCCAAGATAGGCAAACTTAATAAGTCATTGAGGGCTGTGTCTTTTACAGTGTTATCCCGGCAGTACAACTCTGAGTAGCGTTCTACCTACATCTACATCTGCTTGTCACGATCATTGATGATCTCATCTGATTTTAAAGGGAGTGTTTTTTTCTAAATTGGCCCTATTGCCTTCTTGATCCCGTCGTAATGCCGATATCTGGATACTCTGACACAGCTGCAGCTAATAGTCATTGGCACAGCGTCCACCAATTTAGTCAACTATTTTGGCAGATTTTAGTGAACAAAATTGTCCCCCCGCATGTACAACATAGCTGGATACAAATATTTGCTGCATTTCTTCAGAATAAATAAAACTTCTTGATAAACTGTATTTGTTGTGTTAACGACGTAACTATTTCTAGTATAATTGTCTGTGTTTTTCCTCACGTCATTGATGACTGTGCCCTCTCAAACGATTTTATATTTACCAACTCAAGCACATAAATTCTTAGACTATTAGTTTCTTACAGGGTATAATAGCAAATGCAATGTCTCAACATCAGAACAGGTAGATCCTTTATTTTGGTCAACTCATCTCAAAATGCCAAAACGTGTGTTTTCTTCCAGTGCTTGAAAAGAGTCTCTCAAAGGGGCTTATTCTCCACTGGGCAAAAAGAGTTTCCAGAAATTCAAGATAAGACTTTTCGTTCAAGAAGGAGTAGCGATAACAAACTTCTCAAGATGGCGGCCATAGTAGACAACAGATTGGCACCATTTGCATTTAGCACCAGCTAGACATTATAAGAAGTCATTTGGTGAGAGCCACGTGTAAATATCACTTTAAATTCAACACGAGTAGTGATAACACAACTTTTAAGATGGCTACCATTTTCATTGAAGACCAACTAGATATCAGAAGAAGTCTAGTAGTGAAAATCTCATGTTCAATGACCATCAATCAATGCTATGGATTGAAATTGATTTTGGAGCTTTGAAAAACGACATGTATTACACATATTCTATATTGAAAGATAAGATAAAATAAAATGTGAAATACAGAATTAAAATGTTATTTGTTAATATGTAGAATATATTAATATTGACCACCGCTAACCCACCGGGAATGTTGATCTACGTGACAATGCATGTTGTAGCCAGTTTACTGCAGATATCCTTCTCCTTATCATGACCCACGGTACTAAGGGTCAGGTCAGGGCATCTTTAAATAAGAAAGATATGATACAGTGTGTCCCGAATCTGGGTTTGGAGAATACAAAATGCAAAGTTAGAAAGATAGAAAGAAGAGGGAGGGACATGGATGATAAAAGGGTAAAAGAACACAGATGAAGACACAGACAATGAACTGGCACCTCAGATGAATTTATTATATCCATGTGTTGTTGCGACCTGCTCAATTTTCATTTATTCATTTATTCCGTTTTTATTTTTAAATCCATTTTACTACATTTGAAACGAAGTTTTACAACACTTCACAATGTGTTCTATTGATGGAACATATGAGCACAGAAAGAGTTGAAAACCACGGCTTTTTGGATATACAAGATCAAATTTTGAAAGGACTTGTACTTAGTTAAAATATATTTAGTTTGTTCAGTACTAATTTTGCTTTTCATTATAGGCCGTAAAATATGCTAGAAGTTGGAGTCAAGATATGTGGCTATGCCATGGAAATAGTTCTACAAGGCCAGACAAATGATTATCTAATCTATCCATCTATCTATCTAATTATACCTCACGTTATAACATGATTGTTATCCTCTACCACCTTGTGGTATTTTATGTTAGGTTTAAATTGCAATATAGCGGAATTTCGAGTAAGTAAGATAAGTATTACCTTTGTGTTTTTCAATTTCATCCTAAATTATTCTGGACATAATTTTGGGCAGACACATTTTCGATATTTGAGTCAAAATTTCCTTGTTAAGGGTAGGGTAAAATTCAATATTATCTCACTCAAATGAACACTTCGTTTGTTATGTCACGGAAGAAAAACTGCATGGGTTGCTATGTGACAAAAGAACGAACTCTAGACGGTGATTTGTAATGTACCCAGGATCTCACACTTTCTCAAAGAATAATTATTCTGTGTTATCTTCTTTATAGCAAAAAGTTTGAAATTGGACCTACATATAACTTTTGATTATATAAATATGGGCTATTCTGGTACTTGAGGAATAAGGTGAAACTTAGAGATAAGAAATCTGAGAATGCAAACTTTATGATTTTGGCAAGAATTCTCAAATCTATCTAACACATGTTATATAGTCAACAAATCATAGCTATTCAAAGTTAACACTATTGGGGTCAAACCAGCAATAACTGGGTGGTTTAACTCAAGCAATAACATCCTTGTAATGAACTGTCCCCTTTTATCTAACCTTTGTGCTATCAACAAAATGCTATCACAGGGAGATAAAGTACTTCAATGATTTCAGCTCATACAAGGTACTGGTTGGTTTTGTCCTTCCAAATACAGAAATTGATAACATACATTTCTAAGTATTCTATTTATAGATTAAATGACACAAGTAGGAAGTTTTAATTAGTTACCTAACGTAAGTATCACGTTGGCAGAGGTCTAAAGAGATTTATGAGATGGGGATTGACTATCAATAAAAATTCATTTTCAAAATTATGAATTGTAATCGATTTTGGAGTTTTGAAAAGCGACATTTATTACATATAATCTAGATTGCAAAATACGATCAATTAAGATGTGAAATACATAATTAAAGTGTTATTTGTTAATATATAGGACAAATTAATATTCACGACACCCCTTGACCCACTGGGAATGTCAAGCTACATGGCGATGCATGTTGTACCCAGTGTACTACAGATATCTTCCTCCTTCTCATAACCCATGGTACTAAGGGTCAGGTCAGGGAATCTTTAAATAGGAAACATATGATACAGTGTGTCTGGAATGTAAGTTTGGAGGACAAATAATGCAAAGTTAGAAAGATAGAAAGAAGAGGGAGGGAGATGGATGATAAAAGGGTAAATCTGTTAAATCTGCAGTAGATCACTAATACGCGCAGATACTTGCTGCATTGCATCTTCACTCTTAGTATGGTCTTTCATTTATTGTTTCGTCGCCAAATTTACAATATCTTCCTTCGTTGTAACCTCATCTTTTGTTGCCAATTTTACGAACATTTTATTACTTCGGTCTTTAAATTTTTCCATCATTATTGAAATTTGTCCGTAGAAATCTTATTTTGATGAACAGTATTACTCACGCTAAAAAGTTTGTTTAAGCTGAGCGAGTTGAGTGGATAACTGATAAACTCCGTTGTGAATTCCTCACTATTAGCGAGGTCTTTAATTTAATCATTTGTTACAAAATGTGCAATTCCATCCTTTGTCATTATATTATTTTTTTCATCTTTTAATCTTTCCAACATTGTTGTAATTTTTTCCACAGAAATCTGGCTTCGATCAGCAGTATAACTCACTCCGCCTATGTCACGCTGGAAAGCCTGCTTAAGCTCATCGAGCTGATCTGATAACTGAAGCAGCTCAGTTTTAATTTCATCTTTCGTTACAAAATTAGATCTATCAAGCTTTAATGTCTTTTTACACTTATTACGCGATGTGTGCTGCTTTCCAGCTCGAACACCCCATTAACTTAATAGGCTTTATTTGCGTCTAAAACGTGAACATTCAGGAATTGAAGACCTGGTCGCAGCTTAAGCCAAATTGTTTTTCTTCCATTCTTTCAGTATGCAGTTTATCATACAACTCAGCCCCCACAGAAAAAATATAAAGTAACGTGTTTCTTTCACCGTTTAGTATATTTTCGGTTGTAGCTATTTCATCTAGGTAAATAAACAGCCTGCTTGGGGTTATAAATGTAGGCAAGTGAGTAAACCACTAATGCTCTCAGTTCCTATCGAAATATCTGAAACTTTAGTTTCGAGGTTTCCCAAAATGATGCTTAATCTTTTTGTAATGACTAAAGTGTGCTTCTATTTGTAACGCCTATTGCACTATTTTCTTCACCGTATAATAGCGCAACGTGCTCGTATACGCTCCGTGTAAACATCTCTTAGCTTTCAACACTGTTTTCCATCAGAAATGAATACTCTTCTACTGATAAATCAGCATTATTTATTTGTTTTAAATATATTGTTTCCGAATTCGGGTGATATATTAAACCACCCTGGCCTGCAGGAAAACTCTCAAAGTGATACGCGAGAAGAACTGTCAGTAGGTATAACCCTATTCAGCAAAATCTGACCATCTAGGGGTTTGGTTAATGTGACAGTCATCCTGGTTGACACAGTCGATGTGAAGAGATATTATTTACAAAACAACTAAATTTCAATTCAGAAGCTAAATACAATACAGGAGATTATGTTTTCTATATACGAGCAGAAAGACAGTCTATTCGAAGAGTTAATGTTAAATTTTGATATATTTATATCAAACAAGGTCCACTTTAGAGCAAGTAAAATGTATGACACTTTTGAATCATACCCACTACCAGAAAATATCGTCAACAGATGTATTTAATCGATGGATTTCTGGAGTGGCAGAGCAGACAATGAAGTTTTGGAAAAATCAAATTAAATTTGCTGTATGGTGTGCAACCACTGGCTGTGGAGTTCGTATCGATGACCATATCCAGTCGTGTGACATTCTGTCTATGGTTACAACATTTTACAGATTTCATGTCAATTATCAGACAAGACAAATCTTAAGGGAAATACAGTGTCCTCTGCCGAGCGGATCTGGATGGAATGTACTTGTCAATGGAATTAAGATTAAAAATACGAAGCCATGTGCAGTGAATTTGGAGTAAGCAAAATTCAGACTGGAGACAAAGGCGTGCCGCCAATGGAGGACTTGGAACCATGTATATCAATTTTGACCCAGCCGCATCGGAGTTGTTCCAAAGATCAGACACTGGTATATGGGACGGCCTTTCTTTACGACCATCGAACCCGATTGTATATAATCTTGTTTACTACACCTGGGGTGAGCCGTTTGGAGAAAAGTAGCAAGTAACAACCTTTTCTCAGTCTGAAGATCCTATATCAGAAAATTATTTTGCGTATTTCGTTCTTGATCACTTAAAAGGATTAACCATAACAGGCATTGAGCGAATAAACGAGAGTGCGTTAATCTACGTCTGGGCTATATTTGGTGCACAAGCTCAGAAAATGACATCAGTAGTAGGAGAGACCGAGAGATTTGTTGTTCAAAAACAGTCTTTGATAAACGTTGAAGATGCCATCATCCGAACAGACGAGATGTCTCATACACGTAGGAGATATAAGGATATGATACAAAAGGAGCTAAGCAAGCTGGATTATGCCCTAGGTGAAGGAATATATTTATTTCTCTTAAATATGGACCTTCAAATAGGATCATATATTGATCATAGCAACAATTTGTTTACAGCCGATAACAGCGTCTCTGTTGGAACAAATGCTAACATTAACTCTGTTAGGTCAGATCCTAGCACCTCCACTGCAAGCTTTGCTGCGCCTTCAGATTCAGTACCTTCGGGCGGCGCCTAAGCGATAACTCTCAGCCGATAAAAAAACGAAGTAAAACTATTTACGCCATCCAATTCAGAGGTTTCCAGCTCTACTCCGATAGCCTCTGGAGATAAAGTCAGCACGGCTGAGACTCATGAAGACGTCAAAATGGCGATCATCTTTGCCAGAATTGCCATATGAATTGGTTGCTATTTAGGTACGCGTCTAGTCAGGCGGCTTCTCATCACCGCCATGATAGCCATAACTATGACAATGATAAAAACGACAAGATTTTATTTATTTCAACAAAAAGCGTTCCATTCTGTTTTGATTTTTAAAAAAAGCCATTCTTTTGATTATTTCGCGTGTGTAACCTTTGCTCCTCCAAAGATGAGTAAATTCACCTACTCTGCTTAATGTAAATCTTTCTGGGTAAATTTCCATTTTTTGCCATCCAATCGGAATATCATCTTCGTAATCACTAGTTGTAAAATATTTTACTGGAGATTCCACAATGTGTTCCGCTCTTTGTGCTGCAGCTATGTCGCTAAAACTTATCTATTCTTCGTCAACATCGGGGATGGGGGTGAGATTAAAATTTAACCAGTCATCATTTTAATCCATCATAGGAACTTCTCCTCCAACTTAATCATGGTGATATCCTTTGACATTGTTGCTCCTCTGGCGGGTTAATTTTTTTTATTGGAAAATAATATGCATTATTCTATTTGTTTAAATAGCATGACGCGGCGTTTACAAATCATGTCTACATTCGGGAAAAAAATATCCATATCATTCTGTGCGAATCCGCCTGGTATAAAGGATCTCCGATGGACGATTGTTGTCACCAACAACCACAGTACCATCGATCAAAGTCACTTACTACTAGTAAGATTTCAAAATTGAAGCGAAAATGACGTTACAGTTACAGGATTGTCTAGGCTAGCCTTTAATCTTTCACTTATGAACGGCACGGGGGTCGCCAATACAAATCGCAGTATTGAGAAGAATTTAGGCAGAGCTATAGTTAAAAAGATATCAATTAAAATGGAAGACAACGATGCACAAAGTTTAGACGACGAGGATCTGTGGTTGGTATACAAAAACTTATGGCTAACAGACAAGGAAAGAACAAATTTAGTTTATCAGTGTTTCCAGAATTATAATACTGCTGTATGAGCGCAGGGCAGGTAACGCTTTGGTAGCCATGCAGCCCGACAAAACTATATCCAACACCTCCGGAAACAGATTTTATATTCCTTTGGACTTTGAGCTGCTAACCGACCATACCTCTCGATCAATCTGCATTATCGGAGAGATTATGCTACGAAATTACGTTTAATGATTACCGTACGGTAATAAAGAGCACAAACACTAGACAATAGAGCTCGCTCTAGAATTTAACCCAATCAGAGCTCTCGCGGTCGAGTTTTAGTCAGTATATGAATACAATTTCCACACTTGTATACCAGAGTTCTTAGACATTGAAGGGTTATTCTAAACAAAAGTGACACTATATGGAAAATAAACCTAAACTCCCTTGCGAGGAGCTTTAAGACTATTGTTATTCTATTTGAGGACATTGCCGCAAATCCAAATTACGGAAGTGACACAGAGTCGTTTTATAATCCACTAATAAATAAGGTTTTGGTGACAGTGGAAGGTGTGCCTAATCAGGTTTACGTACAGGGCATGTTACAATATCAGCAGTGGGAGGAGGCCTGTAAGGTGATGTTTCGTGATGAATTTATTTAACAAGTGACAACAGCGATTGATGTGGGTCAATTGTATCGCTTCCAGTTCGCCCTTGTCTTGACATGCGAACGACCGAGGATCACAGTCTTCACAGATCGGGTAGACGACTAGAAAATGCCGGTATTACACTTCTGTTCCATAAATTAGCAGAAGGTTCTGGCGCATTAAACGCATACATTTATCTACTCATGGATGTGCAGATAAATATTCACAACAGACAATTCATCTGAGCCATTTTCTAGCAGCACCACCAACGTAGTCGCGACGACTGATTCCAGGGAGATATTTAAAGAAGTTCCTCCTTATTGTGCGATGATTATCGGTCGACGCGGATTTGGCAAGCGGTACCTTGTATGTGAGTTAATAGAAACAGTGTTTTATGAATATTAAAATGTAATCGTTGTCAGAGCTGCTTACAACAGGCCCTGGGTTAAATGAGGAAAGATCAAAAAGTACTCCTAATCAATCCAGTTCAGCTGCTGCAACGTAGTTGCTTAAGCTCCGGAGAACAAGATCTCAGAAACGTCGTGGATCTGGATACAATTTTATTTTTTCTTTATGAAAAATCAAAAACTACAAGTAGCCTATTTATCCTGGATACTGCGGGTTTTTGCCTGACGTGCGTCAATCTAGGCGAAGACATAATGCGCTTACAATTATTGTCCTTTACAGGTAGACACGCCCAAGATAAGTGTATGCGTTATTTCACAGAGGAATACATCAGTGTCAAAGGATTTTCGCAAGCAGACTTCATGGATCGCTCTTTATTGCTGCAAAGATACCGACACGTTGAGGGATGTACTTCGAGAGAATAACATGATTCCATTAGAAAAGTAGGATGAAATTCATAATTTCTTTCAAAACAAACCAAATAAAAAAAAAAAAAAAACACCACACCATATGATCGTGTGTTAATAAGACCGAGCCTTCGATGTCATATACGATATGGATCTCAAGCAACCCTATCGTGCGGCAATGACAGAGTAGTCTCGGTAGGCCTCGCAACTCTGCTGCTTGCTCCGCAAGCGCTATTATTGGAAACACTTTGCCTTTCTTTGTGCTACTTCGCTAAAACGACGGTTACTTAGAGATATACAGTTCATCGTACAAAACATGGCTAAAACTTCGTTGCTGCTATCGTCCAGATGCGATGAAATAATAAATCGCATTGCGATAAATACTGATCAAATAATTTATAATCCTTCGGTCTCAACAGAGCGAAAACGACGCAGCAAAACCGACGCAGCTAAGCGAGGTGAGCTAAAGCTGCTTAAAAGCAACGAAACATTGTTGCAGAGCTCTGGTACTAAAAACGTGCCACCAATCGATCTACTTGCCGCGGAATCGATGCAGCAGAACCAAAGTCGCGCTAAAGACATATGAGAGCACTTAGCTGACTTATTAAAATCTGGTCGGGAGCGAGAGTATATACACACCTCAGCACTTCGTAACAGCAGAACTGCCTTAGCACTAGACAAGATGAATTCTATGACGGAGAAAGAGATAATTAAAACGCAATCTATTTATGAAGCTGAACTGGGTCCGAATGTTGTATTCCTTTACGAACCTTATTCTGAGTACCAAATTATTATATCAGTCTCTTAAGGGTACAAAAGCGCTGTTGTTAAATGAAGTACTTAATGTCACACAATTAAAAACCAAAAATCAAGTTAGTTTGTTTACATATGAACGCTAATAGGCCTTACACGTCTGATTTATCTAATTCGAGTAATTTTTTTCTTAATCATGTTCACAAGGTTTTTATCAAGTCCCAAAAATGCTAAAATATATGTTCATGAAATTATATATATATATATATATATATATATATATATATATATATATATATATATATATATATATATATATATATACGAATACAAACATTTGGCGAATTACAGTCCTTACATATGCACTGGAATCAATCATGTGCACTGGATCCAGCAAGGAATCGCGTGTGTGTCAGGAATTGGTTAAGATAAATGCAATAAACTGACAAAACTGACAACGAACAGCGCAAAACTAGTTTTTAACTAGCCTAGGCGCTTTCGACTATCGTTAAGGCTTTGTCAAAGGCAATCACAAAACAAAGGCAAGACAAACAATTAACGCAAAAGGGTTGAAATTACAAAGGTTTACATGACTATTTCTAATAGAATTAAAGCTTGAAAATGTCTGATGTTTCTCCTAGTCTGCTACAGCTTGACTGATGATGTGGTAAACTAATTGGTATTGCATTAAAAAAGGCGGAGCTATAGCGCCATCTGTTTTTAATGTAAAGTGGTGTAATCGTAAATTGTATCGCAGATATTTCATTATTTCTGTAAGGAGTGTAATGCCCATAGCAATAATAACACCAGGAAGAACTACAAAAAAAAAAAAAAAAACAGTAGTAATTATAGGTGAGTGAGTGAGTAATGAGCAAAATAAATTAATTATTTAAATGCAAAAGTGGTGGCTGTAAACAAATAATAATTTTAATTACGTGTGGTTGTCCTTTTGGAGCCTTCTTGGTTTAAGCCGCTTGGTTTCAGTGTTCTAAGGCGTCGTATCCAGTAAGATTCATTTTCTTTCCTAGGTAAGGAACTCCTGTTGGAGTTGTGAGCAATTGCAGTTAGTGTTACATCACTGAAAGTGTCGCCAGAGGAACAGAAGTGTTCTGCAAGTGGACTTTTGTTATGCTTCTATGTCATTCAATCAGATCTGTGAAGACTGATCATTTTGTGTAGATTTTCCGTTTCTCCGACACACTGAAGGCCGCAGATTTTACATGTGATGGGATAAATTACATTCTCTGTTGTGCACGTTGTGTTTGGACCATGTATGTTCAATTGTTTTCTCGTCGCTGTGCTAGAGAATGTTCTGGTCTCAATCATATGTTGACAGGTTTTGCACCTTTTATCACCACAGGGACCAGAGTCAGAGCGAAGCTAACGCCAATCACAAGCCAAGACCATCCCTTGCACCATTAGCGCAGCAGAACAGAAACTGCTTCTATGTCATGAAATAAAATTGAGACAAAAGAAACTTATGACTACAATAATGTCACTTCCGTTCACCTTATAGAATATTTAAACAAAATACCGTCAACATCAATGTTGCAGCAAAAAACGATTTATTTGTTTCAGCATACATGAGCGTCTGTGCACTGCATTGCTGGTGATGGGAAGTATAGTTATTGCTGAATTAATTAACTGACTTGGAGTATATCTGATGCAATGATGCACTAGGCAGTGTTCTTTAACTCCTCTTGGTAAATTTCCTGCCTGGGTCATGTTATGTTTAAGCATGAGGAAAATTATACATTGTGCTTTTCAATTGGATTTTTTCGAACCTGAAGTAGGTGAGTATGTTTTTGGTTTATATGGATGCAACCAGTTTCAAATTCGGATGAAAAGTCTAAACAGCAATATAAGAAGAACTTCAAAAAGGTATAACAAATCCTTTCGTAATGTAAACAACAATGGTTATGTACGTGTGCACGTATATGGGTCAGATGGTCTGAGCAGAGATAGTGTATATGATGAAGAAGATACAAACTTGACACTGGTTTTGCTTTATTCAATTTATGATTGTGCACTAAAGACACAGATTTGTTCCGTTATTCAATATATAAATAAGCAGGTGTACTTATTAATACCTCGACACCTCTGCAGGGTTCAGTACTCGGTCCCAGAACTCCACCCCCAAATCCCCCATTCTACCAGATGCCTCCTACACAACTAACCCAAGGTTCTCTCGTCTTGTCAATCACATTTCGCAGGTATGTTCCAGCTGTGCTCAGTCAATGAATGAGATCAAAAAACATCATGAGACGGTGACTGAAATAAAATATGGTCTGGAAAAGATTGACACACATATCCAATAGACTGCATCTGAAATTCAGAGGTTTAGATCAGAAAGTTGCGGAGTATAGTTACAAGGATATTAGTTACCGAATCCGATTGTCCCTTTTAAATGGCGTATAAGAAATAAAAACTATTATATGGAGGCAATCAGTCGACAACTTGTGAATGAGAAAATCCATTGAGCAAATTCAATCAGCCATAATCAAAATTAATACAGAGAAAGCAAATTTAAAATCTTAACTGAAAGATTTTGAAACGCGCTTGATGAGAGGAAAATCTGATGTTCCTTGGTGTGATGGAGAAGGATGAGGAGATTTATGCTGAGATTTGTGAGTCACTTGTGCGTGAATTCATGTCTACTTACTTGAAGATGGAGGTTCGGGATGTCAATTGCCATTGATATAGCTCATATGATATATATATATATATATATATATATATATATATATATATATATATATATATATATATATATATATATATATATATATATATATATATATATATAACACAGAAGAAGGCGTAGGGAGATTGGAGTGACCGTCCCAAGGTGCGTGTGATTATCGCAAATTTTACAGGCATGGTGCGACTGATATCCTACAGTAAGAAGAACATGCTGAGGGAAAGCAACATGTGGTGAACAGTACCTTAAAGAAGTCTCAGAAAGGTGAAAGAAACATATAGATGTCATAAAGACATAAAAGAAAAAAAAAAGAACAAAGAAAAAAATAAAAAAGAAAAGTGCACTTGTCAGGGGAAACTTCTTTGTAAAAAGTGATCACAATCTACCTGACAAGAAATAGGGATTACACAGAGTGCAATTATCTTTCATAACCTGGAATGTTCATAGTTTGAAAATAACACATATGCTTGAGAAATATTTCGTGTATTTCGTCATTAGATGTTATAATATTATCTGAAAAGTGGACGCATGCTAAAGACAATGAAATCTAAATATCAGAGATTATGAAATATGATAAATAATTCTCATGGTAAAATAGAAAAGGGTATAAATAAAGATAGCTTTCGATGAGGCAAATGAAAAATACAAATAAAAAAACCTTGTTGAGGAGTCAAATTAAGGTGTTACGTGGTTTAAATTGAATCATTATACCCTAAGATGTAACTAAGATGCATGTTGTGGTTGTGTATATTTTAGTACACCTGGTCTACGTGTACATGAAGTTGAAAAGGCTGATATGTTCGACCCTTTAGAAGAAGATAGAGCTAAATATAAATCTTCGGGTAAACTATTTGTAACAGGGGATATTAACTCTCTTACGGGCGATAACAATTTGATATCTGACCCAATGGAATATAATACTTCTATAGCATTACCCAGTACAAAAGGAAGAAGACTATATCTTTGAGTAAACAAAGACCACTTGCTTGATGCACGCGGTCGCTTTTTGTTAGATTTGCGTAGGCAAACCAATTTAATCATAAGCAAGTGTAGGCTTCGGCAAGACGATGGCTTTGATTAATTGCATTTGCCACGCCCAGACGCCGGACTGTTACTGATTAGTGTTTACTCTCTTTTCATGGGTTTCACTTCATTAAGGAGTTTGTTGTTTGATCGTTTAATTCTTTGTATTTTTGTTTTATTTATGGATTGACAGTGAGTCTTGAAATCACTAATAAAAATAACGAGGTCAACGTGGAGATTAAAAATATTTTCTGGAATAATTAAAAATATATGATTTTAGGAATTATATCACACAACATATGCAATATTTAAATGAATTTTTCAGGCAATTTTAGATAATCATAATTGTGTGAGTGCAGTTGTAAAACGTTTCACAGACCATTAAGCATTTTTCCAAACCTTTTAAAGACAGGATTATAGTCCATGGGCTGCTTAATGCCATAATGTTAGAACATTAATGGCTTAATGAAGAGTATTCTCGACCCTATTAAGATTACAATCGAATTAGAAACTTATATTTAAGACGCAATAAGATTAACGTAAGACGAATATTCCTAAAGAAATATTAAATTGTAATAGAGCCAAATCCTGGGCAATTATAAGGTTTAGAAAACGTATATTTTTTTTAACGGGGTTGGCAAAATGTTGTCCATAAACATTCTTCGGAAAGAATTAAATTAAAGTAAGCTTAAAGCAGGATTGCTCTATACATTTTCATAAATTTTACGTTGCATTTTTTTCTGTTGATCAAAAATGTCAAACAAAATTTGAAATTAGCCTTGCATTAAATATAGTGTCACAAGATTGTAACCGAATGGGTTTGATTTAAGTGAAAACACCAAACACAATGTATGTGAATGAAATGTTAATGATAACAAAGTATGAGATCCTACACCACAAATTACTGATGCTTACTGATTCCTGAAAAAAAATATAAAAAAGAATAAATAAATATATATATATCTATATATATATATATATATATATATATATATATATATATATATATATATATATATATATATATACAAAATGATATAAAAATGCAATGAAAAAAAAGGGAACAACGCTTATAAGATTCAAACTTGGAACACAATGTTCACCACTTCGCACGTAGCGTTAGTGTCCCCTCAGAGACAATTACGCTGGATTATATACATAAGCAAGATACTGACACAAAAACTGGAGAACAACACTCCCTTAAATATATACAAAGAAATCACTTGATATTATCAAATGTTCAATTATGATTACGTTGTCATATACAACTATTGAAAACTTGGTATTTACCACAATGCGAATATGATTTCAATAAAAAGAGCGGATAGTTCACATAACCAGATATATTATTTAAAATTCAACATGCATAGTTCAACATTCAAAGTTCACAGTTCAAAATTCAAATCCTTAGGATGAACTTATCCTGAGTATGCTCCACTCTTTTTCCCGAACTTAACGGTTCCTAGGAGGGAGCTCCAGTAACTTCTTGACGGACTGCCGATATCTTCTTAATACCAATGTGCCATGCACCGCATTTGTATAGCTTTCTCTGGTAGTGGCTTACCAGTGCCACGTTCCCCTAGCCACGTATCACGTCGCTAGGTTGCCAACTATATTGCACGGCTGCCCCTTATATTGCCCAGTCGCCTTCTATGTTTTCCTGTAGCCAACAATGACACCTGCTGCCAACTATGACAACCTGCCGCCAACTAAAAGTAAACCAATTGGCTAGCGTACTACATTGAATTACTATTATTAAACTAATAACTAAATATATACATGCGATAAATCCTGCCAAAATACAAAAAAATACAAAAAAATAAATAAATAAAATAAATACATACTTATAACTATCGCAAAAACCCCTTTAAATACATATTGCATTCAACTTTCTGCTTCAGTAGAAACAGTGAACTGACTATACTCCATATCTCGAATCCGGTATATTTTACGGAAAAAGACTAACTATGCATACAATCATAAAAGTTGGAATAGTAAATTTAGGCGACATTTTCCACGTATGAAAACAATTAGATGTAGAATTTAGTTACAACATAAAATAAATCTATGCTTACCCCTATGGTTGTAGTATACTGTCTGTAAAGTAGACACCGCCTGACAAGATCTCCGAATCGTTGTGCTAGCATATAGTACATACATCCTTTAAATACTACCAAAAAATAAAAAAATGACAAGTGCAAGGCCTAGGATTAAAGTACCCGAGCACATTATGAAATACGGATATCTCGCTGCGAGTGATCTACAGCGAGATGCAGCTATTACTCAATGTCTTGTACAAAATATAATAAAACTACACTAGGTACTTTTGTACGCGCCCAAGGTACATACTCATTCTCCTATGACATCAAACTATTTTCTTGCCCTAATTCCGTAACATATAGAAAGGCTAAAAATCGCGTTTAATGACGGCCAAACTTTCACAGGGTGACGTGACAACCGGATCAGCAACCACTTCAACATTAGACAGGACATTAAGCAAGGCACCAAACTATCCCTTTCCTACTACAAGTGCTTCAACAAAGATTTACTCCTTACAATGCAGCTAAATACTCCGGGGGCATCAGTTGGGATTACCTTCACAGGTTCACACACAGTAGCCTACGACGTGGCAATCCGTGCATTCTATCCAATAGACCTACAAATCTCGCTGCAAACAATCGAAAACTTCTCCAGCGCTGACCGCTTTTCAATTAACCCATATAAAAGTAACATCGTGATTTTCTACGGCCCTAAAAGAAGGGTAGCACAATCCTGGCGCCTAGGAAAAGCTATCATTGAGGCAAAGAAATCAGCAACCAACCTTGGTATTTCCAGTGAAGCAGATAAGAAGACAGATATTGAGGAAAGGATACAGAAAAGGAGACGAGCGCTATATTCCATCATGGGGTAGGCCTCAATGGAAAAAAATGGGGTGAAACGCAATCCTGTTTCCCATCTTATTACGTCCACGAGGTATCTACGGCCTAGAAATGACATAAAGCTCCACAGCAGATATTGGACGGCTGAATAAGTCTGAGGAAAATATTTGTATATGCGCAACTCCATAGACGTCCACGTTGAGATGAATGCCTCACACTTTGGGAACATCACTAGACAGCTGGAATCAGTAGAATTTGAAACTTCGCGCAGGCAATTGACATTCAAAGATGACGGTAGCAGCAGCTGCTTTGCCGACATAAGGAAAACCATACATAAACACTCCCTCCATTCAGGCTTCGATCTAATCGATAACCCCACCACACCCCAACCCGGGCAAACAACGGTGGAAAAATATGATTAAAGAGGCAGCCAACACACACTGGCACAATGCACGAAAAGAGGTGAAACTAACTAAACGATCAGTCAGGTACCTCCACACCCAAGACAACCCTCTGCTGCAGGCACACGACTTATGGACATCCACATGAACCAACCCAAGAGCGGTAGACGAAGCATCCATAAAAACTAGGCTTCTAGCAGGCTCCTACACTGCAAATCAAGAGACACAAGTTCAGTCATCACCCTGTCTTTCCTATCTGCCCCCTCTGTAAAGGACAATTTGAAGACAGAAAACACGTCCTTCTCATATGCCCCTCCGTATAGTTCAAACGTGATAAACATCTCCGTTCAGTCTTTCAAGGTAGGTATGGAGGATGATTACCGCCATAATTCTCCGCATGTATTTTCTATTCTTCACTTATGCAAATTGTAAATGGCGGCTTGCAAGTGCTACTTTCATAATTCTATCTATGTATTTTCTATTTTTCGTTAATGCAAACTCTACATGGCAGCTTTAGTGCTACTTTCCTTTTGCAATAACGACTATTTTCACTTTGTAACTTTGTATCTTGCAGTTTACAAACTCCTGATTTTGTTCTGCAGTTTGCCGTTTGTCAGTTATTACAAGTTTGTATATTCTATTTATAAACTTGCTATATTACAAATTACATCATTCCAACTGCTTATTTCATTCTGCATTGTACAGATTTTGCCTTACAGCAATGCAAATTTATAATTTTCTCCTAGTCCATGCAGTACGACAGATCGCAGTGTTTAAATCATGATTATGATTTAGCAGCAAGCATGTTGCAAGTTAACATCACGCAATTTAGCATAAAATAATGCCTGATTATGACAACAGATGGCGCTGTGACATGGCAATTTCCTACAAAATGACTACTCCCCAGACCCTAGCGACAGGAGATAAGACCACTTTACGGTATGTTTGGGCTGGCAAGGACAAGGCAGGCTCTTTCACTATTAGATTTAACTTCACTGGATTATATTGCTGCAGGTAATGGCATATTAGGCTTTGGAAAGGGGATGGTCCGCAAGAAGGATAAAACAAATTAGATTTATAGAATTGTTCATTAAATTAGATTTATAGAATTGTTCATTAAACAATTTTCTATTTCGTACAAATAACTATGTTATTCATGAATTTGAGAATAAGACATGTAAGAGGAAGAATCATGACTGATGCTTTTTTTAAAAAAAAAAAACATTAGTAAGGGTAATGATCCTTAGTGGAAGAGGGGGTGAGGGTGAGGTGCACAATGCAGTGTCATTAAATTGTTGCAGAATTAGTCGATTGTGGAGATTACAGATTTGCATGCCATCTACGTGTTTAATTCTCTGATATTATTCCGTAAATCTGTTAGTAATTGAAGAACACGAAATGAGAACTAAACAAAAACTGTTCATATGAAATATATTTAGTCCAATATATGATTTTAATTTTTTTAAAGTCGTAATTTGTTTATATGATATTTTCATTCACAATGGTATCAGTTTAGAGCGTCTTAATAATTTAGAGTGATGCGGTGCAATTTCTGCATTTTGTATCAGTAAAGGCCCAATGTTGACATATATAAGTCAGAGCTAATAAAGTATAAGCAAATTGCAGATTATTGAGGCTCAAGGTCATACTTTCTCTTCCTTGCAGAGAGAGAGAGAGAGAGAGAGAGAGAGAGAGAGAGAGAGTACATTGCTGAGGCGAGGAATCTGTTTTTCTCCCATCCCTACGAAGTTATTAATTTTTACAATTAATGTGATTGCAGTTTACAGTGGCCGTTTTAATAGCTGAGTTTAGAAGATTTGATAACCATTACTGAAGGAAGTCTTAGCTTGGAATGTTTGCCCTAATAACAATTACAGCTTTGCATCTCACCTTCGTCTGTGTCACTAACAATCTCTGGAAGTGTGAAGTTTTGGACTGATAGCCAAAAATCAAGAACTTTAGAATTTTTATACCTTCCATCCGCGTCATAACCACGCACCTTACGATGTATATTAGGCTGCTCCATCTACTGAAAATAGCATTTCATTAACATTGCACTCACTGCTGACGATTGTATTTTTCAAATTAAAAAAGTTTGCGTTGACGGAACAAGATTTGGTTTGAAATTTGTAAGCCTTAAATGGATTAAATACTCCTCGGCTAGATAGTAACTGTGCCAGGTAAATGCTTTCGAAGACCGTAGGTGGTAAGCTGGTACATCATATTAATGCGTTACTACCTAAAAAACATATCACAAAAAGTTTCACTATACTTACTTTTATCTTTTATCCTACTGCATCAGTAATCAACATGTGGTGGATTCGTCACGATGAATGATTTTAATTTCCGATCAAAGGGATCACCAACGTGCTGGATGTTACAAGGTGACCTATAACAGGAGGCGCTCTAAAGAGAACATCCGACTGAGAAATACAATGACCGTCAGTTTGTACAGTATTAAAGTAAAAAAAATAAATAAATCAGGAAATATAATGTTAAAGCATAGATTTTAAACAAAATCTCAACCTTAAATTCATAAATTTAGTCAAGATTTTTATATCCCCGAGTTGTCCATTATATAAATATGATTCATGATATTCTTATATAATATTACCACGTATATTTATAGTTAACCCCACCCCCCGTAAACTTTAATTGTAGGCCAGATGTTTAGAAAACACCTTTTATGAATCTGAAGGGATAACAGGGTTCATTAACTTGACTTTATACTAATGATCTAAGAACCCACACTGAAACAAATTAACGAGTTTGACAATACATCCTTAATGGGCCCCTACAAGTTACATAACATTTTTTATAGAACAGCGTCAGTCAGGTCACAAGTTCTACTTGTATTGTTTAAATTGTGAAGCACACGATTTGTAGACATTGTGCTCGGCACAATTTTATGATTGTAAAGTACGAAAAAAGGGATTGGAACTGGCCATATACAGTTCAAATCCCTTTTTTTGAGGACCTCATTATGGTATAAATGGGGTTTTATCACTTACATTTGTACATGTAAAGCAAATAAACGATGTTTACCCTGAATAGAGTTATTCTTCAGATTTTTCGTATTCACAGCTGTGTGAACTTCCTGACATTATGTTAACATGCAGGTTATTCAGATGTTACGCATGGTGACATAACAAATATTTTTAAATGCCGCAGTAATAGGACGTGCCACTATATACGATTCATAATGGATCTGGCCCAGATTATTGAAAGATCTTCGTGACAGCACAGGGTTTCTGACAACCATTAAAACCTAGTCGCTAATTGACACAAGAAAGGGACTGAAAGACTTACAAAGTTTTTTGATACGTAGATCTAATATTAATAACTTCTGATTCTGCTTGCCGCGCAAAATTAATGCCGTAAAGCAATCTAACTTCAGGCAAAACTTTAGAATTTTCTATTTAGAGCGACATCTGTTGTCATAATGCGATGCTAATACTGTAGTATTCCATTATGACAACAGATGGCGATTCGAGTTAGACAATACAGAGAAAACTTGGAATTTACATTGTTGCAAGGCAAAATCTGTAGGAACGCAAATTAAACTTAGCAGTTGGAATGATAAAATTTGCAACGTATCAAGTTTATAAATAGAGTATACAAACTTGTAATAACTGACATAGCATTTGTCATACTGCAGAATGAAATCAGCAGTTGGCAAACTGCAAGATACAAAGTTACAAAGTGAAAATAGTCGTTAATGCAGAAGGAAAGTAGCACTTGCAAGTTGCCATGTAGAGTTTGCATTAATGAAAAATAGAAAATACATGGATAGAATTATGAAAATAGCACAATAATAGAAAATACATGCATAGAATTATGGCGGTAATCCCCCTCCATAGTTAGGTGCAGCTAATATTCCAACACAAAATATTTAAAAAAATGAACTCATTCTGCAGTATGTGCTAGATTACGATGCCCCAACCATCAAGCTAGCTTTTAACTTCAGCACTTATCAATTCCAGGAAATGTAATGTTTCAGTATAACTGTATAAGTCTCATTTACTACTTGCATCGCACGAGAGCAAGGCTTCTAACGCCTACCAGTCCAACCCTTACATAACAAATGTGTCCCCAGTGCAATATTCTTCGTATACTTATAACAACAATGCAAATATTTCTACTTTTTATGATTCCGACCGCTTTCTCAACGTTGCAACCAGTCTTCTTCATACCTTGAAATGGATTAACATTATGTATTTATTTATATTTAAAATATTTATTGTATCAAACTATAATTACATTGGGATGGCATTCGGGTGGAAACTAGAAGGTACCTGTGTAGCACCATCGCCACCACCAGGTCTTATGATATATATATATATGTGTGTGTATGTATGTACGTACGTATGTATATGTATATATGCTGCTGTCGATAGGAAGAAATAGTTTTAATGTATATTAATTTATTCTCATAGAAGTAAAGCAGTGTTTAAACGCAGTTTTAGAGCAATAGATAAAGCAAGCCATTGTTTGTGTGATGTGATCGAGGATGGATGTCACCTCAAGGTATTACAGAGTGAAAGTTTACGTCATAATCTCTCTCTCTCTCTCTCTCTCTCTCGCGTAGAATAAAAATTATAAAAGGATAAGCTGTCTAGATATATTTTTAGGGTACTGATGGATACTGGGTTGACAACGTATTTTGATAATATTATCGGCGAAGATAGTGCAAAAGATCCCGCAAAGTGATTACCCTATTTTCATATTAGTTATGAAGGATGTATAGTGCAAGAAATATGATCGTTTTCGACATCAATACCACAAGAGTCTCAAAATAAAATGTGTTAGGGGTATCAGTTTATATTAAATAAAATAAATAGTTTGAGATCGTTTAGAGTTGTACTTGATAAGAGAAGAAGATACGATAAGATTTGTTTATAGTCGGTATGATTAAAACATAAGCTCTAATGAGCTATTTACCGACATAACTTAAACAAAGCAATAACAACATTTAAACAAACATACAATCTCAGCATAATACGTATATACAAAGGGACAAAAACACCTAGCGCATAACTTAAGAATATAAGCGAACAAAACAGTTTAACAAGGCAGTAATTAAAACTTAATTCACTATTAATTAGGAAAAAAATCCCTCCCATAACAAGAAAAATATAAAGAAGACTAAGTAACTAAGACTAAGTAACATAGAATTATAGTTTAAAATCGAAAAGCAAAGCCAAAACTTCAGGACTAAAAGCATGTTGAGATGCACAAGAGAGCGTGATGGTACATACGACTAGGACAGTAAAACAAAACCGTAAAACGGATATTAGCTTTCATCATCATGGCAGGAAAGTTGGGGGTAATATTATCTACAGATATTGCAATTACAGTCTTTACTTTTCCAGGATAAAATTAATGACCCAAATGAATTAAAATTTGATTGTTCTCTAAAGCGATTATGTAAATCATTCAATAGAATGACCGCTGCTTATCTGACAAATGTTTGAAATATGCTGAGGTTTTAATTCGTGGAATATCTAAAGTATTTAAATATATAAAATACTATGTATAGCGTTTAAAACATACTAAATCATTCAATCATTTGGAAGTACATTTATTCAGAATTTTAAAAGTATCCAAAGCCATAGACCCAAGTCTGTGCACTTTCAGGGTTGGCAGGTTTGCCTTAAGTAAGAGTTTATGATAACTGCCTGTGTAATCATCATACACAAATCTCAGAGGACGCTCTTGTATATTTTCAAGATTAATAATGTTCATGTCACTACAAAAATGCCAGACTAAGGGACAGAAGTTGAAATTGGAGGGGATACATGTATGTAAGATTATCAGTTTGTTGAGTCTAGTTAGCTTCGAACCAATACGTTTCAAAGCTTTCAAGCTTTTTATTACATGTAAATCGAATCGCATTTGATGGTCAATGTCAATTACTAGCAATTTGACAATTTCTTCACCGTTTATGACAGCACTGATTATCTTAAGTACAGGCTTCAAGCTGACTGTCTTTTTACCCACAGGTAGTGTTTGAAAGATTTCAGGGTTTGTTTGCATTTTGTTCACAGTGATTCGGTCAATCGGAATGCTGACCTATGTTTCAAGTGTGTCATCAGAGTTTCAAAGTCTGGTGAGAAAAAGGGCAGAATGTTATCATCAGCATAGTCATATAAAGAGCCATATTCAATAAAATACAAAAGTATCATTTGAGAAAACATTAAATAGTAAAGGTCCGAAGACTGACCCATGAAGAAACTCTTTTTTTGAATTTCAGTGCAGCTACTCAAGACACCCTGCATCTTAATTTGCTGCATTCGATTTGACAGATAGCTCAGCAAAAGACCTACTGAGCTATTTGACAAACCATAAACCCTTACCTTGAAATCATGATGGAGACTGTCAAAAGCCTTAGCTGGATCTATTAGTACTACTGCTAGATATTTGTTTTCATCAAGAGCCTTCTTCCAGTCTTCAAATAAACGTAACAGAATGGTCTGGTTTCCACGATCTTTTCCAAGCACTCAAATATGTGTTAATAATGTTAACAAAAACTGATTTTAACTGGGTCTCAATTGATTTATCAGACCGTTTGGATTTGATGGGAAGAATGATGACAGATCGATAGTAACTTTTATCAAGAGGATTGTTCTTTTTAAAAATTACTACTTGAGCTTCCTTCAAAGAATCAGGAAAATATTTGACTGTAGAATTTTATTAATTAGGTCTGTAACATGGCCGACAAGGATTGGTGCCCCAGCTTTTATCAGTTTAACATAAATTGGATCCCCTCCAGTTGCTTATTTCAGATTCAAACATAATTGTATACTCTTCTTCACGGTGAACTAAAGGGTCAAAACAAACATCCTTGCCAATGTCTAATGCCATATTTGCATAAAATATTTAGAATTTCATATATTTTAATTTGTTTACCTACCTCTTCTGCTTTATATAGTTTTCTTAGACTTTACCGTTATTTGAAGACAGGACAGTAAAAGGAGGATTTTGCAAATCATTTACAAAGTCATTCATATCAAAGTCTTTGAAACTTCTAAAAGATTTTTTTTTTCTGTTTTTTTTTTTTGGTTGCTGAATGCACAGTCTCTCTTAGCTGATTAAATACCATATTATAAAAATATATAATTCCAGCAGAGAGATTAAAGGTATTCATACATAGGTTTTGTTTATTTGTAAGTATCGGATATACACAAGATGGATTACAACCCTTCTTAAAACATTTAGGTTGTTTAATTAAGGATTCAATATAAAAAAATATTACATATATCACTTAGTCAACGATATTTGGAAAGGTCGTGCATATTAACATTTAGGTCACCAATGATAATAAGGTTTTCGCATTTAACCAAACTTTTGTCAAGCGTTATTATAGTGTTATCTGAAAAGAATTTTTCATTCATTGATGGAGGTTTATATATGATGTTCCAAAAGTAATGCTAGGAAAACGTTTTAAATAAAAATAAACACGCATCAGTAGGTATCAAATAAGACGCTCTTTTCTCTCTCTACACATATTTAATAAGTTCGTGAGAAAACTAAAAGAACTTCTTATATAATTTGAAAAATGTATTAGGTTAGTAAATTCCATTCATTGACAATTTTAAAGCATGTCAGACATGAAGAGACAGGGTAAATCCCTATATCAAAATCATCACAAAGATCTAAACCACGAAGTAAAATCCCGATTAGATTGGTTTTAAAATATGACTGAGTTTTATTTTTTTAAATGAATTTATGTCACAATTAATTGTCTTTATCTCTGTATTCACAATGTTAAATGTATTAAAATCTGAAGGGAATTATGTGACCAGAGCATAGACTCATTAGTTGTGCCAGTTGTGTTGTTCAGATTTTTATTCTTTCTATCTTTTGCAAATTTAATCTGGTTAAATTGTATGGGTACAATTGTACCTGCTACACATCCTCTGGCTATTTTCATTTCTTACTCGTAAGCAAAGCTAGAGTTGAATTAGTGAACTATAGTTGTTAATCAGTAGAAGCTCACTATATAATCTCCACTACTGAGACATGTGACAGTTTCTTTGAGATTGGCCACATAAACACAGAATATAGGTCTCATCAACCAGTTTTGATATGAGACATACTTGATTTCCCATATGCACTTGACATGCACGTTTGGTGGTAAAAGATTAAATGGTGGTATAATCTGAACACAAACACAATTTGTATGTAGTGTTCAAAATCCTGAAAAATACTTCACATTGCCCCAGTTTTAATATAAAATGTGTCTATGCTAAGATGCATTCCTAGTGTAATAGTTAAACTATAAGACAATATAGTTTGAGCAAAGACACAATATTAAACTAGTGTACTTTGGGTAACAATAGCTGAAGAGGTATTGGAATCTAAGCCAAAAATAATTGTCACCAATTTTGCACCAAATAGTAGGTCATAGTGGCCAAGCTTTGGTGAACGACATATATTCATCCCATCCCAAGATACAGAAAAAGGGTAAATCTAATATCAATAGCTGTAATGATCTAAAAAATCAATTCAAACAGGGAGGATGAACACATTGTTTATATCATTTTTGAAACAAAGTTAGAAAGAAATGTTAAAGTGACCCAAAGTTAGTTTAAAACATGCCCATCCTAAGTTGAGCACTCACTAGAAGTTTGGTTACAATAGGTTTAGCGTGAGCATTATAGCCTGGATAAAATAAATAAACAAAATAAGCAATTGCTAATAAATTCTGAAAAGTAGGGTTCAGTGATTCACGTTTTGTGTGTAACATATGCTCATCTTAATATGCACATACAGAAAGTATTATGTAAATATGTTTGAATATATAGGAGTTGCAGTCCAGACTGGAAGGATGAACAAAATATTCCAGCAATTTAAATGTCTTGGAAATTAGGTCACATCAATCTAGCTCTGGTAATGAACGCACATCGATCCTTTAGTCCCAGTTTGATTGCAAAAGTTTAAAAGGTAGCGTAATGAGGACACATTCAAATTCAACTATTGTTGTGGTTCTCAATAAATCCTGGAAAGTTTGTCACAGTGACCCAATTGTTTCAGTGCACAGAACGTGCTCAATCCATGTTATCCATAGTGCAAGTTTAATGTTAATAAGTGAAGCAGTATATGAGTCATAACATGAACAAGGAAGACAGATAGATGTACACTCAAAGATGGACAAAATCAATCCCGATCCGCTTGTTGATATGTAAGTATAAAAAAAATACTTTGAACATGATGCAAGTAATGTATAATTGCTAGAGGCCCAGTTGAACATGAAATGACGTACTAGACTGATATTCAACTAAGAGTAAACAAAAATAATAGCAATTTACAGATTAAAACAAGGTTCAGAGATTTTTTCCATGTTTATTAAACACAGGGACAGGCAATTTTATATTGAAGAGTGATGGGTGGCGTAGAATTTTTATTTTTTTTAAATTGTATTTTTTTTAAATTTTAGGGTCCCAAATAGCTTGACAAAATATTCTTACTCTGATTTGTGAACACAATTAACTTATTATATCCATTATATTAGTTGAACATTTTGTTTTATCTCGAGGCAAAATAAAAGAACTATTCCGATTAGAAAGAAAATCAAAACCACCACTTACACCCAAGATACAACTGTAGTAAAAACTATATTAAAAAGTCTGTTATTTATAACGTTTTACTTTAATTGCCATAGTAGTTTAACCAATACTCAGATATGTTTCCACACAGTTCATGTACAAGATAAATGATTTCTATAGAGGTTTTAAAAATCACCATTGACTAAAACATATGACATGGGACATTTCCTGAAAGTTTGATGACATTAAATGATGTGAGAAAATTGTGTATTTTTTGAGATGTGAAAACTATGTTTCCTAAATGGTTGCTATGGAGGTTGAATGGATGTTATGGAAGTCATCAAAAACAAAACTTGCCAAAAAATGTTCCCAGATTGCTTGACCAAATATGGCCGTGTTTTTAGATGTAAAAATATATTTTGATCTGGTTGTTATTGGAACTAAGATTATGTTACTCCTTAATCTCATGCACGACAGATGATATATTAATTATGCATAATATTTATTGTCTATAACATTTAACAGAACTACTTAAAAGTTAACATAGTCAGAGTTTAATGTGCTGGGGGCATTAAATATAGAAACTTCCGGCCAACTATTAAACCCTATTTTTCTAATAAACGTTCTGATACAAATATATATTTTATATATTCATGTATGTAATAGACTATTGCCATTTTGTATGTTATACCTCTTTTCATATATTTATATTTGTTTGCATTGTCTATTATTTATTTATTTATTATTGCATGTATTTTTTATTTTAGATTTATCTACTGTCCGAGCTGAAAAAAAGCACTTTTCCACAAAGACAAACAAACAACAGAATCATAAGGAGCTTTAGACATTATTTTTTTTTACCAAGATTAGCTTCTTCCTTAGAGGGTGATGGCTTATTATACTTTCCTTGCTTGTGACCAAACCCATATGTAAACTTAAGTACTCTAATTATAAACTCAGTTGCCTCTAATAATGCATATAGTAGGTAATTTCTTCATATGTTATATATATATATATATATATATATATATATATATATATATATATATATATATATATAAATGATCCCATATTGTATGCACTAGTATGCTTCCCAAAAGTATTAAATTGCTTACAGTTAAATTTCCAAATGGTGATCCTGTACTTATAATGGTTATGCGCTTACTACTGTTGCTCATTATCTAATTCATTGCACGTATATCCTTTTGGATAAGATATGATGCTCAAATATGGAATATTAAACAAGTACCACTTTATAGCGATGTCCTTTTCTTCTTTCGTCAAATCTTGAATTATTTCAGGTTTTAGTTGTAGATTTTTCGACTATTTATGGGATTTACTTTATATAGTTAATTGGTCTTTATCAACAACTTAACGTCAAAATTTGTATATTTTCGGAAACAAATATCAACCTGTCATGAATGGATTAAGCCATAGCAATGTTATGTCTTGCATCCGATTTAAGGAAAAAAAGAAGACTTAAAATAAAGACTTGGACATCTGCCTCGATTTTCAAAAGTAATTTAGCTTTATAATTTCCCACACAAAGCGAATCATGTTTTAAATCTAATCATGTTGTAAAGGAGGAAGAATATATTTTGTTCTATACATCCATACACTATACAATTTCCATAAACATTACCTGTTCAAACAAGTGCATGAAAGTTCGTATTTATTTACAGCATAATAATTCACCTGAAAATGAAGACAACTGATGTTGCGGATTTAAATGGTGGCTATTGATTCTACTCATACTGATGACGCCTTTCTGCACTGTCGCAATCATTGCAGTTTTAATGTTCAAATGCCTTATCTCTAAGGTATCACACTACTAATATCGATGTGTCCTGAATATAATACTTCCTGTACAATATTTTCTACATAACTTTCTTTTAAAACGTGGCATTTAGAAAGTGAGTAGTAAAACTGAAATATGACACTTTCGCGCTTACACATTTCATTTAACTGCACAATTTCAGGACATTGTTATAAAATTATCAAGACCAATCCTATAAGACATCGATCAGCTTGCAAGGGTAGATAGAAATATAAATACTGTTTTAATAACGTTAGGAAATATTGAATATGGGATACAGAGCTGTTTGAGCGTGGCCAAATAAATGTACTTAAATATACGAGAAAGCATGTTTAGGTAATATGGGGTATCGAGTGTTTTATATTTTGGTTGTTTCTTTGTTTTCGATATAGTATTCGCATACAAATGTTACAATATAAATGTGATTTTTTTGTTTAGTGTTTAATTTAACATTCAAAAAGAATATTCACATTGTACATTTTTACTGCTACTTAGCCAAGGTATGCACGTTTAACTAATAGCACCGACATAACTTCCATTTATGAAATTAAATTTGTGCAGGATATACTAATTTAATTGTGGCTATTTCAGTATATTTCTGCCTTTCATTTTACCATCTACTGCATTGGTGTAGCAACTAGAACAAATTCTAACTCTATTGCTATTTTCCTTGGTGCCAACGTTTGTGAATACAGTATTATCTACGTACTAGCAAACATGAAAAAAGTGTCAAATACATAAATTCTAACTTTAAAAAAAAATAATAACTTCTAATAATATCACCATGAAAGTTATCCCTTGTTACGATTCGCCAAAAATATTACGATCACAAAACATTAAAATAAAGGTTGAACTCACGGAAAGTATTGCGTATGCTCAGTAAGTTATCAGACGTTTACTGAGTTACACGTGGAAAGTTTTAGTACTACTAACCCCCAGGAAAGACACGTTCGTATACATTGTTTTAAAAATTAGCAGATATGTGTCTGCAGAAATCTATGCTTCTCAAGAGATACTTTCAAGAGAAGTATTCCAGACCTATATCAGGAAAGTAATATTGTTCCATATATATATATATATATATATATATATATATATATATATATATATATATATATATATATATATATATATATATATATATATATATATATGTGTGTGTGTGTGTGTGTGTGTGTGTTGTGTGTGTTAACTCGGAAAATAGCTTTCCCATATACTCTAAAACGAGTGACAACAAAAATTCAATTTGAAGAACCGATCTTTATTATCTGATTCTTTTAAAGTCGCTGCGTAACCTCACCACTTTCAACTAAACTCAATCTACTATGTTTCACGTTATGTTCTTCCTAGGTTAGTCTATTCAGTGCATACATAGAGTAGTATGCTATTAATGGCAAGCATGTGCAGGGTTGAGATGATAACTAGCCAATAAATCGAAAAAAAAAAACATTTAGAGGTTTTTTCCTAGATTTAAGTCTTAAGGTCTTACTTAATTCAAGAGCATCAATGAGTAACATTTGAAATCATGTATATACGTTTAGTCATAAACTGAAAACAAATTGATCAATAAACCAAAATTTTTTAGGAAGGTCACTTCATGTAATTGAAGAATGATTTGAATTAATTCCACGTATTTCTTATAAAGATCCGGTTGAAGCAATGATTCAGTATTGTTACGAGAGGCAGTACATTTATTTTAATTCGTATTCGATAAATGCATGTAATGAGATAGCTTAATTATTGCTGTTATCATTATTTTAAATAATATTATTATAATTAGTAGTAGTAGTAGTAATAGTAGTAGGAGTAGCAGTAGTGGTAGTGATAGTTGTAGTGGTGGTAGAAGTAGTGTAGTGATAGTTGTAGTGGTGGTAGTAGTAATGGTAGCAATAGTACTTATTTGCTGTTTTTATACCTAATATCCATTTATGTACTGAACAAAGGTAATATTTACATCCATTTCAAAATATGTTTTAAACCGTTATATTCCTAAAATACATTACAATGTGGGTATCATAAGGTGACATCAATATTCTATCTGAAACTGATAATGAACTGAAATAATATTGCGATTGTTAATATAGTCGACTAGCGTAACGAGTCAACTGGATCGGCCGTAACCAGTTGCTGGCATTCGGAATTGATTATTTATAAACGCAATTCCATAATATGAACTTTTAAAAAGTTTGTTCATTGATTTTACGCTTATATGGTCCCTGAACAGTACTTTTTTGTTCGCACATGTTTTTTCGAAGCCGCTTCTGTGATAGAGGTAATTAAATCTGCAGCCCACCCTGTGCCTACTAACATGAGATTTTCTAATTCCTGAACAATAAGTGGTGCCACCACTCTGTTGGATATTTCTTTGTAATTATTATATATAAGTACACCACTTATTGCCACAGGGTTTTCGCGTAAACAAATTTTACATTTTTAATACCGTAATCTCTCTATCTCTCTGAACATTGAACAAATTATGATATTGCTGTTGTTCCAAACAAGTGTTAGTTGGCTGAATCTTTCTAGTGAAAACATTAGTGCCAAAAGAAGCCAGGCACGCAATACAATTGTGACTGAAAAGTGTTAAATGTGACTAAGGCATAGATGCTCTTTTCATGTAAAACAATGCTGACTGTTACAATTGTTATACCTCACATATTGTAAACCATTCCACATATAGGCGTTATAATAAATATGACATGTATAGGATTTAGAAATGTATATTTTAAAATGTTTTAATACTTTTTCTCTGTATACTATGAGGACTTAAATTTGCATGAAATTTTCGAAAAGAGGCAGAAGCTAGTCTGCCTAATGAATGTATGTAAGAGGAAGTAAACAGATTTTTGGTAATACTTAACTTTGAATCACGATCTGAATACAGTTTTATACCTATACTGGATTGATATGCGACTGTTGTATCTGTTACCTAGGTGCACTGAAGAATTTATCGAGGAAATGGGGATGAGACTATTTATTTACCGAGAAGCTGTCTCTAATCCTCGATATTTCAATAACATGTACGACAACTCCTTTTTTGGTCAATATTAGATTTGGATATGCTCAGTGCGATTGAGACTGGAGCCTTTCATCAATGAAGCGCACTTTTTAAAAATTCAACCCATTCCAACATGAGAAAACTTCATACAAATACAGCATACACGTTAATAATTTATGTTTGATTGTTCAAAATCCTTCAAGTTAATGATTTAAGTTGTTTCGGCAAATTAGCACTTTCTACTTCCAACCGGAAGATATGGTTTATTTCCACTTTTTGGTACGACTATCACATAGTGTTATAACCAACATTATCTGACGGTCGGCATCTTATGTGATCTCAGATGACAGTTAAAGTATAAATAACAGTAGGGGACAGGGTTTCTAAATGAACAATTAGAAAATGTTAATATTTCTTGAAAAGGAAAGAGGTAGAAATAGTCATGTATTTGATTTAAAATAAACTAAAAAAACACGATTGAAAGTAATTGCACTGGGAACTGAGTGAATTGTAATTCTGACATATATATTTGCCACAGTACACAACAACGAGAATAGTATTCCTTCTATACTACTACTAATATTACTACTACTACTGGGAGCTGCGGTGGCTCAGTGGTTAACCTGCCGGACTCACGACAGAAAGAGTACGGGTTCGAATCCTACAATTGAACCAGCCTGGGTAAGCTACCGTGGTGTGTTCTTGGGCAAGGCACATTACTCCCATTGCCTTGGCACTAAATAACCTATTTGTGTTGCTGTGCCGTAAAGCTCCAAACCAAACCAACCCAAAGCTCCTTCTACCACTAATTATGATAGCAATAACAATAATGCTAACTTTGGAACAAAACGTTATTGAAAAGTAGTATTCATTCCGATGATATTGTTCTTTTGTCTGTAAACCAAATAAACCAAAGTTCGAACATGAGGTAATCGAATGATCTTATAATGTATTGTTATAAAAAATAAAGCTAAAAATGGTTGGGTAAGATAGATTCATTCAATGAAAACGCTCAATAAAAAGGGCCCTCACAGTTGACTTCAGTGATTTATTTAAACATAATAAATTACAATGGCGAGTGCTAATCTGGGATACACATCTCTTTCCATATTATTATCATAATTATGTTACTACGTATTGTTTAGTACAGTGTTTTAAGCTCACAAGAATGACAAAGTTACCTGTGGTTCAAATAGACAAGGCTACGCTAAGCAGGTTTGTACACAATTTCACTTTCTGACCTGTATGTCGTCTCTTTTATATTCAATATTTGCGGATAAAACTGTTAGAAGATGGGACTTTTTAATTTTATGGGATCCAAAATATAAATATTTATTAGTGTAGATGATGGTTTTATCATATTTTTAAATAATGCTTATTATGTGCCAGTATAAATTCAGCTCGTGATAAAGCAAAACAATGCTTAAAAAATGACACAAATCGGAACTTTTTACATATTCCTATCAAGGAAAGCGTACTTTTCCCTCGACAAAATTTAAAGAAATGACCAGCTAAACTTTTTTTAATTTCGTCTATAAGAAATGATACACATGTTTGTTTTGTAAACAGCGCAATCACTGTGAGCGTAGAGTTTCTCATTCGCTTGTGCGCGTACAGGTAATTTTTCCGAGCTAGATATACGCATCATTTGTTACATGTTGTATAGTTTGCTTTTATTTACATTGCGTCTTATCATTTCACTTAGGGTCTTCACAGGTTTGTACCGCATTGTTTGTGGTCCTAGTACATATGAGACGCGAGAGAACACATTAACGCTTAAATGTTCGGGGTTGACTTTTTAAATACCTTATTGCAATAATATAGCAGTCATGTTGGAAATAAATTAGGCCTGCACTTAAAATGAAATATAGACCAAATATGGATGCAAGCGAAAAGTTGTTTGATTCTTCCAGTTCCCCAAACAATTGACAATGTGTTTGCGTTACTTTTCAATTACGAAATTAAAAGTTTAATCAGTTCTTACATGAGTTTTATTGCCAATGAACAATAGTTTATAATCAAGTCTATGAATGCAGTTATAAATTATGTTTTATATCACCTTGAATAGAGTGTATTATTTCGGAGAAAAATACTGGAGAGTTGGAAATTCTAGACTTAAATTAAAATTGGGTATGCAAAAATTACCCTTCCAAAATACTTTAAGAATAATGAATGGACCATTTTTCCATAGGTCAGTCTAGTGTTGAGCAATATATGAGGACGTGCTGTACATTCTAAGCACCAGAACATTGCTAAACACATTTAGTAATGGATAGGCCGAAAATTATAGATTGTTCACACTAACACGTTTGTCGAGAAAGCATATAACACTATAGTACTATATATTCTAAACTTATGCTAACTGTCCGTATATTTTTGCAGTGCTTTACAATTAACTGATGTAGAATAATCTGTATAAGAAACTCCCTCATAACTTTAGATATTTCAGTCTATTTTGAGAAGAAACGTAAAATATTGGTGTCATGATATAGTCGGATGTGTATGCCTCAAATGTATTAACGATTGATGAATTTTCAAAGCTAGTTTGCATGCAACGTGTATTTGCACATATAAGAAGTAATCAATACAGAAATGTATTCAGCGTTAATGAGCAAATTGGTATATGTACATTGGAAAGTAAATAAATCAATGTTCGTCCTTCAATAACTTTATGCAATACTTTTATCGCCATAATTAGTTTAACGTGCAAACAGATTCATAAATATCAGTGAACTCACTGACAGAAAGTGTCATATTAATTAACTGCTACATTATATAAATATCTGGCCATCTATCATAAACTTTACTCGCCATTTTGAGAAAGAAATGCTACTACAGACTTTAAAATCTTGCTCAAAATGGACAAATCCAAATCTTCTTACTTTTTGTTTTTTGACAAATCCAAATCCAAATCCAAATCCAAAATCATTCGCTGATTATAAGCTAACACAAGATTAACATGGTGCATAACATGATGATGATGGACAGGTGTTTGTCAGTAGAACTGATGGAAGTGTCACCATACTCATTTCTTTAGTCTTTGTCCCACTTTGTGAGATTTCTTTTTTCTAAAATTCAGTCATTCAGGACATGTTGCATGACTTATTTACTTGGTAGTTGAATCGTTGTAACTGATCGTGCAATTTACAAGAATATACTCGGGTTTAATTAATTTTTCTTCAGAGCCTTTGTAAGTGTAAACCATGTTTGTTCCCAGATATATCCCTACAATGGTGCGTATGATAAGTACTTAACGTTATTAATCGCAAAGGTTAAGCGGGGAAAAAACCTAGCGATATATATGTATCTATGTACCTATGTATGTATCTATATCTATATCTATATCAGTTTCTTCGTATTGAACTCGTAACTTTATTATGTCATTATTTAATCATATAAAATTTAACTCTCTGTTTAGATATTTAAATTACAACATCTATATCTCATTCACCTTACACGATTGATTGAAAACAAGCCCCATATGATCATGGCAATGTTTTCAAGTGCTCGTGTAACACAGTTATTTTCATCAAACCGATTTAACATTAAAAAAGGATTCTATGAATACCTGTTTTGATCCATGTGAATTAATTGTAGCATCAATACATTGAGTATAATATGTCACTCATATTGGGTATCTGCCATATTCTCCAACTGCATATGCATTATTCGTAGATAGTAAGAGATCATATTACCATTTATAAACTTATGCAGTACTTTTTCTATTATTTCTCAATATGTTTAGTCCCAGACAGCTGAACAATATCACACAATTAGTTTAACTATGATATCGACAAGTTTAAAGATATCAAGACTACGGAATCAGCCAAACGTACGCAAGTATGTACAGATATTTTGAATCGATTTCTGAGCCTGTACTGTCAACGTATGTATTTCATATTACTTCTAGAATAAAAGTCAAACCCATAAATTTATATATGAAACGCTTTCGATCAACTGATCTCTAATTTATAGTTTCTTCACTCTCTCTTAACATTGCGACATTTTTTAAACATGCTTTTTTACCCATGTTGTTTTCATGGGTGACTTGGTGCAATGACTAAGGCTAACATTACAATCTCAGGTAAGTCATTACACGTTATTCTCATGTAACAGTTAGTACAATTATGTCCATGTACTGAGTAAATACTGTTTGTTGGTTCCTTTAAGCGTCTGCTTGTACACTATTTAACATAGAGCCAACAACATGGTAACAAAAATATAGGAAAGTTATACAAGAATACACCCAGGAATACCTTACAATTAAATCGGCTCATGAAAATTGCACATTTGAAGGAAAAGTAACCACTTTTACAAACCTTACCAGCTTTTGGCGTACAAAGTCAATGCGTAGAAAATAATCATGTAAACTCTAGGAAATTTGATTTTCTTGTCTTAACTTAGCACAACACTGTTCCAAAATGTTCTTTGATTTACCTTATCTATTAGATCCATATATAAATCGAAATATTTTGTTTGTGCGTGTGTGTATATAGTGGACAGGAAGGGACTGAAATAATATGGACAATCATAGTAGACTGATGATTTGGTTTTATTTAAAAGAAAGTTTCTCTCTGGTGTATTGATTTTACTTACATGCATTTTTAATCAGGACCAAAGCTTTTCTGATGAGTTTAAATCTACGCTTTTGCAGGTCGCAGACTGCCTTATGCAGTATTGCACACTTTTTATTCTTTTTTTCCAAATTAATTGGCACAATGTACATTATATGAATAATTCCGATGATCCGTATTAATAATGGACATAAACGATTACTCGAAAACACACAATTACTGTACACCAGACAAATGATTGTGTTTAAATATGATTGATTCGTGTTATTTCTTCGTGCTGTCATGTTTTTTTGGGATTTGTTTCCATGCTGCTAAATGTTCATATTTCCTATGGCGGAAATACCATGGTTGCTGAATAAATTTTACTTGTTTGTGTTGTTGCTGCTATTACAGATGACATTCTCCTTGATCGTCCACCTCCTTTTGCTCCTTCTGGTCCTTATCATGGGCATAACATTGTACTTTACTTTCCTTTTCATTATCATACTACTTTACTTTCCTATTCATTGTCATACTCATCATCATTGTCTCCGAACCTCCTTGGGTGCCCTGGTGACTTAAAACAAAGCATTAATTTTAGAATAATTATTAATATTATGTGAGTCCTGTAAACAGCGCAAATGCAAGAGTGGTGTTCACAATCTTTTTTGAGTATTGAAAGACACATCTGAAGCAAAATACTTTAAGATACGACATAGCTCAGATTATAGTGACTTTCTGAGAAACGGCAGGTATCTGCATGAATTAAAAATAATTTGGACCATGCTGTATGCATTTGGTACAAGATGAAATACTTTATTGATGGACAATTAAAAAAAATAAATGAAACATTCTTTTTATTGTACTGCACGTGTGGTGTGTGGAAAAACAGTCTGCCGTCTACGAGGACAGATGTGTTGCAATTATTATGGCAACATACCACACATACACTACACTGCTGGGTCCAGTTGATCTAGATCTGGAGCACAACCATTTTGCTGGCAGTATATAAATCCTACAAACAGAGCAATATTATGTTATAATTGATTCAGAACCGTTAACAATTAAATTATGATTCGAATTCTTCAAGGCTGAATATGGATTGATAATCCAGAAGTAGTTTTTTTTACAAGTGTGGCAGAGGATATCGTTAATGTATTACGGCGCTAGATGAGTAGTGACAGTTTTTCGAAAAATCAAGACATGGTGGATGATATGTCATATCAGGGTAATGGAGGCTATTCAATATTTTGACAAATAATTATTTTATATAGATTTGAATGAATTTCTTTAAAATAATGATTGAGGTCTAGAACAAAACACTTTAAGAGAAAACTTCATTGCAAAATTTCAATGCCTTACAAAAAGAATCGGAAAAGGATTGCTTGGTCTTATCGGTGTCTACATTTTAATATTTAATTAAAATAATGAACTCTAATTTAACGTTTGCATGCAAAGGAAATTTCGTTCTCATCAAGATATGTTTTGCAAGACATAATGGCTGCACTCCTTAACCATGAACACAATTTTAAAAGTGGAGCATTCAAACAATTTTTGATAGGAGTGCATAATCAAAATGATACTGACATTTTCAGACAATAGTGAAAAAAGCATGATACTTTGTTTCGAGATGGTACTATTTTATTTTTTCAAGACATTTAATTTTGAAAAGGTCGTGTCTTTTGTATGCAATTCACAACATTCATCTGAGGTCAGTACGCATTAGCTAACATATATACATATAAATACATGTTTTCCTTTCTTTACTCATCATCTATCCTACCTCTTTTGCGCACACGCAGCAGCATAAACGTCGCCAATTGAAGCATCTTCTCTTTCTTTTTCCGGACCTCACTGGATGTAATAAAGGCTTAAAATAAAATAATTTTTTTAGGAAGAAGAGCTCATGTAATAATTAATTAGGAGAAATAATTCAGAAAGACAGATGTTACATGAGTAAGAAATATGAATGTACTCAAGCATCCATACTTAACATGAATATAAAACAATGTTTCAAAACCGGAATCCTTGGAATTTGAAACCATAGCTCTTCGAAAATGGATGAAAAATGATAAACCTCGAGAATCTGCATATAAGATAAGATAAGATAAGAATTCTTTATTTCAGACTGCATGGTCCATACATCTAAATTAAAATATAAAATATAGAAGTATTTTAAAACATAAAAGTTCATAGGTGTCTTATGTACAAATATACAGACCCATCTACAACTACAGAATGTGTCTGTCATTGTTAAGAACAAAGTTATGTAAGACATTTAAATAGTAATTTGTTCCATCTATCGATAATCTGAGAACTTAAATGAATATCATAGTTCCATAAAGATTTTAAACACAATTATTAGTAGTAGATATTCGTGTCATCATTGAAAGCACATACGTTCTCATTAATTCTTCAAAACTAAATACATTATAGTTTACAAACATAGCAGAGGCACTATTCCATCTCGGAAGGCTTAATAGTAAACGAAGACTATTATTATAGCCAATAACTAGTTTTCTTTTCATACATTCACTAAAGTTTGTCCACAGAGGAGCACAGTACACTGTGCAACAATAAGATTTGAATAATCTAATCTTGATATTCAAAGAACAATTTCTAAATTTACTTAAAAGCATGTTTGTTCTTGTACACAAAAATCTGTAATGTCTCATCATATCTTCATCATCTGACCGATTGGATTTTAAAATATGACCCAAATACGTATAACTGTCGACATATGCAAGAGCATGGCCGTTAAGAAGTACAGAGGGAGGAGATGGTAATTTGAAAGAAGTTGACTGAAATACCACACATACCGAATTTTGTGTATTATATATGATATCATTCTCAAATGCGTAATCTTCACATATCTTTAATAATTTCCTTAGACCTGCGATTGAAGGACTTATTAATGACATATCATCAGCAAAACTAAAATTGTTAAAAAATGACGCATTTGGTGTCAAATGTAACCCCACGAGACACTGTACCAGATTACGATTTAAATCATCTATGTATATATTAAATAACAAAGGCGAAAGAACACCTCCCTGCCTCACTCCTTTGGTTACATGAAAGGAATTGGATACTGCACTTCCCCAACGCACATAGTAAAATTGTTTGCCATACCAGTTAACTAGAGTATGAACAATGTAAACGGGTATTTTATTGTCAAGCAACTTTTTAAACAGTGTCCAATGATTAACCCTATCAAATGCCTTACTAGCATCTAAAAAACATGCAAACACAGGGCTACCATGTTCTACATAATAGTTGAAAGTTTCTTTAAATGCATAGAGGCATAAGTCTGTTGAATGTTGTTTTTTAAAACCAAACTGATTGTCAGAAATTGTTACTTCACATCGTTGTAGTACAATAAATTCAAATATTCTCGAAATAGTTGTCGTGAGAGCTATAGGTCTATAATTATTTTGTCTGCCAAATTACCAATTTTACTTTTCAGTAGCGGGATAATTGCAACTTTTGTGAAGTCACCAGGAACAAAGTTATATACAAAAATGCAATTAAATAAAATCAATAAAAGAACATGGAGTCTATTATTTGAAAATTTTAAATGTTCTATATATAAAAAATCTGATCCTGGACATTTACCTCCCTTTTTTTAGCTATGGCACGTTGGATCTCCGACAATGAGATTAGTTCAATAAGACTAGAAAGGGCCTTGCATGCTGAAAGAACATACTCCTTATTCGAATCGTTTTTAACACTATTGAGTAAGGATTCAAAATGATTTTTCCACATGTTGCATATGTTAGTTTGGCCATGGTTCCCATCGATGCAAATTGGTAGTCTATTAGAAGTTGCGGTAGCATTTTGTTTAACCTGCTTTCAGAATTCACGTTGGTCTAAATTTGCAAATTTATTTGCAAGCGTGTCTGCTTTATGTTTTAATTCTTCCTTCTTACATAGTCTAAGGGCATACTTAAATTGAGCTCTAGTCTGGCGCATTTGGTTACTGAGAAGTCCGTAACGAAGTTTACCGTTATCACGCCACATAAGGTAAGCATTTCGTGCATAGTCGTGGAATTCTTTAACACAGTCATTCCAGCCTGGTATAACCCGATGACCAGGTTTGGATTTTATCGCCAAGTATTTACCCCAGTTGGACAAAGTTGTTACTATATCTGTGTAAAACCCATTAATCTATTTCATATGCACAGGATTACTACAGCCATGATCATTACAGACCGTTACACAATATGGGATCTCTATCTTGTTTAATAAGAATGCCGATGTTTGAGTATAATTCAGTTTTTCGTCGGCAGTGAGGTCTGACCAATTGATGTTGTATTTCAAATTTAAGAGTTCATGGGGGCATGAATCAAAACTAGGAAGTAGATCAGCATTGATAGTCATTAAAGTAGGACGATGGTCGGACCCTACTAGGGTATGAATTATTCTCATATCACATATAGCGGAATGAGCAGAATGTGTAGAGACACAGTGATCTAACCAAGAGACAGTATTGTGCGAGTCACTGAGAAAAGTAAAGCTTGTTGTATGGTCTACGATATGTTTTAATTCCGATATGATATAACCATATACATTACAAAATTGGCAAAGCTCATCTCCAAATGGAGTGGATTTGAGCGTATTAGCATTCCAATCTCCTAATACATACACATTTGGTATATTAGCATTTTCTACAATATAATTAATTTTACATAAATAATCGACAAATTCCCCAAAGTTTTCAACAAGATCACAAGGCAAATAAACATTTACAAAAAGCAAAGAGGTATCACCTGTCTTAATAGTAATACATATTAATCTGGGGTCATCGAGGTGTTGTACTTCTATAGCACTTGCAAGAGATCTACGATATAATACACCGACACCCCCGTAAGGCCTACCTATGTGAATGTGATTAGCATAATGAATCGGTGATACCCCTGAACCATAAAAATCCTCATGCACTGATGACAGACAATCTAACTCACTGTCGAATAGCCAAAATTCCTATATAAAACAAATGTCAGATATATCGCATAAGGTTCTTACATTTTTGATATTCCTAGTTATAGAACGACAGTTATAGAAAGAAATGCGTAAAGTAGCCATTATGTATAGTTGTGTCCAATAAAGAAAAAATTCGGAACATTAGAGTTAATTCCAACTCTGAAGGTAGTCTCTAACCAACTTATTCCTTGCCACGCATTCACGTTCATTATCGAATTGTGAGTGATGTTATCACAGGTGATTTTGAAGCTGGCATAAGTATCAAATTTCGTTTGTAGTTTCTCTACCTTGGTTGGCTTAACTCCAGAGTAAAGCTCAATATGAGATGAGATGTCTGATTCTAGAGTTTCAGGGGCTAGTCTTGTCACAAATATACATCTTTGTCTTTGGACGCACTGTGCGAAAGTGAGAGGATGCTGCTTTTCCTATAATGCTATAATATATATAATATACTATATATACTTTAAGATATTAAAATACGTCAGACATACTCTTGGGAAGATTTGGTTTTTACGTATATCGTCATTAGCTCATCCGCTTGTTCCATATTGTTTAGTATTTTTGATGTTTGCATTGACCACGTGGCCTGTATGATCAACGTGACGTTATCTTTTCAATGGAAAACATGCTGGCTAGTACCTGTTCTACTGCTCGTGGGCCAAGCTCTTCACTACAAAATCTTGACTTAATAATTCTAGATGATTACACGTGCCTCTAGATTATAATCAGAACGTTTAGTGATGTATGGAGTCCACCAAAACTCACAAGATTTTGAAAAGAAACCATTTTATTCCTCATCAACTTTGCTTTTCACAAAGACTGGCTAATCTTTGCTAGTACCAGGGATTCTGAACAACCTGTGATGCTACATATGTGCGTTATAGCTTGACTGTTTAATGTGTCTAGTTCATGTGACGACGTGAGGAGGAATGGCAATATCCTACAGTTTTCCTATCTGGATCTACTACGATGTCCATGCAAAAACCAACCACAGGTCTCTCCATCATACTACTATGTTTACTATATTTCAAAATCTTACTCGAAAATATCCTAACGAATTAGAATGCTGCGTAAGGTTCTCATGGAGAATAGGTCATGACTGTTGAATCACTGCGGCACAACTACCACCATCACCACTACTACTACTGCTACGAATAACGATAATAATAATAATATTCATAGAATCAAACTTTCTTAGATTTACGACCTAGCCGATGGTTCTTGTAGATTTCGAGTACTTTATAAAGTTAGATAATTCGAAAGTTATTTTTTCATCATTTGATTGTGTCATGTTTACAGTTGTTACTTATATAATTAAGGTACATCACATTGACAGGATCATAACTAGTTTATATAAAGTAATATCCCTGGCGCTAATTGTATGTTTTGCAAACCACAATAGTCATACACCAGCAGTCATCTGTCACATGACTTTTTTTTATAGCTCTGCAATTTAAAAATCTCTCTAAGTTTGTATTTGTATTTCTTAAGAAAACAAAAATAATTGCATATTGTCTGGAAATAATAGGCTTATATTTACAATGCCAGATTTTCGTCTCGAGCATGTTCAGGAAAACGTACTAGATCCATCATATTTCAAAGCAAAGAAAAATGCCGAAAAAACATTAATATTACGTGAGTATTCTAAACATGCCGACACGCAAGAGCTGTTTAAACAATATTCTTTTGAGTATTGAAACACACATCTGAAGCAAAATATTTTTCAGCTGGGATATAGCTCAAATGATAGTGACTTTCTTAGAAAAGGTAAGTATCTGCTAGAGTCAAGAATGATTTGGACCATTTTATATGTATTTAGCTGGAGAGTAAATACTTTATTGGCGGACATTTAAAATAAATGAATGAAACATGCTTTTATTGTATTATATATGTGATGTGTGGAAAACAAAGTCTGCCGCCGTCTACAAGAACGGATGTATTGCAATTATGATTGCAACATACCACACATACAATACAATGTTGGGTCCAGTCCTTCTATATCTGGAACACAGCCATTTTGATGCTATTTTATACGCCCAACAGACAGAGCTATAGTATGTTATAATGAATTTAGATCCGTTAACAACTAAAATATTAATCAAATTCTTGAAATTTGGATATGGATTTGATACTCCAAAAGTCGTTTTTAAAAGTGCGACGGATGATAGCTTTAATGTATCAGCGCGCTAGGTGAGTAGTGACAGCTTTCGTTTACAAAGATCAAGACAAGGTGCATGGCATGTCATATCAGGTAAATGGAGGTTATTCAATATTTGGACAAGCAATTATTTATAGAAATGAATTACACAAGAATTCAACATGATCTAAAAAAAATAATTACTAAGATCTAGAGCGAAAAACCTTAACAGAAAACTTCATTGCAGCATTTCAATACCTTACAAAAAGAATCTGAATTTTATTTAAGCATGACCTTATCTATGTCTATATTTGGATATTTAATTAAAAACAAGTAACTCAGATCTAACGTTTGCATTCAAATGAAATTTCGATCTCATCAAGAGTTTTTTTTGTAGAACATATTTTCTGCACTCATTAAACGTGAACACAATTTAACAAGTGGAGCATTCAAACAATTTTTAATAAGAGCGCAAAATCAGAAGGATACTTACAATTTTCAGACAATAGTAGAAACGCATTCCATACATCCCCCCCCCCCACATATATATATACCTACGTACACAAATACATGCGTTCATTCATGCAAGAATCAATCCTGCCACCTGTTCATATATACAGGTATATATAGGTGCCCTTTCATTATTTCATTGTTACATCCCTTCCACAATCTCTCTCTCTCTCTCTCTCTCTCTCTCTCTCTCTCTCTCTATATATATATATATATATATATATATATATATATATATATATATATATATATACATATATAAAGTATGGTAAAAACAAATATTGAAAGGAGAATTTGTGTGTGTTTTCATTCAGCAAAAATATTGCAATCTCAAAAATAGCACGTAATGAAACATACGGCGATCAATACTAATATTTAAAGTCTGAGAACGTTTAGCATATAAGGATATATGATAAAATATACATATATCGATCATACATGTAAACTCAGCCATGACACACTACACAGTGAAACACACACTCATATATATATATATATATATATATATATATATATATATATATATATATATATATATATATATATATATATATGTGTGTGTGTGTGTGTGTTGAGAAGGTCTGTTATCACTTAATCGCAAGGTTTAAATAATACATGACAAGGCAATATGAATCATCTAGAAACAGGTAAGGTTGTAAAAGAATTTATTTATGGAGATGATGAAAATAACACACGATATTAATTTTATTTTATTCGGAGAAACACCTTGCTGTGAGATGTGTGTGCCTGCATTGATACGCAGTGGTGCAAAACGAATAATATGAAGGTGTGAGAATTATTGCGCCATCTCAGCTATGAATATGTTATCATATACTAAATATATATATATATATATATATATATATATATATATATAACGTAGGTGAGATATATTAATATGTTTGCACGTTAAACTAATTATGACGATGAAAGTATTCCATACATTTATTGAATGCCGAACATTAATTTAAAAAAAAAAAATCCAATGTAAATATATCAATTTGTCCGTTAATACTGAATATATTTCTGCACTGATTTACCTCTTATATTTGCAAATACATGTTGCATGAAAACATGTTTTGAAAATTCATCAATTGTTAATACATTTGAGGCATACACATCCGACTATATCATGACACCAAAATAGACTGAAATATATAAAGTTGTGAGGGAGTTTCTTATACAGATTATTCTACATCAGTTAATTGTAAAGCACTGTAAAGATATACGGACAGTTAGCATAAGTTTAGAATATGTAGTACTATAGTGTTATATGCTTTATCGACAAACGTGTTAGTGCGAACAATCTATAACGTTTGGCTTATCCATTACTAAATGCATTTAGAAATGTTCTAGTGCTTAGAATATACATTACGTCCTCATATATTGCTGAACACTAGACTGATCTATGGAAAAATGGTCCATTCGTTATTCATGAGGTATTTTTGAAGGAAACTTTTTCCACACCCAATTATAATTCAAGTCTGGAAACCCCAACTCTCCAGTATTTTTTCTCTCCGAAGTAGCACATTCTATTCAAGATAATATGAAATATATTTTATTACTGGACTCATAGATTTGATTATAAACTATTGTTCATTGGCAATACAATGTGTGTAAGAAGTGATTAAACATTTCATTTCCTAATTGAAAAGTAAAGCAAACACATTAACAATCGTTTTGGGAACTGGGAGAACCAAACAACCTTTTGCTTGCATCCATATTTGGTCTATATTTCATTTTAAGTGCAGGCCTAGTTTATTTCCAACATGACAGCTATATTTTGTGATAGGGTATTAGAAAACATCAGCCAAACATTTAAGTGTTAATATATTCCCTCGCGTCGCACAGGTACTTGAACCACGAAAGATGCTGTACAAACCTGTGAAGATCCTAAGCGAAGTGATAAGACGCAATGGAAATAAAAGCAAACTATACAACATGAATCAATAGATTCGTATATCCAGCTCTGAACAATTACCTTTACGCGCGCAAGTGAATGAGAAACTCTACGCTCACAGTGATTGATCCGTTTAGAAAGCAAACATGTGTACCATTTCTTTTAGACGAATTTTAAAAAGTTTAGTTGGTCATTTCTTTAAATTTTGTCGAGGGAAAGGTAAGCTTACCTTGATACAAGTGTAGGTATATGACATTTTGTTTATCAGGACAGGGATATGTGAGCAATTCCGATTAGTGTCATTTTTTGTAAGCATTTTTGCTTTATCACGAGCCGAATTTAAACTGGAAGAAAATACAAATATGACAAAACCTACACTGATATATAATTATGTTTGGAATCGCATGAAATTAAAAAGTCCCAGCTTCTGACAGTTCTATCCGCAAATATTGAACATAAAGGAAACGACATACAGGTCAGAAAGTGAAATTTTGTACAAACCTGCTGAGATTAGCCTTATCTATCTGATTCAACCATTTGTAACCTTGATTTATTGTCATTCTTGTGAGCTTAAAACACTGTACTAAACAATACGTAGTAACACAATTATGATATTAATATGGAAAGAGATGTGCATGCCAGCTTAGTACTGTCCGCTGCTATTTAGTATGTTTAAATAAATCGTTGAAGCCAACTGTATTGGCTCTGTTGAGTGAGCGTTTTTATTGAATTAATCTACCTTGCCCAACCATTTTTAGTTTTACTTTTGATCACAAAATAGATTAAAAAATTCTTCGATTACACCAACTTGGGTTCATTTGGTTTAGAGACTAAAGAACAATCGAATTTGAATGAGTTCTATTTTTCAATAACGTTTTGTTTCAAAGTTAGCATTTTTGTTATTGCTATCATAATTAATAGTAGTAGTAGTAGCAGTAGTATAATAAGAAATAGTATTGTCGTTTTTGTGTACTGTGGCAAATATATATGGCAGAATCTCAATTCACTCAGTTCCAATGCAGTTACTTTCAATAAATTTTGTTCTTTATGTTTTTTTTAAATTAAATACATAACTGTTTCTACCTCTTTCCTTATAAAAAATATTAGTCTCTTTTAAGTTTTACCTGAGGAACCTTGTCCTTTACTGATATTTTTACTTTACTGTGGCTATAACACTATGTGATGGTCGTATCGAAACGTGGAAGGAAACCATATCTTCATTTATCTCTTCCGTTTGGTAGCAGAAAGCGCTTATTGGCTGAAACAGCTTAAATTATTAACTTGAAGGATTGTGTACAATCGAACTTAAATTATTAACATATATGCTGCGTTTGTACGAGGTTTTATCACGTCGAAACAGGTGTAATTTTTAAAATGTGCGCTACATTGAGGGAAGGCCCAAGTCTCAATCACGTTGAGAATATCAAAATCCAATATTGACGAAACAGGAGTTGTCGTACATGTTAATGAAATATCCAGGATTAGAGTAAATAAATAGTCTCATTCCCATTTCATCGATACATTCTTCAATACAACCAGATAACAGATACAACAGTCGAATATCAATCCAGTATAGGTGTAAAACTGTATGCAGATCCTGAACGAAAGTTAAGTTAAAAACAAAAAGAATATCTTTACCTCCTCTTAACTAAGAAAAGGTATTATATGAATGTTTGTTTCTCAAGATACGAGGTCAACTTAAGAGCTGAACAACAGCCATATATTCAGAACATCAAGCGGCTTAATAAAAGCTGCTTAACTACTGAAGGCACAGTATATTTTGAACGTAAATTCACATTTTAACGAACTTATTATTTATTCAATTGATCTTCATCTTGATTTTATCATTTGTATCGATGTCAAAAGCTGAATGATAGTTATTTCTTTCCAAATATTTTTTATTCTGCATACACTTCTCAGGCTGGCTGCCTCTTTTCGTAAATTTCATGCAAATATAAATCCTTATAGAATACAGAGAAAAAGTATTAAAATTTTAAAAATACACATTTCTAAATAGTATACATGTCGCATTTTGTTATTACGACTATATGTGGAATGGTTTACAATATGTTTGAAATTATAAGAAAAATAAAATTTCCTGCAATTGTAACAGTCAGCACTTGTTTTTGGAAGAAAAGAGCATGGATACCTTAGTAACGTTTAAGATTTGCAGTAAGAATTGTATCGCGTACTTGTTTTTTTTTTTGGCATGAATGTACTCACTAGAACGTTTCGTAAAACTAACACTTGTTTAGAACAGCAGAAATTTCATAATTGTTTCAATATTCAGAGAGAAAGAAAGAATGTAGTGTTAAAAATGTGAAATTCGTTTATGCGAAAATTCTCTGTGGCAATAAGTGGAGTACTTACGTATAATAATTACAAAGAAATATATAATAAAGTGGTGGCACCACTTATTGTTCAGGAATTAGAAAATCTCATGTTAGTAGGCACATGGAGGGCTGCAGATTTAATTACCTTCATCACATAAACCGGCTTCGATAAATCATGTACGGACAGAAAAGCACTCTTCAGGGACCATGTATTCGCAAAATCAATCAACAAACTTTTTAAAAAGTCCATATTATGGATTTGCGTCTATAAATAATTAACTCCGAATGCTAGAAACTGATTACGGCGTATCCAGTTGAGTCGTTACGTTTGTCTACTATATCAGCCATCGCTATATTCTTTCAGTTCATAATTTTTTTCAGAGAAAATATTGATATCAGCTTATGATATCCGAATTTTAACGTATTTGAAGAATATAACGGTTTTGAAAATATTCTGAAATGGGTGTAAATATTACCTTTGTTCAGTACATAAATGGATATTAGGTATAACAACAGCAAATGACCACTATTACTACCACTACTACTATCATCACTACTACTACTACTCCTTCGCCACCTCCTTCTCCTACTACTACTAATAACAACAATACTAATAATAACAATAATATTAAAAGCAATGATTACGCTGGCTCCTTACATGTATACAGGAAAATAAATGTACTCCCCCTCGTAACAAAGCTGAATCATTGCTTCAACCGGATCTTTATAAGAAGTACCTGCCATTCATTCAAATCCTGTTTCACTTACATAAAGCATCCTTCCCAACTACTGTGATCAGAAATTGGCTAGGGTTCGGCCGATACTTCTCTACAAACCATTCTAAATTTGAAACCGCACAGTCAGACGTATTAGCCATGTTCTTAGCTGTCGGCTTTAAATGGAGGATAACTCTACAAGTCCATAATTTAACATTTATACAGCAACAACAAACAAATCTAGGATTAACATCCTGATATGACAGTTTCTTCCCATTAAGAAAGGAAAATAAAATGTTCTGGTTTCTTGATCAATTTGTTTTCAGTTTATGACTAGACGTATATTCATGATTTTAAATGTTACTCATTGAAGCGCTTAAATTAAGTAAGACCTTAAGCCTTAAATCTAGGAAAAAAGTTCAAAATGTGTTTTCGATTTATGCATGCATTAGTTATCATCTCAACCCTGCACATGCTTGCCATTAATAGCATACTACTCTATGTATGCACTGAACAGACTAACCTAGGAAGAACATAACGTGAAACATATATTAGATTGAGTTTAGTTGCAAGTGGTGAGGTTACGCAGCGACTTTTAAAGAATCCAGATATTAGAGATCTGTTATTCAAATTCTTCAGATTGATTTTTTGTCGTCACTTTACTACAAACCATTCTATGTTTGACACCGCACAGTCAGACGTATCCGCTATCTTCTTAGCTATTGACTTTAAATGGAGTATAACTCAATAAGTCCACAATTTAACATTTAGACAACAACAAAAAAGAAATCTAGCATTAACATCCTGATATGCCAATTTATTCCTGTTTGGAAAGGAAAATAAAATGTTCTGGCTTCTTGATCAATTTGTTTTCAGTTCATGACTAAACGTCTATACATGGTTTAAAATTTTACTCATTTGAAGCGCTAGAATTAAATATGACCTTAAGACTTAAACCCGCGAACAAAGTTCAAAATGTGTTTTCGATTTATTGGTATGCATTAGTTATCATCTCAACCCTGCACATGTTTGTCATTAATATCATACTTCCCTATGTATACACTGAATGGACTAACCTAGGAAGAACATAACGTGAAACATATATTAGATTGATCTTAGTTGCAAGTGGTGAGGTTACGCAGCGACTTTTAAATAATCCAGATAATAGAGATCTGTTCTTCAAGTTGATTTTTTGTCGTCACTTGTTTTAGAGTATATGGGGAAGCTATTTTCGGAGTAAACACACACACACACACACACACACACACACACACACACACACACACATATATATATATATATATATATATATATATATATATATATATATATATATATAGTTTAGTTGAAAGTGGTTATGCAACGACTTTTTAAGGAATCCAGATAATAAAGATCTGTGTTTCACTTTATTTGTTGTCGTCACTCGTGGACAATTATTATTTTGATGCTGTAGATCTGAAATACTTCCATTGAAAGTATCTCTTCAGATGCACCGATTTACACAGACACATATTTACTCATTTTAAAAACAATTCAAACAAAAGTGTTTTCCTTGGCGTTATTGGTACTAAATCTTTCCAAATGTAACTCAGTAAACGTTTAATAACTTACTGAGCATAAACAATACTTTCCGTGAGTTCAGCCTTTATATTTAATTTAATTTTTTGTAATCATATTGTTTTTGGTGAGTCGTCACATGAGATAACTTTCTTGGAGAAATTATTAGAAGCTATTAATTAAAAGGAAAAAACTTGGAATTTATGGGGTTTTTTTGTGTCACTTTTTGCTAGTACGTAGGTAATAGTGTATTCACAAACTTCGCCACCAAGGAAAATAGAAATAGAGTAAGAATTTGTTCTGGTTGCTACAGTAATGTATTCGATGATAAAATGAAAGGCAGAAATATACAGAAATTGCCAACATTAAATTGTATATCCTGCATTAATTTAAATTTGTGAATGGTAATTACGTCCGTCCAATTAGTTAAAAGTGCATACCTTAGCTGAGAAGTAATACAAATTCAAAATGGAATAAGGTTTTTGCAATGTTAAATTAAGAAAACATAAACGATGAAAATACACACTTATATTGTAACATTTGGATGCAAATGCTCTACTGTAAACAAACAAATAACGGCAAAAAGCCCAAACTCCATACCCCATATTACCTAGCATACTTATTCGTATATTTAAGTATCTGTATTTGAACACACTTAAACAGCTCTTTATCCCACTTTCAATATTTCCTCACGTCTTTCAAACAATTTTTATATTTCTTGATCTACCCTTGCAAGCTGACTGATTTGTTATATTGGTATTGATAATTTTATAACAATGTCCTGAAATTGTGCAGTTAAATGAAATGTTTAAGCACGAAATTGTCATACTACTGCAGTTCTACAACTCAGTTTCTAATTAACACATTTTGAATACAAGTTGTGTAGAAAATATTGTATAGGAAGTATTATATTCAGGACACATCTATATTATTAGTAGTGTGATACCTTAGAGATAAGGCACTTGATCATTAAAACGACAATGATGGAAACAGTGCAGTATGAGTAGAATCAATGGCCCCCATTTAAATCCGTAACAGCAGCTGTCTTCATTTTCTGGTGAATTAATGTTCTGCAAATACATACGAACTTGCATGCACTTGTTTGAACAGGTAATGATTATGGAAATTGTAGAGCGTATGGATGGATAGAATAAAATATATTCTTCCTCCTTTACAACAGGATTAGGTTTTCAACATGATTCGCTTTGTGTGGGAAATTATAAAGCTAAATTACTTTTGAAAGTCGAGGTAGATGTCCAAGTCTTTTGTTTGAATTCTAAAACTAAAACCTGAAATAATTTAAGCTTTGAAGAAAGAAAAAAAGTACATCGCTTAAAATCGGTACTTGTTTAATATTCCATATTTGAGCATCATATCTTATCCAAAAGGATATACGAGCAATGAATTAGATAATGAGCAACAGTAGTAAGCGCATAACCATTATAAGTACAGGATCACCATTTGGAAATTTAACTGTAAGCAATTTAATACTTTTGGGAAGCATTCTAGTACATACAATATGGGATCATTTATATATATATATATATAACATATGAAGAAATTACCTACGATATGCATTATTAGAGGCAACTGAGTTTATAATTAGAGTACTTAAGTTTACATATGGGTTTGGTCACAAGCAAGGAAAGTATAATAAGCCATCACCCTCTAAGGAAGAAGCTAATCTTGGTAAAAGTAATGATGTCTAAATCTCATTATGATTCTGTTGTTTGTTTGTCTTTGTGGAAAAGTACTTTTTCAGCTCGGAGAGTAGATAAATAAAAAATAAAAAATACATGCTATAATAAATAAATAAAAAATAAACAATGCAAACACATATATAAACATAGGTATGACACACAAAATGGCAATATCCTATTACATACATGATATTTTTCTTACAATGGATAGTTTTAGATGTTAAGCATAAATAAAGGAGTACATTCATATAGCCTGCTGGCTGGCACCTGATAGGGTATTTGTATGAACATTAGGTAACGATATATGTAACGTCAAACAACATACAGACACTGTTATGGTTATTATTATTATTATTATTATTATTATTATTATTATTATTATTAACACCGTCATGCTCATTGATATCCCTAATTCTTATTTTTTACATTATTTTTTCCTTTTTCGTACATGTATCTATTTGTGTCGGACGTAGCAATTGTTGTAATAGTTGCTGTTGTTGGTGATGGTCGTATTGAAGCAACAATTTCTTCTTCAAATATGGCTAAGAATTCGTCTCATTAGATGTGACCATATTTTGTGGTCTCACTACAACTATTGCTTGAAGCACAATTACTGATGAAACACTAGGAATATACGTTAACTACAGCAGAGTATTCAAGTTCACACTTCATTGATTTTTGGACAAAACCACTGAACCAACATCGTATAAATCAAGTCAGCCGGTACACGCAAATGTTTCGAGGGTAAATAATGCTGAAATTCGTCACTTAAACAAGTCCAGCATTCTCAAAGCTATGGATAATTAGGTAGGATTTTTCACACATTTTCTCATGAGCCGCACTTATCTATTAAGCATGAATTAAGCCTAGTTGATAAGGTTCTTTGGTTCACTAATACAGTACACTGATCTTTACCAGCGACGTTTTCCTATTCCCTGATGATCTCCATGACCTATTTAGCATACCGTTTTGTTTGCGGAAATTTGATTTAATTCTTCTTTATACTAGTTGCAGAAATGTGATTTCAAGTCTTCTTTGTAGTTTTTATTTCTTGTCAAGTCAATGGATGAAGTTGGTTAGTAAATGAATCCGGCCAAACAGAAAGGTGATTGGATTGTTTTTCAATTTAGTTAGCATCTTTGCAATTTGATGGGCTCTGAACACATTAAATGCTGACAATACTTGTTAATTGCTAATTGCATTGAACACGGGACAGCTGGTCACGTGTTTCGTTCACATGCGGAATGATGACATTATCCAAACCGACCGGGATCTAAGTTAAATTTTATCATGTGTAAGCCACTGTGTTAAAGTCATGGTAGTCAGAAAGTAATTGATTGCGCAACTTTAGAAAGAGTGTTAAAAGGAAAAGATGAAAGAGATGTACTTTAATAACCGATTAACTCCGTGTTGTTGGCTGCGTCAGCTGCCTCTGATGTTTGAGTGTAAGTGTTTGATATTGACAGGTGTTTGATTTGTGCTCATACAGGTGGTTTTATTGTTTAAACCGCCGTTTATTTTCGTCATGGTATTGATCTTTTGTATTCTTTATTTTGGATATTTGTAGAGGTTTACTCACGAAATTAAATACCGTCAAATATGCAAACGTTGACATACAAAACCACGAATTCAGGTACCCATGAAAATCTCTTTTTCCACAAAACCACGATAATTGAGACCCACGAAAATAAATGAAAATACAGTATTTTAAAATAACTTTCCATTACTTCAGTCTGACACAAACTTTGGTGGTAATCAACGCCTCACATGAACATATTTGTGACATCGATTAAGAATATGAGAAGTGCTCCAACTGCCAGGAGCTTCATTGAAAGTGAGACATAACACAAACAAAAGCGTGCATGATTAATGCATCATCTCTGTACCTTGTTTAACCTGCAAATTGCTATACATTTTTACTTTTTGTTGAACGTGAGCCTAGTAGGCTATCTTGTGCCCAGTAGGGCCTCTGGTAATTATACATTAGTCGCATCCTGTTCAAAGTGTTTTTTTTTATACTTGCATATCAATGAGCAGGTGGTATATGGGAGTGACTTTGTCCATCTGTGTGTGTCCGTCTATCTGTCTTCCTTGTCCATGTCATGACTCCTATACTGCTTCATTTCTTAACATTAAACTTGCATTATGGATGAACATGGGATAAACATGTGCTGTGCACCCAAATTGGGTCACTATACCTACTTTCCATGGTATATTGAGAACCACAACAATGGTTAAAATGGAATGTGTCCTCATTGCACTACCTTTTCAGCTTTTGCAATCAAACTGAGACTTAAGGATCGATGTGTGTTCCTTACCAGAGCTAGATTGATGCGACCTATTTTCCAAGACATTTAAATTGCTTAAACATTTTGTTCATCCTTCCTGTCTGGGCTGTAACTCGTATATATTAAAAATTTAATTGTATAAAACTTGCTGTATGTGCATACTGAGATGTGCATATGTTACACACAAAAAGTGGAACATTGTACCATACGTTACAGAATTTATTAGCAATTGCTTATTTTTTTTGTGTTTAATTTTTTTTTATCCAGACTATAATACTCACACTAAACCTATTGTAACCAAACTTCAACTGAGATCGCAACTTAGGATGGCCATGGTCAAAGTAAATTTGGGTCAATTAAACCATTTTGTTTCAAGATTTGTTTTGAAAATGCTATAAACAATTTGTCCATCCTCCCTGTCTGAGCTGCATTTTTTAAAAAATCATTACTTGTATTGATTTAGACTTACCCTTTTTCTGTATCTTGGGATAGGATGAATATTCATCGCTCACCAAAGCTTGGTCATTATGACATACTATTTGGTACAAAAAATTGGTGACAATTATTTCTTGGTTCAGATTCCAATACCGCTTCAACTATTGTTACAAAAAGTACACTAAGAATGCATACTAGAAATAAATCGTTTTACATATTTCCAGGATTCTGAACACTACATAATTATGGTGTCTTTGCTCTAACTATATTACCTGTTAGCGTAACTATTACACTAAGAATGCATCTTAGCACAGACACATTTTATATTAAAACTGGGTCACTATGATCACTTTTCCAGGATTTGGAACATTACATACAAATGGTGTCTGTGTGCAAATTATACCACCTTTTAATCTATTACCGCCAAAACATGCATGTTAAGTGCAAATGGGAAATCAGTTATGTCTCATATTAAAACTGTGTTGATGAGACCTATATTCTGTGTTTAGGTGGCTACTTTCAAAGAGACTGACTCATATCACATTAGTTGAGGTTATCTTGTGAGCACCTACACATTAACAACTCTAGTTTAATAGTTCAACTCTCGTTTTTTACTAGTAAGAAATGAAGATAGTCAGAGAAGGTGTAGCAGGTACAATTGCACCCATATAATTTAACCAGATTAAAGTTGTAAAAGATAGGAAGAATACAAATCTGAACAACACAACTGGCAAGACTAATGAGTCTAAGCTGTCTAGTGTCCTCTGGTAACTCACTTCCTTTCATTTTGTTATATATTTAATATTTTTATTTTATAGATAAAGACAATTAGTTTGTACGTTAATTCATCTAACAAAATAAAACTCAGTCGTATTTCAAATCCAGTCTAATTGTGATTGTACTTCATGGCTTAGATTTTGTGCCGATTTTGATATAGGGATTTACCCTGTCTCTTCATTTCTTACATTCTTTAAAATTGTCAAGGAATGAAACTTGGTAACTTAGTACATTTTTCAAATTATATAAGGAGTTGTTTAGTTGTCTCAGAAATGTATTCAATGTATTATTTGATACCTGCTGATGCGTGTTTATTTTTTTCAAAACAAGTTTCTCAAGTAATACTCTTGGTACATAATATAGGCCTCAATCAATGAATAAAAAACTCTTTTCAGATAAACTTGTAATAACGCTTGACAAAAGTTTGGTTAAATGTGAAAACCTTATTATCATTTGTGAGCTAAATTTTATTATGCTAGAACCTTCCTAATCTTGTTGTCTAAGTGATATATGTGATATTTTTTATATCTTGAATCCTTAATCTTAGAACCTAAATGTTTTAAGAATGGTTGTAATCCATCTTGTGTTGATCTGATACTTACAAAAAACAAAACCTATGTATAAAAACCTTTAATATCTCTACTTGAATAAGAGATTTTCACAATATGGTTTTTACTCAGCTAAGAGACACCGTGCATTCACAAACAGACCCCCCTAAAAACCAAGAATGGTTGTAATCCATCTTGTGTTGATCTGATACTTACAAAAAACAAAACCTATGTATAAAAACCTTTAATATCTCTACTTGAATAAGAGATTTTCACAATATGGTTTTTACTCAGCTAAGAGACACCGTGCATTCACAAACAGACCCCCCTAAAAACCAAACCAAAACAAAACAAAACAAAAACTCGTATAGAACTTTCAAAGACTTTGAGATTTGAATGACGTTATAAATGATTTGCAAAGTGCTCCTTTTTCTGTCCTGTCTTCAAGTAACGACTCAGAATCTGTTAACTCTGACTATGTTAACTTTTAAATAGTTCTGTTAAATGTTATATACAAACATGCTCCAATAAAACACCCATTCCATGTAGGAAACCATTACCTAATAGGAACAAAGAACTAAGGAAAGCTAAACTATATGCTAAGCGCATTGTGTTTACTAAATACACTCAGTGCATGTAAAGCCTTTAAAACTATAGAAAGCAGATGAATTTGGTAAACAAAGTCAAGAAAAGGTCTCTGAGAACATACTTTACGGAAGGATGCGCTGGGGGAATTAAACATAGGAACTTCTGGCCAACTATTAAACCCTATTTTTCTAATAAACGTTCTGATCGACAAGATAAAATTATTCTTGTTGAAGGTACAAAAAGGGTAAACGATACCAGGAAAATGTGTGAAATTTTCAATATTTTTTATGCAAACGTGGCTAGGATGTTTTATTTTGACCATTTAACTCATCAAAGTACCAAGGCTATTAAAGACAATAGGAACATAGATACAGTTTTGAATGTAAGAAGGTAAACCGTGAAGAATCGTTTAATATTATGTGAAGTTTTAATTTGAGAAAAGCTACTGGAGGGGATCAAATTCCTGTTAAACTATCACAATCTGGGGTACCAATCCTTATTGGCCATATTACAGATCTAATTAATAAAGTTTAAAGTCAAATATTTTTTCCTGATTGTTTGAAGAAAGCTCAAGTAGTTCCGAATTTCAAAAAGAACAATACTCTTAATAAAAGTAGCTATTAACTTATCAACATTGTACCCATCATATTGAAACTGTTTGAGAAATCAATTGAGATCCAGTTAGAATCATTTTTTGGAACATGTTGAATAAATATTTGGGTGCTTCTCGTAAAGGTCGTGGAAGCCAGACCATGTCTGGAAGAAAGTTCTGGATGAAAACAAAGATGTAGCAGCAGTTCTGATGGATTTATCTAAGACTTTTGACAGTCTCCCTCGTGATATCCTAATTTGCAAGGTAAGGGCTTATGGTTTGTCAAATAGCTCAGTAGGTCTTTTGCTGCGCTATCTGTCAAATCGAATGCAGCAAATTAAGATGTAAGGTGTCTTGAGTAGCTAGACTGAAATTCAAAAAGAGGTTCCTCATGGGTCAATCCTCTGAACTTTACTATTGAATGTTTTTATCAATGAAATATTTTTTATTTTATTAAATATGGTTATTTATACTACTATGCTGATGATACCCATCTTCCCCTTTTCTCACCAGACTGTGACATTCTGATTGACAAACTTGAAACAGAGTCCAGCATTCTGATTGACTGAATCAATACGAACAAAATGGAAGCAAACCCTGAAATGTTTCAAACACTAGCAATGGGTAAAAAGACATTCAGCATGAAGCCTGTACTTAAGATAATCGGTGCTGCCATAAACGGTGAAGAAAATGTCAAATTGCTAATAATTAATATTGACTATCAACTGCGATTCAAAATACATGTAAAACAATCTTTGTAGGAATGTTTCAAGGTAACTATCTGTCTTGAAACGTATTGGTTAGAAGCTAACGAGACTCAACAAACTGACAATCTTGCATACATGTATCATCTCCAATTTCAGCTTCTGTCCTTTAGCCTGACATTTCTGCAGTGACAAGAACACTACAAAATTTGAAGAAAAAAAATACAAGATTGTGCTCTGAGATTTTTGTATAATGATTACAAGGGCAGTAATAATTAAACTCTTACTTAAGGTACAAATGACAACCCTGAAGGTGTGCAGACTTAGGTCTATGGCTCTAGAGACTTTTAAAATTCTGAATAAATGTCCTCCCAAATGTTTGGATGATTTAGTATGTTTTAAATGCTATACATAGCATTTTATATATTCAAATATTTTAGATATTCCAAGAATTAAACGTCAACGTTTGACAAAACTCTTGCATATATGCATCGGCTATTCTATTGAATGAGTTACCTAATCACTTTAAAGAAGAATCAAACTTGAATTAATTTAGGTCATTATATTTATCCTGGAAAGGTAAAGACTGTAAATGTTATTTCTGCAAATAAGAAAAATATATATAAACCGCTCATTCTTTTATTATTTCATTTTACGAGACAGAGAGAGAGAGAGAGAGAGAGAGAGAGAGAGAGAGAGAGAGAGAGAGAGAGAGAGAGAGAGAGAGAGAGAGAGATAGAGAGATTATAACGTACACTTTCAATCCGTAATACCCTGAGGTGACATCCACGATCACTTCACAGAAACAATGACTTACTTTATTTGTTGGTCTAAAACTGCGCATAAACACTGCTTGACTTCTAGGAGAATAAATTAATATGTAATAAAACTAGTTCATCCTATCAACAGCATAGTACATAGTCTTTTATTATCACGTAAATTAATTCGAAGTCATCAACGTACGCTAACGCAAGGCCTACTTGCCATTTGCGCCTTATATTGCAATTGTTGTGTTGTTTTGTTTGTAACACCCTATGGTATTTTATCGGAGCACCCCGAATAAGTGGTGTGGGTAATTACTACATACATACATAAGACCTGATAGTGGCGATGGTACTATATAGATACCGTCTAGTTTCCACCTGAATGTCATCCTAACGAAATCTTAGTCTGGTACAATAACTATTGTAATTATACATAATGTTAATACATTCCAAGCCATGACAAGGTTGCAATGTTGAGAAAGCAGCCGATGTCATAGAACATTGTTATTAGAAGTGTATAAGGAATATTGCATTGGGACACATTTGTTGTTAGGTAAGGGCTGGACTGGTAGGCGTTAGAAGCCTTGTTCTCGTGCGATGCAAGTAGTAAACTGATACTAAAACGTTAACGTTTCTGGATTTTTTAAGTGCTGAAGTCAAAAGCGAGCTTGATGGTTGGGTCATCGCAATCTAGTATACACTGTAGCATGAGCTCATTTTCATTTTGAATAATATTAGCTGCACCTGCCTTTCAAGACTTAATGGAGATATTTATCACATTTGCACTATAGGGAGGGGCATATGAGAAGGAAGTGTTTTCTGTCTTCAGCTTGTCCTTTACAGAGGGGGCAGATAGGAAAGACAGAGTGTTGATTTAACTTGTGTCGGTTGGTCTGCAGTGTGGGAGCTTATTAGAACTATAGTTTTGAATGGATGCTTTGTCTACCCCTCTTGAGGTGTTTCATGCAGATGTCCATAGGTCGTGTGTCTGCAGCAGAAGGTGGTCTTGGATATCGAGGTACCTAATTGATGGGTTGATTAGTTTCATCTCTTCCCATGCATTATGCCGGTATGTTTTGATTGCCTCCTTAATCATATTTTTCCACCGTTGCTCGACGGGGGAGGCGATATACATTAGGGCGAAGCCTGAAGTGAGGGAGTTTTTATTTAGGGCGTTCCTTATATCGGCAAATCAGCTACTACTACCCTCATCTTTGAATGCCAATTGTTTGCGCGAAGTTTCAAACTCCACTGATTCCAGCTGTCTAGTGATGTTCCCAAAGTATGAGGACTTTCATCTCCATGTGGACGTCTATGAGGTTGCGCAAATAAATGTATTACATTGCGGATGTAGCACATCTCTCTGGGAGAAACTGAATTTGACAAAGTATATTTTTCTCAGACTTAGCCAGCCTTCTTAGGTCTGCTGTGGTAATTTGTGTCATTTTTAGGCTGCAGATAGTTTGCGAACGTGAGAAGATGTGATACAGGTTTTAAAGCAGGATTGGTTTCACACCATTATTTCCATGTAGGCATAACTCGCTCTTCCCCCTTTATGTATCATATCCTTTACACCTGTCTTCATATCGGCTCTCATGTAGATACCAAGTTTGGTTGCTGATTCCATTTCCTCAATAATTTTTTTTTGCGAGATACCAGGATTGTGCTACTCTTCTTGTGGGGCCAGTGAAAATCACGATGTTACCTTTGGATGGGTTGATTGAAAGACGGTTAGTGTAGGAGACGTTGTCGATTGTTTGAAGAGAGATTTGTAGGTCTACTGGATCGTCAACAAGGATTGCCATGTCGCAGGCTAGTGTGGGGGAACCTATGAAGGTGGTCCCAATTGCCTCAGATTATTTATCTGGATTACGAGGAGAAAATCGTTGTTAAAGGAATTTTAGTGATTGGGGGTAGTTAATCACTCTGCTGAATGCCCTGTTTAATGTAGAAGTGGTTACATATCCAGTTGTCAAGTGACTCCCTATTTAGCCTTTCTACATTTAATGCAAGCTTAATTTCAAATTTTGTTCCACATTTTTGATCAACAGAAATAAATGCAATATAAAAATTATATAAATGTATACAGCAATCCTTTAATATTTCTATAATTTAATTATTTCCGAAAAATGTTTTCGGACAATGTTTTGCCAAACCCGCTAAATATAAACAATAACATTTTCTAAACCTTATAATTGCCCAGGATTTGACTCTATTATAATTTAACCTTTCTTTAGGAGTAGTCATCGTACGTCAATCGTATTGTGTCTTAAATAGAAGTTTCTAATTCGATTGTAATCTGAACCATATATATCCTTAAACCATATATGTTTAATTATCCCAGAAAATCGTTTTAATTGTTGATACTGTTTTTTATTAATGTTTTCAAGACTCACTGTCAACCCATAATTAAATATAAATACAAAGAATTAAATAGTCAAACAACAAACTCGTTCATAAAGTGAAACTCAAGAAAAGAGAGCAAACACTACTCAGTAACAGTTCGGCGTCTGGGCTTGGCAAATGCAAATAAACCAAAGCCATCGTCTTGCCGAAGCCTCGTATTGATATGATTAAATCGGGTTACCTACGTAAATCCAACAACTAACGACCGCTTGCATCAAGTATGTGGTCTTTGATCACTCAAGGCTATACACTTCTTCATTCTGTACTGGGTAATGGTATAGAAGTATTATATTCCATTGTGTCAGATATAAAATTAGTATCGCCAGTACGAGAGTTAATATCCCCTATTACAAATACTTTACCCGCAGATTAATATTTAGCTCTTTCTTTTTCTAAAAGGTAGAACATATCAGAGTTTTCAATTTTATATACACGTATATCAGGTTTACTAAAATACACACAAGCAAATCATGTTCGTTACAACTTACCGTAGAATGATTTAATTTAAACCACGTAACACCTTCATTTAACTCATCCACAAGCTTTATTTCCCTTCACGAAAATACCTTAAGTTTTACCCTTGTTTTTTTTTTCTTGAGAATTAACACATTCATAACCTTGTATATTTTAGATTTATATTGTCTTTAGCATGCGTCCATATAATACTATGACATCTAATGACGAAATAATTTCAGGAGCAAATATTTTATTTTTCAAACCATGAACATTCCAGGTTACGAGAGATAAGTGCACTATGCGAAATCCTTATTTCGTATTAGGTAACTAGTGTTCACCTCCTTTTACAAAGAAGTTTCCCCTGACAAGTGCAAACATTTTTCCTTTCTTTTCTTGTCCGTCTTCATTACATCAATGTGTTTCTCTCTCCTTTCCGAGAGTTGTTTAGGGTACTGTTCACTACATAAAGGTTTCCTTCAGCACGTAATTCTTATTGTAGGATATCTGTCGCACCATGCTTGTGAAATTTGCGATAATCAAACGCACCGTGGAACGGCACGAGAGAACCTCAACACGTGAAAATTTACTTCGCTTTCCTGACAAGGTCAAAGATAAAGTGTTGTACAGTTAATACATCATTAAAAAGATTTGTAATTCTTCTCCGATCATTTTACCCATTTAGTTTTAATAAAGATGTCGAAATGTTGAACTTTTCAGGCATACGGTTGATAAGTGAATGGGATTGAGGAAGAGCCGTGTGCGTATCATTTTTCATATAGATGACCATGTGGGTGAGACTTCGCATTCTGCAATTATGTGGTCAAAATGACAAATTATAGGTGGGTATTTAAACAGATAAGAGTGGAATGTCTTAGCATTGCATAACTGTTTAGTTACTCTACCTAGTAACCTGAAAACTGTTTTTTAAACCACTATCTGCACTCACCCCCTTTCGCCCATAAAAATATATTATTTTGTAGGCGGTACTATTTTTGTGTTTGAGTTTCGAAAATTATCAGGTATATGTATATCCCTAAAAATATGTATGTATCTGAATCTTCTAGTGCACAATCACAAAGTAGTAAGTGTTTGCTGTTTTGCATGATTTGGTATGGTCTCTGATGTTGTCCGAGAGATGACACAGTTAATGAAATATGATATGTATATATTTTGTTTGCACCGTCTTTAATATTAGACGATACATATATATATATATTTATATTTATATATATATATATATATATATATATATATATATATATATAATCAAATAAGTCATCTTAATGTCTTCAACATATATTGCTACTACTCCATACAATAATGTTCTTTTTTGTTGAACCTCTATCCTACTATTACATTTTCGTGACGTGTAAAGGGCACACCTATTTAATCAATGATGCCGGATTCAACATACTTTTTTGGTTGTATTGTACCATAGGGCAAAATAGCATTGGAAACTCACGAAACCATGTAATTTCTGACAAAATGAAAATAGATATTGTTGATACTTTTAAACATGCCACAGAAGCAAACTTGAGAACGTAAGAATTTTTTGTGCTGAAATACTTGATTTACACAGTCAACCGAATAGCGAGATTCAGCATACGTAGAAAATGCTACATTATTCATCTTGATGCTGTAGAACTTATGATTTGAGTTGTTGCAAAGGTAAACTATTAGACTGTATCAAACGTCAATATTTTGCTATCGCTAAGTTCCTGTCCACTTTTGTGAAAAGAACCCAAACGTTCAAAGCATTTGGCTACTGTTTGTTATATTAATAGACTTGGTTATGCGGTTCAAATGTAGAACGGATCTCTTCTTAAGTATGATCGTTATGTTTAAACAAGGCTATGTAAAACCAAATTGTCCATTTGTTAATAATGATTATCTTATTTAATTATGTATTAATGTTACTGAAACATTCATACAGATCTTGGGTCTTGCGTTGTACAATTTGCTCGTATTTTACTTTTCTTTTAATTTAATATCCAAGTCTTTCCGTTATGAATTTGTTTAAATTATGTTTATTCATCCAGTTTAATTTGGAGGCGTTTACAGAAGTGCGTCATTTTTTAAAATTGTTTTCAAATACTGACGCCGCTATGAAAGAGTACTTTTTAAAAGATTATTTAAATGGAATATGTGCAATGTCTGTGATATTTGACACTGAACATTTAAACCTTAGCATGCATTTTCAGCAAATGAGTATTTGTTCTGTTTGACCTACAGTCATCTCTCAGGATTTATCACTTTTCTTCCGGAGAACTGATTGGGATGTGATTGTCGGTATGATACATGAAATCAGCCGATATGTCGCTTAATCGCCTCATTTACAAGATATTATTTAACTCAATTTGATCCCCAGGTCAAAATGAAAAGCTAGAAGCATTGAAAGTAATTCATCATATTTTATTTGACTTACGCTATCCAGCACAATTATACTTTCATAGTTGAATTGTCTGGAAATAGAACGTGTGCGTTTAATTAAATAAAAACAAATATTTTCACTTCTGGGTGGGAACAAAACCGCAGACATTTAGATCTGCGTTAACAACGTAACAGGTAAGTCAAGCATTCTTGCTTATTAACACCTCAAAAACAAATGAAATATAATTATATTTGCCTGTACCATATACAACATTAATTGTAAGTACAATAGCAAACGACATTTGATTACGTGTTCACTTCACCGATTTCATCATTTCGCTGCGCAAAGCTAAATCTATGCTCAGCAACTAATTGTCTTTTAAGTCTGACTCACTTGGTACTTTTTTGAGTTCTGAAAAATTGCTGTCAGGTCGAATTGGTTTATTAATTGTTAGTTTGCAATTCTAAAGCACTGTTGGTGTTTTAATATTTTGAGTCATTACATTTGAATTTATTTAAGAAAAATTAAGGCGAAACACTACTCCTCATTATGTCTGTAATTAACAATATAAACTCAGAAATGGATTAGGTGGTCTAAAGTGCATACTAGTTACCTATACACAGATGATTAATATAATCCAGATGATTAACCATCGAACAAATTTAAGTTTATGTCCCACTCTTATGCTTGCGAGTTTTCATGCAGGAGTTTACATTGTATTTGTTCATAATAAGTTTATATAAACAGACAATTTTAATTGAACAGTACTATGACTACTTTATTCTTAGATCGATATGTCAAGTAGTCTTATGGCATCCACCTGTAGCGATGCCACAAATCCTAATTTAGCCATTCCATGATTCTTACTGTAAACATTCCAAATTTACATTTTACCGTTTAAATACGAACTTCATCTTAACTCGTAAAATAAATGACATTTTGATCAGCTGATATGCACATGAATGTCGCAGTTTTATTAATGAAGTGGTTAATAACGCGAATTCTTCAATGTTTGTGGGCCGCATACCCATATGTGTGATTTACAGTTTGTGTGCAATTGTCCAATTCTGCATCACGAAAGATTCCACCAGCTGAATGAATAAACGTTTCTAACCATTGCCAGGCTGATAGCAGCTGAACTGTTTCTGGCGGGAGATTGTGATAGGCTCTGATGAGGACTTGGCATGGGAATGACAGCATTATTTTTGACATTTATTTACAGCGGGATTGGACATATTATTGGAACTTAATGATACAGAGTTGTCATAGGGAATGTAACTCATTTACATCCTACATCCATATGCATGCATTTATACATATATACATACATTTACGTTTGCATGTAAGTACTTTTTATCTCCTAACAACTCACCATACAGTAATAAAGTAATTATGTCCAATGTGACTACATTCCTATTTATACAATATAATTAGGACAAATGGAGACCAAAAATAGCTACGAAATCTGCTTCAGGTTTAAAAGTTATGAGTTGTTTCATGAACACGATTACTACATACAATTAATTTTCACACACGAAATTTGTAAAAGGTATTGATGTGAAACAAAGTCAACAATGTTAGCATGAAAAACAATTATTTTACAATCCATTGCAAAAATGCATTTTTGTTTCTCAAGGCAAGAAGAGTTTTATGATAATAATCATAGGAAGAAGGAACTCCCATTACGGTATAATATTGCCTTAGTCAGCTTTGAATCGATATGCTAGGGAAAGCATTAATGTATTTCACACCTTCACCTAAATAACAAGAAAATAAAAAGAAACTTTGATTACGGTGAAAGGATCCTTCATGTAAAATTATTAACAATTATGAGAACAATTGGTAACAATGTGATAGTCTAAAAAACAATATCAAGAGTATTTCGTCAAGAATGTTCATCCGCCTAGAAATCCCCTTTTATAAAACTAATGACAAACTAATAAAGGAAACCTCCAAGTTGATATTTTCAGGTCATAGAATGAAACATATATCTTGGAAAACTATGATAGCTCAGTCTTTTCTACAAAATCGTGAGCTTACTGAGATATATGACTTCAACTTGCCTCTATTGATCTATCTTCGCTAATTTATGGTGATGCTATTTCATAAAATTCTCTAGCTCAAGCTAATAAAACTGCTTCAACAACCTGATGGTAGTCGAGGCCATCCGACTACTGACTTTGTCACAAAGTCCTGCTGTACTTAGGTAAGAGCGTGGCACGATAGCGGGCATTTGTTGCTGCACTAAAAGTGCCTTATACGCGATATGCAAAAGAATTATCATAGGAATCACCCTTAATTCAAAAAGTCACAGGAGATATCATATATCTCCCAACATAAAAAAAATTGCTTCGAAATTAAAACTATTCCAATAAAAAAATTGCAGTTTAGCTAGAAATAGCAAACGGAAGAGTTTTACAGAAAGGTTGACAAAATGATTAATATAGAAGAGAATTAAGATTTCAAATGTCGAGTTCTAAAAGAATTTACATTCAAAACTTTAACGAGTATAATATATATATATATATATATATATATATATATATATATAAAGACAGACTAGTATCATACAGGTACTCTGCTAAGATTCGAACCAGGGCTAGGGTGCTACGGCACCCATCGCCTTTGCTGCACGCACCAACCCCTGCCCCATATCGACTATGCGCACATCCGCAAGAAAGGATAGAACAAAGTCACAGATATAGGCATTCGTGAGTAGCAAACACACTTGCTCATCGACCTAGTAATATTTCTCATCTAAGTAAACAGTTACCTCGGATTACTATGACCGAAATCAAGACGTATATAAGTTATTATGATAATATTCTTTCTCAATATTTAATTTCACTCCATATTGTCACGCATCCAGCTGTAGGATCCAGGGATAGCACTTTCCGCTCTGTTTGATGTATATTTGCACCTCAGTATATTAAATTTTATATGCCTTGATTTCTGTCATGGAAATATGGAGTGGTTGTGTACTTAAATGTCCAAAGTTTTAGTTCAACAATAAAGAGTATTTTCACAGTAGAGAGTGGTTACTCAATAGAGAGAATGTGATTGTAATAGATGCTCAAAAATATATTTATCAGAATTTGTCAGAGGTAGCAGTTGATGGATATGTCAAGGTACAAATATTATTTTTTGGGGTCTTTTTTTCGGATTTAGATGGCGTAGAAAGGAAATGAAACTAGCCTAACTTAACAATCTTTCAGTGGTAGAGAATATGTGTATGTGTGATCGCATAAACAGTATCATAATGACAAGATAGCATTGAAAACTGAAGAAAATCATATTATTTCAGACAAAATAAAAAGAGACACCTTAGACAATTTGAAGCATAACACAGAAGCAAACTGAGACTCAAGTATTTGTTTGATTTTAAAGTGCTGGTATACTTGATTGACGCTAATAACCAAACACCGATTGAAAGCATACATTTGTAATATGACATTTTTCATCTTGATGTCGTTGAACGTATAATTTGTGTGGTTGAAATCTATATGTAACCAATGTTGAATATTACATTCTATCAAATATAAATCCTTTACCATCTCTAACATTCCTGTTCACTTTCGAAAGGTACAATATCAACATAAATAAAGTCCAATGGCATTATGCATTAGCCACTGTTGGTTATATTCATTAATCTGGTTCTGTTATAGAAAAATATACCAACCGTTTCTACTTATAGAACAGATTACTTCAAAACTAAGATCGTTATATCCAAATGAGGCTTTGCAAAACAGAATTTTTAATTTTAAAAAAAATATTTATGGTCTTCATCTATTGAATATTTCATGCCGTCTTGCGTTTCACATGCAGTGATGTGTTTCACAGTTCCTACGTATTCATTTTTTTAGTTTAAATAATCTCCAAGTTTGTTAAATTATGTTTATGTTTAAATTATGTGTATTCACTCAGTCGAATTATTCACTACTTTGAAGGCATTTTACAAAAGCAAGACAATTTTCTTATTATTTTCGAGCAATGACAAGTAAATTATTAAAATGTTTATGCTTTTATTTTTTTAAATTATTTATCTGGATATGTGTAGTCATGTACATGATCTTTTACACTACTCATTTCAACCATATCATATATTCTCACCAAACGTTCATTTGATCTGACTAGTGTGCGACCATCACTGGTGTTTCAAATAATCACGACCGCCCCAGAAACAGGATTCGTCACTTTTCATTCCGGTCAATTGATCTGGTTGTGGCTGTTAGTATGTTACGTGAAATCATCTAATATATGGATAAATCGTCACGTTCAAATGATATAATTTAACTACATTTGAATCCCTAGGTCGACGGGAAAGGCTAGGAACTATAGTAGTAATTGGATAAAATATAATTGATTCATGCTATTCAGCACAATTGCACTTTCTTATCTGACAATGAATCGTCGAAAGATAGAATAGGTGCGCTTAATTAAATACAAAAATATATTTCAATTCTAACTAGAACCGAACCGTGAACATTTACCACGTTTACCATTGGTCAGAGGGCCTTGCTTTCTAAAATGTTTAGAAAAGAATGAAGTAAAGTTATATTTGCTTGTACGATGTAGGATATTTGATTACTTGTTCGCGTCGCCGCTTCTGTCATTTTACAGAGTGTAGCTATGGTCAATGCTCAGAAGCTAATTGTCTTTACAATTGGTACCGTTTGACTTCTGAAATAATGCTGTCGAGTTAATTACTTTGTAGAGTTTGTACTTCTAAAGCAGTGATGGTGTTTTTTTTAGTGAGTCATAAAATAAGCATTTATTTAACATTTCTATGACTGCTCTATCTTGGGATGCATGTTTCCAGTAGTCTTTATGGTATCCGCCTGTAGGCGATGCCACGATTCTTAATTTAGAGATTGCATGATTCTTACATAAACCGGTCCAAATTTACATTTTAGTATCACCGATTGATTTTATTTCTTAGCACATGTAGTGAATTCTTTGTGATATATCACAAAGTTTCCTAAGCTACTCGTCTTGTTTTATTTAACCATATGACTACTCCATCTGCTACAAACGTTTATAAAAGTTTGAGATTTGTGCAGAAATTGAAGATTACCACTATCAGACCAGCGACTTTAAAAACTGAAAAGTGTTAGAATATTAGAACAATGTTACACATGAAAGCAGCAGCAAGATTACATATTGCTTCCATTACACCCACCCACCCCACACACGGTTCATTTGATACACGATGTACAAAAAGGTTTTGACTTTTTATTTTCATTTTTAATTTTTTTTGTATGTGCACTTAAATAAAAGCATGTACTTTCAGCGGTGATGATAGTCCAAAATGTTGAGGTACAATTGAACAGGTTTAAAGTTATATGCCTGAAATCCATTGACTCGTAAGCTACAGAAGGAGAGCCGTAGTAGTAAAGTTCATGAAAATAGTTCCTTGAAGCACCTTTGTTACTTCTCTTGATATCAACAATTTGTATATTGATCAGAACCTGATATACTTTGTACTGTGCTCACGTATTAAGTTAGTCAATGTAACAGATCATAACATTCTATGACTAGCAGACTTTATGCCAGGCCATATATAGAGATTTACACGTGACATACAATAATTGGATGTTATTTTGGAACTTTTGCTCAATCATCCCAAGGTCCATTGGACAAAATATACAGAGGAATACGCATGTATGTATGTATATATATATAGATATCTTAACAAGTACCACTTCCTCAATAAATAACAATCATGTTTCAGACAAAATACATTTATCTCAAACTACCTTGACGGAACATATAGACCAATGACTACTAGCGAATAATCCGGCGAACTTACTGGTGCAATCATAATTGATTTTAAAACAGTATTAGCTTTGGTTGACCATTAAGTGCTCATTAAAAAACTAACAGCATATAAGTTTTCTTAAAACTTTGTGTTTTGGTTCACATCATATCTCGTTAACACATTACAAGTTGTTTGTACGTGTAAATATACTTCTGACTCGAATAATGTTCTAAGTGGTGTTCATGAAGAGTTTGTATTAGGGCCTCTCACTATATCAATAACTTAGCTTTGCATCAAGTGCACTCAAACACCAACCGTTTTGCTGACGATTCAACACTGCATATATCTGGTAATAATCTCAACTCTATCGAACACAAAATTCAAACCGACCTCAACAATGTATCTGTTGGGTGTAAACAAAACAGAACATATAACAATGCATCTAACACGAAATGTATGACAATTAGAACCAAAATAGCGCCGATCCACTAACACATATTTACTCTCCACTAAAAATGGCTCAAACGTGTCCTGCGTTAAAACTCAAACACTTCTTGGTATCTTCATTGATGAAAACCTCAGCTGGAATTGAAATATCGATCACCTATGCGCAATGGTTGTCCAAAGAATTCCTCTCTTAAAATTACAATCGACATTTCTACCTCCCCAGTCGCTTAAACTGTAATTTTTTTACGAATATATACTACCACTGATAGACAACATATATAAAATATGAGGAAACGAGTCAACTTATAATTTATTCAGAATTGACAAACGCCAGAAAAGGCCGCTCTAATAAAAGGCCGAATAAATTCTGAAGCTTCCTACGTCGACTCCCTCACATATTTCGTTTTCACACTACAAATACATAAACGTATTCATTATTTTAAAGGAATCATATAACTCTCAAGGCAATCTTTCTCCAGATTATATCTCTAACTTAATTGAACTAAGATCATCAAATACTGAGCGTAATCTCAGCTCAATAACGAATAACAAATTCCAGGTACCGAGATCATGGACCAACTATTTTAAAAAGAATAGTTCACTGTATCCCCACCAATTTCTTGTAATTAAATACTCCGATCGATAAAAAATAATTTCCCTTGCATCATTTACAATCACACTAAAGAATGTTTTTCTTGACCAGCTGGAATGATATAGTAAGGCCTCCCAGTACAGAACTGTATCATTGTATCCAAAGAGAATGTGGGTGTATTTTATTCTACGGATGTATGTATGTCCTCTGGCAATTTGTACATCCGTATATAATATATGTAAATAGACGTATATTTTTACCACTATGGTAATATAAATTAATCCATTTTAAACATATATGAGTGCGTGTGCAAGTATACCTGAATGTGTGTAAGTTACTTTTGTGTAACATAACTTCCTGATAATAATTAAGGCATTCAAAACACTGATTTCGTCACAAAGCCTGTTTGTGCTCAGCCACGAGTGTGAACAACAGCGTTCAAGTATTACTAGATTGAAAGTGCATTCTACCTGATGCCGTGAAAACACTTCTAGAACAAATCGCACTGTGGCATGCAGGGTGGTATATATATATATATATATATATATATATATATATATATATATATATATATATATATATATATAAGACGCAAACATATATCATTTTGTGACAATGACAAACAGCCCATATTCGATCAAATCAGAGCATTTTTAAACAGATGTTTCTTCTCTGAGCCTACAGTGTTTATTTGATCTTGGACGTATAACAAGACAAACTTGACGATAAACTATATAACATAAGTTTATATAATATATATATTGACACAAAAATAAAAAACCCCTAACGGCGCAAATTCAAAACGGTTTCCCAACGTTTCCAGCTAAATAATCTCTTCCTCAGGGGTATAAACAGTTTACATATACAAAACAGACATTGAACTCAAAATCTAAGCAAAATTCTGCACTACTTTATGTTAGAATCACTAGGGGGAATTTACAACAAGAGATATACTGAAAAGTTGTGTAACAATAATAATAATAATAAACGAGCGGGTTAGTGTCGAGCTGATGAAGTCTTTGAGTAAACCCATGTCTTATGCGGATGTCGTTCGCACGCTTAGTCCAGGTGTAAGTAACCTAGCATGTAGTGCCAATGGTTGTGGTGATCAACACTCTCCATCAATTGCAGCTTAGAACAAGATTTCTGTGTCTAACTGTTTATCTCCCGTTTCAGTTGAGTCTAACACCACTGGTTGTGATACACACCGCTGCCCATCAAGTGCATCTCAGAACAGAACTTCCGTGTCCAACTGTGTGTCTCCAGTGTCGGTTGAGGCCAACGGCTCTTCCCCAGTTATAACGGCAGTGGAGTCGCAAACCGGTGTAACGACCCAACCAGCTTTGGAAAAGACGAGGGTCAGTGTTCTGCAAACTCTGGTTTCAAAAAGCTCGGACATAATTTCACAGACTGTCGATAGAAGACATATCGCCCCCTTCGCTGGAAATATCACACAGATTTCTAATGCCAATGTTCATCCTAATGCGATAAATGCCGCGCGCACACCCATTCGGAATCAAAATAAACCGTTAGCCCACACCGAACGCTTTCAGAACATGGTACTTCGACCAGGATAGAGCATGGTAGGCATCCGATGGCTAGCAACAGTAATGTGAAAGGTAATGATTTGAAAACCCCTCCTAGCAAGATACCTACCGTCATTGGGGGTCAGGTAGAAAGACCTAGATCGTTTGGTAAACCAAGTTTAGAAATCGGCTCAGATGTTATTGCTGGACATGGGGATGTTGATGACAATGATGAGAATGTTGTATTTGAAGGTGTGGTTAGACGTAGAACAAGGCGCTTTTATATGGGTGGTATTGGTGTCAAATCTACTGCTGAAGGCCTCAGTAAATTCTTGCAAGAATACGATATAGAGCCGTTATCAATAAAGTTAATCCACAGTAGACGTAATTGTCTATCGGCCAAGCTGACTGTATATAATTCAGACTGCCACACTGTTGAAAATGATGTAACATGGCCAAAAGGTGTATATGTAAGGAGGTGGTATGGGAATGAATCCTGGCGAGATAGGTTTAACAATCGCGATCAGGAGGCAAATGAAGGTTCAGGAGGCGTAATTCCATGACTAGGGCGACATAGTCAATTGTTCATAAATCTGCCATTATGTACTGTCGTAAGTTAATGTGTTTTGTCATCTTTGTCATTTTAGTCCTGCTTTCACACTGCATAAGTATTAAGACGCCTATATTGAAAGTTAATATGAATCTTAATATACTGAGCTGGAATGTTAGAGGAATTATGTCCTCTGCTCTTAGCTTTAGTGCAATGCTGGATAAATATAATGTTGATGTAGCATGCATAACTGAACATAAACTATTACAGCACATACTTCCATTTTGCGATTCTATTCGTTCTGATTATAAATGCATTGCTAAGGCAGAGGATATTTCCTCTAATAGCACGTTAATAAGATGTGGTAAAGGAGGAGTTGCAATCTTCTGCAAAACCTCTCTTATGAGATATGCTAACTTCATAAATGACGTTAATAGTGACAGAATTGTTGGCATAGAATTCAAATTTCCAGATATGCAAAATGTATATATTTTTTGTGTATATATGCCGACCCTACTGTATGGCATAGATTGTTACAGGGCGCAAATTGAGTTGATTCAAAATCTGTATGATCAGTACTCACAGCTGGGTAACGTGTATTTTACTGGGGATTTCAATGCAGTAGCTGAACCAGACACTTTCAGAGATTACAAAGATAGGGTATTTCATGAGTTCTTGCGATATAATAATCTAGTGAGTGCTGGACATTTAATAATATGCACTGGTTCCCGTTATACATTCACCCCAGCAAGAACGATGATTGATCATTTTGTACTGTCGGATCAATGCATAGGTAGCTTACGGAGTGTGCACATTGTTTCAGATCACGAAGAGAACGTGATATCTGACCACCTCCCTATCCTTACTTCCCTTCGTACAGTGACCTGTGGGAGAGACTTCAGACAGTCAATGAAGAGAAATAACATAGCTTGTAATAAATTAGACGCCGATACCTTGAAAAATTATCAAACTGAGCTGGAGCATCGCCTGAAAACTTTTGATATAGATACAATTTTTGACAATGTTGATAGATTTTACGGGCACATTGTTAATGCAATACAGCAGTCAAGCGACATCGCGCTTCAAAGTCCAAATTCAATTATCATGCCAAACCATACTGGTCAAATGAACTCAAAGAAGCACATTAACTTCAAAGACAAGCTAGGTATATTTGGATAAATGAGGGAAGACCGAGGGGTAGTCAATATAATTCTTACAGAGAATATAAAGATAAGAAGAGAGACTTTAGAAACCTTAAAAAACTAGCTGTGGAAAAATATATGGGGGAGGTATATGAAGAAATTGAAACAGCACATGAATGCGATGTAAGGCACCTTTGGAAAGTGATCAATGTTAAGAGAGGGAACAATATAAATTTTTGTCAGGAACTATCAACTGATGGAGTTTGTGTCCGTGATGATGCTTCCATTGCAAATGGCTTTGCCAGATACTATGAGGACATTCACACGCCAAATTTTAGCCATAGTTTTGACGAAAACTTTTATGAATTTATAGAGAGAGAATTAAATCGGGCTCTACAAGATGGAGCAAGCCATATCGAGGCCTTACAGACCAGTATCAGTGTAAATGAAGTAAGATTAATCATTAATAGTCTAAAGAAATCAAAAGCAATAGGCCATGATCGAATTTGCAATGAACATTTGATCTATGGCAGCGATTACCTCATAGAGTGTATGACAATTTTATTTACTCAGATGATTGATCAATCTTACGTACCTGTAGACTGCAAAAAAGGGTTAGTAATACCACTGTACAAAGGTAACAGAAAATCAAAGAACTCCATCGAAAGTTATAGGCCTGTTACTTTACTGCCTGTTATCTACAAAACTTTTGAGAAAATTATTCATGAACGTTTGGTAGCTTGGCTCAAAGATACTAATTCTAATATACCCAGTTCACAACAACATGGTTACCAAAAAGGTTTAGACTGCACAACAGCGAGTTTTTCGCTGTTGCAATCAGTACAATATAACGTAAACATGAGTTCACGGGTTTTTGCTGCTTTTCTTGATACAAAAAAGGCATTTGATACCGTGTGGCACAAAGGGTTACTTTTTAAATTATTCATGTTGGGAATTACGGGTAAATCCCTTTTGATATTTTTAACATGTATATAAATTTACAAAGCAAAGTCCTTGTCAATGGGCAATTTTCGGACTGGTTCTCAATTGGCCAAGGAGTGAGACAAGGGGGTGTTTTATCAACCTTGATGTACACAATATTTATAAATGACTTGCTGCTCCAGTTAGAGAATAGTGGATTTGGAGCAAAGATTGGATCCTTAGCTGTGGGAAATCGAACCCTAGCTGATGACATTTCACTTTTGGCTATATATCCTAGCAATCTACAAAAGCTGTTAGATATAGCATACGCCTACAGTAATAAGTGGCGATTTGAGCTTAGTGTCACAAAGTCATACATTATCATTTTTGGTCCCCAATACAAGAATTATGCCAATATGAAATGGTATCTTGGGCCGTCATGTTTGCCGGTTACTGATTCGGCAACACACCTGGGACACCGGATTAACTCAAAGCTGACGTCGCATGACGCAATACTCGATGCATGCAAGAAAGGGAAAAAATCTTTTCCCGGTCTGTTTGGTATTGGCATTAAACCTAATGGTTTAAATCCTTTGGTTGCTGCAAATGTGATCAAAAAGGTAAGTTTTCCTTCAATGTTTTATGGAAGTGAATTATGGTTTAATATTTCAAAAAGTGACCTCTCTTCATTGGATAAAACTCTGAGGTATTTTGCCAAACATTTACAAGGCTTCCCAACACATACAAGATCAAACATCGCTCTGGGAATGTTAGGATGGACATCAGCTCAGTCCGAAATTGATAGAAGAAAATTGATGTTTTTACACAGATTGTGTTTGATGCCTAATAACGTACATACTAAACGTGTGTTTAACTTTGCGTTATTTCATTTCATTTTGAGCGGATGCATGTCAAGCTACGGGTTAATTTCAAATCTATATTATACGTTAAAGAAGTTTGACTTGCTTGAGTATCTAACTGATTATTTGCAGCATTCCGAAATTCCAGATAAACAAAATTGGAAAGAAATTGTAAGGTCACAAATTGCTGGTCTTGAAAATAGCCTCTGGAGAGTTAGTATGTCTAATGAAGCAGATTTTGATAGATTCTCTTCGATACACGAATCCTTGCGACCTGCCTCAGTATGGCAGTCGGCTAAAACCAGACAGCACACTAAGGTATTTACATATGTAGCTAAACTATGGGCTGCTGTTCCTCAAACACAGCTCGATATGTGTATTCGATGTGGGAATGTTTATACAGACTTGATACTTCATTGTTGTGTTGCTTGTCCTTATATGTCGAATTTCAGAAACTCTTTCTGTGATTTCCTTACTGATAAATTTCCACTGAGCCTGCATATTACGTTATTTAATGCAGAAGATGAGCTGCTACTGCAATATCTTCTAGATAAAAGGTTACCAGCAGGTGTAATCGACAAAGAAAACTCCAAGTTATTCGCCCTGTATACAGCATACTTTGTCATGCAGTGTGCAGCTATCTTCTGCCAATAAAGTACTTAAACTTGCAACTTATGCAGCTGAGGAACACTTTAATGATGGATATACTGTAAGAATTTGTATTCTAGTATTCTATTTTATATCATAGACGAACAATGTTATAATATTCACACTATAGATCTCTTGACATTATTGTATGCACGAAGTAATTGATGTTGGTTCTACGGCGCCCCGGATTCACAGTTTGCTTATTTTTTATTTTTTTTATTTTTATTTTTTTTATTTTTATAAATTTTTTTTTAAAAATTTTTTATTTGATATTTTTTTTATTTTTTATTTTTTTAAACTCGTGTTTGTTTGTTTTGTATTCATTGCTTTATTTTGGTACTTATTTATTGATTGTATACAGATGATTGATTGTTATATCATGCAATCTTCTACGGAAGGAAATAAAGATGATGATGAGTCAATCACATACAGAACCAACATGTTTTAAAGCTAATTCCACGTTATGAACAAAGAACGGAAATACAACATGACCCAAAATCAACGCCATCTATAAGATTTGCTAAAGAAATTATATCCAGTAGAGTTATGCATTCTAAAGGAGAGATGTCAAGAGAATTATGTAGCGGGACAATGGACAGGAACTATAATAATAATAATAATAATAATAATAATAATAATAATAATAATGCCAATAAAATAATTTTAAAAAAATACATGTTATAACTTTGGTAAATATTATTGCAAAAGTTGCGCACGTGTGAAAAACTGATGACTGGCTGTAGTTTGATAAGACTGCAGCGGGAAGGTTAGATTTTTTCATTTAGTCTGAAATCCCCATTAGTTTTCAATTGTAATATCCGGTATAGTTCCTTACGTGTGCGTTCTGTGTCGGTCCAACCCAAGCATCTCATGGGACTCAACTGAATGTTGGTTTTGTTTCGAATGTACATCAAATTTGAATCAGCAAGACCACCCTTGATATTGGAAAAGTTGATTAAAAAGCTCGATCAGAAATATTATTTATAAAATAGATATAAAACGTGTTGTACTTAAAATTGAAAACAGCTCTTTATCACATACACAAAATTGCTCATGAAATAATTAGAAGATTAATTTTTATCTTCTGACAGTTTATGTTGTTGTTCATGGATATGGTCCTAAGGTTTTCAATTATTTCCAGAGAGATGCACCGTGCATTAGTTTTAAAACAACGATTAGTCTGCGTGCTATGAAATCATGGAATAATGGTCAGTTTGTGTCGTTTTCTTTCCAGGCTACAGATTACCAGCCTATGGGTGAGAGAGTGAGATTCAAAAAGTATCATTATACTGGTTAGATAATTATCATTCGGGTTTCGAACTTATGTCTGTAAGTTATGGAACCCATCGCCTTTCCTGCACAGACCAACCAACATACCTTTGAGAAAACATACACAGATCCGCACAAGAGACGGAGCTTGGTCGTGAATACAAGCATTTGCGCATAGCAGACACATTTATTTGGCAACGCAATTATTAGCTCTCTTCTATATACAATCAACCCGGATTCATCAATTAGATATCTAGGCATACAGAAGTAGTGCGTTTAAATTCCAAATATACACCATATATCTTGGAAATTGCTATAATTGGACCCTATAGACGGATATATATATATATATATATATATATATATATATATATATAAAGTTAAATTACATAGATAAATAATGTTATCAAATAGCTTAGATAGTTATAATTTATCCCTTATTGAAAATCAAACTCGGGTCAGCGAGTTACGGTACACATCGCCTTGCCAGCACTCACCGATCCCCATATCCATATGTTTGTATTTACAGAAGATCTGTTTGTATACATCATTTGTGGAAATACCTCACGCAGTCTGTAAACTACCAAAAGTAAAGGAATATTTTGAGTAGACACTTATATAAAGATTAAAGTAGATCGGATACATACATAGCCCATTTACCGATCTAAAGAATATGCTAAAGGTTCACAATTTATATATATATATATATATATATATATATATATATATATATATATATATATATATATATATATAGAAAAATATATATATATATATATATATATATATATATATATATATATATATATATATATATATACCATTTCGGAGCATTTAGCACTTCATTTATAATATTCGCAGGAACATTCAATTCCATGGTACAAGGAAGGCAACAAACCCGCCCGCCATTTTGCTTTGCTTTCAAACACTACTTACTCCAGTAATATATTGTTACCAAATACGAATTTTGCATGATACATGTTTATAGTTTTCATATCAGGCTCAGAACCATATTCAAATAGCAGGGTTCACATATGAAGATGCCACCAAGATAAATTTCTCAAATATTTTCTGAGTAAACCTTGAAAGACAGCATTGCTGATAATCAAGTTGGTACCTATTTAAGTTGTATTGATAAATATTGATGACAACTGGTAGCAAAAGAGCTCTCGCTTTATCCAATCACATTAACATGGGACTGTTTAGAAGTTGTCAGGAATTATGTGTCCATATGTGAATTCTTGTAGGTCTGTAGCCAACTCCATTGCAATGTATCCTGATGGATACAAATATAAAATACATCCAAAAACATCATATGATCCTCTTACAAGGTGCCTTTTTGAGATAGATTTTCTAGAAGTATGCAAGATTTAGTGCTAAATAATGGTTACCGAAATTGATACAGTAATATGAAAGTGTCTTCCCTTGATTATGTTCAGCAAATTAAATTGCTATAAATTACAGAGTTCAACTGATTGCTGGTGAGGAAACTGTAATTTTGTTCATACACCATCCAGAGTGTACTTGTGTTGTAAATAGTAAATGTCCTTTCATGTGGCACACCTTTTCAATCTATTAGAGTGGACTTCACAGGCACACAAACATACCACTTGAAAAGCAAATGCATACAACGAGCTAAGAATATTTAAGGCCTTATAACACATAATTCGAAGAATTGGACTTGCATTGGTTGACAGAAATGATTTAAATATACATTAGCTTAAACATTCCATAGTAAGCTGAAACATGAACATTTTATTAAGCAGTTATGGTTCAAATCTTCACAAGATAATTTCATGTTTGAATGTTTTCCCCGAAGAAACAATTTCTATTCGTATGTATCATGTTTATATACTTAACTTTTGTCGATGATTGTAAATTGTATGGTTATTTGAAAATACATACTTAACTTTTGTCCAGTTGTTTACATAGTATTTCGCAACATGACTTGTTGTGACACGGGTCAGGTAGGCAAGTTTTTGTCCATTAGAATTACTAATATAGTGTTGTGACATAGGTCACGTAGGCATGCATATATATATATATATATATATATATATATATATATATATATATATATATATATATATATATAGATAGATACAGATCTCGGTAAATAATTTAATTCTTGTTCTAAAATTCCTGTTCTAAAGACCAGTCTAAATTTACAGTTGTGTGTTGAAATCAGATATAATTTGAGAGGAATTATTTATTTAAATTTACACTGGAATTGCTGAAGTGATTACTGACGTTTGGATTAATACATGATTATAGATTTATGTGAACTCAAAACAAAACAAGAGCTAAATAATATTTTGATTTTTTATTTGGTAGGAAAGGACATTTGGGATCATAGTACTTTGGGTTTGAGAAGTCTGGATCTGCTTTTGATAGGAAATTAATGAAATTACAGGTAAAAAATCCCAGATGGAATTGGAATTAAAAAAGATTCAGCTTCAGAAAGAAATGATGGAAATGCAGATTCAGAAAGAAGAGACGCAAATGAAGGTGAGGCAGATATATATATATATATATATATATATATATATATATATATATATATATATATATATATATATATATATATGTATATATATATATATATAGAGAGAGAGAGAGAGAGAGAGAAAGAGAGAGAGAGAAGAAAGGGGAATCATGTATAGATTAAAGGAATTAGAATTGGCAAGTGAACCATTCTTCTACCATTTACAGACAAGTTCAGGTTTTGATGTTACCAGATATATTAGGTTAGTACCTCCTCTTCAAAAAAAAAAAAAAAAAAAAAAAAAGAAAAAAAAAAAAGAAGTAGATAAATACTTACGTCACTTTGAGAAAATTGCTGAAAACTTGAAATGGCCCAGAGAGCATTTGACTTTGTTATTGGCAAAGCTCGTGAAGTCTACACGTCACTGTGGGTACAACAAAGTACTGATTATAATGTGGTTAAATAGTACACCTTGAATGGTTAAGGCATGGTGCTCAGCCAAGATAACCTCAGACACATAGTATTAGTTGAAGAGTTCAAGAGGTGCATCCATAGTGCTGTCAAGAGAAATCTTGACAAGCAAAAAGTAGAAACTTTGGAACATGCTGCTCTCATGGCTGATTATTATTCCTTAAATAACAATATTTAATTTGTCAGTAAGTCTCAGCAATTTTCTGGCAAAACGTCATCTCATTCTCAAACGAGTACTTCTAAATTTCAAAATAGTACAACTTTTAAAAATCATAACTAGGATAAGACTGATCAGAACTCGTTATCTCTTCCTGCGTGCACTTACTGTAAAAAGAAAAGACACAATTTTTGATTGCTACAGGTTGAAGAATAAGCAACAGAATAAAGACAGAGCTATTCCAAAAGATCTTACTTCAAAGAGGTCAGGGTTACGGTCATGTATTCAGTGAGATACATAAGTTGAGTCAAACAAACCCCAGTCTGATTCTATTTTGGAGACTGATGAACCATTCCTGTCAGAAGGTTCTATATGACTTATTGGTGATTCTGCCTGGCATATCCCTATTCAAATATTAAGGGACGCAGGAGTTTCTCAGAGTTTTATGTTAGCAGGTACTTTGCCTTTGTCTGAGAAGTCTTCTTATAGTGAAAGTGTCCTTATTCAGGGAATAGAGTGCGGCTTAGTAAACTTTCCTCTCCATTGTGTCAATTAGGCATCAGATTTAGTTTCACGACCTGTGACTGTTGTTGTAGAGACTTCTTTACTTATAGAAGGTATCCTTTTGTTACCTGGCAATGACATAGCTGGAGATAAGGTAGTGTTTAATCCATTTGTAACTGAGAAGCCTTGTTTCGATCAAAGAGTTGATCCTATTAACATTTGAACTCCCTGGTTTATATCTAGCTTGTGCAGTTACCAGAGCTATGGGGGAAACAAATCTTGAGAATGACGTTGATCAGGAAATAATTCTTTTAGCTGACACATTTATTGGTCAGTCTTTTGATGAGGTCACCTTTTCTCCTGGTATTGATCCATCAAAAGGTATTGATCACAGTGATCCTCTTTTTACAACTCATTCTCTCTATTCTAATCAGGGTAACAAAATACAATCACTCCTTGTTTAACAGAAAAAAGATCCCGAAATCTCCGGTTATTTTTAGAAGGCTATTAGTGAAACTGAAGTCACACAAGTCCCAGATTGTAACTTTGTGAAAAATGGGGTCCTGATGAGAAAATAGAGACCACCTGAGGTACCCTCTGGTGACAAGTGGTGAGTGAGCTATCAAATTGTCGTTCCGAGGTCATATCGGCAGAAAATTCTTAGTCTAGCCTATGAAACTCCCTTGGCTTGTCATTTATGAGTCAATAGGACTTATTACAAGATCTTGAATCATTTTTATTGGCGGAAACTTAAAAGTGATGCTTCTAAATACTGTAGCATTTGTCAAACTTGTCAAATGGTAGGAAACCCCAATCAGAAGACACACAAGGCTCATCTGCAACCTATTCCTGCATTTGACTAAACAATTAGGAGAATAATGGTATACTGTGTCGTTCCCTTAACTTAGACCAGGTCAGGCAACCAATACTTGTTGACCATAAATGCCTCTACAAGATTTGCAGAGGCAATTTATTTGAGAAATATTAAAACTAAAACCATTGTAAAAGCTTCGGTAAAGTTCTGTTTACACTTGTTGGCCTTCCCAAATCTGTCCAGTCTGGTCAAGGGTCAAAATTTATGTCTGGGATTTTCCAACAAGTTGTGCTTGAGTTAGGCATCAACCAGTTTAAATCTTCTGCCTATTACCCTGAAAGTCAAGAGGCTTTGGAAAGATTTCATCAAACGTTGAAGAATATGATTCGGTCATATTGCTTCGATACAGGAAAGGATTGGGATGAAGGTGTTGTTTGCTGTTAGGGAATCAGTTCAAGAATGATTGGGTTGTAGTCCTTTTGAACTGGCTTTTGGACATACTGTCCGTAGACCATTGAGGTTATAGAAAGAGAAACTTCTTTTAAAATGAAGATTCAGAGATTAATCTTCTTGACTATGTCTCTGATTTCAAATATAAGTTGTCAAAGGCCTGTGAAGTAGGAAAAACTAATCTTCACCCTACTCAGTCAAAAATGAAATTAAGGTATGACATAAATACACAGGAAAGGAGTTTTCAGACTGGTGATAAAGTTCTGGTTCTCTTTCCTATACCTCAACATCCTCTTCGGGCTAAATTTTGATTTTCCTTATACCGTTGAATAGAAAGTAAACGACTTAAATTATATCATTACCACTCATGGGAGGCGGAAACAGAAACAACTTTGTCACATAAATATGTTACAGGAGTATTTTGACAGAGATAGCCCAGTTAATTATTCCATCAATTTGGTTGTACCTATCCCACACAGTGAGGATGTAATCGATGGAATACAATCTGACTGTAGAGATTCTTTGTTTATCCAAACCTCGGAATTCAAAAATATTAAACAATCTGCACAAGACACCATCACATCTACAACAAATGGAGAGTAGTGAACGAAAACAGCTATTGCAGGAGTATGAGCACTTGTTTCCTGATGTTCCTACAGGAACAAATCAAATCTAGCATGACGTGGACATTGTAGATTCTACACCCGTGAAACAGCATCCTTACAGGATGGATCCTCTCAAGCAGGAATATATGAAAAAAGAAATTCAATATTTACTGGAGTATGATTTTATAGAACCAAGTAAAAGTAACTGGAGTTCACCATGCATGTTTGTGCCTAAGCCAGATAATACATTCCGCATGTGTACTGACTATAGAAAAGTCAACAGTGTCACCAAAACGGATTTATTTCCAATGCCAAGAATGGATGATTGCATTGATAAGATTGGAAATGCAAAATATGTCACCAAGTTTGACCTTTTAAAAGGATTCTGGCAAATTCCACTCACGGAGAGAGCAAAAAGAAATTTTTGCATTTGTAACTCCAGATGAGCTTTATCAATATGAAGTGATGCCTTTTGTTTTGCAAACATCTCCGGCAACATTCCAGCGTCTTATGGATATGATAATATCTGGTCTAGATAACTGTAACGTGTACATTGATGACGTCATAATCTACAGCAGCGACACTTGGAGAAATCACTCTTGGAAACCATTCTAAAATTCTTCGATCGACTCAGTGTTGAATATTTGATGATGAATTTAAACAAAAGTGAGTTTTACCATGCTTGTGTCACATTTTTAGGACAAATTGTGGGACAAGGTCAAGTTAAACCCGCAGAAGCTAAGCTCAAGGCTATATTTGAATTCCCTGTGTCTGATTGTAAAAAGCAACTGATGCGATTTTTAGGTATGGCTGGATATTATCGGAAATTTTGTTCAGATGTTTCCATACTTGCCGAAGTTTTGACAAATTGGTTGAGTAAGAAATCCAAGTTTCATTGGTCTGACCAGTGTTAGGAATCCTTTGATAAATTAAAGGTCATGCTTAAGAATGCACGATTTCTTTCTGTACCAAATTTCAGCCAGTTATTTAAAATGACTGTTAATGCAAGTGATGTAGGGGTTGGTGGAGTATAGATTCAAGAGGATAAAAATGGTGTGGATCATCCTATGTGGTATTATTCTGAAAAACTAAACAAGCAGCAGAAAAATGATTCCACAATTGAGGAGGAATGTTCGGCTTTGATATTGGCTTTACAACATTTTGAAGAGTATGTTACCTCGACTTTTTCTCCGGTTATTCTATTTAGTGATCACAATATCCTTAATCATTAACACAATGAAAGATAAACATCGTAGATTGTTGAGATAGAGATTAATGCTCTCAGAATACAACATTGACATTAGACACATCAGGAGAAAAGATAATGTGATTGCAGATACACTATCCCGTGTAACATATTGCTTTATTTTGTGTATATTTTGTGTAATTCAGCTTAGTGTCATTCATAAGACATTTTCCTATGTAATTTTGATTATTATAGTATCACATGCATATTTTAAAAAAAACTTTATTGCATAAATCTTTGTTTTTCTTTATGAGGGGAAGTTTTATGTATGATGTATGTATATCTATGATTGTAAGTTGTATGATTACTTGAAAATATATACTTAACCTTTGTCCAGTTGTTTACATAGTATTTCGCAACATGTCCTGTTCTGACATGGGTCAGGTAGGCAAGTATTTTTCCATTAGACTTACTCATATTGTGTTGTGAGATAGGTCATGTAAGCATGTATATATATATATATATATATATATATATATATATATATATATATATATAAATATATATATATATATATATAAAGATTTTGGTAAATAATTTCCTTCTTGTTCTAAAATTCCTGTTTTAAAGATCAGTCTGAATTTACAGTTGTGTTGCTGAAATCAGATATGATTTGAGAGGAATTATTTATTTAAATATTCATTGGAATTACTAAAGTGCTTATTGACGTTTGGATTAATACGTGATATTGGAATTTATGTGAACTCAAATACATTCTGGATTACATCTTTGTGGTACACCAGGACATTCAAAACCATTGGAATTTATTCGGAACATTCTATTATTTTATACTTGTGATTAGGACATTTAGGATTATTTGGAATTTAACTCACAAATTGTAAGTGTTCTTTGAAGTTTCATTTTAATCGGCTGGAAATAAATTGCTTGTTGATTTTACTTGATTTTATTTGCTACACTTTCCTTCTGTTACATATTTTAAGACCTAGACTCGTAACAGAAATTGGAGTCTCGACCGGGATGTACATTTAATTACATGACAATTGAAATTGACTTTGTTTCGGAATTTTAATTGTCCCTAGTAAAGATTTTTATTTCACACATTTGAGAAATCTTTAGTGAAACCAACAATGATTCACAATGACAGCGAATGTTGAGAACTTCGTTTTAAATTCTACTCAGGAGGAGTTAGAGTCTTTGAAAAAGGACGAGATGATTGAGCTTGCCAGATATTATGATCTTTTGGAAACGAAAGGATCTTTAACAAAACAAGAGATAAAGAATATTTTGATTCCGTATTTTGTGGGAAAGGAAATTTTGGATCATAGTGCTTTGGGTTAGATTGAGAAGTATGTGTCCGGTTTTGATAGGAAACTAAGGGAATTACAGCTAAAAATCTCAGATGGAATTACAATTAGGATAACGTCACATTCTCTCATCCTTTACACACAAGTTCAGAGTTTGATGTTACCAGATATTCGGTTAGTACTCCCTTTTCAAGAAAGAGAAGTAGATAAATACTTTCTTCTGATGCAAGCTTGAAATGGCCCAGTGAGCATTTGACTTTGTTACTACAAAGTATATTTATTGGCAAAGTTCGAGAAGTCTACACGTTAATGTCGGTACAACAACGTACTGATTATGATGTGGTTAAGGAGTACACCTTGAACGGTTATGAGTTGGTACTGGAGGCATATCGACAAAGGTTTAGGAATTGTAGAAACAAAAACCGGAGACACTCATGTCAAATTTGGAAGGGAAAAATATAACAAACAACTATTTGATAGGTGGTGCTCTGCAAAAAGGTTAATCAAGATTAGGATGACCTCAGACACCTCGTATTAATTGAAGAGTTCAAGAGGTGCATCCATAGTGATGTCAAGACCTGTCTTGACGAGCAAAGCTTAGAAACTTTGGAACATGCTGCTCGCATGGCTGATGATTATTATTGACTTACAAAATTTCATTTCTCAATAAAGTCTTCCTCTCAGTAGTTTTCTGGTAAAAAATCAACTCATTCTCAAACGAATACTTCTAAATTTCAAAATAGCACAACTGTTATAAATCAAAAATCGGATAAGACTGATCAGAAATCGTTATCTCTTCCTACGTGCACTTGCTGTAAAAAGAAAGGGCACATCATTTCTGATTGCTACAGGTTGAAAAATAAGCAACAGAATAAAGACAGTTATTCCAAATGCTCTTTTTCAAAGATGGCAATGATTAATACATGATTTTGAGATTTATGTGAGCTCATTAAAATACATTCTGACTTACATCTTTGTGGTACATCGGGATAATCAAGGCTACTTGAATTCATTCGGAACATTCTATTATTTTGGACTTGTGAATAGGACATTTAGAATTATTTGGAATTTAACTCACAAATTGTAAGTGTCTTTTGAGTTTTCATTTTAATTATTTGGAAATAAATTGATTGTTGATTTTACTTGATTTTATTTGCTACACTTTCTTTCTGTTGCATAATTTAAGAACTAGAGTGGTAACACTATATATTCTTTTTTAACGAAATGTACGTTGACTTAGATTGGTTTCCTGTGAAAGTTAATTGTACCTAGACATGTTGTTGTCGAACCCATTTTAAGACTCACTTTAATATATCCTAATTTATTGTTTACTCTTTTAACAGACCAGGGTTGATGTCGTGTTCTATGCAGATGTTTAATCTGTATTTCCGTACTGTACAACTAGTCTGTAACTATTTAGGTGTTTTAATTGTTGATTGCACATTAATATCATTTGACGATGCGCCGAATTAACATTTCTGCATTCGAATTCCATTCATACTATATCACTAAATATATTTGGAAAGCGCAGAAAAAAAGGAGTATGTAATAAATACAAAACCGCATTGGTTGCTACGAGTAGTGGGAAAGAACTCGTTTGATAGTGCTTATTAATACCTCTCGGCCTAACGGCATCGACGTATCTCTATGCCATATCACACTCCTTGTTTGCTCTGCCTCAGTACGTAGTTTTTTGCATATACCGCAATTCAAATCTATTTTGTTTCACTGGCCGCATTATTATTAGTGTTACTATTAGTAGTAGTAGCATTATCACCACCGCCATCATCATCACCACCTCTGATTGAACATCTATCGACTGAAGTTTATTTCAAGTGCTACCACGATTAAATTCAGTGTGCCTGTAACCTACATGTGTCTTAGCGCGAAAATAATTGTAGTGTGTTAAGAAAGAGTAACAGCCTACACTGTTCCTTTATAGATCGTTTTGACTCTTCTAATAATGGTGTGATGGTCTTTTGTACGAGGTTAATACTTGGCCATCTCCTAGCTTATACATGTTTGATATATACGCATAATTCATCAAGACGAAGAGTTCATGGAATAAAGTTAGAAAGAAAAACTAGGTTAGTTACACTCACTTTATATCAGAAATACAATGTTAACTGATCAGTAGGCCTGCATATACATATATCATTTTGCGAACAGATGAAATACAGCACCTGTCCTGTCCAAAAGCTGATAAAAGTTTCACCGACCTTGAATTTGAAATTTAAGAAGATGGTATTGCAATGGTAATTCAAGCTATTCATCTAAATTTCACGTTGAAACATTGCAACTAAATACATGGTTGAGAAATGTATGAATCTATGTTAGCAGATGCTATTAATACCCGTTTATAAGGCCCCCCCCCCGCTTCTGGTCTTTAGAAAGTGCGAGTGCTTTGGTTCATATGGCTGAATAAAACAATATTATCTAGTTTTCTTAAAAAAAAAAAAAAAAACAAAAAAAAAAAAAAAAAAAAAAAAAAAAAAAAACATGTTTGAACATGTTGTGCAATAAAGTGTGGATTCTGGGCGAAGGAAACTTCTGAAATCCACCTCAATTCATCGATGCGACCTGGAATCAATAATAAAAGAAAAACATACACCGTCCAGAAACGCTAGTGTTGATCGATGAGTTCGAGGACGGATGCTTAGTCGGAACAGAACGTCACGTGTGGTGGATGCAGAATAAAAGCACATATTTGCAATTATATAGATATGTTATTTGCCACAAAGTAGTAAGCGTCATGTCGTAACTATTCCATACTTTAAATTATAACCACAAAATATAAAGTCTCTCTCTCTCTCTCTCTCTCTCTCTCTCTCTCTCTCTCTCTCGCGTAATGGAAGTTAATTCTTTTCTTCCCGAGAAGATCATTATATTATTATAAGGTTCAAGGTAATTTTCGCTTTTGTTCTCTCTAAACAAGACCTGAAGCATATATTTAAAACATAGTACTGAATTGGTACATGTAGACGTTGAACACGTTATCAAGGTGGAAGAGACAGAGAAGTATGAGACTCTAAACCATATTTACAGTAAGGTAAAAAAGGGATAACACGCATATTAGATCCGTATTAATAAGCACGATATGTCTAATATTTTCAATACAGAAGTAAATTGCAATGGCTCTAACTTGAAGGTCTTGCTATTTTTAATGGTGCATCGCATTGAGATTACAACTGTATATTTTTGTTTTCTTCTTCAAGCTGTGGATTTTCTAACGAGTTTGCATATTGTCCGCAGAATTGGCAATTTTGAGGGTTTTCTCGAGATATACTAATATTATGCATCAATAGAATTTCTAAACTTAAAAACCAAGCATAGTTTATAAACAAAGCTCAAGTGTTTTAGTAAGTTCCATATGCGTGAAGTCTTAAATATATTTAATTGTCAAGCCTTTAAATTACCAGGTTAAGTTCAACGTGTAAACAATATTTAAGTCCTGGGAAGATCCAATGCCATTATTCGAAACAATATGGCTTGTCTTTCAATTTATAACATTTTATTTGTCCTGTTTGCATATTATGTATATGTATAGTGCTATAAAGCAAATAGATAGGTGAACTATCGGCTCGGTGATAATATGACCTTTCATTGTATCAATACCGCTGCGTGTAAAGTTGCACACAATGTGTCGATGATACGCATTCTAAAGGGTCTCAGAGTCGCTATAGGTATTCTAGAAAATTAGCATTGATCGAAAAAGCATTCCATTTGATTAAAGACCAAGAATTAATTTCATTCATCAAATTGTTTCGTTTAACAAGCATTTTGCATCTGCAGCGAGTGAAGCCGAAGTGTTCAAAGGGAATTTTATATCAAAGTTTCTTTGGTTGCATCGGCGTTATTTTAAAACAAAGGATAGAGGGATACATTTGCTATATCTGATCTTCTTCATATATTAAAAGCATTTTTTTCAGACGAAATCCATTATAATAAATAAACAGAATTTTCACAATATTTTGTCATCCCTTGTTTTTGTTTTAAAGTCTGTAACCGATGAACAATTGCAAATTTGAAGAGGGAAATGCAAGATGTCAAACTTACAGACCATACACTTACGGAACTGTCTTTACTGCGGAAAGAATTGATACAACTGATTTCATTTTTACTACATACATATTGTGTATAGCATCATCACTGATCAAACTTTAAGTGCAGTTGTCACATCTATGCAACATTGTGTGTAAAATCAACCATTTACCTTGAGAATAATCAAACCAAAGAAGGCAAAAATACCACTTAACTCCTTACGTCACAAATTACATGTTTTGAACAGGGGATAGGGAAACAACTGATAATTGTTATTTCAGACAAATATTTGTGTAAACTGACTTAAGTTTTCATCGCTTGCCTTTGTTTGAAATAACTGACAATGAGTGGGCCTTTTGAATAAGAAGATCTCTCTCTATACATGTACAGAAACACATCGACCAATTGTGCAGGTAGAAACCAAAGTGCAATTTGAATCCAATTTAGAAGTCTTCTAGCCTGGACAGCAATTTTCGTGCGACTGTATATCGTACTCATCTGCCAGCGATGACTGAATTTCATCCCAGACTTCACCTTGAATGAAAATAATATATATATATATATATATATATATATATATATATATATATATATATATATATATATATATAAATGTGAGGATGGTGAAAGTGTACTATTTAAAACGCCCATTTATCAACACATTTCCGCAATGTGGATTTAACGTTCATAAGTTTTTAGCCCAGTTTGGATAATAACATTAAAACTATGCTAGTTTTCACTGTTTGTGATGTACAACATCTAGGAACGAAATCAGCGCAGGTTTGATAAAAGCATGTTTACAAGTAGTTGCCTCAAAAAATTTGGCGTAAACCTGGGAGTATAGTATTTCTCTTGTGAAAACCAGTTGCTCAAAAGTCATTACATAGTCTGGAACGGGTTAAGTAGATCTTGGAACAGGGTGTGTGATCAAAGCAACTTCATCATTGTTCAATATTACCCTTGAGTAAAGCGAAACAATATGCACCAAACTGCTTGTGATAATATACTGGCAAGTCAAACTTCTACACACAATATTGCATATGCCAACATGAATAAATTAACATATACAGTGTAAGAAAACACATTTTGCATATTGCCTAAGACGCAATGATAGTGTTGGGGTATCTTGATTTAAAGATATCGAGTACTACAAAGTAATCTGTATTTGGTCTGTTACATTATTTAGACACAAATGAAACCGCCTAATTCCTAACAAATATATTCACTCGAGATTCATCTTTGAGACAAAAAAAAAAAAAAAAAAAAAAAATCTCAACAGAAAATAACATTTCATAAGAATTGACTAATAAACTAATAAATCCAGCTCACACTATACAATCTAAGTAATTCATATCTGTACATATCTGTCCTTGTCAGCTAGAGTCTCAGAGACAATTCATCGGATAAATCGTACGACGATGGTTGATATAAAATCGTAGGAATCGCATAAAAATAGATTGCTTTGCAAATCGTTATCACGGATGTAAGTTCAAGATTGTTTTTAGGAAATAACTGAAAACATTATTAAATTTTTTATGGTGAAAGGGACGAGATGAATCAGCTTATATTCGACTAGTTGTCTTGTTCTGACCATCGTTTATGGATGTGCCTTTTGCCTCCATTGCGCTTATACATTATATATTAATTGCTTTAATTACAGGCAAACATACACGCACATTTTACCGCCAATAGAGATTTATTGCGAACCAGGAATGCCTGATCCAATCTTAATATCACAACACCCGCAGGTAATTTGCACCCATTCACGTAGCTTAAAAATGTTTTTGTCTGTTTGGAATGAATAAATGAATGGCACCAGATATTTAAATGGACATTTTTGACACGCATTTCTGAAGTTTTAGTAGATAGTATTACCAAAATAAATGTGTATTCTTCTCAAATAACCATTCAACATGAAAACAATAAATGAGAGTGAGTCCTTTTGTCAATCGCTTATATTTTTTTTCAAAATACGTTTCTTATTTACATTACGTTGCTGCTGTGTGATAAATGATTTCCTTCTGATCAAGTCATAACCGGTAACTGGCATGGATTACATAGGCTGTAGCTTTGCAATAATGATGACAAGTGAAACCAAAACGTCTAATACGTAATACGTAATAAAGAATGTAACGAAGGAAAATAACACCACAATTTTAGAAACAACTTCAGAAAGAATTAGTGTCATTAACTTCAATACGAAATGTTTTAATTGACATTTTTAAAGCTTGTCCATCCTATTACCAAAAAGTATACCTTTAGAGAAAAGAAGAAAATATAAAAGTGTAAAAGGGTTCATATTCATGTAATGCAAACGATATCAAATTGTAAACAGTTTCTTTTCGCTTGAATGTATTATTCAAATAGCCTAATGTGCGTATATAAATGTCTGCATTTCAAATTTACAATAGTTTTGTATATGAAAACACGTCATTCGAATGCAATTTATCATGCAATAAATCTTTCAAACAATGCCTCTGGAATACTTTTGATATGGATGCAACCAACATTATAGTCTGCATTGTTATCAAGGGTATGTGTTTTTACCTTTTATCAGAATACAATGGATTTTCAAGGCATTAGGACGTAGGAAGTATAATTCTCCATGTTACTCTTAACATAAAGGAGCAAAAAATATGGTTTCTTGGATAGAATGAGAGGTAAAACTAACGCACCTCTACTGTGAATCAAGAAAGACGCACATGTGTGGTGTGGAGTATATTCCCATTCATTAAGGACTCTAATGTTTGCGTTCTGTCTATAAGAGCATTAACTGAGAACATTATAAATTTAATTTTGAAGGATCATAACATTACGCTTATTTCAGTCAAATACAAACTATATATATGCTCACAAAGTTTAAAATGTTTACAACGTGGAGAAAAGTCATGTCTATCGGGATTAACCATGTTGCTCTTTGAATAAAGAAAGTGTACTTACCTATCTTTATGCAGGAAAATCGGAAATATCAGGCTACATGTTTTTATATTTTTGAATATAAAATAAAGACTACATTTCAAATATAGACACAATATTTAGCTATTAAACTAAAGAAATATTTAGCAATTTCTTTTTGCTTGATATAAGTAAAAGTTTTACTACCTGATTAATAGCCTTTACTTGCTAATTACTCGCTTTAATTAGTATTATTTACTTTAACATATATTACTTAATTCAGTAAAATACATTACTTAAAGCTATTACTAAATAATCAAATTACTTAATTTTCAAGCAATTAGTGTCGCAGAATGTACTACTTTAATACTGAAAAAAAACACGCTGCAGTCATCCTAAATTTATATGCATATGTATGCTATGGACAAATTAATCAATGCTGCATTTATGTTGCAGTTATGCTATAAAAACTTTATCATTTCAATCAGGAAGAAACAAATTTGAAACATACTGTAGTTAAGCTGTTTACACGTTGATATAAAATTTGATAGATGCTACAATTGAAAAGTATGTTTCAAATAATAGTTGTTCAATTTATAAAAATGGCTGAATTACTACCTTTTATAGAAGAAAATAGATTTGTGTTTGTAAACTACTTATGTCTCTACTTCAGAAATATGAAATTCTATAACTTTAATGTGCTATACCTCTACAGAAATATATCTTCAGGCAGACTCATGAACAAAATTATCACAGTCTTATCTTGTGACATCCTGAGATATCCTGGTGAAATAGTCTGCAGTTTAAAAAAAAAATAAAATAAATAATCATAATATATCCGGAACTCAGGATTAGATATTTCATCAGGAGGTATCAAGATATAAATATTCCTTTAATCAGCTGTGGTGATCTCTCATGATTTCACAGCGCTTGTTTCTCTGCAAGGTTCCTGACCTGATGGATATGTGAGGATTTGCAGATTTTTAGCATGCAAGAAACATTACAAGTTGGAATTTTCTGCATTCAGGAGATTTTTCTTACTGTTCCCTTCTAAAGTGTTTCAAATTATGTCATATGTTAGTAAGTCATTTATGAAAATATAAATATTTACGCAGCTTACGTGCTGCTAAGACGTAAAAGCAACATGAGTAGGCTAACCTGAGCACTTAAGAAAATGAAGTTGGTAATTATATATCACTTAATTTGCGTAAAGTATAAATGTTTCCTCATATTCTGAATACTTTAAATGAAATATGAAGATTATCTGTTAATTTCCAGTAATTTCATCTTCTTATACTTAACATTATTAGATTTATACAAGATTTTTGAATGAGGTAAATATAAAACTTTTTAACTTTAAAAAAAATAAAAATAAATAATAATAATAATAATAATAATAATAATAATTCATAGATTAAAGAAAACTAAATTAATGTGATCTTATCTTCTGTATTATACATTTCAATACCTTAAAAATACTTAAACAATGAGAATTTTTTCAAAAAAAGGGAACAAATAAATAATTATTTGTAAAATTCCATTCTTCTGAATTTTTTCTTTTGCTTCTTATCATTTGTCATGTTAAACCTGTCCCTGTTGTTCTTTTCCGTTAGTGTTTCCGTAAATATTGTTATTGTTGTTGCAATTAGTGTGAAATATTAATATTAATATTATTATTATTATCTGCCGCGAGAAGAAGAAAAGAATCGGCAGTTTTTTGCATAGTGAATAAAAACTTAAAAATGTACATATCCTGGAATAATTATTGTTTTCTTGTGGAGAGAGAGAGAGAGAGAGAGAGAGAGAGAGAGAGAAAGAAAGAGAGAGTCCCATCCCATTCTGCCAGCATTCTTTAAAGTATTATTCTACACGAACTGGCTCTTAAAAATATCAAATTATTACTAAGTGTTATGTATGATGTTTATATAATATTATAGATATTTTTGGAAATTATAAATGTTTCTTGACTCTAATATTTGCTTAAATCTTGATGTTGTTTATCAGAAAAAAAAACATTTAACTAGTGTCCTTGAATTAGGTTGTTTACTTCAGATTTGAGCTAAAGGATAGTTTTGATCAACAAAATGTTTACGGAATTTGAGGTCAAGGTTGATTTTGTTTACATATAAAACTGGAAAATCCTTAGAGTTATGTGTAAAAAGTCATGTCCATACAAGTAAAATACCATTAAGATAACACATATTCTAGAACATTCTGTCATGTGACCAATCTTTATATATAACATGTTTAGTGGACAGTTTTTCAGTTACGACATTACTATCAGTCTTGTAAAGAGCTATTACAGTTGTGGAAAGTCATTCCAAATTCTAAGAGAGGAATTATTTAAAATATTCATTGGATTAGAACAGTGCTCATAAACTTTTGGATTTTGGATTTTTAATTGATGATTTTGGAATTTATGTGAACTTATTCAGAGATATTTTGGAGTACTTCATTTTGACATAAGCACATTAAAGACTACTATCAGGACTTTGAAGACCATTGGCACATCATAACATTCAAGGATACAGCCGCGAATTCGAAATATTCTATATATAGGACTTGTGATTAGAACACTAATTCTTATTGGATTATTTGGATTTTAATACATATTACTGTAAGTGTCTTTTTGATTTTTCATTTTAATTATCTAGAAATAAATTGCTTGTTGATTTTTACTTGATTTGTTGGTTTCACCTTCTTTCTGTTACATTTTTTTAGACCACAGAGTCGTAACATAAGTAATAATAGTTTCATTATTAAAAGTATTGCTAATTAATAATATGTGACCTTATTCTGTGTTCGATTAAAATAAGTTAGTAAAATTATTAGTAAGTTATACTATTTTACTGAGTAAAATTATTAGTAAGTATTAATATTTTTACTAGTAAAATATTTACTAAATAATATGTTAATTAGTAAAAGTATTATTAAGTAACATTTTTACTTAGCAAAATAATTACTAAGTATATTTACTTAGTAAAATAATTACTAATTTTTAATATTTACTTGTCGTCTTTTACTTGCAATTACTTAATTTTCTTTTACTTATCATTACTTGCAATTACTAGTAATTATTTGTAACTACTTATCCATTTGACAAACGTTTTTACTTGGATTTTACTCATTTTGAGTAAAAGAAATACTTTTTTAAGTAATTGCTAGTAATTTATTTTGTTGTGTGTAGGATCATAGTGCACAACATAGTGCATGTCTAAAAAATCTTTTCACAACATACCTTTTCTCAGGTCCTCGAATGTCAATTACCCCCTTTACCCTAACAGGATACAAGCGACGCAGAGACGACTGTATACTCATAAGTGGTGTTAATCGTGAAATTTTGTTCTCCACGGTGTAAATATTTATTTTAACTATGTGAGCATATGTATTTTATTTAAATAAACGCAATTATATAATTTATATAAAGCGTTGATCATTCTTCGTCTATTGGATACTTTTTATTGTTACTTCTTGTGAAATCACTTATATGCGGTTAGAGTAAAGGCTGAATTGACCTTCGAGGATCTGAGAAGTGGTAGAATGAGAAAATGTGCATCGATTTAATTTCACACAAAAATGTCACTGTAAGGATAACAATTGTAATATGTAAGCATGTTGTTTTGACAATAATTACGGTCAGTTTGTACCGGTAATCAAATGCATATATCTTTTAATGGTTATGTTTCGTTTCCTTTCGAGGTAATGAACTTGAGGTAGTTAACATCACTACCAGAGTAATACCATATGTCAGTTGAATTGTGAGAAAGTAAACTTGTTGTAAGGCTATATATGATAGTTATTGTGCATGCTAATGAGTAATTCCCCCAGCTAATGCTTACATAAATCCCTAACAAGGACTACGTAACACGTGGTGACTATTCAACATGAATTAATCATTTCATTTTCTCACATTCCTATATGTATATATATATACCTTTCATAACGTGACCTGACTGCTGTCTTTCATCACATGACCATTTACTGCCAGCATGATGCATACAAATGACAACAACTCCATGACTTTCATCATCACTTTGCGCAGTAATTAATGTAAAAAGCAAATGCACCACATTTACGTACTGCAGCTAAAAGTGGTTAATGTTACGTGCCCTGCAAACAGAACGTTTTGCACTAATCGACCTAGCTAAATGTAAATAGCATATATCAAATCTGAATCCAGAACTATATCACTATTTCGTGTTTGTCTCAAGTAATCCTATGAATAAGAGTGTACTTTATTCCTTGAGAGTTTCACGTTGGTATCATTTCGCATGATATCTTCAGTACAAAATGTAGCGGTTAAAATCACTATGCTCTAAACGCTGATGTATTTAAACACCATTTAAGATTTATACCGATATTTTCAGTGTAAACCTAACATTTCGCGCTCTATCTTAAGCTGAGGAGATTTTCAATGTTTTTTTTGGTTTTTGAGAAGTACATCATTTTTCACAATACGCCCTCAATTATTGTGGGTCGTTCAGGAATGTGACAAAGGAATACTTCATTATGTGTCTGTGTTGGATAGAAAGATGCAACCCGCGGGGCGAATATAGAATTTCAATGGCATAAGCTATTTTTAATTTTTTAATTTTTTGGAAGGATTTGTTTGGGATGTAAAAGAACACATTCAATCACTAAATATTGCCAATGCTACTTTCCAAGCCGTGAAGTTGACATATATATTCACTACACTCCATGGGCCTTTAATTGGTCAAGAAAACATATCGGTTCCCGAATAGTCTCAGGTAGTTGCAAAGGCTAGATTGAAGAGCACATTACTGTCTAATGGTGACATCAGTTTGACATCTTCCTCGCCGGCTCTTAAATTGAATTGACTGTTAATAGCACAGGCCATGATTACAGTAGAACATAATGCAGTTTTACATGTTATCTGCAACTTGACCAACTCTAATATAGAATTGAAAAAAAGTTAAAACATAGAAAAGTTTGTATGTATGTCTGTAAATGACAGAGTTTACTCTTTGAAACAGATGACAAGCACACTTTACCTAACACAGGGGGAGCCATGGACATAGCTGTTACATATTATTAAAATTGAATTGAAAGGGACAATTGAAACGCTGACCCCATGAACAAGTTAACTGAATGTTTGGTTAAAACTAAGATGCTTTTTATAGGAGAAGATGACTATTTTTGGATCCGGTGTCATTTTGAAAGACAGACAACCAATTGACATCAAACATCTCCTCCGATGGGAAAAGAAAGGCAAAAACAACAACAACAAAATAAAAACACACAATTAAGTAGAAACCTTATAAAATGTACAATAAAAAACAGACCTTAGAGGGTATAGTGTCAGACATGATAGATCAGGGTATTATACAGGAATCTACCAGCGCATAGAAGACACTATGTTTGCTTGTTGCTAAGAACCTCAATAATGACTATAGTTGACTTAGATAATTCAATATCTGATTAAACTCAATGTCCACCACCTACCCACGAAATGTGACTGAATTTAAAGTTCACGGAGTTATCAAACAACATTTTTCTTTACTCTAGTTTCAACGTCCCTCAATGGATTATGCAACAATCCATCAACATCCCAGCTTCTTATGGAAGCCATTATACGTGGGTTAAGTAGGAAATTTGGTACAATGTTCACGAGTAACGTCATTGTATTCTGTAAAATATTTGATGAGCATATCGTAAACCTTAGACACGTATTCAATAGACTGCGTAAAAATATAATTAAGATTGCATCCCCTAAAGTGTTATTTTGCAAAATGAAACAGTCGTTATTTGCGACACGTTTTGAGTCATCAAGAAAAAAGTGGATGCAGTGGATAATTATCCAACACCAATGAACCTTAATGATTTAAGATCAGACGTTGAACTATCGTGATATAAAAAAAAGTTAATTAAGAACTGTTCTAGAGTTGGTACACTGCTGTATCCAGAAATCAAAAACATATGTAGATATTGAAGGAACTCATGGATGAGCAAGCTTTCAATTTATTCAAGCATAAGCTAATTTTTCCTCGAATTCCTGTATATCATCAGCTAGAGCGACCTGTCCCGTTTTACACAGACGAAAGTTCCATATGTTTTGGGGTGGTACTTTGCAATACTTTTGTAATAAGATCTCTAGCACAAACTGAACAAAATTCCAGCATCACAGAGAAGAAATGCATCGCATATATGCACTGTTTGACGCTAACGAGGTATGTAGACCATGCTGCGCTCAAGTGGTTATTTGACATAAAGGAACCTGTGGCAGTATTAGCTGCTTGGATAGCAATACTTCAGTCAAATATGTTTTATATAATGCACATACCAGGAGACAGTTAGTCGTCGCATAATATAACCAAAATATGTTGCGCAGAATGAAAACAGGCAAAAACATTCCAATGTAAAGATCGTTAAGAAATGTCATACAAAATGCTTTAACAATGTAGCAAAAGGTGCGCCAAGACATCAAAGCAACGGCGATCAGGTACTTAGCCGTGAAAACTTTAAGCCATAAAAGAAAGGATCCTCTATACAAAAATATAATTCATATCCTAATCACACGAATATTTCCAGAGGAATCACAAGCAAGACGGGATATACTAGTGTGAAATCATGCTATGTACTCTATGATGCAAACACGTTTATTCCAAAGAAGTTAATACACTTACATATACAAGTATGTGGACCACAAACACATTAAACGGTTATAAAAGATACGCATACTTTCCTCTGCAGGGAGGAAATATGAAAAAGAAACGAAGATCATTATATTGACCAAATTTGAATACAGACACAATTACTGGGTGAGTTTGTATGAAATCTGTTAACGAAAGAAACTATCACAAACACTCATAAAAGTGCCATAACTCCAGTGTCAGTGGCTACTCAACCGTTTTAATGGGTTAGTACCGACATTTATAGGAGCATTGCTTCTATGAAATGAAACTAAAGCAAAAGTGTGTGCTATATGTTATCTCACTAAATTTGTGGAAGTGAGTCTATTGCCACCGCATTCATTTTTGCCCATACGGGTCCCACAATTGGACAGAGGAACACATTTCTTATCAAATATTGAGAAGGAAACCTATGATGTCATCGGCTCAATAAAACCTTTAACCACTACTTTCCGGGTCACAGTGCAGGTGGGCTTAATGAAATATTTATGTCAAACATGTCGAAAGATTTAAAAATTAACGAGAATCAATGTATCTCATTCATGCAGTTTGCTACAAGACTTGCCATTGTCGTGAGTAGTAGAGGGGGGGGGGGTACTGAGGTACTATGGGTCTCTTGGGGTACCAACGGGAATTTAACGTTGGGGGGCCTCTATAGGTACTGAGGGGGCACTATAGGTACAAAAGTGAAAAAGTTTATAGGTACTGGGGGGCTCTATGGCTACTCTACGGGAATTTATCATAGCGGGGGTACTTGGGGTACAAAAAGGAATTTTAGCACACCGTATGTAGTGACGAATACAACGTCATCTACCATCAAAACTGGGGAGAGGGTGTTTTGATAGTAGATGACGTTGTATTCGGCACTACATACGGGGCGTGGGGACATGACAATCATGGAAAAATAATTAATCTTTTCTTGTAAAATGGATGGCTCTTAAAAGAGCCGTTGGAGGAGGAATATTTTATTTCCTCCAACATTGAGTTAGGAAGCCTGGGAGGTGGAACTTGTTTTTCTTCTTCTTCTTCTCCTCCTCCTTCTTCTTCTAGGGTATCCAGTCGGGATGATTCAATTGTCTGAACTTGTCCTGAATTTTCATCCAGTTCAAGTTCAGACGATTGAATTGTTTTTCTTTTTTTTTCTTAACCCACATTAACTTGATTTTGGCGACTTCCTGTTCCATAATTTTTTTAACAATGGTTTCAACTTGGAGCAGGGCCGCTTCTTGTCGAGTAAAGATTGGACACTTTAAATTATCATCTAATTTTTTTATGCAATCCAAGACTTCTTTAAGAAGTCCTACTCGACAAGGTGAAGAGGAGTTCTTGCTCTTCTTAACTTCCTCCTGCTTCTTCACTTCTTGAATTAAACCCATAATCAAGTTAATGTAGGTTAAGTGTTCTATTTCCCAGTGGAGGTTTACTGGATACCACCACATCATTCTTTGTCTATAATATTTAACTTCCACCATCCAGTCCCAGGCTTCCTGTAGATTTTCTATGATGTCAATCATTCTTGTAGAGTGAAAGTGTGAATGGCGCAACTGTGGAAGACACTTCTTTATATGTTAGAAGCGCGGACGTGAAGGAAAAAATCCCCTTTTTTTCCAAAAAAACCATACATACAAACAAAAAAAAAAACAAAAACAAAACCACAAAACACACTAATCTTTTTTTATATTTTTTTTTATCAAACATACTTTATACAATCATACCCTCATTCAAACACCAGTGATGGATGAATTTAAAAAGAAACAACAGGAAGAGATGGAAATTTTTTTAAAGAAACAACGAGAGGATGAAGAAATGTTTCTTCTTCCGCAGCAGAAAGATGAAGAAGAGAGAAGAAGAAAAAGTGAGGAAGATATCAGACAACAGTTAGAAGAGGAGGAGAAGGAAACAGCAAAGGAAGTCGTCAGTCCTGAAGAAAAAACGGTGAGTCTTTTAGAAGAGATATTATCAGAGTTGAAATATCTGAGGGAATTATACAAATATTCTTTGGCTCAACCACCTAAACGAAAAAGACCATCACGGGCTAAACATTCCAAGCCTACCAGTTCTAGTGAGATGCCACCACCACCACTACCACAAACGCCACCACCACCAGTGACTACCACCAAAAGCAAAACACCAGCAGTAGCAGCAGCATTAGCAGGATTTGGATTAGGTCGTGGTAAAGGACTACGACAATTGAAGTTGATTATGTAAAAAACTTCATAAGTTTGTTTTTAACCAAGCAACAAAAAAACAAACACCCCAACGGCCCTTATCAGGGCCACCCAGATTTCTAGAAAAGAAATCAAATTGCCAAATCAAGTAAAACTTAAAAAAATCCCATTGTGTTGTATATAAGTGTGAGTGCGTGCATCTATACTCTAAAAACAAAATAACACAAAATCACTTACTTTTTCTTCCAGTTTGGTGTATTCTGCCATTTTTTCATTACAAAAAATAATTCACCAATAACATATAACACCAAAAAAAAAAAAAAAAAACAAAGTTCCTTTTTTTTCACTGTCTGTCTCTTTTGTTCTTCTTGAATTTCTTCTTCACAGGAATCCTGATCGTCACAGGAATCATATTTTCTTCTTCTTCATTCTCACTGTCTTCCATCCTTCTCACTCTCTTCTTACTTTTCTTGATGATATGTTCTTCTTCTTCTTCTAGGTTTGAAGATCCTTCGGCTTCCTCCCTCTCCTCTGGTAGATTTTCTTCTTCTTCTTTCTGAGGGCACTCCGAAGACCAATGTCCTGGTCCTTTACAATGATTAGAGATATCTTTTGTTTTGTCTCTCTTTTCTTTTTTTGGTTTTCGACGTTGTGGGCATTCTGGAGCCCAATGTCCTTTCTCTTGACAGATATAACAAGTATCTTCACTTTTATCTCTAATTTGATGTTGTCGTTGTGGACATTCTGGAGCCCAATGACCTTTCTCTTGACAGATATAACAAGTATCTTGACTTTTATCTCTCACTGTACTTCCTTGGGCTATATAATCACAATAATACGCAGGAGGATGTCCTTTATTTGGGCATCGATATTTTCTTCTTCTTGACTCTTCCATCTTTACAGTTTGAAAGTTCAATCACCAAAGACTGATTCTGAAGGTACGAAGGTCTCTCTTTATATACTCTCCTCTCTCTATATAAAGGTACCTGGGTGAAAACTGAATCAGTTTCAAAGTAAACTTTAAGATGAAAAGATCACACCCAAGCCATGAGAAACCAGAAGAAGAAGAAGAAACAAAGAGGCCACGACGACGATTTTCCGTGCCACCTGAAACACCATTAGATGAACTACTAGCTCAAGTCCATGCAAGCGACTTCGAAAAGGAGATGAGTGAACATGAAACCATACCACCTTCAAATCCACCCAAAACAAAATCCACCACTACCAACACCAGAACCCCAGACCAAGAAACACCACCTAGTACTTTGGCTTCTCCTGAAAATTACTATCGGATTCGAGAGACTCAAAAAATTACCTCTCGAAAATTTAGAACCACGGCCTACACTCACACGGTTCACTTCAAAGACTTCAAGTCCGAAGTGCCTCCCGAGAAAGCGGCGGGGTTCATTAGCGATTTGTGGGATTCTGTCTTAATGAACTTGAAACGTCAATGTGGAGCCAAAGAAGATGATCGCTTGAGACTGGCCATCCATCATGACAACTTGAAGAGTCCTGTTTGGATAGAGTTCAGCACCCCGGCAGAATTAACGCCAGACAAAGTCATGTCCAAAATAGAACATGTGGTGGGGCGTACTTTTGCCAACAAGAACGAGAGCAAAGAATGGAAAAAAGCCTGGAATAACATTCGAAGATCTAACAAATACAAACAACGAAATGAGGCAGAACTCCTGTTACAACAAGCTGGGATTCCTAAAGAGACGGTGTGTGGTATTTCTCAAATGCAGAAACTTCAAGATGTTTTGGCTCCTCATTATGCTTTGAAAGTACACCCTCAAGAAGTGCGCGGAGATATGGTGTTTCGAGGTTCCGATTTTCCTGAAGGAAAATACATTCACCTCTATTACCATCAAGAACATTTTGATACCATCACTAGTATTACCGGATTTTTGGGATACTCTTACTACTGTGAAAAATGCAACCAAGGGTTTAATAGTCGAGAGAAACACCTTCATTGCGGAGCAAGATGTCGGGGTTGTTTAGCGGACCAACCATGCATTCCTGAACAACAACTAAATCATGTCCATTGTGAAACCTGTCGACGAAGTTTTGTCAGTCCCTCTTGTTACCAACAGCATCGTAAGACACAAGGTCACCAACAAAAATGTGCTTGCGACTTATTGAAATCGTGTTCTACGTGTGGACAACTAATTCGTACGAACAACCCCACGAGACACGTTTGTGCTGGCAAGAAAAAATGTTCTATTTGTCATCAGATCGTCGATTTTGATCATCGATGTTTTATTCAAAAGTTTGACAAGACAGAGAAGAAAGAAATAAAGAAGAACAAGAACAAGAAACAAGTAGATTTCATCTTCTTTGATTTCGAATGTATGCAAGAAACAGGCATTCACATTCCAAATTTTTGTGTGGCGCATCGGGCTTGTGATCAGTGTATTCAAGAATCAATTCATTTTCACTGCCCTCATTGTAGTCGAATTCCAGGAGGACGTGAAAAAATCTTTCGTGGAGTGAACACTTTGTCTGAGTTTGCTGAATGGGTTTTAGACCCTACCACCCTCGAAAGTTGGAGCGAAGAAAACATTCAACGTTATGGAGATTGTCATCGGTATGCCACCGTCATAGCTCACAATTTTTCGGGATACGATGGGTAGTTTTTACTCAATTATTATTTGAACCATGGTACCGAACGTCCTGAAGTCACCATGAACGGAAAAAAGCTCATCTACATGAAAGTAGGACAAGTACAGTTTAAAGATTCTATGAGTTATTTGGCCATGCCTTTGAGTCGCATGGCAAAAACGTTTGGCATGACAGAAATGGCTAAAGGCTACTTTCCTCACTTCTTCAACACGGAAGCTAATCAACATGCCGTCCTACCTCATTTGAATGACCTTCATGATTACGACCCCGACGGAATGCGCCCCGAACAGCGAGAAGCTTTTCACACTTAGTACCGCGCTCACCAGACCGATCCATTTGACTTTCAAGAAGAGATGTTGAAGTATTGTCGATCTGATGTCGATATTTTAAGACGTTGTTGTGGAAAGTTTCGAGAGTTATTTTTCGATCACGGAGAGGTTGATCCTTTGAAAGATGCAGCCACCCTACCTAAAGCCTGTTCCTTAGTCTACAGGCAAAATTTCATGCCCGAGAACCAACTGGCCATCATCGACTCCAACACGTCTCTCTTTGCTAGTCGTCAATATTCGGTCAAAGCTTTACGTTGGTTTCATTACTTGTGTGAAAAAGAAGACAAATGGATACAACATGCTAGAAACGGAGGAGAAGAAAAGAAGATTGGAGGTTATTCCGTGGATGGATTTGATTTAGAAAACCCGCACACAGTATACGAGTTTCAGGGTTGTTTGTTTCACGGATGCCCTACTTGTTATCCTGATCGAGAGATGAAAGGCCCTTATTCAGATTCTACCATGGAACAGTTATACGAACAGACTTGCCAACGACGACTCAAGTTAGAAAGTCAAGGATACCAAGTGGTAGAAATGTGGGAGCACGAGTACGATCGACGTTTGAAAACCGATCCTGAATTTAAGAACATTACTCAAAGTTACGACGTAGCCGCCATCGAACCATTGGATCCGCGCCACAGTTTATTTGGAGGACGAACCAATACCACTCGCTTGCTGTACGACGTGAATGAATCCCAAGGAGAAGAAATCAAATACATCGACGTGTGTTCTTTGTATCCTTGGGTGTGTAAATATGCTCGTTTTCCCACCGGTCACCCTGAAATTTTGACAGAACACATTGACGTGGAACACATTCGTCAATACGAAGGATTAATTAAATGTAAAGTCTTACCTCCGACCAACTTGTACCATCCCATCTTACCTCACCATTGTCAAGGAAAACTGATGTTTCCTTTATGCCGGACGTGTGCTGAAACGTGCAACCAAGATCATCCCTGTCACCACACGAAGGAAGAACGGTCTTTGACAGGAACGTGGGCTAGCTCCGAATTGTTTCGGGCACTGGATCGTGGATACCGTTTGTTGAAAGTGTACGAAATCTGGCACTTTCCAACTACAGCCCAATACCAAAAGGACGACGCCACCAATCATCCAGGCATTTTCTCGGGGTACGTCAATCAGTTTTTAAAACCGAAACAAGAAGCTAGTGGTTATCCTTCGTGGTGTCAAACTCCCGAAGACCAAGAACGATTCAAAGAAGAGTACCGTAACATCGAAGGCATCACTTTGGAAGAGGTGGAAAAAAATGAAGGAAAAAGATCGTTTGCGAAAGTGATGCTCAATTGCTTGTGGGGAAAAATGGCCCAACGTACGATCTTACCCAAAACAGAATACGTCACCGATCCTTATCGTTACTTTCAACTAGTGGACGACAAAAGTATACTAGTCAAACACGTCGAAATTGTCTGCGATGATTTGATCATAGTCAATTTCGAAGAAGAACCCAAGTTTGTCAAAACTGACAAGTTTAGCAACGTAGTCATTGCCGCCTACGTGACCGCTCATGCTCGTTTGAAATTGTACGACGAAGCGTTAGAAGTCTTGGGAGATCGTGTCCTGTACTTTGATACTGACAGTTGCATCTACATTCATCGCCCCGGTTTCCCCCATCCTACCATTCAAGGAGATCGTTTAGGAGCCTGGACAGACGAGCACCCTCAAGACATCATTTTGAGTTTTGCCAGCGGTGGCCCTAAAAATTATGGGTACCGATACCGAGACCCACAAGGTCAACTTCACACCTCCTGTAAAGTCAAAGGGTTGACTCTGAACTATCGAACCAACCAAGTAGTCAACTTTGAGGTTTTAAAAAAATGCTTTACTGTCTGGACAAGTGGAAGACTTTCAAGTACCCACGTTAGAACCTCACAAGATTGTACGACTACCTAATCATCAAATCGTTACTCGACCTGTTCAAAAAGTGTATCGTATTGTGTACCAAAAACGAGTGAGACTTCCAGATCACACGACTTTACCTTACGGACACGCTGATTTGGAGTATAAAAAAGGAAACCCTCTTGAACAGAAAAAAAGACAACACCAAAGATGACTTCAACATTGGCCTTGCCTGACTATTGTGAGTGTGCCAGTCGCTTGAAGACGTTCAAAAATTGGCCTAAACACATGCCTGACTATTGTTATTGTCCTCATCGATGGAGAACATTCAAAAAAGGAAAAAAAAAAAAATTAGGAAAAAATGGATTACCTACTTCGCACTCTTTAGCCAGAGCAGGATTTGTTTACTTTGGACAGGGAACCAAAGTACAGTGTTTTAGTTGTGGTGTCACTATTCGTATGGATTGTAAGAATTCAGCTCTCCTGGAACATGTCAGATGGTCACCAAACTGTGCTTACCTTTCTTTAGCGTTTCCACGGATCACATTACAATACTTTTCGGATGGTACAGTGGACAGGTATAAAAAAGAACCCCTTCCAAGTCTAACCCTTCATTCTGACTTTCAACGTTGACCGAGCAAGAAGAGAAAAAAAAAAGAAGATGAGTCATTTTGTCATCCTTCCACATAACTACAAAAAGAGTACTCAAACTGCCACCCACCCACCATTACCAAGGGAGAAATCTAGTAGTGGTGTGAACTCCAAGTACCATCATTACGACTTGGAGTGTGATGCAGTACCATGCGACGAGACGGATTCCGTACGGTTTGGCATCCCCGATTCACACGTTCAAACGGATTCCGTATGTTGTAACATCTTGGATTCAGGACCCTCTGGAAGTCTCACTCATCGACAACCCTCTAAAGAGGCAGTACGACCTTTATGTTTTAGTGGAAATACTAAAGGTACCTGTATTGACCATAACGACAACAAGGGAATAGGTATTGATAAATATTCGCATGTCAGAATACCTGTGACTTTGCGTGGTTATTCCAAGTATGAAAATCGCCTCGACTCATTCAAAGACAAGTGGCCAAAATATCTACAAGGCCCTAAACCCGAATCTTTAGCCAGATCTGGATTTAAATACGTGGGAGAAGGAGATAAAGTTCAATGTTTCAGTTGTGGTGTGAAACTTTACCAATGGGAGCCTACCGACTCAGCTTACATTGAACATGCCAGATGGTCTCCGCACTGTCAGTTCTTACCTTTAGTAGCCTTAGAAGAGTACGGGTACGATGAGCCAGATGCCAAACAGAAGAAGAAGTAGTTTTTTTAAAAAATTCCATGTCGGAGGAGAATACTTCTTTAGAAGAATACATTGGTGGTTTACCTTTGGAGTTGCAAGAACGCATATTTCAGTATATACCTAGCTTAGAAGATCGCATTCGTGTTTTACCTTTGGAGGTACGAGAACGTATTTACAAAGAATTTGTCCAGATTCAAGTGAAACGTAAAGAACAGTTACATCCTTTACGTCACAAACATTTTAACCATTGGTATTTGAATGTGATAAGACATTTGATTTGGGCTAAGATATTCAAATGGTCAGACATTCATGAAAAACTACATGACACTTTTAAGCAATTGGAGGGTACCACCTACAATGTGGCAGTGGAATATAGAATTCGATGGAATGAAGTGAAGGAAAAAAATGTGACCAACAGACAAGAATTCCAAAAACTGTTACAAGAACTGTCACCTCAAGACGAATCGCCTTTACGTCGTTTGAAATTAGATAGAATAATCACTGAAACTTTTTTTGGATATTCATTACCTACCGATTCCATTTGGTTGGTATGTGAGTATTTTGTCACCAAGAAGGCGACCCCTTTAGAAGACCTCCTTTGTGATGTGAAACTTCACTCCCCTTTGAAGTTGCAAGTTACCAGTGGTCTTAAAAGAGTATGAGTACAATGAGTCCAATGTTATGCCTCTACAAAAGTTGAAGAAGTAAAAACCATGTCGAAGGAGAATACTACTTTACAATGGTATATTGGTGGCTTACCTTTGGAGTTGCAAGAACGTATTTTTCAGTATATACCTAGCTTAGAAGATCGTATTCGTGACTTGCCTTTGAAGTTGAGAAAACGCATTTACGATGAGTTTGTCCAGATTCAAGTGAAACGCAAACTTCAATTCATTCCTCGATTTGCGTACTACCGTGACTTTCGACATATCAGAAGTCTGATTTTGAAGAAAAACTATCACGAGTATCGTGAAGAACACAAAAGAGAGTTACTTCTTTCCAAGTCGGAAACTTTACCAGAGTACATTCCTGGCTTGCCTTTGGAAGTGCGCCAAATGATTTACCGAGAGTTTGTCAAGATCCAAGTGAAACGTAAACTCAAAGTCATTTCTCGAGCTGTACGATATGCTTACTTCCAAAGTATAAGAAGACTGATTCTGGGAAACATCTATTGCAATAGCTACGTTCACGGAGACTTTCTCAAAAGGTACCAACCTTGGGAGCCTGGCTATAAAAACATGACACCCAAGATACCTACCTTAGCCATCTCACCCTATCATGTACCGGTATGTCTGGACTCTACTCGTCACTCGTGAAACGGCTTCCGTGGAAGGAAGTCAACGATCGTGTTCAGACCTTAGAGGATTATAAAGACTTGTTACAAGAATTCTTTCCATTGAATTTTGGACGTTATGTGGTGTGTGTCTTAGTGACTGCTTATCTTGGAATTCGTTTTCCAGGACATTCGTTGTGGAATATTTTTGAGGACAAGTGTTTGCCTTGGATTATTTTGGAGGAACCGTGGCTGCTTCTGACTAGTTTGTCGAGTCCAAAAAAACAATATGACCCTTTGTTCTTCTTTGGTCTTAGTAGAAGAAGAAGACTATAAATACTTAATTTTATCAGTACAAGAAAAAAAATTGTACTTAAAGTGTTTCGAGTGGTAATGAAAATCACTGAGGAACCTCCATGTGAAGAAGACATTCGTCACACTTTATCTGTCTATAAAACATTTCAAGAAGTGTGTTTTGCTAGTGAGTTACACCAACAACTTTTCAATTGGAAAGATGTACGTCCCTGGAGAGACCTTGGTTTCCAATATTGGCTACAAGAAGTGGCCCAGTTTGCCAAAGATTTGGCAACATGTCCATAAGTGTCTAAAAGTGAAAAAATGGGAACCTCAATGGGAAACCCTGAAAGAAGAAAAAGAAGAACCTGACAAAACAGAAAAAGATGGCCACACCACCGTTGTCCAAATGCAACAACCAACCCCTGAGGAACACAACCCTTCCTTACCGCCGCCGTCAGAGCAATCTTCTACCAAAACAAAGACGACCAGAAGAATACCGCCCCAAGCAGTGCCTGTGTATTTCATTCCTAGGACACCAAAATGTTGTACATTGACTTGTTTATATGACACTTTGATTGTTTTGATGGGAGCCTTAATTGTGTACCTGATCATTTTACTTTGCTATTTTATCACTCGTACACTTTAATGACTTGTAAAATATGTTTTTTGTTGTGTTGGTTGTTTTTTTTTTATTTTTTTTAACATAATAAACGTGTATGAAACGTATAAAATGTCTTGGGTCTTTTGTCTTCTTCTCAAAAATCTTCTTACCTCAGTCATGGCTACATCATCTTCTTCTACCTCGTCTACCTCCTCTTCTGTGGTTAAAGTGATTGACGAAAAGTTAGATAGGCAAAGTTGGAACGCTTTATATCTGCGCCATCCATTTAACATGTTGATTGCTGGACCTAGTGGTTCAGGCAAAACCGAATTTGTCAAACGTTTGATCGAACAAAAAGCTAATTTGTTCGATCGTCCACCTCAACGTATCGTGTGGTGTTACAAAGAGTGGCAACCGTCTTACACACTACTCCAAGAAAGTCAAGGAGAAACCATTTCGTTTGTGGATGGTATTCCTCACGAAGACGATGGAATCGTGTCTGACGTGAGTCAAACCCATTTGGTTATTTTTGATGACATGTTAGGAGAAGACAAAGAAGAAATGAAACTTTGGTTTACACGAAAAGGACACCATCGTAATGCTAGTATTGTCTACATTACTCAAAATTTATTTCAACAAAGTAAAGCCCCTCGGACCATCAGTCTGAACGCTCATTACGTGGTCTTGTTTAAAAGTCCCAGAGACAAATCTCAAGTGCAAGTGTTAGCCAAACAGTTAGGTGCTCCTTGGCTCAATTATGCGTACGACGATGCCACTCAAGCCCCTCGCGAGTATTTACTCATTGACTTAAAACTCACCACTCCTGACTATTTGAGATTTCGTGCTCAATTGTTTCACCCTTGGGGTCAAGAAGGTGGTCCTGTCATTTACACGTCCCCTTCAGCCAATTTTAAAAAAACTATAAAAACAACCTACTACGTCATTTCTACCTCACAGTCTTTCGAGATGACTTCCTTTCAAGCTCATCCTTCGGCTAAATTGATTCGTGCCTTGTATGGTGGCATCAGTCGTGAAAAAAATGCACAAGTCCGTGCTCATTTGTTAGAAGCGAGTCTTAAAAAAGTGTTACGATGGTTTACTTTGACAGAACGTCAATTACTGCAAGGCATCATTCACATCATCCATCAAACTCAACGTTTTCTTCAAAAACATAAAGGGGCATTGTCACAACTAGCTGATCCTAGAATCGATTCACGGACTAAAAAACAAATCATTTTAACTCCTGGTGGAAGCGGTTCTTTAGGAGGCGTTATGATTCGTTCCCTTTTGAAATGGGATCCTAATGCCCAAGCCAAAAAACCCAAAGTGCCCAAAAAGAAGAAAAGTCCAAAAAAGAAAACCACCAAAAAAAAAGAAGAAGAGAGTCACCCACCAGAAAAAGAAAAGTCGTGCCAAGAAGAAGAAAACAACACCTACCACTGGTACCCGCCGTAAGAGAGGTACTGCGGCCAGGACGCAAACGTACACCCGCAAAACACCACCAGCATCATTGCCATCACCACCACAACAGCAGTCCCCAATGATGACGAGGTCTCCTTTTGCGTCCACTTCATCATCTTTGTCTTCTTCACCACCCTTCATGATGATACCTGCCAAACCAGACTTAAGATCCGTGTTTCCTAATTTAATGCAAAAATGGAAACCTATTTCGAAAGTCACCCCTTCGGGACCCTCGACTTCAGCTGATTTGGCCATGGCAACAGCAACCAACAAAATACCATCCCCTAAAACCAAAGTCCAAGAAAGAACTGGTATCTTACAAAGTTTAGTGGATTTATCCAAAGAAGAATTGAGACGATTTAGTCCTTTGAAAACACCTCAACGTCGAGTGAGGCCTGTCATGAAGATGGTACGTCGTGCAGACAATCAGTGGAGACGTGTTCCAGTATAAAATAGAAGGGTACCCTGCCAGAGACTTCAGACTTGTTTTCTACCCTACTAAAAAAGATGACTCCTAAACGTATTCACCACCAAAAAAAGAAGAAAAGTAAAACCACCAAAAAAGGACGACTTCCACCTCGTCTGGCCAAACATTGGGATGTCTTGTCTGTCCTAACCAAATCTAATCCTCCCATGCGAAAACAACTAATTCAAACAGCGCCCAAAGAAATCATCGATACCGTGTGTGAATGTTGTTTGAACGCTTTGAAAGGAACGGTACCTTTGTCTAAGATACAGAAACAAAAATTAGGGAAACATCAGAACGTTCTTCGTCAAATGGTGAAAAAGAAAATACCTCTTCAACAAAAGAAAAAAATGTTGGTGCAACGAGGAGGATTTCTACCTATGTTGATAGGACCGTTGTTAAAAATAGCAGCTCCTTTGTTAGGAACGATTGCTGGACCACTTTTGGGAGGTGTCATGCGATAACCAAAAAAAAGAAGATAAAAAGGACCACCCTTCTCTTAAAAGACCACACCTTTTTGGTACCTTTGGATGAAATGGAAGGACGAAAACTGACTTTAGTACCTTACAAACGATGGATGGAATTTCATCGTTGGAACGAACAACGGATACCTCATTTACCACCCAATCCTAATCTCAACAAGATGTCTCAGTTACAACAAGAATTACAATCCCTGATGGAACGAAGCAATTTGTCAGAAACAGAAAAATCGCAACGGCACGGTCAACTTTTACAACGTCTACAACTCTTTCGCCAAAAAGCAGTCGACGAAACAGCTCCACCCACTCTGAGAGATTTCAAAACCCTGATAAAAAACGAATCTAAAGTCACCACTAAAACAGACACCGGCACAGGAATGACCGTAAAAGAAGAAAAAGAAGAAGAAGAAGAAGAATTACCAACTCCACCTACTCTTAAAAAGAAAAAAAAGTTAGCCACACCGGTTTGGATAAAAAAGATGATGTCAACCCCATTACCCTCAGGAAAGAAAAAGAAAGAAGTGAAGTCAGAAGTCAAAACAGAACCGATGACCCCTGTTCAAACCACATCCACCTTTACACCAGTGGCACGTCGGACACGTAAACAATCCCAAAAGATACCTCACGAAGAAAAGAGCATTGGTACTTGGTTGACTTATTCTTGAGGAAATCATGGAGAAACTTTTAGCCACCATTTATTACAATCCTGGTCATGCTGCTGGTTATGGAGGAGTTCAAAAATTATATCGAGCTGCTAAAAGTCAATTGAAAAGTGTACGTTTGCCCGAAGTACGACGATGGTTACAAGAACAATCGACGTACACGTTACACAAACCCATTCGACGTAAATTTTCTAGAAGTACAACTCAAGTGGAAGGGATCGATCATCAATGGCAAGCCGATTTAGCCGACGTCTCTCATTTAGCCACTTACAATCGTGGTCACAAATATTTGTTTTGTGTCATCGACGTGTTTTCCAAATTTGCTTGGGTCGTGCCTTTGTCCTCTAAAAACAGTACCGAATTGGTACGTGCCTTAAAATTGGTCTTGAAACAAAGTGGACGCCAACCTTTACGATGGCAAACTGACAAAGGCACCGAATTTCTAAACCAAGCTTTTCAAAAGGAATTGAAACAAAGACAAATTCATTTTTTTACTACCGAAAATCCTGAAACCAAAGCTAGTATCGTGGAACGTTTTCAAGGAACTTTGAAAGAACGCATGTGGAAATATTTTACACATCAACATACTCTCAAGTACATCGACGTGTTACCCCGTTTGGTCAAAGCATATAATCAATCGTACCATCGAAGCATCGGATGCGCCCCCGAAGAAGTCAGCCCTGAAAATGAAGTGACCGTGTTTGATAAATTATTTGGTTCACCCCAGAAAAAAAGAAGAAGAAAACCTTGTTGGAGTTAAAGACGGGAGATTGGGTTCGCATCGGAAAAACCAAACGGACTTTTGACAAAGGTTATTTACCCAACTGGATTCCGATAAGTTTCGTGTCACTACCCCCGTCCGTGGACGTGATCCTCCCGTCTATAAATTGGAAGACATGCACGGTGAAGTACTCAAAGGAACATTTTACTTGCCTGAGTGACCAAAAAAGAAGACGCCTTGTGCGACATCGAAAGCATTCTCGAACAAAGAACACGCAAAGTAGGTAAACGTCGAGTAGAAGAAGTCAAAGTACGTTGGAAAGGATATCCTGCTAGTTTTGATTCTTGGATTGCTGCTTCTCAAGTCGTCGACTATAAAAAGAAAAAGAAGTAACCCAACAACATGCCATTCAACACAGCAACCACGACTTCAACGACTCCTTCGCAGAGTTCTTCTCTTCAAGAATTACAAAAACAACCGCTTTGGGTGTGGTGCGGAGAACGTGTACCTAAAAATCAAATCGTCTTTTTCTGCCAAATTTTTGTAGTGTATTGTGTCATCGGAGCAGCCATTGCCAATTTGAGTTTACAACAAGGAGACAAACAATAATGTACCATTTTACTTAGCAGTTGCATCGGTTATCTTTTACCCAGTCACTCTTTGAAATTTACGACGACGACGGACAACAGTCACCACCACGGGAGTACGAGCAACGCCAGTCCACCTTCTTCTTCCAGTCACCACCAAATTACCAACCCTCTTTTGGAACCTTTTGAACATCATTCTTCTGTTCACTTGAGTGACTCCTCGGACACCAGAACCACTTTGGAACTATGAATGACCAATTTTATTTAACTTTGCCAGTGATAGTTCCATGAATGTCTTTCCCAACAACACTTTATGTTGTTTCACGACCAAATTACCTCAATCCATTCAATTGGATCACGATGCTTATTGGGAAGTGGCTTTGGTAGAAATCATTCATCCTACGCAAATCATGAACATCAACAAAGGTCAAAACACTATCATTGTGGAAATCTTGAACAAAAAAACTACAAGATGACTTGGAAAAAAATGATCCTAAAATCTGGGAAGGAGACAAAAATAATCCTGACATGAAGGGATCATTCAAAAAGGTCTCAGATGAAAAAAAAAGGTCTTTGGTCAGTATAGCCTCAGAATTCCTACGGGGTATTATTTTAGTTCTGGACATTTGGTGGACACTATTGAGTCAATCCTTGAAAATCAATTTGGCAAAGCCTTAAACAATAGCCGAAAAATTGTACGTGCCAGTTTCAATAATGTGGCACGCCGTTTCAACCTTCAATTTTATATGGTAGATGATACTGGTGATGTCATCGACGACAAAACTGCTAAAGAAAAAGGTGTACCCGAGCAGGAGAGAAGATTCATGACCATTGAATTTTCTAGTGGGGTGTATGCTATTTTGGGTGGAAATAAAGAGTATACCAATCGAAAAGTTTCAACCAACATAGAATTCGCAGATGCTTTTCGCACCCCTATCGAAGTGAACATTGGACTGAATTTAATGTTTGTGTTCTCCGATGTGGTAGAGTACAGCGTGGTAGGACACACAGCGGCGCCGTTACTGAGAGTCATTCCTTTCAAAGTAAATACTGATGCTGGTGCGTACGAAGAAGGTGGAAACACGTTTCACGTTCACCGTGAATTTGTACATCCTCATTATCTTCCAGTCAGTAAATCGTATTTTGACAGTGTCAACATTAGTATAAAAGGAGATTTAGGACAAGATGTACCATTCATTGACAAAGGAAAAGTCACGGTGAAACTGCATTTTCGAAAAAAGGTTCTCTAACGTCTTGTAACATCCCAAAAAAAATGTATCCAGTGTACCGAGGAGTGGATTGCAAAATGTCCTCATTGACAAACAAAATCCTAAAGAAGCCTTTATGAGAGCAGGCAAAAATGTGTTGATGAACACTGGTAAACATCTTTTAGGTCTCCGAGAAAATCCTATAAATACGCTTCACGGTTCAGGCTCTGGCATTACTTCACAGCAAGGACAAGGCAGAAAGAGACGACGACATCGAAATCCTTTCAAAGTTCATAAAAGAACACACGGCAGTTCCAAAAAAAATAAGAAAAGAAAAAGAACCGTCAGAGAATTAGACGTGTTTGATTATTAACACCATTGAAAATGATGCACCGAGATTCTTGCGAATGTACCAAGTCAGAACTGGATATGTTTACCATGCCTCCCACCATGATGACGATGCAAGAATCCCAATGGGTAGAATTTCATCCTGTATCGTCTTTGTCGGATTCAGCTCCTATCGAATTTGAAATCAAAGGACAAACCGAAGATTACATCGATCTGAATGACAGCTACTTGTACCTGAAACTTCAAGTGAAGAAAAATGACAACACCCTTCCTGGGGATGATTCCCTAGTAGCCCCCGTCAATAATTTCATGCATTCCTTGTTCAGTGGAATAGATTTGTACTTGAATAACAAACTGGTCAGCAGCAGTTTGGATACTTACCCTTACCGTGCTTACTTGGAAAATCTCTTGACGTACGGAAAAGAAGCCAAGAACACTCATCTGGATGCTTCAGTGGTCTGGAAACCTGACACCGCGGGTGCCTTCAACGACATATCCCCGTCAGTAGGGTCGAGGATTGACCAGACTGATGATGCTGCTCATAAAATAATTCCAGCAGAACCCCATAATGTGGGATTTAACGACCGCCGAAAGAAAATCAGACAGCGCAGTTTAGAAATGATGGATCGTTTGCATTTGGACATGTGGTTGCAAGACAAGTATTTACTCAATGGAGTAGATGTACGCCTGAGACTGAATCGCAGTAGTACCGCTTTCCATTTGATAGCTTTTGCTAACGAGTGGAAAACCATCATCCAAGAAGCCAAACTTTATGTGCTCCGTGTAGAAGTCTTACCAAAAGTGGCCAACGACATCAGTCAAACCTTGAGCAGAACCACTGCTAAGTATCCTGTGCGACGCGTGGAAGTGAAAACCTTTACTGTGGCCACTGGACTCCGATCCATAGTCGAAGATCACATCTTCCAAGGGCAGCTCCCCAAACGATTGATCATTGGTATGGTTTCTAATGCAGCCTTCAACGGAACCATCACTCAGAATCCGTTCCAGTTTCAGCACTTTAACGTCTCCAAGATAGAAGTCAGTTGAGATGGCAAGACCTTGTGTACCAGACCTTTTGAACCTGACTTTGGCGTCAACGTAAAGACTTACTTACGATCTTACTTGACCCTGTGTGAAGCCACAGGACAGTTAGGCACCAACAGCAGCCACGGCATTACGTACGAGGATTTTGCAGGAGGGTATGCCTTGTGGGGATTTGATTTCACTTCGGACCAAGGCAGCGATGAAGGACATTTCCACCCTATAAAATCAGGCCCTCTTCGAGTGGAACTTCAGTTTACAAATCCTCTACCTGAGACAGTGAACGTCGTCTTGTTTGCAGAATTTGATAATATTCTAGAGATCAACAGTTTGAGAGAAGTAATTCTAGACTATTAGAAGAAAAAAAAGATGCAGCACGAAGAAGAACTTATGGAGATAGATGAGGGATTTTGTGAAGTTATTCAACAGTCACAAACTACCACAAAGGATGATGATGATGAAGTCATTCGTTCAGAACCTAAAAAAGAAGAAGAGGAAAACAATTCAGTTCCTGTGTTTACTGGATTTATGGCTTGTCGGTGGCCAGAACAAGAAAAACAGTTAGTGTCCTGTTATGCTCAGGAATTGACTGAAAGAATTAACAGCCTGATTGAAAAACAATGTTATGGATGTCAAAACGATCATCCCAGTCAGATACAACACGACAAATGTATGATGTTGGCAGGTGAAGAAAAATTGGATGAATATTTGGAAACGGCCTGTTCACAAATCTCAGATGAACACGTGTTGAAACAGTGTTATGAAGTCTTGCAGAATTCTTCTTTTCCTCCACTTACTCCTCTGGAGATCAGACGTATCGAAGGACTCATTCAACAGAGTGTAGAGCCTATCCGACGTGAATATTCCTGGAATTACAAGACAGATCAATTCAAGCATAAAGTCAGGTGTGAATTGGTGACCTATTATTTCCATTGAAGAAAAGAAGAAGAAAAAATGGATACCAGGGAACTTCATTACCTATTGACTCGTAGTTCCTACACTTCTTCTTGGAATCCTGTGGTGTGTGCTAAAGATGAACTACCTCATCGTAAACCGAAAGACGTTCATGCCTATGTCATCAATACCGACGACAGTCATCTACCAGGAACCCATTGGGTTGCAGTGTACTTTCCCAACGATCACTGTGTGGAATATTTTGATTCTTATGGATTACCTCCTTTGGAAAACGACATCATCGACTTTATGAGAAGAAATGCCGTCTCAACTCGATTCAATAATGTTAGATTACAAGGATCAAATTCCATGGTGTGTGGACAATATTGTGTACATTTTCTTCATCAACGCAGTCTCGGATATTCCTTAGAACATTTAGTGACTTGGTTTGATAGAGTTGACTATGTTAGAAACGATGCTAAAGTAGAACGATGGTTTTGTGAAATTTATCTCTTGTCTTTAGCTCACAAACGAAGTGTGCATCAGAATGATGTAGATGTAGAAAGGTAGAAGTTTAGTTTACCTTCCCAACGTTGTCAACCCTGTAAATATGTTCCTGTTTTAAATTTATTGTTGAATTGTTAGTTTTTTATGTTAGAATGGTTATTGTTGATTAAAAAATTGTTATTGTTGAAAAAAATATGGTGTTGTGTGGTTTTTTATTGAATTTGAAAAAAATAATAATTATGTTCTCTCTCTCTCTTTCTATCGATCTAAAAAAGTTACCTCTTTCCTCTATCTGTTATCTCACTGTCGATCTGAAACCCTACCATGTTTTCCATCGCGTCCGCGCGTTAAGCATATAAAGCGGTGCGTTGGCCAGTGTAGTCATTCTCGTTGACTCGTCAAGATCTCAACAGTTCCAAAAAAAGAAGATGGCAGCAACCAAGATTACAAAGCTGAATGAAGCTATGGTAAACATTCAGAGGGTGAAGAATCATTTGATGGAAACCCACCCGGAGAGAAAGACGATGACATTCATTCAAATGGCGCATGATCTAGTAGAGGAGGTACTGAGAGAAGAAATACTTCGGGAAAGAACAGAATGGGAGGTGGGACAACGACTACAGCAGCAACAACAACAGCAAAGACAACAACAACAGCAACAGCAACAACAACTTATGCAGTCCAACAAACTACATGACGGCGAAGTAAGTTACAAGATTGACTGTGAAGAATTTGCTTTCTCTTTCACCCGAAAGAGACCTGCCTGTCTTAAAGCTGTGAGACCCATCGCTAAACGTGGCCGCCCTGCTGGAGCTGCTACTACCACTGCTACTTCACCCATAAGAAGTAAAAAAAAACAACATAACTTCTTAAACCCAACGGTCCTTTTAAGGGCCACCCCAATCTCTAGAAAAGATCACTACTCTCAAATTGCCATATATATTTTGTGTTTTATATGTTTGAATGTTTGTTTGTTTGTTTGTGATAGCACACCCAACAAAAAAACCCTTTCCCTTGTATGTTTGTGGAATGTGTTTTCATATAAAAAAAATTTAAAAAAAGTAAAAAAAATGGTTGTGTGGTGTGTGAAAAAAAAAAGTTTGATATAAAAAAATTTTTTTTAAAAAAAATGGATAGTGTGGTGTGTGTTTCATTTTTATCAAAAGTGGTTTCTTTTAGGTCCGCGCTTTTAGAGTAAGGGGTGATGGAGTGCAAAATCTGCGAAGCCAAGAATGACGTCAGACGCGGGGTAGTGGGGTGATGTTTTTTTTGTGTTTTTTAGGTGCAAAGGATGTTTTCCTTCACGTCCGCACTTCTAGTATATTAAAACAACACCTTCCCGATAGAGCTACCCCCGTTTATTCAAGAGAATGAATAACGTCGAAACGATCCGACAAGTTAGAGTTCATTTAGAGGTGGCGTGGCACCTCCTCCAAGACTTGGAGAAGAAGGAGAAGGAGGAGAGGGAAAACAAAATTCCTATCAAGCCCCACCGGATGATGGAGGAGCAGGACGCCAATAAAGAAAATTGGGATCCGGAAACAAACCATCCTCCATTTGTTTTGAAAAAGACAAACAAATGTATGAGTTTCAAAACATGGAGGGGAAGTTGTCCTGCGTGCAGGGCAAAGCCTGGGAGGTGTCCACACCTCCTCTAGATGAACTTTTTTTTTTTTTTAAAAATCCAACGGTCCTTATCAGGACCACCCATTTTACAAGAAAAGATTAATTATTTTTCCATGATTGTCATGTCCCCACGCCCCGTATGTAGTGACGAATACAACGTCATCTACTATCAAAACACCCTCTCCCCAGTTTTGATGGTAGATGACGTTGTATTCGTCACTACATACGGTGTGCTAAAATTCCTTTTTGTACCCCAAGTACCCACGCTATGATAAATTCCCGTAGAGTAGCCATAGAGGCCCCCAGTACCTATAAACTTTTTCACTTTTGTACCTATAGTGCCCCCTCAGTACCTATAGAGGCCCCCCAACGTTAAATTCCCGTTGGTACCCCAAGAGCCCCCCAGTACCTATGTACCCCCGCTCTACTACTGTTGTGACAGCAAGAACTAAACACCATTATATGCCATGAATGGCCGACACCCCAAAGCCATAATGGTGTATGCAATTCCCAACCAGTAAATACATATCTCGACAATTAAAATGTAACTGATGTTTAGAGCAAATCGAAGTTTCAGGGAAACTTAAAATCGGAAGCTCCAAAGAAGACTAGAAATCTATAAAATAAAAGTCCTTTATGTGTTCTCTTAACCATTTTGCGAATTTTGAATGAGTACAGTGTATTCCTTAACACGATAAATTCAGTTATTATATTAGCATTAATCTCATCATTAAAACTGTGGACCATAAATTTAACATTTTCTTCATATCTTGCTAAAGTCATCAGTCTCAATAGCCAAAATATGTAAACCTGTATCGTGTATCAGAGTAAGTTATTTTCAGCTTATCATTATACTCTGGTTTTAATGCAATGCGTTCAATCTTGTTGATTAATTGCTTGTTAAATTTCAAGACCGCTATGTCCAGGTTTCATGCTTTGTATAGAATAAAACATTTCCTTTGCTAATGCGTTTAACATTTTCACATCTTAACTTTTTTCAAGTCGCTTTAGAGTAGTCAAAATCTGACTTCATTTCTCCTTCTAACGTACTCAAATGTGTTTCCAAATACCGTATTGTTCATCAATTTGTACGAATCCTTTCAAAGCGATAAGTAGCTTTTCTTCTCAAATTTGTAAATGGTATGTCCTTTACCCTAGGATGCTGAATGAACAAAACTGTTCTACGATTACTGTTTAGTTTAAATAAAGGGTTAAGTTCCATTTGTGAATTGAATATTTTTGTATGTAGTGTGCATAATAACATATCACATTGATTTATCCTTTTACTTCTAAAGTTACTGTTTCTGCAAATCTGACAGAAGTATGATCTCCACGAGTAGCATGAGTACGATCCTCCATTTAATTCTTATTACCTTTAAAATGTCTAAGTTAGGTCATGATTGTACCACTTCTTACTCCATTCTAAAATATTCAATACATGTGTGTTTCATTAGGTACTTCCACATCTACACTTGTTTTCTATAAAACAAGCATCATAACTAACCTCCGATATTATGTAGTAATAGCATGATTTAAGACCATAAGACCATACTGTTTCAAGGAAAAGTACACAAATTCCATAATTGTCGAGTAGATTTTCAAGAGTCAACACCAACAGTATTGTGTGAAATGTTTATCAATAAATAAGCATGTCATCCGGTGATATCGTTGATTTATCTGACATTTACAGAGAATGCATACACACACACACACATGTGTGTATGCATGTCTTTTCTCAGTATGAGGGTGCTGTATATCTAACGTGTTTAATTCCGTCAATAAATGTATCATTTCTTTCATTGCTTGCTAATTCATGTTGTGAATATTGCAGAAACATATAGCAACCGATACATCAAATTAGATTTCAAAAACTATACATACTTCATTTAATGATAGGACAATTATGCAAGTTTCACCAAGGTGAATTATTTTGGACTCTTTAAAGAACAAATATCTTTATGGATTCTGACACACAAGCTAAATACGGATGGAAATCTTAAGCTGGTTTAATTGTCCATTAATGCTACTATGATTAGAACGAGATGAATTCACTGTACCGAAGCTTTTCTGCTCTGTGACGTTGACATCAGCTACGTTTCGCTTAATGTTTCGGCTTTGCTGGTTGCCTAAAATGACTACCTCTCTTCCTTGTACGTTCCCTTTTTCAACCTATTTAAATAACTCCAAAGCATGGCAAAGGAATGTCCTTATTGCGCGTGCAAAGGGAAAGAAAATCGCAATGCGAAATGCCAATTTGAAAGAAAACAACAAAATAGAGTAAGAAATACATTTCGTGTTATGTCACATGCAGCAATCGCTATTGTACAGCCTATATAAAATAATGAGACAAAATTATTAAAATTAAACACGTGTATTGTTGAAGCATTTGATGAAAAAAATACCAATAAGGTAGCATTGAAACTATTGTCAGGCGAACTAAAGCTCGTTCAGTTAAAATAGAAAGTATCGTATCTTCATTGAAAAAAATTCCTACTCTAAATATCTATTCGTTTTTGGATGCTTCAAATACATTATTTGGGATAAAGATCATTAAGAGTTGGAAAGTATGTTAGAATATACTTAAATTCAAATATATAATAGATACTTGTATCAACTACCTTAACGTGTTCTTTATACAGAACTACATTTTGTAGCCAGTTGCATAATCAAAGCTGTAGAATCTTCAAGGTTTTACATTCCTAAGCAAGGGGATCTTCGTCATATAAGGTTAGATAAAGCAGTGGTACCAGGGTCACATCACAAACAGTTGCTTAAGAACGTGAACAGGATAAACATATCGCAATGTCACAAAAACAGTACTACCTTCCAGACATGGTGGAGTTATGTTTACAACAATCATTGATTGATATGTATTACTTGTGTATTTCTGTTGTTTTTATTTACTCAATTGACTCATCTCTATACATTTCCTTTACAATGTGTCAGAAAGTATTATCATTTAATTTAATACTTTCTTTTTTGAAATCACTGAATAAGGTATCCAGGTCATTTTCTTTGTCTGGTGCATATTTGAAAAACCATCGATATTTAATGGCCCAGTATCCGTTAATTCGAAACATTGTCAACGTTCTTTTGTTGGTTGTAATTTTAAAGTGACTTTCAGCATAGCAATCACAGTGACACGGTGAGAAAATGGGAGCTGAGTGATTTTTCCAACCTCACACAGAAGAAGTCCCGCCGTGCTTGGAACTGATTTAAAGTATTTCTTCCAAAAATCATCCCTTAATAAGAGCTGTTCCTTTGTTTGAAATCTCCATCTTCCCTTTGTGATTTGAACAATATCCATCTCTGTTATGTTCCACAGAGCTCCGCGATAAGGCTGACTCTGCAAAATTGTCTGAAGACTTTCTTCACCGTGTGTCGTTTGACTTTTACATATCAAATTTTAGGGTTTCTACAATCGTTGTGCTCTGCTTCGAGACAATTTAACTGCCTAAATGTTGATGCTATATTGACGTTCTTCAGAATATGGTAATATGTATATGTTTTCCTATGGACTCGAGTTGTCTGAATTAGCACTCCTGATATATATATATATATATATATATATATATATATATATATATATATATATATATATATATACCTATCTATCTATCTATATATACCTATCTATCTATCTATATATATACCTATCTATCTATCTATCTATCTATCTATCTATATATATATATATATGTGTGTGTGTGTGTGTGTGAGTGTATGTATATATATATATATATATATATATATATATATATATATATATATATTCTACAAATGCGTTGAATACTAATGTTATTTTACTGTTATATGTAATGTGTTTAATATTGTTCATTGAGGCAATTCCATTTTTACCCAGTTTCTTATCTGATATTCTGGTTCGATTTGCTACTTGGATATTTTAAATTGTTTGTACTGAAGACACTAATCCCATAGGTAGTATACAACAGTGGTGCCATCGTGTTATCTGCATTGTAATAATTTTGGCTTAAGAGTGTAGTGTACATTTTTTAGTCAAAGGAATTTTTGTTTGTTTCTAAGTTCGTCAATAATTGTTATTATTTTCAACTTTATAACATATGTGCAGTGTCTTTGATGATATTCTTTATTCATATTGGCATAGCAAAACTTGTTTAAAACTAAAAAATACAATATTATGTGAGATTGTTCTTCTCTGGAAACTATGTAAATATATCTGACTAACTTTATCTTTTTCTTCCTGTGGTTTTCATACACAAATGACAAATATGGTTTGTTCCATTTATAAGGGAAACTTTTCGTTTCTATTTCGGTGATGACATTTAGTTAATTTATATCCTCTTAAAGTTTTTACGTTAACTAATATTAGTTTACAAAACTGCACAGTGACATTGCAGATTTTCAATTTTAGATTATGTGCTGTCTCTGTAGATAAAACTTCGATTTGCATTTTTGTGACAGAGAATATCCATAAGCTAACGCATCGCTAATATGTCAAAATAACGCACAAGTTTATTATGAAAGAATGGTTATGCATGATACGCTTTTTCTTGCAACCAGTGAGATGAAAATTAGATCTCATGTGTAAAAGACTGACAGGATATTCGTAATCATTCAAGTTACTTTTCCCCTTACTGGTGCTGATGTCATCAATATAAACAATTAGTTAAATTGGGTCGACTGAATTGGTTTCTGATGAACGGGCCTTAACAACCGATAGATCTATACTGCAGCCAGAGACGGGCGGAGTACACCGCATGCGTACGAAGTATCACCAATTTTGGACGTATATTAGAAATGGAAGCAACTTGAGCGAATGCATGAACCTTATTATCATACATGTATACACAAGGGAGTATGTGTGCCTATATAAGTATGTGCTTCACCAAGTTTGCACGCATGTACGCGTATAGATATTGATGGACAGATGGAGGAAGAGGATAAAATGTGCGTGAGTAATATTTATGTTTATATATTTTCTGTATCTGGGTTTGTCTAATTACCTTCCTCTCGATCTACATGCTTTGACCCGTAAAAGGAAACAAAAACAAAATGCAGAATGGAAAATATATATGCTTACCCGACGTTCTTGATTTTAAGTATTTTTTATAGCATACTTATAACATTATAGACTGATTCCCTACGACCTACGACATAACGTTCTGAAACGTTTCACATCAAATACGTAGAGCAACTGTAATGTAACAGTAGGATAAAGATAAATAAAGCGCGAACTTACATGCAATAGTATCATCCTACGTTATACCAAGTTGTTTATGTATTGGTTCTTTTTTTACTGTGTCTGTATATATAATTTAATATAGTAACTTCACTTGTTTAGTATCTTTATTGACTATGTAAATGGTACTATATTACTCTTTCTTGCAAGAATTTTGCACCATCATAGATGATTGTTAAACTGACTGAATAATCATGTGCTACTTACGGATACAAATGCTTTGTTCTGGATATTTCCGTTGCAATTATGAATCTGACCATTGCGTGTACAATGAATTTCTAGAAGGGTGAACGTGTCCTTTTGAGTCCTTCTTGGAATGATACACTCACGTATGTGTTTCTTTGTATCGTCGTGTGTGCAGATAGCCAGAATATAAATTGCCTTGGCACCTAAAAGGATTACACAAAATATATGAGCTAAAAAGCGTGTAGCTGAAATGATTGCACAATGTGTTATCTGAAACACATGAAAGGAAAATGACACTGTTAAAAATATTTTAAAACTGTTCTATGATCAACTTTACGAATGAAGTAAATGAGCTACCATACAAAACGTGTGTGTATGTGGTACTGGATCAAGTCAAGGACGGAAACACTTCTCTCGAGAATTAAATATTTTTTAAAACTGAGATAGTTATATTTATTAGCGTGTTCATACTTATATTAAAAAAAAAAAAAAAAAAAAAAAAAAAAAAAAAAAACCAAAAAACCCTGCATAAGCGTTTACGTTTCATGTTCTTTGTGTTATACGTTAGATAGAAAACAACACGAATAATATTAATTTTAAGTATAACTGACCTCTCCGCACAGCGTATGTAGCTCCGCCCCCTTATGGGAGATAATTCTTTATGTTGCTACCTTAGATAAACAAGTGTAAAATATGGCGACTTCATCGCTAGAACGTGGAGCACAATTGGCCGATCTTCCTGTGAATTCCACTACCGATTTTTTGAGATATACAAATTTATCATTGAAAAGCAGACAACAGGGGTTCAAATATTTCAGTGAAGGATATATTCACGATGTAAACATGTTTTGGAGCGAAGACAACACTATATTAACATCGGCAAAATGCCACAGAAGCAAGAAGAAGAATGAAAAACCTCATATGATCCACATGGAGATAAAGCCGACGGAGATATTGCTTGCACACTGTACTAATCAGGCAGGATAAGTTATATGATTGTTATGCCATACTTTGACAGATGAGCTTTTAATAGCATTGAGACTACTATGGATTATGTAAGATTATGTTAAGTAAATAAAAACATTGTTGGGTACTTGGAAATAAATTTAGGTGTCATATCCTGTGTAATGATAATAACATTAAAAATATCTGAACATTCAAATATCAGTGCTTTATGCGGATCCTGTGAAGGTTTGTAGGGGCATCAGACACGAGTATAAATTAATTAACAAGTAGATAAGTGTCAAATGTTTATATATATATATATATATATATAATTTTTTGGGCGGGATGAAGGGTGTTAGGTATTGAAACAAAATGATATATGTAGTGACCATTTCTCTGTTGTTACACACACACACACACATGTATATATATATATATATATATATATATATATATATATATATATATATATATATATATCAGTCAAAACGCATTTTCAATGTATTCATGTAATTTTATCTTTATTTATTTTGGAAAGAGCTGGTGAATACTGTTCTCATGTAGTGGGGTATATCCTAGCTCAACAAGAGCATTGCAGGTTCATCGGTTTTATTGAAGTCCTAACACAGTTATCCTGCACCTCACTTCCAGAACAGTGGAGTGCACCTAGAAGGCATAAAATAGAACCGGTTGATGTGCCACATATGAAATTTATAAATACAAAGCCAGACGGAAAGAAAATACACAAATGCAATACGATCATAGATTGTAGGTAAGTAAAATGCCTTGACCTGCTGCACAGCTCATTAGGTATCTAGTTTGGCTCCAAATTCAAGGAATTACATCTAATGTTAAATTTTATGAGGTAATTTAATGTTGAACAGTGCTGTGTTTACAAAATACCGTTACAATTACAAAAAAAAAAAAAAAAGACCAGAAACAAAAACAACAAATTATCATATTATGTTCTGTAAACTGTATGGTTCTCAGGGCAATGTAAAAAGAAATGTAGTTACTGAGTTATACACGTAGGTCATTGAAAACACTTGATACAGGATAGTCATTTCCATCTTTTATTAATGTCCTTATTTTCTATATATCATGTGTACACATATAACCATTAAAAATAAAACCATATTCAGTGTGTTAAGAATTCACAAACAGTTTCCATGCTTTCATATAGATTGTCAGTATTATTTCATAAGTTTTTCGTCTTCAATAATAATTTCGACTGAAAAAATAACAGTTTTCATTTGAGATAACATATCATAATTTTGTTTGCTTTCCTGTAATTTTCTCTCAGTATCAATATTTTCTAATATGCTTTTTGACGGATCCATATTTAGTTTTTCATTTTCTGCAACTAAGGCCATGAAGTCAATTGGTTCAATCCCTGAAATAAAGCGAAACATAGAATAGTCAAATTCACTAAAATTGTACAAGAGAGACTTGAAAATAGGATATAGAATTTGTTTGACTATGCAGTACTTCTCTGTTTTTAAAGACACTTCCATTAAATACATGTTTCATTATTTAAAGTTAATATTCATATTGCATATCACATTGTTATATAAAATATTGCACTGATGAAAACAGCTGCTTTAATAATCCTTTTTTCTGTTACAGGAAACTTTTTCAAGCTTCAAGAAACACAGCGAGTGTGAACTATATGTGAAAATCTCCAGTTTCCCCAGCCTCCTATGGTTTTGCTAAGAGAGCAATATAGAACTAAGGCTGAGACAATGACAGAACAGCACAAGAGATCAAGCCAGTAACCCTGTGTGGATAAATGATCGCAAAAAGAGACTAACCGTCTCAAATTTTGGAAAATTTTAAAAACGTACTTAAGCAACGGAGAAAGTCATTCAATCAATTGTCAACCCAAGTTGCTTTAGCTCAAAGCAACCAAATTATGGAAAAATCAATGAAAAGAAAGCTATACAGGGGTAGATTAATAAGACTGGTAACCATGTTCATGACTGCAATCTTATTGTAAACTCAATATTTCCATTCCTAGGAGCTACACCTGATGGAAAGGTTTGTGAGCAAGGTAACAAAGGACATATTGAAGTAAAATGACCATAACCTGCAAGAGACACGACTATGGAGGAAGCATGCAATACCCAAGGATTTTGCCTGCATGATAATGAACAAACATACTGTCTTACACATGATCAGCAGTACTATTTTCAAGTTCAGGGACAACTTCTGACATCAAGCTCAGAGTTTTGTGATTTTGTTGTTTTTTCAAGAAAGGACTTATTTATTCAAAGGATTTTTCCAAATGCAGAATTTATGAAAAACATGTTGGACGGTTAAAGTTCGTTTTATTTTGAACATGTAACATCGGTAGTATGTGATGATGATGCGTGTACATGACGTACAGTTTGAATCGGTTTGATTAGCTGAATCAGTCTGGCTGATTTCATTTTCTGTGATCAGGTCAGTGGTTTCAGTTTCTATGTTGACAGTTTGTATCTCTGATTTCCTAAAACATATTATTATATATAGTTTCATTACAGTTGTAAAATCTTGTGAAGATGTTTAGAATATATTTTATTTTAGAATTGCAAAGTGAAAATAAAGTGATCATGTTGATACTACGTTTGGGCCATTTCTGTTTTTATTACTTATTCCAAATAGATTAATTCACCATTATGTCTTATCAATTTCTGTATTGTGAGTGGTTCTTTTTGGATGCAAACCACGGACCAATGATAAAGAATGTTATAGCCACTTGACCACCAAAGCTCTGAGATATTTACATACTGAAGCCAAAATAAAAATTGGCTTTGTTTGCGATCGACCCTTTTAAAAGAAAAAATAGATACAATGTTATGGATTTTTTCTTTATATTCTGGAATTGGCTCTTTTCCATAACACATTTTAACTTGTACCGAAAACAATCAGGGGAATGCTTTGTTTCAATAAAATAAAAAGGTTTGAAAATACTCTTACCTACCTAACCATTGACAGTGTGTGTCTGCAAAGAGCAAACAATTAATTATTTCGTTTGGCCTGATCTGTTTTTAAAAATGTAAAGGAAATAATAATTATTTTAAAATGTAGGACCGAGCCTTGAATATGAAAATTTAACTTCCTCCTCCTTTTAGTGGATTTGGAAGCTGAAGCAAAGGGATCAGCAGGCAAAGGATCTGAAAATTCCGTTGTGGGCCATGTATTGCTTACAAAATGCTACAAAAAGAATGGTTGTGAATTAGAAAATGGATCTTCAACGTATACATCATTTTAGTTGGGGAACATTTGCATTATCTTTTAAAAACACGAATATATTGATATTATTTTCTTCCATTTAATGCCATAAGGGCATGATTAGGCTGTTACGTGTTCGGGCATCATTATTTCTCAATGCAAGCGAAACTGATAAATGTTCCGACAGCTGAAACCATAAGTTAATAGGCAAAGTAGTCTTGTTTGACAAAGAATATTGCTTAAAAAGGATACTTATAAACTTCGTGTAAGTATCGCCAGTACTTACCTTTGTACAAACGTATTTATTGGAGTTGATTCTTGATGGGTCTAACTATCCATGAGGCCTTCCGTATAGTTTAATCCATCTCATAATTTCTGTAAGTTTGTTTTCGGCTACGGAAACGGCACAAACTTCACACCATTTACTAATCGTTCAGGATATCGGTCGTCGCTGTTACACAAACCATAACTACACCTCTTTACCATTTTCAAATTCCACTTGTCACATGCAAACGTTTACATGGATTAGTAACACAATGCAAAAGAAAAGGATCAATAAGTTTATTTACTTAGAAAACCGATAGAACGTAGCTTGTCTAAGGTAATAGCGGACGGTGTAAGCATGCTTTGGATTCCCAATTTGATTGGCTGATAGAAGCTGTCAATTAAAGCCTGCGGAGAGGTCAATTGGCTGCACGTCCTTTCTTTAAAATCCATATTTAATTTTGGGCTTACTTTCATTCTAAAATAAACAAACAATCATTTGTTTGTGCAACTGATTTAAAGTATTAAATACTAAGCAGCCTTTTGTTTTTACTCTTATACCTCGTCTTCATATTAGCATTTTCTAGGTGCCCATATATAACATATTCACGTTCAATCCCTTTGCTTTCCTTAAACAATAGTAAGTCATATTATACCAAGAGATTCGGGGGATGGAGGTATATTATGTGTTGTTGAACGGTTAATGATTGTGTAACAACTTGTGTTTACCATCCACTCTGACAGAGTGGTTGTCTTGTGTTTGCCTCTACTTCTTAAATTAATGCAAATAAGGATAATTGCTGTATAAATATCCAGCAAATAACATTTGAAGACGCGACCCTGTTTATCGATTTATTCTAAGTCCGTATGGGATACAAAACAAGTCGCAATGACAAACATTTGTATGACGTTACTGAGGTCCATTATGCTTGGCGCTGTCCAGGTGACCTGCCAGACGTGTATAAAGTTCGCTAGCAATTCCATTTCAATGTGTGACATCAAATGGCGCGGAAAAAACATTAATATTTTAATTAGTAGTATACTCTTGAAAATGTTGATTGTGTTCATACTTTGTTCAAATATTTGTGCGTATTTATATAAATTTATTAAATGATCACAAATTACTGAAGATGTCAACTGTATATAAAAACGTACTAAATGTACCAAACGTTACATTTGGTGTTCAAGGCAAGCAAGAAACAAGGTGTTATCTTTATTTTTATACAATTTAATGACATCATTTTTATTGTTTTTATTGGTCAAATAATGTTGCATTAGGATAAACGAACGCTTTGCTCACTTCAGTTTAAGGAATATCCTCCGTCAGAAGTGAGATAGAGCGAAAAAATCTCATGCAGTGGATTTGCCGTGATCGTAACAAATTTGTAACGATCAATATTTGTTAGCAAAGATTAATCTGTATGTGTCACTGCTTGGTTTCTAGTCTAAACGTCATCAATAAACACTTAGATGGTGACTTTGCAACTGAGATATAAATATAAATATATATATATATATATATATATATATATATATATATATAGAGAGAGAGAGAGAGAGAGAGAGAGAGAATTTGTTATAAGTGTTATACCAACTGAAATTTACGTGGTTGTACAGTACAGTAAATGCCGTTTTCGGTGTTTGGTGGCAATGCATGTGACGAAGAACCACTGCCACAGCACTCGATCGCGGCCGCTGTGCCGACAAAAGCAGGTAAACTACTGCAAGTTACCTCATTACTCATTACAAGTTATGTATCGCGCAAGCTTTCTTTTTATCATACTTTGCACGGTATATTCACATATAATTTTCTCGTACAAAAATTGCCCCTCTCCCTTTAGAAATGGACAGTCTCTCCTTATGAATATCTCCGAGAGGGAACACCCCCTCTGTGTGACAATACTCGGAAAATCAACATGGGTACAAATGCATTTTGATATATGCTGACTGTTCATCTTAATCGAGTTGTCTTTGTTTATGATGCTAATAACTGAATAAAACGTCTTCACCTGTCGCACCAGGATAGTTATCCAAAGATTGGCGAATAAAGTCAATATCGTCCTCATGTCGGCGAATATTCCACAGGGTATAGAAAATCACGTCATTTGCATTAGCCCTTGTTGTACTTTTCAGCGGTTGAGTTGGTGAAATTCCTAGATATTTTAATATTTCACGTTGTTTTCCCTGTTGCTTGCTTTCCTTTTGTTCAGCAACATAAGAAACTGAAAGACAAAAGTAGAGATGGACAGACATTTTCCTGAAGATAAGTATTGAATCGCTCCTTTCTACTTTAGTGTATTTCGATAACTTCGAGAGCTCAATTTAGTTTTTATTGGTTCTAAATTACTAAAGAGTACAACTGTATTGCAACTGGGCAAGCATCACACCGATACGTTATGTTAGAGTATATGGAAATATATGTGTAAAGGGATGGATTGCTTCAAATATATTCCATTCGTGCGCAAGGGAGATCTTAGCTAAGCAGAATCATAATGTATTAACACTATTCACATTAACTGGAAAGTAGTTTAGTAGACGTAGAAGAGGCTTTTGCTTACATTCCAGTGGATCTAGGTGGAAGCTGGGATGAATAACCAGGAGGTCAGCTGTATTGGGGGGTGGGGGTGGGGGGCCAGCTATCAGTACTCCCGCAGCTTTACGGAAAGGCAGCATGATGCCTATACTATTTTGTGTTTAGCTGTGTTGGGTACAGGGTCACGACTATATGCCCTAGATGTGAATAGTTTTTTATCAATGCATGGCTAGACAACCGAGAGACGCGCGAGGAAGTAATTTGAGCGACTGATTGATGAGATTTAATAAATCTAATTTTGATTAAGACATTCCTTAAAACTAAAGTACGTTTTTGTAGACAATATAGAGACGTGAAAATAGGCAATTTTGAGTTATCGATAATAGAGCTAAAAGGAAGTAAATTTCAAGTTAGACAAACTTTAAAAATTAAAATAACGTTTGGTAGAGAATGGTTAAGGCAGTACAAGAGCTTACACAACTACTACAGAACAGGGTTATACCCACGAGACTTATGTATATTAGCTCGTCTCTCTGCGTGTGCCAGCCCTACGACCAGTTCCAGCCTGGCGGTCTTTCTCGGCATCAAGTCGTAATGTCTAGAGGCCTGTTCCACAGGAGTTCATGGAAGTGCTTCTTCACAATAAACAGCCAGTAAAAGCCATTCCAGATGGACAGCGTGACGGCAATGATACAAACAAAAGCGAGGCCAAGAAACGTAGGAAATAACCAGCAATTTCAAAACACCGTGCCAGAAAAAGCACGGTCTTGAAACCGAGCTTCTGTATTTAATAATGCTAAGGCGCCTAGTACACAAGATGACCTCGACAAGGAAGGCAGGGAACTGGATGGTTTGAAGTTTATCCTCGCGCTGACGGCACAGCTGGGATAAAATAAACAGACTCGAAAAACGTCTATGACGAGCCGTTGAGTTATCAAATATCATTAACTTTGCGGCCTATTTCGCGAATACTACCACAGCTGTACTGCGTATTAATGAGATTGAGCAGCTGGTTGCACAAACTAATACCAACATACTAAATCACAGTTAAGAAAATATGCGAGAGGGATGAGGGGACTGGACTGGTATTTGATAGTTATAAAATGTTTGAGCTACATGTGTCACAGTAACGCACGTTAGGCGGCAGGTCTTACATTGGAGTATAAATGTGCATACCATCATGGTCCGTTATTAACATCAATGACAAGAACAACCTCTCCTTTGAATTGACCGATCGTGTAGCGCTTTATCCGGCAGAAGATAGAAACGTTGGTAACCAATGTAAATACCGGCAACACCTGGGCAAACTCAACTTCACTGGCATCGAGTTTCCCGTTAAGGTTAGTGACACTCACTAGTTTAAGCACAAAAACAAGTAGTGTTGTATCATTTATTTTCGTTGGTCTAATTTTTTGTTGTTTTGTACAAAAATACATTTTTGTGGGTAATTAAATTCGTGGTTTCCATATTTGTAGTACTTAATTTCGTTGATTAACCTCTTCAAATACTCCAAATAAAGAATACAAAAGAACAAAACTATGACTACAAAAAATGACGGCCGCTTCAATGGTTCAAATAATGCTACCACCTGTATGAGCGCAAAATCAAACACCTGTCAAAATAAATCACTTACACTCAAAACTAAAGGGAGCCGGCGCAGCCAACAACACTAAGCTAATCGCTTATTAAAGTACAATCTTTTCCTTTTAAACTGTCTATAAAGTCACACCATCAATTACTTTCTGACGACCATAACGTTAACACCGTGGCTTCAGAGTGGTAAAATTCAATTTAAACACCCATCATTCCACATGTGGACCAGCTGCCCCTTGCTTAATGTAATTAGCCAACAGTGTCAATATTTGATGTGTTCAGAGTTCGTCAAAGTTGGAAGATGCTAACTAAATTAAACAACAATTGAATCACGCCTTTGTTTGAGTCTGCCTCATGTACGAACCAACTTAAACCACTAGAATTTACTTAAAACCTCGTCAATTAAGCTGAGTCACGCTGAATGGATAATTGCGGCTCACGCGAAAATGTGTGCACGTGAAAATGTGTGAAAGATCTTACCTATTTATTCGTAGCTCTGAGAATGCTGGACTTGTTAAATTCAACAATAACCCATAAACATGTTTGTGTACCAGCTGACTCGTTTGACGCGATGGTTGATTCAATGGTTTTGTCCGAAAATTAGTGAAGTGTGAGCTTTAATACTCTACGGTAATTAGTGTACCGGTATATACAGTGTTTCGTTAGCAACTGTGCTTGAAGCAATAGAATTAGTATTTAACAGTCATGTTATTCATTGGGATTAAGCATACATGGATAAAATGAGACGTGCTTTTACGTGGATCTACATTTTTCGACAACAGTTTCCCTTAAAGGAAGAATCAGTTTGAATAAGTATTAAATCTAGTTTTTATTTATAGTACTAATATAATTTCTTTTTCTTTGCTTCATTTTTAGTAATAACAGTGTTTGTATACCTTATGTTTGTTCTTGTTTCTCTCTATTCTTGCTTATCTCACAACATATCGATTTAGGCAGTGAGTGGAAATTACAGCTACTGGATACCGTGTATATATGTGACTGCATTAAAACAATATAAAATACTTATAATTCCTTTTTTAAAACAAAACAAATACGTGTAACAGCTAATATTTTTGGTACCAGATTACAGAAATGAGGTTGAGTCATCAAATAGCTTTGTCTATCTCAAGGAATGAAACACAGATGTGGCTAAATTTTCGCTGGGTCTTTAAATTCGGTGTTAAGGGAAACGACGAAATCCACGAAAATTGATCCACCACGAAAATGTATGATACTGCAGTAAGTTGCACTTAGTGACTTTGGACGGAAAAAATGGCGTATCACAGCTGAGCATTAGAGAGTAGTAAAACACGAGGCATTTTAAAGACCTGCTATTGCTCGCTTGTGAAACGTAGAGCGCAAGAGTGAAAGAGTCACCATGTCTGGATAAATGTTAGTGATTGAGCCGAACGTAAGGTCTTTGAGAAAGTCACATACTGCAACATCTCAGCAATTGACTCACTGATGGAGGAATGGACAAGGTACGAGGTTTTGCCGGTAATTATGGATAACACTTTCCGCTCTGTTTGGTGTATATTTGTAATTCTCTCTCTCTCTCTCTCTCTCTCTCTCTCTCTCTCTCTCTCTCTATATATATATATATATATATATATATATATATATATATATATATATATATATATAACATTAATAACATTATAGTCAATGTAAGATCAGCTGAAATATCGAAATATCTAAATAACTGTCAGATTCCAGGCTATTAGCAATACATTTAATCGGTCCAGTGGATAACATTAAAACATTGACATACAGAGTTAAAAAAAGATATCATGACATCAAAGAAATCGAATGCTCCATTGGACTTGTTGTCATTCATAGTGATTATACTTCTCGCAGTACCGTTTGCTAGTTTGATAGCATTTAAATATATTACTTCCAAGAAACCAGCAGAGGAAAAAAGAAACATTGGGAAATAAAACATATGCTATGACTAATAATGAATGTGCACTTAATGGTTTGCAATCGATGCATTTCTTTCCACAATTGTAAGAAGTATTGTTATTGTTGGAGAGACTGTCCGTTACGCACTAAATTCGTTGTGGAAAGAGACAAAAGAGACAAAAATGGCTAATGAATGTTTCACAAAGTCTCAGCAACAAAGAAGCTGGCACTTTTAAATGTCCCTACTTTTGAATGTTTTCTTGCATTTTATTTTTGAACACGTTTTAGGATTTAGTGCTCATTTATCACTTTCTTTCACGTATATTGAATGAAACCAATGAAAATATATTTGTTGTGCTCTAGATCAGATAAGACAAAAGAAGCACATTAATAAAACAAACTATCTGTACATCATCGACACGTACACATTCCGGTTTTGTTAAATTCGTGAAGAAAAAAATCAATGAACGGAACACTCAGCGTTTTTAACGTTGTATCCGATTTTGATGTTTTATTTCAACACCTGTAAAATTCGAACTCTTGACATGTGAACCAGCTTTAATAAGTTTTTTTTTCTAATTTTCCTTGTAGTATCGTCCAACAGCCCGAAGTCGTATAGTTTCTTTAATCGTGCGCCATGTTTCTTGCGACCTAACGCGCTTGTTTCGAGATAATGCCGTCATCTACTGTGTCACCAGCATTCTTCAAGAGTGACAGGAATTATTTTAACAGTAAAATCAGACAAAATGAGATTCAAGCAGGTAATTTCATGTAATTTAAAAACATCATAATTAAAATCTACATTTTCACTAATGCCTTATTTGTGTCAGATATTTTGGCCTTGAATTTTCTATTATATGCTAAAGAAAGCTCCGCCGATCACATGATGGCTTTATTTACATATCTTGAACAGGAAAACCTACTTTGGGAATTTATACAACTGGATAGCCAATGTAAATATTTGGTTTTAATCACGTGGGGTTCTTATACAACGTAAGAAAAATTTACACTGGAAATGTATATTCACTACGGAATTTTTCGTTTCAGTATTATTTCATAATGAACATATATTCTACATCAAAAGACATTGAATCTATTATAGCAAAATGTGTTTCCATTGACCAGTGTCTATTTTTGAATTTCTCTCTCCGTCTGTCTGTCTGTCTCAGTCTATTGATTCATGTATTTATATGGTAAAGAACAAGGAAGCAGTAATGTAAGTGCACAAACTGCATATAGAATTAACGGAAAAAAAATCATTTTTAAATTTTATTTTTTTAAATTTTTTTTTATTTCACAAACATGGAGACGCTATAAACTAATAATATCCATACCTTGACCTAACTGGCACATTCCGGTCATATGCCACGTGACTTTTTAGTCAGTGTCACGAACTATGGATGCCACTTTCGGAAATATATAAACTTACACACGCTCGGAAAAACGGTAATTCTGAACTAATGTACATGGATGCCAAACATTTTTAACGATGATTAAATGACGTAGATATAGTTGAACACTTTCTATGGTTATTTGAATAGATTCTCACAATATTATAACGAACACGTTAAAATTAACGTTAAGTCCACAAAATATGGCTATTCGATGATATATTTATTTCATGCTAAACAACAAAGTTCAAAATATGTTCTTGATTAACTTTTAACTTGCGTAGTAAACACATATATACATATACGTTGGAATCAAAGGTTCAAAATGTAACTTCGCGATAAAATAAAAATGCAAGTAGAGTTTTGAAGACTACTGGGATACAAATAAAACACAATAAAGCAGAAGCAGAAAGGTCTAAAGCAGAACAAAAACATTTAACAACACATTAGTATAAAATCATTAGTATAAGTAAATGGCTCTTTACTGCATACATGGTGTTGTTTTTATATTTCGATAGCACAGCTGGTGACGTTTTCAAAACTGATGTAACCCCTCAAGAACAACTTTAAAGGAGAAAGTATCTTGTCTAGAACAGATCGATTTAGTGTGGGAAAGCAGACTAAAACTCTTGCGTCGTACTTCTCATCCTTTTTCCAATTACTAAATGGAACGGCCGGCATAAACATTTTTTCTTAATCCCCACACTACGATACGCGAGTAAAACAAATATAATAAGAACAATTAGAGACCCTCTGGCGAATTTAATGATTGCTATGGCCAAATTGGAAAGTAGGCTCTTGGCAGAGACAAATTGTAAACGCAACCCGGTATCGATACTGTTTTACGTGATCTTTGTACTTCCTTCTAATTAGTGATATTTTGGATAATGAGACACTTTGGCGTTAAATATTTTAAATACATACACAAATAATTTGGAGAGAAATGAGATAACAATTTTAAATCACTTAATGCAAAAACAAACTGAAATAAAAATTCTCTTGGAATTTCGCATGCCATGATACCTACCATAAAATCTACAATATAGTTACATCTATTTGACTTTAGATGATTGCTAGGAAAATATACATTTTTGTCTGAGTGGCACTATATGAGGTTGTACACAGTGGTACAGAGGTGAAGAAAATATACAAGTTGCGAAGCAGGGCAAAGTCAGGACGCAAAGACAATCGATTGAAACGATCAAAGAGAGCACCGGTACGGCATTTTACAAGAAACTGTATGATGAAGTTGTTGGACGAGGAATTATACATTATGCAATTGTAGCACCTGCAATCATCAAATAATGCATAATATAGAACAGAAAAATTTAAGAAATACATAGTCATAAACACAGAATATTGAAGAACGTAATATAATAAATTCAACTTACCGCTGTCTGCTTGTTGACCCTCTGAGCTTCTGGAATATATGTGAGGTCAGAATGAAAAGGTAAATTATAATCAAATACATAGATACATGCATACATACATACATACATACATACATACATACATACATACATACATACATACATACATACATACATACATACATACATACATACATACATACATACATACATATGAAGTACACTGGATTCAGCATAGTATGGCTTCTACCAGGGATTGATTGAAATAAATGAAAAAATACTGACAACGAACACATTGCAAACTAGCTTTTAACTATCCCAAGCGCTTTCGACTCTCGTTGAGTCTTTGTCCAAGGCAATTATAATACGTTGATAAACAATACCAACAATAGTAAAATATTTCATAGCTAACTCTGATATTGCAAAGTATGTTGAGACCGCTAATGTGAACGCTACTTCTCAATCTCTGCATTAATAGTTTTACTGGTTAGGACTGTGTAAATTGCAGGGAAGCCAACCTTAAGGACGACTCATTTTCGAAACAATAAGAATTTACTTATTTGCGCGAAACAGATGAGTTATATCAGTCAACTAAGACATTATATTTTCAAAACTATATCTATGTCTGTATCTATCTCTCTTTCTCTCTCTCTCTCTCTCTCTCTCTCTCTCTCTCTCTCTCTCTCTCTATATATATATATATATATATATATATATATATATATATATATATATATATATATATTCACATTTGTAAATACAAAAAGCGTTATTAAACATTTATTTGTATTTGATATAGGACCGTATTTGTTGAAATTTATACGTAATTCACATGTAGCATTTCTGAATCCACGTTTTCCTATTTCGTCATTTGCAATGACCTATATTTGTAAAGTCTATCTGTTTCAATATTCGCATTATTTTACCATTATATATGATTTACTAGTAAGTAAGAGGCGATATGTAGTGTATATTCCTTGACGTACTTATCCACGATTGTTATCATATAAAATGGAATGTATGGACAGATAATTCCCACAAAGTTGATTATCCAAAGATAACATAAACCTACAACTTTTCTACAGCGTACACTATTTTTCCACTAAGATTTCTTCTCTATCCTGAAGTAAAAGCGTATACCTGCTAGTATTTGATTCCTGCACGATGTAAGCTCAAGTATTAGAGACAGGAAACAAATTACATCTTTTCGTTGGTCATGGAAATTAAAGAAATGGCGATTTTTTCAGATTTTGCAAATTGAATGCATTGATGTTTCTTTTGAGGAATAAGTATGGTCTTGGTCCATTTCAGCAAGGGTGCATGTATATCAATCAGACCATTCTTTGCACATGTCTGGAGCACGCTGCTGATTATAGCGGACAATTGTTTTGAGTGAAAGCTTGATAATAACGCACAATTAGAGTTTGAATATAAAATGGAAAAAAATTATTTACATAAAGACAAATTACTATATTCACTGTGGTAATATTGCTTAAAAGTCCACAGTTGACACTTATAGATTTTATATTTATATTTTTCCATTCAAATACAAGCAATATTAACAACCTTTTCCGTTCTCCCTCTCCACCCAACAGTACTAGATACTATGAACTTTTGCGCATCATACAAAAATGGCACATGACTTCATTGTGATAAACTCAAACAGATTTAAGATTTATTATAAAAAAAAATAATTAAAAAAAGAGTCTGAAGTGAAAGTAACATCTTCGGTATCGATAACGTCTTCACGAGTTTAAATGAGATAAACTTTTGGTCAAAGTTTGCTGATGTTCAAATTTTGCGACAGATATACTCCAATGTTTTACCAAAGATGCAGATTTACAGATTACTTTTAAATATGTAGCAACAGCTCTGAAAGCATAAGGATAAAAACAGTGCAGTATCAAGAAGGAATGAATAACACGAGCAATCTAACAAAAAATACACAATAACATATTTAGCTCAGTAGAATCAGTTATAGTAATGGCCTTATTTCATGTGTACTTATTTGCGTGTTTGGAAGTACTGGTAGTATTGAACAAACATAAAATCAGCTTTAAAGAAACAATACACTTAGACTGAAAAGTATCAGCGAATAAGGGAGACGATACATGCGATGCTTTTGGAGAAAACTTTTTAAGGGTGAGAAATCTAAAAAAAAGAGGTCAATGAGGGCAAATATATTTCCAACAGGAAAAAATTGAATTTTCAGGGAAACGAAGCGAGCATTCCTTTACACACATATATAGGATATTTCGTAATGGTTTCACAGGACCATAAAGACTGGAATGTGGACGTATTACACTCAAAATGAAACTAGAAAATGGATTGACGTTTCAACAAAGCTAATTGATGGCAACAATAACACGCACTAATCGCAGATCGATATACATGACTCACGTTGAGGCAAGCAATAGAAAAGATCAGGTCACAATCATGTGTTTGAACATATACTCAAAATCGGGAACAAGTCAAAATTTCAAAATAAAAGCAATCTTTGTAAAGTGCTTTTTTACATTTCTGGGGAAACATTTAAAATCAGTGTATTGATTTTACACGATTTCAAAGGATTGGGCACAAGTCTCACTTTATACAAACAAAAGTTGTCAGTGTTTGGCAAGGTATAGTGTGTATAAATAATTGAGCCGATTTAAAAAAAAAACTAAATGATGAGACCGTTTAGAAATTGAAAAGAATATGAAAAGAGTATGTCATGCAACAAATGACACATCCATCGGAAAAAGAGTACCTGCATAGCAACATTAATGAGCATGCCAACTTTTGGTTTTCTGAAAAATTTAAAGAGTGTGACACATATGAAATTAGTTGAGCTTTCCAAAAGGATAGAGTAGAAACATGCTCAGCATTCGAATTTGCGTTGATCAAACCAGAAGGAGTAAAGACATTATATCCAATACAAGTAAATATTAAATCGCTGCACATTAGAGATGTGATAAGGCTATTAGAACGCAGACATTATTCAAGCAGAAATTAAAAGCGCTAAACACGCAAAGATATAAAGGTGATTCTACATATGGAAAATTTAGAAATAAATGCAACATTAAAGAGTTCAAGATGATCTACGAGATCTACGAGATTTTGAACAGGATCAAAAGTAACGAAACTGTTACAAATGTTGTCACAATGATGAAGAATTTTAGCTTCTTTCAAATGTTATACTAAGGATATATAACAGCATTTATTGCGCAAATTTTCAGGTACCAATACTATATCGCTACCCACTAACCAAAGCTACTTGAAAAATACTATTCTACCAATTGTATTATTGTTATTATTATTATTTCTTTGAATATTTTCACATACTATTTAACAATATTAAACGAATAATTTACCAGATAACGCAACTGATAATTTTTAAACGCCAATGGCCTACACAATAAAATATGTTTCGTTTAAATAATAGGACACCGTTCTATTTTCTTCTTGAAAGAAAAAATAAGACACCATTGGGAATGGTCTAATTTTACAACATATATTAAATAAAGAAGTAACTAATGTTCGGGCGCAGCGAAATCAGCGGAGCCATACCTATCATGTTTCATTTCATATTTGTTGTAATTCTATGTAGATAAAGTATTTGAAATAACCAATAATACAAATATACGTCATACTATGCAATTAGGTATTGGTAGTCACGAAGAGACACTTTCTCTCACATCGTACGAAATATACACAATCGAAGCTAGCAAAGACATGAGGTTAAAGCTATATTGTAATCTAACCTTATAAAATCACTAATTTACTAGCATTTTGTTAAATACGGTATAATAATGACGTCGATGATCTATATTTCTCACATTCCTATATGTGTACGATCGTGTTTTCCAGGGTGGAACACCGGTGCAAGATAGCTCTATCATGCAGCACACGTGATCTTTATCCTGACTCGTGGATTATTTTGACCTTCTACTGCGAGCATAGTGTACACAAAGTAGCAAAACTCTCCACAATTTCAATCATCACTTGAATATTCTTTCACAATAATCTAGATAAGCATTATTTGTAACACAGTTACGTGCTAAAACGAGCAGTGGTTGAAACACAGGCCGTTTCGCACTGATCGACCTAGCTACATGTACACATCTTGAGTCCTTTTCGGTTGAAAAAGCCGTTGTTGTTAATGTTATTTTTTAAGATTCATATTCTCATTATTATTTTATTTTGTGAAGGGAAAATCAATTCTAGATCAAAGTTGAATCTAGGACTATTTCATGATTTTTTTTTCTGTTTCGATTATTCTTATCAATAAAAGTGAACTTTATGTTTTGATCTGTTCACAATTATTTCATTGCTCAAGATATATGTAGTACACAATCCGGACGCTGTGTATTACCATTACCGTAGCAATTTCAACCACTCTTCTTCGAAAGCTAAAATGTGTTTAAACATCATCGAAGGTTTACACTAAATAATTCAGTGTAAACCAAACTTTTACGCTCTCTCTTAGGGTACGGGAATTTTCAAGGGGTGTTCTGCCGTGTGTAAGTGACAGCAGTATTCACAATACGCCGTTTTTACCTAGGCCCTCATTTTTCGTTTGGAAATGCGAGACAAGGAATCCATCATTATGCTTCAGTGTAGGATAGAAAATGTACACCCTCGGGATCAAAATTGTGCGTCAGACACTAGGCTCTGACGCAAAATTCTGACCATGGAGTGGAATTTCCCTACCCTAAACCCCTGCATGTGATAGATTTTATTATGCTCCACCTGATGGGGGTTAGAATTTAGTACATGGCGTATAGTGTCCTACATGTCTAGTCCTATATTATTGAAAGAAACATGAATCAATTATTACTCCAAACATGTAGAATTTTACAGCGTATTATCGTTCCTATCAGCCCAATACTATGTCTAATAGACATGAAGCAACATATAATATAATAATGCAGTTTCCAAAATAGATTTTTTTGTTTTTGAAAATTTATATTCGTATTTCATTTAGAATTAAATTGCCGTTTTTCAAGTCCTTATAGATAGGCGTGTCAATAAATAAATGTCTTGAAGCTGTCAGGTGAAGACAGCTGGGAAAAAGAAATGTATTTCCATCCAATATGAAATGAATATGAGTTTCATATTTTAAAATCTTTTAATATTTAACTTTCCCAAAGATGTTTACTTCTCACATCAATAAGGCTAGTAATTTTACGGTCATGCTTGCTGAAAATATATGTAATTATCCTGTTTTTTGTTTTCGTTTTTTACATATCGATAATAATTTTATTCATGTTAGAGATGGTTGATTAAATTAAATTAAATTATTTTCCAGTAAAGTACATTTTTGGGGGCGATTAAATTAGAAGTTACTTTTACAGAACCTAAACTTGAAAATAAGCCATCTTTACTATCAGATATAGACATCGTTGTCTTTCTACAAAAGTCAGAAAATATACATGCTTATTTTTCAATTACTGTAGACGTGCCTATGATGTAGATCAAGTGAATTAGCAGACAGAAATCTGAGTAGCAACCATATTAAACATGTCAAAATGATACAAATACGTTTAGAGAGTGATATTTTTCTTCTAAAAATACGTCTGATCTGAGAAAGTAGAAATGAAGTGGGACCACATAAAGGACGCTTTCGATAAATATGTAAAGAGTAAAGATAGGAACAGATGAAGATCAATAAAGGGAAGAATTTCACTGGCAAAAGGTCAATGAATTGATGCAGAAAGAAACTATCGAATAGCTTGTTTGTCTTTTGTTTTCTTGTTTTTCACTTGGTTAGACAACAGTGCATCTGTCATAGAAAGATTTAATATAACTCTTAGGACTAGTGTGAGGAAATTTTTTCGTTGGAAAGGAGACCAGAAAATGGGTACATATGTGGTCTGACCTTACTGATGAAGCATATAGCAGGGCACTAATTAATGTCATTGACCCTACAAAAAATATCCGTATAATGGATTAACATATCTAATTATCTGACAACTGATACCGATGAAACATTTACGTATTAAATACACAAAAAAGTTGGGATATATATATATATATATATATATATATATATATATATATATATATATATATATATATATATATATATATATATATATATATATATATATTTGGGGGGGGGAGTTTTTGTAATATATAAATTGAAAACCTTGAACAGAGATAATATATAGGGAATATTTTAAGAAAAGGAGTCCTCTCTCTAGCCCCCAACCCACCACCACCACCAAAAAATAAAAAAGAAAAAAAGAAAGAAATGACGTGTTCAAGATTGCAAAAATTTTTAAAACAAAAAACAACCAAACATAGTAAACATTTGCTGAAAAAATGGAGAGGATGTGTTGATTCTTGTAATACTTGGGAACCAGCACAAAATATTTGGTCACTAAAGAAACAACTTCAGATTCAGATGTAAAATATGTATATATTATAAATGGAACAGAATATGTATTTTATATGTGATGAAAATGCCCATACTGATCAAATGGAATGTCGAAATGCACACTACCAAAGATGTAAAAATGCATATAAAATATGTACAATTGCTATAGTAGAGAAAATATCAAAATAAAATTACGTCTGAATGTGGCAATATTGTAAAAGTGGTTCAGTGTTTAATCATAACTTTTTAATTGGAAAAGAAGTAGGATGATGAAAGTGAAACAGTTCGCATTGAATATTTAAATGAAGAACATAGTACTATAATAAATTGATACAACATTGCTTGCTACAAAAAACACAGTCGGAATGAAAGGGATTGCAGCTTCTCCAATCCATTTGTAACGAGAAGAGAAATGAACATAATTGCGGATTCAAAATAAACATACAATGTATCATAGGAAGGCTACATAACTTTTTAGATAGACTTTTAAATGCATATAGACATGAGCATGATTATAACAAAATAATACATATCGATGAGTGTATGTGTTATTTTTAGCACTTGTCTAAAACAATTCGCTTTAAAAAATTATTTTAATGCACACCTTCATTTAACAACATACAAAAGATAACGTTACCACCAAAGACAAAGATGACGGTACCACAGTTACCATCAAAATAAGAAATCATGAGCACTTAACTGTAAGATAAAGAGGCCCAATACATAATGAGTGCAATTTAAATTAGTAATATCCAAATATTCCACTATTTATTTATAATTTGTCTGGATTTGATTATCAAGACATTAATAGAAGACGATCCAGAACGAAAGTAGTAATACTTGCAAAAAATGATTCAAACTACATTTTGATTAGTAAGTATTGTTTTGTCGGTAAATTAGTAACAGAGGGCAAAATGTTTTTTAAAAGGAACGATAACACTTGAAGACAGCTATTAAAAGTCAGAACGATGATACATTCATAGAAATCACAAAAATATTATAGCTGTGTAGTTTCCAATTATTGTTTTATATTTTTATTTTTTGAACATGTGACCAAAATGTTCGAGAAAACATATTTATCTGTACAAGTACGAGGATGCCTTTAAAAAGTCTAATGAAACTAGCTTACCACCAATCATTAAATGCTATTCAAACTTCAGATAATTAGGAATAAGCGACAATGATTGCCAGTACCTTCAAGATGCAATGAAATATTTGAAATTAAACACGTTATGTTAACTGACATTATGGAAGAATTCAGTTATTTATGTCTAATTACTTATCAATTAGACCTAGCACATTATTTAATGCATATTGACTAGTTCATATTGTTTGTCTGAAAATGAGCTAGGTAAAATTAGAATTGCTCATATTTTATAATGCTTTTTTATTGACTGAATCTGGAATTCAGGAAGAAATAAGTATGATAACGAATATATACGCTCATATAAAAAGAATAAGTATTATACAAAGTCAACGACGAAATGACAGACGAATGCGACACATCAAGGTCAAGGTTTTTAATCATTGTGGACGTATTTGCCGACACTTTATGTGATTGGCCAATAGTCTAAGTATTGTCTGAGGGGAGACATAATGATAATAAATGAGAAAAGAAACAGCAAGGAAAGTAATCAAAGCAAATGTAATGTCATAGAAACATGATACATATTTACGTGGAACTTCAGAAGTACATTCTGAAGTGGCAATGCAATTACACGATTATTTGAAAGACTACCCTTTAGCACCAGAAACAAGTAATTTGTCAAGGATACAATGTACCTCCGTTACAGAACAAAATGAAAGAGGATAAAAGGGTACAAAGCATTCGGTACCAAACAAATTGTGCACGTTAAAAGCAAAAACAAATATGTTATTCACTGTCGTTTTCTAAAGTTGCACACTAATTAAGATTAAAGCTGAAGAAATTGAAGAGCCGATTTATTCGATCAATAACAATGTCAAAAACAATACTTTAAGTAGAATACATCTTTGATACAAATAATAAGTAATGAATGTGATATATTATGAACACTGCGGTCGTCGGAAAACAAAGGCATAATGTACACAAGAGAACAAATGCAAAATATGAACCTACCATTTTAAACTTCAAAGGTATATTTATTTGCAAAAAGAATAATTACAAAAAAATGCTATGGTATTAGCTAGTTTAAAGGAAATTCATCATGCCAATTTAATTAGATCCTACCATCACGATATACACATTATTACGTTAAACAAGTATGCTCGTTCGTTATACGATGATAAGATGTATTTAATGGATGGTATACAAGCCTTGCCTTATTGCCATTACTCCGCCTGTAATCAGGCGGAGATTGTAACCGCATGCAAATGTTATTTCTGCTGAATTTAACCTTTGAATTAACTATTCTCTCATTACTACATGTTATGGAATTATGTATCATTTCTTTTAAATAATGGTATAGTTTTATTAGTTTATGACCTCTGTATAATAGTCTAATAGGTGTCGTTTTTCAGAGTGCACACATACGGTAATTTCAATGTGACCCAGTACATTGGTCCTGGGAAAATCAATATTATCGTTTGAAGCATTAGTCATGTAACATGATTCAGCTCGTGAGTTTTGCACTTGACCTGACCTGGATTTCGCAATTCAGGAATGATTCATTTTGTTGACCAGAAGTTAGAATACGATCGTAATAGTAAGATATTGATTTGAGACGGAATAAGAAATTGGTTTTATTTGTTTCAATGACGCAGTAAAGAAAGCTATATAATAAGATGTGATCGCAGCGTTAATGGTTCTTCATAAGTTCGTTCAGCCTGAGAGGTCATAAACGAGATTGGTTCATTTTGTGTGTAATTATCTACTTCAGAGATATTATTATACAGTACATTTTGGATTTAGTACTGCTACTTCAGAAATATTTTCCAGACAGTACATTTTTGGGATTAACTACTGATATTTAAGAATTAAATAGCTCCGTTGGAATTATCGTAAACATTTCTGGAACTTGTGTGACATTCTATATTCACAAGGATACTTGGAATTAATAACACTTGGATATAACTGATTCTTGTTGGCACGCCAACACTTTGGTGGTTTCATTCGGAATAATTTGGTATAACTTCCGGATCAGTGAACTTTAGAACAATTTAGGACTTTTAAGAATATTCTATACTGTAAGTTATTTTTAATTCTTTCACTTTGATTGATTGTTATAATATTTTAATATTTTAGGAAATTAAATATTTGTGTTTTAAATCTTGAAAGCTTGTTTGAGTCTTTTCTTTTGTTACATTACCCCTAGTCGTAGCACTACATGTGCTACATATTTTCGTTCAAAACACTTTCTATTACTTTTATGTTTGGAGTAAATACACCAACGATTCTAACATTTTGACGAAGATATGTTATGACCCAATTTTGCATTTATCCTATCACCCACGCATATATGTTGTAATGCCTTGCCAAAAATGCTACCTGTGTTAGGTTGTCTGTTTCCATTTTTAGATCCTCAATGTTCACGCAGTCGTCTACCATAAAAAACAAAGTATTCGTTTTCTGGAATAAATCACTGTGCAATGTAACCATTATTTTAATTTATCATCAGTATCTATTACAATTATTGTAAATAAATGCAGGACAGATAATGACAACTACTAGTATATCGTTTTCGTTGAAAAATCATAGGCCACAAGTAAGAACTAATTTTTTTTTCTGAAATCGATATACCCAATTCTAGACAAAGATTGTATTATCTAATGGCAAACCTGTCTCTGCATTAATTTTGAAATATGTGCAAAACTTGTTGTCTCGAGCGCATTAAATGTAATATCAGTTTCCCAGTAATATTATCCAAATCTATTGAGTCACTACAAATGTAAACAAATATATATTAGAAGGGTCACTGCCTTACTTCGGATTTAAATAGCAATTGTAAATAATTATTTAATTCAGATAAAGAGCAGCTAGTGCACCAAAAGAAGATACAGAAGCTGCTCAGTTTATTGTATATATATATATATATATATATATATATATATATATATATATATATATATATATAATATTATATAGTGTCGGGTATTGTTGTTTGAAAAGAATGTGATGTGTGGCCCAGGTAATTATTCGCATTAAATGTCTGGAGTATTTGAAACAAATACGGTCTATAGTATAGGCATAGTGGCCTAATTAAAAAAACAACAACAACAAAAACAAGCAAATAAAACAAAACTCTCTCTGTGTCTCTTTATATATATATATATATATATACATATTTATATATATATATATATATATATATATATATATATATATATATATATATATATATATATATAGTCCTATGTGCGGAAGGGTATTGGTGTACTAAGTAAAATACAACATAGTTTGGTTGTTGAGTGGGTGGTCGGAGGTGTTTTTCCAAAGGCTCGTTAATAATATCTGACAGTACAACAATAAGTTGTAGCTGATAAAAACAAATATAAAGTGAGTAAACTTTATGTAGAAATGATGCGAATGGTCAGGATAGTGCTACTGTCAGAATGAAAGAACCTGTACATAGTAAATGTGCTAAAGCGATTGTGTTTGTTAGACAAATGGCGGTGTACAAACGACATTAAACAGGGTTTATAATGGACTAAACATACAATACTATTGGAGTATTTATAGTGTCGTTGGCGTGCAGCCGAATGCCAAGACCTGTGTTTACCTGCATTATCTGTTACGTGGCAGATGCCTTTCCTGACGATATTTACTCCAAGGCAGCCAAAGCAGCTTTGCAAAACCGGAAAAATGTATTTGAGTAGTGGTGCTTGCTCAATAATGATAAACCTTTTAGCCTCACATACCACGCAAGTTCTTCAGAGTGTGTTTCCTATTTTCGAGCTGAGTTTCGGTATGCAGTGCAGTCAGCATATCAGCTTCTGCGGTTGTGTACCAATTTTAAAGAACGTAGCGGTCGTACAATAGCTCAGCGAGCAGTGGTCAAGCACCACGCAACCTCGTCTTACAGCTGCTAATGTCGGGAACGACGAAGCAATGACTTCAGTGGCTTCTCAGCCACATAAGAACGCAAAATAGCCAAGCACCACTGGGCCTTGCCACCTGACGGCTTTCGAGTCTTACTTATAGGCTTCAAAGGCTGCGAAAAGACAAATCTGCTGCTAAACCACCTCAAGCGCTGGATGAAATGGAACATTTTCTACGTGTTTCCGAATCCGTCGTTTGTGAGCAGTTCAGACCGTTAGCAAAAGCCACGGGTGGAAAGCTGAGGGTCAAAACACTTTTAGTATTGAGGACCCCGTGATGTTTATGTCCAACGTCGAAGAGGCACCAGGTCCTGATGACATAGACCGTGACAAAGACAACAACACCAATTACGACGACATGATGCTCGAGGGGCACAGGTACGGTATCTAACAATTCTTGTTATCGTCTGAGGTCATACAGAAAAGCCCAAACTACTTAGCAATAGTAGGCACGTGGTCCAGAGTTTGAGCACTTTATGAGAAAAGTGCGCGATTGCACAGGAGGGCAGAGCCTTGAGACCATCTCCAAGGAGAGCGAAAGTCTATCAGCTAACAGCTCAAGAACTCGCTCCCAAGACAAGCACAGCAAACGACAGAACTAAAGCACCTTCGACAAGGCTAATCCTGGTTACGTTGCTCTGCAACTTTACCCCAGAGAAGAGATCCGGATGGCTCCTATCATTTTGCACCACCGTCGTTTACATCAAGCCGGCCGTCGTAAGTCACGCTGCAACTGCAGCTAAGGAAGCATAGCCTGCTCTCGCTCTCGTCGGTGGCAAAAAGTCTGTAAAATCGTTACGAGAACGCCAAAATTCGTGCAGTCGTCGATTAGGCGGTTCGCCAAAATGTTCCGCCTCGGTCAAACCCTCTGTGCTGAAACAGCAATCTGCCGCCTAACACCCATATTAAAGTTGACCCAAATGCGACATACCTTGCTATTGAGCGTGTAATGACATCATTTCACGGTGTATAAGACCCCTTTTGCTCAGCGAGCTGCAGTACTTCACATATGAAGCCGGAGATCCCAAAGAAAAGGGAGCTACCTGTGCATGACACCTCTACTACTTTCTCCTCTCCGAAGCCTTTACTGAGATTGTGGGTCGGTTCATAAATGAAGACGAGACAGATTACGCATCATCGGACAAGGTGGCATTTGTCAATAACAAACCAATGGCTTTTTTTAAAAGTTCCCACTATCTTATTTATATTCTGGACATTTGTCACTGCTGTGTCGACGACACCATCGACGCTGACCTGCTGATGCTGTTCACTAAGGACTCAACAGATAACGCCAACGACGCCCCTTTTACCACGGCAAAAACACCAACAACATCTTGGTTGCCTTCAAGAACACAACCAAACGGTATTTGGCAAACTTGGCGTCACTGAACTGATTCTGAGCCTCAGCAGGTACCAGGAGCCGGCAAAGGAAATCTGCCTAAACCATGCTAACAACGAGGTGACCAGCGTTTACAGCCAAATCCTGTACTTTATGGGGCTTGCCCAAATCGCGAATTCGGGCCTCCAAATAAACCAAAAGGAGATGCCCAGAATCTACCACATCCACTACTTAAACATAGAACACCTCGACTTGGTCAAACAATTTGTTGTGGACATTACTTTAAAGCCCGTTTCGCAAGGGGGAGCACTTGCTCTAGGGCGCCGTCGGGCAAATGAATATCATCAACACCCAATTGAAAATAATATTTCAACACCGACGGCCAAATCATGCGTTTGCCTCTCGCAAAGTGACAAAAACAATACCAGAGAAAACACAACTGGTATATTTTTTTTTCAAAGGCCAACTCACAAAAGTTGTTGCGTTCAAGTGCTTTCCATATGATTCAGTCACTGACGCCCTTTCCTGACGTGCATGTATCATGCTAACAGATACATAGGAAAAGCACCTCAAAGCCGCCCTAAAGGCAAAGCATTGATCTTGAACTTTCGGCCTTGGCTCTGAAAGCCATGGACAAAGACGAAGACATACTACAACTACTCGCCTTTGTTATTCCAGCTCGGGTAACCAGAGGTAGCGAAGCACGCTTGGCACGCTTGGCACAGCTGGTACACGGCCTCAAAGGAGTCGAAAAGCAAAAGACCTGCTGCGTATGTCTAACCATTTGAAGCAATTTTCCGGCGTCTACATGCACGATGAGTTCACACCTGCCTGGGCGCAGCGAATATGAGGCTGGCATTGTCAACAGAGACTCATCACAAAACCGCAGAACGCACTGGGTGGCGTTTAGGGCTTCGTCATCTCACGTTCCGCCGTTTGGACTAATGTTCTACCTGTGCAGAGTACTAGATGGTGACCCCCAAACTCTGCGGACCTACTCTACAATTCCGATTCAGAAAAGAAAAGAAAAAAAGGATCTTTTTTGCGTCCACCTGTCAATCGCGGTGCTAAATATGCTTGAAGAAAACCCAACACTGCACACTTAGATAGATGTGGTGCTTTCAGAGAGGAACTAGTAATTAAAGGCTGTTCCTCTTTTGGTATACTCATCGCTTCGATGCCTATTTATATAGCTCACGCTCTAGCAGATCAAACATCTCCCGTGCTATTGAGCAAGGCCTGCTCGACCCGCCAACTACGCAACCAAAGCCGAACTGGCGGTTTTTACAAACCACTCCATCAACGCAGACCCGAATCAACTTGTCGTGTTTTTCGATGCCACCAGAGACTTTAAAAACTCGGACGTGGACGTCTCCATGCTTCTTGCCAAACCAGCTAATGTAGCCTTGTAATCTATATTTACTTACTCAGCATAACAAGTGAGACAACGGTATTATAAATAATACAGTTTGTACTAGACAAATCTTATCTTATTTGTTCTGGATTTTTAAGTGGGTTGTTAGAAACTAGCGAATTTAATGTTAACATTCCACTGTGGGATAAAGCCCTCAGACTGTAGAAGTTTTTATTTTAGATGGGAGCACCTGATAGCCCGTATCAATTTGTTTTCTGTATTATGAAAGTCGATTGCGTGCTGGACTTGAGTCGAAACTGGTTACTTACATATATACACACAAGCAGTTACCTGCACTTCATCCTCTAGGGATAACTGCTATCAAGTTTTAGTTACCTCCGAAATACATACGTTTTGTTTCGCCCTAGAAATTTCAGTGGGGTTGCATTTCAAACACGTAATAGTGTGTATTGTTTGAATTCTTCGGCAAATACAAGGCTAGTTTTGTCTTCGGAATTTCATAGGGATTGAATTCAAGCACGTATGTAATCAGTGGAGGCGACATCTACCACAATTGGCCTTAAGAAACGGAATTAAGTACGTCCGGTACGGTCTGTGTGCATATGCCAGAGGAAGACCACCATAGTATTGACAGGTTTGGGCTAGCAGTTGACCTATTATACTACACTGGAGGCGATCTCGTGCTGTACTGGGCTGTCCGGCAACAAACATTTTCGTCAAAACTTTAGCTGGAAATTAGCTTTACCATCAAGATGGTCAATGGTGAGAGGGCCAAACGGTGAAAGGGATGTCTTTTGGAACCCGGGAATAATGTTTGAAGCTGTTTTTTGTGTTTTTTTGTTGTTGCACCAACTCTTACAATGATCACTATTCCTGCTGCTAGAGATGTTATGAAAATGAAAAGTAGCGCTCATTGTTCTGAACTAGGAGGAGGATGCATATGTACAGATATCGGAATTTAAAGCATATATATTACGTTTAGTTGGAATGGTTGCGGGTGAAGTTCTTGTTTTGATTTTGTGTAGGTCTGGTTGGGTTGAAAATTAATAGGACTTGTTGCCGAGGCTACTAGGGGAAAATCAATATACAGCAAAGTTGTCAAACATAATGAGATGGTAACAGTATGAACAATATGATAACTAAAAGTGATTAGTGTCAGCAAAATCAGCTATGAGTGTATGTTTGGTAATCACCAGCGTATTCAGCAAAAAGAGATAATAAATGAAATCGCTAAAAATCGAAGACACAGAGAAATTAAGAGAATCCCATTTAGACGAAAGAAATAAAGTTACATATAAAGATAGAACTAGACGTGACATAAACTTACACGAAAAGCTTAGTCGATAATCATACTGTGGGTGTACCTGAGGTGCAATCCGTACAACAAAGTGGAAAATGGTACCAAAACAACAACAACAATAAAAAAGCAATAACCTTTGGATATTTAAATCTTTCCTACCTAACTGATGAGCGATATCACAATCAACCGAATATGCAAAGGAGAAAGAAGCATATCTCAATAATTCAATTGACAACATACATTCTATCTCGTTTCAAATAATATATTATGTTATCTTATAGTTATGAAATCTACCTGAACAAAGTCAAAGAGTGAGCGACTGCCTATGTTTAAAAGGGATAACTTATACATCTAGATTATATAATACTCAACTCAAAGTTCAGTTCAGTCTAAGTAATAAAAATTCGCTGTTCGTCGTCTGCAGAAGTAAATTCTCGGGATTCAATGCAGCCATCATGTAACGAATATCCTATCAGTCTGATAAAATTTGTGGACTGTTTAAACCTTTACCTTCTACCTTGACCAAATGAATGTCCTCAATATATATATATATATATATATATATATATATATATATATATATATATATATATATATATATATATATATATATATAACGGTAGCTATTTTACTTTCTTTGGGTTCTTTGTTAAATATGGTTCCAAACAGAGATGTTCTCTAATATTAAATATAATCAAGACATTACTATCTTTAGTGATATATCTATTGACTTAGCTTTACCTTTAAGCCTTAAGAAGAGAAAGATGTAATACTAGGCGATATATTTACGTCTCAATTTCAACAGGAGCATTTACGTAAAGATTTGGATATCGAAATCCATCAAAAAAGTAAAGCTATTAAAACGATTATGAATGGCACACAAATTACTGTTTTCGACAACAAGAAATAAGACTTGGAGAAAGAAATAAAGATTGATCTGTAATAACGAATGAGAACAACAACGATGAAATCCATAAAAGACGAATAGCAGCAAGACTTGGTGTATAAAAAGTACTTATGATTTTATATTAGTGAACTCTGTAAGAATGTCATGCATATGCAAAACGTGGCATTTAGTGATTTTTCGGCAAGTTGCATCCTGCGATTAAAGAATTAAAAACTGATTTAAAAGAGTATATAGATAAAGACCTGGTTATTAATATTGGCTTGATGTAAAAAAAAAAAAAAAAAAAAAGTAGACATGTGTATTACGTTGTAGCTTTCATAAATGTATTAAGCAAGATCAGAGACACTCAAAAGCAAAATGAACACAGAAAAAAGAATAAAGAAGTTTGCTTTGCATGTTGAATAGGATGAATAAAAAGGTCAATCGTTAGCTGCAAAGTACACTTTTAAGAGAATAATGAAAAGATATATGTTGGATATTCAGTTTCATCAGATAATTATTGTGAGGCTATGGTTCTGCGTTTTATAATGTTGTGGATAAGTTATTTTTAATTGGAAAAAGAAAAGAAATGAAGTGTACTTTAACTCTTCGCAAAAGTTATCTCGGAAACATCAATCGTGATTATAGCATACGGATTTTTGCTTGCATTATTTTTGATAATTTCTGTGATTTGGAAAAGTAAATAGTGACGACAGTCAATTTTTTGAAAAAGTTAAAAAATTTAAAGACTTGCAGCATCATATTTTTGCACAAAATAGAATGCACCGCAGGACAAATAATGTGTATGTATCGCAAGATAAATATGTAAATAGCTCCTGCAGAAGTTATTAAGGAGGGGGGGTAACTAACATTCTAGCATTCCGGGCAAACAACTATACGTTGAAATTATTTGATCCTAATGGAACTGTTGGGAACAGAATTACACTTGACAAGCAACTGAACACTTAGAGAGGAAAGTGGTGACTCGACTGATGAATTGCAGAAGAGAACTGCAGTGAAACAAAAAGCAGCCGAGATTCTTAGCAATTCGGATGTAAATTAAGTAACTCGCTTTGATGACTCAGTACTTGAACAATCTGGAAGACGCATGTGCTTTATATGCATTTGTTAATCATAATGCTGCTTTAAATATATCCAGACAGTCGAAACCTAATCATTTCTTCCAAACTTCTTATTAACAGGTACAATACTACTCTCTACTTATTGCTTTAGTGATAGGCTTGGTTTTTAGTTTTTTGGTCGCTGAGCATCATTTACGTTTTGTCGCTGAGCATCATTTACTTTTTGTCGCTGAGCATCATTTACTTTTAATGACGTGATCAGTGAAAAATAAACCATGTGTGAAATACCTGTCCTCACGTTCTATTTTTCTCGGTAACCTAATATTCTTGGATAATTGAGTAATAAATTATAAAATATAGTTATGTTTTATGAACGTATTTATAGATCAATGTCCAAAACGAAATAGGTAGAAAGAAGAAAAGTAGTGTGACATGGGGTATTAAGTACTACGGTTCGTTACTATTAAAGTTTCAACCAATACTAATGCTGTTGTTGACAGATACATTATAAATAATTACAAACATATTCTACTTACAAATTTAAATTTAAAAGACGCATCTTCTGACGTGTTAGTTACTTTATTACTTGACTGCCTATACTATTTATCTATTGTGATGCGATCAATGAATACCATATGATTTTATCGTGCCTCCAGTGCCGTGCGAAAAAATTAAACAGTCATAACCCCAATAATATAATTATTTCTCTGTTAGGTTATTTGCTTCGGTATTTAAGATAAGATATGTACAACACAATAAAACGATACCAAATCAGCTTTTCCAGATAATGGCATTTCCATTGAAATACACCTTTATTTAAATACACTACACTAATTTTTACAATTCTTTCTTAATTCAAAAGTCCTTTTGGCCATTACACATAAAACGTTTTAAATACACATTTTCTTGGCCATTCCTAATATTGATTGGCGCCTGTGTTTTGGGCAATCTTACTAAAAACGTTATCGGTTTTGAATCGTTGTTATTTTATCATTATTGTTATTATCATTGTTATTATTATTATTATTAGTAGTAGTAGTAGTGGTAGTAGTATTGCTTTAAAAAGCAAACAATTTGAGAAAAAATTTCTCTCTCTCTCTATCTCTCTCTCTCTCTCTCTCTCTCTCGCTCTGCCTATCTTTCTATTTATCTATCTATCTCTTCCGATAAGCATTGAAACTTCGGTTGCTACAAAAGAAGAGAGCAGTTATGCCTTGGTGTTTTTCTTTATGATTAGGTGGCTGTTTTCGGCTTATTTAGTATTTATTTATGACATAATAGGATTGACCTTTCACCACTAAAACTTATCATAATTGTGCTACCTTTTTTTCAAGCATATTACAAAAAGGATATTTAAACCTGCAAAACTTGCTCAAATACCTCAGTAAATAGTGCAAAACTGGAGACATACGTCAAAGTAAAAATTCTCATATAACCTATTTATTTGTAATTTTGAATACAGTAATACATTCTTTGTATAATGTTTTTTCACGTAGTATTTTCTCCATTTGTCTTTGCATTTTAAATATTTAAAGTTTATATTTTCAACAAATCAGAACAATGCAGAGGCGTCTATTGATAACTAACGCTAACTACTCCTAAATAGTAGGAGATATAATTTATTAACAGGTATATGAGCTTGTTACCATTATAGTCTAAAATTAAGAAGCAAAAATATAAAAAAGGAAGATATATTTAAAAAAATAAAGATTTCCATAGCACATAAGGTGGAAATACATACATATCAGTATTACAACTACATGGTGAAAGAAAAAGACTGTTGCCTACCTACCTCCCGTTAACATATTTTTTAAAAACATTGAACAAAATTAAACGAAAATAGGGCAAAAAAATGACAATTACCGAAAAATTAAAGCAATAACAAAGTTAGATTCATAGATTATTAAAAAAGACGTGGAGTTAGCTCCAGAACAATTCCTTCAATGAATAACTAGACATTTCAAAGTTATTATAATGTCCTTCCTTCTCGAAATGAAAAAAAAATGTCTAATTTAAATCCACTTTGAACTCTTTTAATTCAAAAGCAACAATTTACAATTTCTCAATTACGAATTGTTAAATAAAAGCAAAATACCTTATTGTACTGTATTTATATTTCGATGGGAATTAATCTTTATCAAATGTAACGGAATATCAACATGTATCATTAACATTCAAATATACTATATGGTAATCACGAGAATAATATATAAAAGATCGGCTTTTACAAGTCATACATTCTTAAAAACACATTTTAACTCATGAAAAGGAAAAACAAAAATACTACAAAAAGCTTCACATATGATTATCAATGCAACATAGACACGCACCGCTTAGTAGTACATATTATATTAATAAGTTGTTCAGTTTATTTTGTTATGTCTATTATATATAAAAAAATAACATATTTTAGAAGATGTAAAAATATAAATTTGAAGCATTTGAAATGTAATAAAACGTTGAGGCTTTTTTCCATTTAAAGCTTCAAGGTGAGAAATAACCTAACTTTGAATCAAAAGTGGTTTACAGGCAAATTTGCACTAATTCATTACTCTATCAATCTCCTATGCATTTAATGTTGTCGCTTCTGGCACACCCTTGTTTATCTACCATACAAACAGTTTTAGTGTTGGATTACACTTATGAAACTACGTATCGATGAGACATAATATTATGTAGACAGTTTGTGCTACAATTCCTCATGGTAAGAACTTTCGTACCTATTCCACTTATCACAAACAAGTTGGACGATGAAAATACGAGTATGACGACCCAAGTTTTAGTCGCGGTCGCTATGAGGAGTCGAGTAAGCAGGCTAATAAACTGCGTATTTTGTTTTCAACAAATACTAATTAGGAATTAACATTCTTTTCTCTTTTATTATTGCCTTTGTTTCCCTAAACAAGTAAGTATTCAAACTCTCGACTCACGTGGTAGCTTTAAAAGATTTTGTATTGATGCAAAAAAGTAACAATTACTAGTAAATGAAGCTGATCTTTCAATATTTTCTCGATCCTGGATTATTATTTATTTACAAACAGTATTAAAGCTAGAATTTTCACTGCCTTCAAGACCTGTACCATGTTATAACGATCCGGCACATCCATAAATTTATTTTAATTAAACTCATAACAATGACAGTACTATTCCTCTTTTAATATTATTGTCACAATGTTTCTATACTGATGAATTTTCCGAGAACAACTTGTTCACGATATTATGTATTCATGTTCACTTGTTTTGTGTACATGCTGTGTTCAAGTGTTTCTTACCTCGAACACGTCGGGTTAGACCCGGTCGCCATTTTATGCTGGAACCAAAGTCCAATTGTGCAAACTCTTCCGAATTTGTTTTGGTATCAAGTCAAAAGATGGAAATCAATTAAACATATCATTTAAAGTACTTTGAAAACATTTTTATCATAGAAAATTATATTATATTTGTCCATGCAAAGCTCGGTTGAATCTTACTTGTTTTTCATCGGATTCGATATCTGAAAGACCACTTGCTTGTATCCACGAATGTTTGTGTCAGTTGTGTTGCTGATAAGTCACGTCTTTTCCGCGGCAAATGCATTTACCTTAAAGACCTTGGCCAATAGATAACGCACTGCTAGGTCATAAAGCATACTCTTGTCATGTGCCTACACTATATATCCGAATACATAACATTTCAAATTATTGCAATTTAATACGTGGTGGATAGTTGATGCTGTTGGAAATCTTGACCCAGGAAAAAAAGTAAGTTACAGATCTGTACTATACCATAAGACTTAATTACTTGAGAGAGAGAGAGAGAGACAGAGAGAGACAGAGAGAGAGAGAGAGAGAGAGAGAGACAGAGAGAGACACAGAGAGAGAGAGAGAGAGAGAGAGAGAATGAACTGATTGCTTATTGTTTATGTTTAATTTTATAGTTTGTTACTTGTGCAAGAGGGGACGCAGGACATGTTTGACAGATGGTATATACATATATAAATATGTACTTATATACTTAAGTTTTTGCTTGCAATTCATCTTGATCACATTTGTAATATAATCTCCTTGAGGTCGAAAATGATACAGTGATATAGTTATAGAATATCTAGGTTTGCTTATTTGTTTGTTTGTTTTTCAACAGATATAGCAGATAGTGTCAAAAACAATCGATGTGCATGGATTGTCTTTTTTTCATTCTGTGCTTTTACGACAGCGACCTCTTACAAAGTTAGCTCTTATATATAATAGCTAGATTTGTTTTCTTCTCAAAGCATTTGCTGTTTTCATATGATAATAACGAAAAAACATTTGTTAGCACAACATTATTTGCACTGACTGAAACGGTGAACACTGTTGGGGTGGAGATTTTCAGCAGAAGCATTATAGAGCATCGTATCCAATAGAAATTAATTCATAGAAACAAACGCTTTAATAATGTAAGTTTACTTATAATCTTTCGTTTATTTCTTCATGCAAATGTGGAGTGTGTGACATTGACACAATTGCAGTCTTGTTCAGTAACAGACTTTGATTCCATAAACGTATATTAGATTGTGTATAGTCTTGACATACTTAAGATATGTTCATCTAGATGAAGAGAGGAAGGGATGGAGAGAGAAGGAACAGAATAAGAACAAGAAGCATGAAATATATCTTAATATGGAAATATAAGTTTGAATAACATGGATAAGGGCAAATATATTTCCAAAATGGAAAATAAAGTAGTTCTAAAAAGTGATACATTGCAGTTTCTCATTATCAAGTATATAATAAAAAACAATTTAATCTTGGTAGCATATGCAATATAGCACTTTCAGCTTTATGTGGAAACGACCAGGCAGGTAAAACCCACAGCTCTGTAAATGTAAGAAAGCAACACGTATGGCCTTGCTTGTAATAACGATATGAATGCAAAGATGAGGTCTTTTCTTCTAATACAAAACTGCGCAATTCCTAATTCTTGATCTAAAATAAGGAAATAGATAAATATGAATAAAACAGTGTCCATTAATATATCTTTCTGATTTTCATGTTTCGTCTTTTTGCATAGGAAATCTTGTATTCGTACATACAATTGTTGGATGACATTTGGAACGGAAAAGTCTATTTTTCTAGGTTCTATTCGGTTATGATTATTTTTCAAATCAGTGATAACGGGTGATAATTATTCTCAATTTTGTATCAGTTTTCGTTAAAGTTTGGCTTAGAGAAAATGTATAAAAATAAGGCAAATTTGTCGTATTTGTGCTGCAGTGTACCTCATATAATAGTCTGATATATGAATCAGATGTTTTCGATATAATATTGTAACTTAACAATGCATACATCTTTCTAATGAAACTCACTTTCATTGCTTTGTTTACGTTTATTCAGTATATTTCCATGAAAATATGTTTCCACGTAAGGCTGCTTACTTTGTTTCGTATGTGAATAACAAAAACAATTGCATTATTTTATTTCAGCAATCAAGGCAAGACACTTTCTCCAAATGGGAATCCTGGTAAGCTTAAACTATTGTTTATAAAGAAAGGTAGTGTCTAGGAACATACATTCTTTCATGATTGCAGCTGTTTTAAACGTTTAAGAACATTCAATATTGAATGAAATACAAAATGTAAAAAAAGATGTCGTACCTTACTGGGAACAATCTATAAATATATATATATATATATATATATATATATATATATATATATATATATATATATATATATATATCTGTGTGTGAGTGTGATCACTAGGAAAGTAGTTTGATACCAAGACTTTTTACAGTCAAGATAACAATGTGCGACTAGTACATGGCTTTTCAACATTCTGTCCCATACTAAGGCTGCTATTAAATACAATTTGTTTAATCTAAATCATCTTCTAAATAATAACTCAAGGATGCGCCTACATGTACACAACGCATCAGTCAACTCCTATTTGAAGAAATACAATCTTATTAGTAAAGAAATAATACAAAATTAATTGGGTTTTTAATCGATCTTAATGACCTCACCCGAAAGATAGCGCAACTGACTGACCATTACTTCTCCCCGTGAGAGGCTCATCTATTTGAAAGGATTCACGCATTGGAGATGAACTTAGAGCCCTGACATAACGCTGACATGGCTACGATTTCGCAAAGTACACAAATCAATGAATAATAATAATAATAATAATAATAATAATAACGATAATAATCATCATAACAATTATAATAATAATAACAGCAATAATAATAATAATAATGTAAATTGTTCTTCTTGTAGCTGCAGCACTAACTCGAGAACTTTGTTGGTTGTCAAATTACCTTTTGTAGCATGGATGCTGAACTTTAAGAAATGTTAATTTATTATTTTATTTATTTTTTTGTTTCTTATTTATTTGTTAATTATCATTCCAATTATGTTTGTTTAAGCGATCTAGTCAATAATTTACCAAGTTTATATGGCATAACGACAGTAATTACTCTCCTCACATATTTCCTCATTTTCTACGAAATCCATTGCATCACTTCAAACTTCAGATATACAAAAGCTCTCATACTTATGTTAGTCACTAACGTGGACCTAACAGATTCAAAACTAAGCTTGTGCTTTGTTGCATTTGCATTTGCAAAGATCGCAAACCTCTAACTCTTGGCTTGCAACTGATACGTGTTTATTATTATATGTTCCTCACCGCAAATTTTAACGAGTTATGTCATCTTCAATCATTCTCCTCAAAGACGTGCATTGAAATACATATCTTGAGTTGATAATATAACTGAGGCTGTTGTAAACAGGGAAATATTATGCAAAGAAAATTAAGCAAAACAAAAACAAAAAAATCAATAATAATAATAATAATAATAATAATAATAATAATAATAATAATAATGATGATAATAATAATAATAGTAATAATGCATTCTTTTTCTTTTAGCAATCAAAAACACTTGACCCTTTTGTCGAAATGAAAAACAAGGTAAGCTTTTAATACCGTTTCTGAAGAAAGGTAGAACCTATGAACATAGACCTTCATTGATGTTGCTGTTTTTATACATTTTAGAGCATTCTGTATGAGCAATTTTTAAGAATACCTTTTGTAACTTTTTTTATTTTTATTTAGCTTTTATGCATGTATACACTCGTCTATCCACCCATCTATTATTCAGCCAATCCATCCATACCTACCTATTTACCTACTTCATATATATATATATATATATATATATATATATATATATATACCTTCCTATCTACCTAATTATAGTTACCCAAATTACTCCCAACTTCCAAAACTTTGTATCCAGATACATGCATACATAGATATCAAAGAAGAAAGGCAAGTACAAATCATTTGTATGCCAATAACTGAATGATACCGTTTAGCGGGAGTTTTAGCGGTGAATAATTAGTAGCAATTTAGCAGCTTCAGTCGAATGTTAAAAAAAAGTCCCATGAACATTGACCACCTATATTTGTATAACCTAAATAGCTCCATACTTCCTAAGACATAAACATACAGAATCAAACTCCGCTGTTTATGAACAATAACACCCTTTTACATCCGTGCAAAAGTATTCTCTACGCGGTAGTGTATTTTAGGGACATTGTTACACATCGAAATTACAGGAACACTAGTCTCAATTTTATTTACTTTGTGCTTAGTCATAGAGTAATAAAATGAACTACAGAATACAAAATCGTCTCTAAGCAGATATTTTGAATTCTCGAAAAGATTAAAAAAGAAAACAAAGTCATAACAATTAAAGTTGAACAACGTTATATAAGCATACACACTTCATAAGCTAAAATGTATTTGCCCCCACCCCAAACCCAAAAGAAATAATTATAAAAAAGACACACACAAAGTATTGTTTTAATTTTCTTCTTCTTTTGTTTCCTTTGTTTTGAAATTAACAATTTGTGCTTTATACTATTTGGAAGGATTCTGAATTAAAACACCAAGAATTTTACCTGATGATAATCCTTTTCTTTTGTTAAGATTAGAATGTGGGGCTAATACATTCCTGAAATATTTTAAATTGGAAAAAACATACTACCCACAAATGAGTATGAAAAAAATGGACCCACCTATTTTCAATGCATATGCTTTTGAAATTCAAGACCCCAAAATGTTTAGTCAAGTTTGATCAACGATATCGAGGTCATACATTTATAATATCAGTAAATATCAGTTTATTATGGTAGAGTAAGGGTTCCGTAAATGACAAGTGTTCATTTTTGATAGTTCGCTCATTTGATAATTGCTCAGAAAAGTGGAAACATCCCGCAATATAGAGTTTTTAAGCCACATCGCGGTACAAGAAAAGGTGTAGTCGAAATTTGGAACTTCTTAACAGCATTCTGTGGGAACGAATCCCAGATTCATAAGGCAACTATTAAATGTCGTGTGTGTGTGATCAAAATCTCTTTAAATTAGAAAATACGCATGCTCAAGATGTCCGCTGCCCTCTCCTAAGCTACGGTTCAAATATTTAACTAATGGATGGGCTCGCTTGTACACAATGTATCTGTTAACTTTGAGTTGCAGACAAAATATGATCTTTACAGACAAATGAAACATGTATTATTTTGATTTTACCTTAATGACCTCGGCCAATAGATAACGCGACTGACTACCTGCATGAGAGGCATATTCAATGAGAAGGATCACTCATCGGGGACGAACCGATAGATGAGACCCATTGCAGATAGAGTTTTGATTACATCAAGTACCTATGCAATAATAATAATAATAATAATAATAATAACTATAATATGATACTTAACTTTAAGAAATATGTATGCATTTTTATTTATTAATATGTTTGTGCATTCCGCTTACAATTAATAAATGATGATTTTTTAAAGCAATTTATCTGACAATTAGTTAAAGTTTATAAGGCATCACTATACGAATTACGTTCCTCACATATTACCTTAATGTTTTTCCAATTTTGTTTCATAAAATCCAATACATTAGTTATAATTTGCGATGTACAAAAGCTGTCATACTTATGTTAGTCACTAACGTGGACAGAATATATCCCAAAAATCAGCTTGGGTTATGTTGAATTTTCCACATTTAGTTACATTTGATAGAAATAACTGGATTTTTTTTTGGGTGCTACTGACCTATTCAGATCGTAACAGCTTTGTCATCCTGCGCAAGAGCTAGGAGGTCGAATTTAATCAGCTGTTTATTTTCCTCGTAGGCTTTTATGCTGTTTTTCTCTTTGTTTTTCTTTTTTCTTTTTGAATGCAAGTAACATTCTCCACTGGTTAGCAAATTGCCAAAGAAAAAAAAATAAAAAAATTAAAAAAAAATTAAAAAAATAAAATAAACCCAAAACAAAAAAACAACAACAACATATATTTGGTGAATATTTGTATTTTTGTATAATAACCTCTTTATACCTTGATTTCTGTCGTAGGAATCCGGAGTGATAGCGTACTTAGATGAGAATAAATTACTGGGTCAATGGGCGGGTGTGTGTGCTACGCACGAATACATATACCAGCGACGTTGTAGCATTACTTTTTGGTGATGTGTGCTAGGGTCGAGAGGGTGTAGGGGTTAGTGCGTGCTGAAATTCGATGGGTGCCGTAATCCGCAGACCCGTGTTCGAATCACTGTAGAGTACGAATTAAAAATTTTCTAACCTGTATGATACTATGATTTATTCGTATTTAAAAATGTCTTTCATGTTATCAAGCATTCTCCTGTTGTAACGTTGTATTTCTCTCTCTCTCTCTCTCTCTCTCTCTCTCTCTCTCTCTCTCTCTCTATATATATATATATATATATATATATATATATATATATATATATATATATTGTTACGACTCTATGGTCTAAGAAAAATGTAGCAGAAAAAAGTGAAACCAACAAATCAAGTAAAAATTAACAAGCAATTTATTTCTAGGCAATTAAAGTGAAAATTCAAAAGACACTTACAGTAATGTGAATTAAAATCCAAATAATCCATTAATTCTAAGTGTCCTAATTAGTAAGTTCTAAATATAGAATGTTCCGAATGAATGACTGTATCCTTGAATGTGGTGATGTGCCAATAGTCTTTAATGACCTGATGTGCCAAAATGAAGTACTCCAGAATATCTTTGAATAAATTCACATAAATCCCAAAATCATCAGTTAAAAATCCAAAATCCAAAAGTCTATGAGCACTTTTATAATCCAATGAGTATTTTAAATAATTAACCTTTAACCTTCTTTTTTGGCTTCACTTTCTTTCTGTTACATTATTTTAAGAGCATAGAGTCGTAACAGTGTACATAGTTTTATTTACGAACAGGATTTGAAAGAAGAAATCAGAAAATTACAGATAAAATTATCAAAGTACTGTGAACAAGAACCGTTGAGAATCGTAGTATGCGGGGATACAGGAGCAGGAAAATCTTCTGTCGTTAACAATATCCTATCTGCAACCTGCGGGAGATTACTTCAAATAGCCAGCGTCGGCAGTGGTGATGCTGGTAGCATCACAAGAAAGGTAACATTTGGTGCACAGCCATACATGTTACTTAAATTTATGCTTATCTCGCTCTATATTATTTCCTGGTTATATTTGTGTTTGATTTAATTTATATTTTTACTGATTTACAGTCTTTATGTCAATTAATGTATCGTATGCATATATATATATATATATATATATATATATATATATATATATATATATATATATATATATATATACACATACATACACATAGAGATACATTCATGCTTATATTACTGTAAGATCATTGTTTTGGTTTTCGGCGGTATCAATGCACGTGTTGATGCAAGAATGTTGTTGTGAGTACAAATTCTTGGATTTGAAGGTGAGTCACATTGTTTTCACTGAAGGAGCAATGTTGGTATTGTCTTTATATTAGTGGGTCCTCTCAAACAGCAATCTAGACAGTGCCGCGAGAATCGTGACCCCTTGCCTTAGCTGCAGTGAACCAAGCAGTGATTTGTTTTGAAAATGTTTTTAAAAATTGTCACAGTATGGCGCATTTTATGTTAATGCCCATGGTCACAAAAGGGGCATAACTCTTATAGAAATAATGTGAATAGAATGATTGGTCAACATGCATATCTGATGATGACGATGATAACCACAATACGTACCAAGTTTCAGTCCACTGAAAAATGCCATCTATTTCATCCAGCTGTAAGAATTAAAGGCAATAACTGGTACAAAAGTCACATGAGCACAATTTGTCAATACGTGCATATTTGGATGATGTTGGAAATATGTACCATGTCTTACAGAATCATAACTTAATCAAAACTGGAATATTTACTAGGGGCTTGTTATGCTGATAAGATTGTGGCATACACAAACAAGTTACATTAAAAACACGGCAATAACACTATGGAAAAGTATTCGAGGAAACTGAATTGTCGTTATGCACATATACAGGATATGGCCATTCTATTGTCAAATTTCATGGCAATCTATCATGAACTGCAGAACTATTTGCGTTGAAAAGATTGTTTGCATGCAAACCTCATTTCTGCATTTGATGTTGTGGGCTCTTGATGTGGATTGTTTCTGTCCCTTCAGTCTTTTCATTTCTTTGCGACAAAGTTATGTTGTATTTTTGTTGAAGACTAGAAGAGTAACACCCTGCAGGTCTTTCATCCTACTACGTACAATTAATTATTAGCATGGGGGAAATACATTTTGTCATTAATGGTTTTAGAGGAACAAATATACCACAAATCTGAACCGGTTCTTCAAATTAAAAGAAATAGAAAACTAACTTAAAGGTAATTTTAATAGTTTTGTGCATTTCCAACTGCCAAAAAGCAGTTGAAGCTAAAACGAATTTATGTGTTTTGTGTTTTGTCCGTTTTAAGGAGAATGCTCAACAGCACTGGCAGCTGAAATCCAGGGTTTCTGGTGTTTCCGGGTTCAGGAAACTTCTAAACAGTATTGTAAATTAGATTTGGCTATTTCGGTTTTTGGTATTTCCATGTCACGGAATGTGCCAGAAAACATATTAAACAATTGAGATTATTGTTTTTATTGCCGTCTTTCATAAACTGTCAAATATCACCGGAAATAAAGTCTTGTGGCTTTTTGATGCTAATAAATTACGGAAACTGTAATAAAGGATTATAAACTGGAGCGGATTCTTCTTGATTATGGTATTTCCATTTGTCGGAAACTATCTTAAAGCATGGAAAACTGAAATGAATTATTGAGGTTTATTGTGTTACCCTGTTTTGGAAAATGTCATAAATTATTCGATACTTGGATGACTTATTGTTATTTCTGGTGTTTCCAAGTTAGGAAAATTGCTAGAAAGCACGGTAAACAGGAATGAATTTATGTGGTTTCATGTGTCTCAGTGCTCCGCAGTCTAATAGAAAACTTAAGAAACATGCGTGGATTGATGTAGCTACCGTAAATATGAAATTGTTTTTAAAGCGTTGGATGCTTGAATGAATTTGTGTGGTTTCCATTAATCTAAGGCAATACAAGCAGAATACGTATGTTTCTTTCATAAAGAAAACTGCACGAATTCTTGTCAGAAGTATATGGAGTATAAATTGGAACTAACATAATCCGTTTTCAGACAACTTCATTCGAGCAGAAAATTTAAAGGATTCCACCTGAATCTTGCACAATATTGGGTTTCCGTTTGTACCGAAAATTATACGCTTTAGGACGCTGAAACCATACCGCAAGATTCCAATGACCGGAAGCATATTTTTCATGCAGCAAATAATACTTTAAAACATGATGTTTTTCTCTGCAGAATTTATTGTCCCAAAAAGTTAAAAGACCAGCAGAGTTTCAGGTTATTCCTGTTACAACGTTACTTATTAAAATATCAATATAACCTATATTTATGTAGACCTTCTCATTGATCAACTAAAAATTATAACGCAAAACGCAAAACCAATACGGAAAAGGTATTATTAAGCATCGAAAATTAAAAGCAACTATTTAAGTCATATAATTTGTTTTAACAACAAATTTACCTTTTGACCATGTAAGCTTATGCAAGTACTTCTGTAATTATATCTTTCCACACTTGAAATAATTTGATCCTCAAATAATATTATTCTCGACGATTTTAAGCCAGGAAATTTAAAATGTGCAGAATATAAAGAGCGCGATGAAATCTTTGCATATGTTAAGTGAGGAATTGACGAATGGATAACGATAGACTTTACATGTTGATTTTGCTTTTTATTATAGGTTTATGTGGCAAAATACACCATAAACATAAATAGGAAATGCTAAAGTAATGCAATGATATGTATTCATTGCAGTATACAGAATACGATATATTGCTGGATGATGATACAAAGAGAAAAAGAGTTATCGGACTATGCGACACACAGGGAGTTGGACAAAGTAATACAACGGATCAGCTTGAAGCAGTGAAAGCAGCACTGGAGGGGAAATTTGCCCCAAATGAAAGAGTACGTGCACAAATCGTTTCGCTTAGGCCAGTTTAATTCAAATAAAGTATTCGTTGTTGAAATCAACGAATCACTTAGTTACACACTGAACAACTTTAGTTATCAAACTCAAGGAAGTACGTTTGGAGAGCGATTTTTTCTCTTAGATTTTACGTTTTCATTTCCTTTGAATGGATGCGAGTTATATTTGCTAACATCATATAAGAACAACAACTTGTAAAATGTTATTGACACTGACTTATCGATCCAGACATCATAAAATAGAGCACTGAATATGTGCGGTAAACGCTACAAATAAGGTCACTTTTTCCGAAGAAAATTATGAGAAACATGATCTTTTGAAGTCTTCCTGCAAAGCAAAAAAAAATTTAAAAAAAAAATGGTCTAGCTACAATAAAGATTTTCCTGGAACGCAAGCGCTAGATCCGCTCATATCGCCAATAACATACAGAATCCTCACGCGCGCGCACACACACATGCATATATATATATATATATATATATATATATATATATATATATATATATATATATATATATATATATATATATATATATATTACTTGCAAAACCTTCGTGTTTTTTCAATTATGCAGGGTATACGAGATATTGTCGGTCAGTTTTAGCAAATGGGTTAATGGTATGGGTTGTATATAAAAAAAGCAGTAGTATAAGGAATGGAATAGGAGAAGAAAGTAGCACTGAGAAAATAAATGTGTAAGATCTTACTTCTTTGCGTTTTTAACGTAAACAAAGCATATTTACTGCGGCGTTAGCATCGAGTATATATATATATATATATATATATATATATATATATATATATATATATATATATACATACATACATACATACATACATCATACGCAACAGTCGTGGAAATCATCCATATACACTTATTTGACGGTTGCTGTTAAAGGATTGTTCAGTATTATGAAATTGTAGTTGCCAAGAAAAGACTATATGCGTCTACACACTAGCTTTTGAACACTGAATTATAGATAGTGCGTCTGGCATCATCATTTACTTTGTAATGATTAATTATATCATTGTTATTGTGTGTTCGTGTCAAAAAATGAACCAGTTGCTAATTATTGCACAACATAATAGAATCAGAGAATATAAAATTTGAAAGTAATGTATACATTATTTCATTTCTTTGCGTCTTAGGGCAGGGTACTAATAAACGCACAATATAGCTTCCCGTCCTCGTTTTCTTGATATTGTAAGTGTCGCGAACGTTAGGACGAGTGATAGATGGTACATGCAGGCGGCAAGAAACTTTGTTTGATAAATAAATGTTTTTTTGTTATATGAAATTATCCAAACATTTCAAGTTGCCAAAGTAATTTTAGTTTAAACTTACATGGATAGCGGCACTAAATTGATATGAGTTCATACAATTACATGTAAGCATACATGATTCATGGAAAATAGGTATAAGAGAGAGAGAGAGAGAGAGAGAGAGAGAGAGAGAGAGAGAGGGGGGGGGGAATGAATATATTATTGATCGAGGTAGTAATCGGACACGAATACATACACCAAAATGAATGCACAATACAATCAATAACCAAAAAAGAAGATCATCATGTCTCTTTTATCAATATGGCAGTAATTATTTGAGTAACGAAATCACATTTTTAATACTCCTTAATAATATAAAACGTTTCGTGTTTTTAATGTATGCTTGGAACAAGTAAAAACAGCGAATATTAACATTCGCCATAAAATCAGTTTAAATGGGCAGGCACTTGTATTTTCTTAGCCTCTATTTTACTTCTGAAGATAGAATAGTTAGTTTTACCTTTTATTGAATATGGGAGTGAATTCCAAACAATGACAGAAGAGTGTAAGAGTTTCCCATTATTTCCAGTCCATTATTCTTTCGAATAAAGTCTTTCCTATTTCTAAGATGATACCTGTTTATCTCAACAACCAGTGGTGGTGGAAGGTCAGCAATGTAAGAAGGAGAGACACCATGTACAATACTTCGAAAGTAACACTGTTTATGAAACTTTCGTCTATCTACCAGTGTAGGCCAACCAGTTTCTTTATAATCCGTACTTCTAGTTAGACCAGTCACAATTCTCCCTGCTTCCAATTGCAGGTTTTCTAATTCAAGAGAGTCTTTGGCCGAACAGTCATCCCATACAACTTCAGCATATTCTAGTAAGGGGCGGATATGTGTAAAATTATATCCTTTCTTACTAGCTTTTTCGGCTAGATTTATATTTAATTATTTTAAAGACAGTTATCATTTTTTAAGTCGACATAAACATGTTATCAATGTGTTTGGTCCAATTGGTCTACTTAGTCGGTAGGATTTACAATAACTGTTTGGAGTCTATCACAGAGGAAAGTCAGAACACCAATCGATAAGAGAGATATCAATGCCATTGCACTTTAATTTATATAGTTGACCTTTATGCCCAACATGATCAAAGGAGATTGAGACATAGCAAAAGACCACACACAAACCATCCTTGTAATAAAGCGCAGTATATATACTATCGTATATATCTGTGAGTTGAAATGCTGTAGAATTGTTGGGAAGATATCCAGATTGGTATCTGAATATAAGATTATCTGAGTGTAGGTGGTTGTAGAGATGTTTAAAAATAAGTATTTCCATAACTTTCCTGACACAACTCAAATGTGAAATAAGTCTGTAAGCAGAAGGATCACCGGCACATTATTTTAATACAAAGGCATTACTCACTTTCGTAGTTTTCCATAAATATGGAATTTTTTTTTTAACACGAGAAACACTTAACAGAATACAGAGTGGTTTAGCTATGGGTGAGACCATTCCTTTGAGCATTCGGTTACTTGTTTTATCCACACCTCATGTTTTGTAAGGTGGTGTCCTTTTATTAATATATTAGTAAGTGTGTTATTAGTTTTTATTTGCATGTCCGATATTTGACATTAGTGACATCGACCTTAGCTGTAGTAGCGAAAAAGGAATTAAGACATTCTAGTTATTCGACATATGAAAATCCTACATATAACGAACCGTTTTGCATTCATACTCCTTAGGTTGAGATTTTTTTAACAAAATGACGCACAAGTTTCCAATAATCTTGCAAGTTTACACCAATAGAATAAGTATTCTCGATGCTACGAATACATTTTACCTTTGTTCTTTTTCTGATTATGGACTTTATTACGTAATCGTTGTATTTTTCCAATTACTCGGATTATTACTGTCAATAGCTATATTTGTTTCATGCAGTCACGCTTTGTGTTTGTTCTGCGTATTGTGCTATCATACCAACAGTTGTTGATCAGCCGAATGGTTACTGTGTGAAATGGTATGCAATCTTGAGCAAACTGAATATACGACGAAATAGAAGTTGTAACGAGATCATTGACATCACCACAAGTCCCTAACATAGTTGTCCAGGGATATACCTGTTATAAGATTATTAAACTTCTTTTTCAAAATCCGCCTTATTGTAAAGCTGATCTTCACTCTTATAATAGGTGGACGATTCATACTGTAGCTGTGTAATTACACAGGATGACTTGTGATCACTTGCATTTCCACCAATAAAGACAATTACAAAATGGCGAACATCAATGGTTGGAGATATAATAACGGGATCTAACAAAATTACTGTTACTCTGATCGGCCCAGTTATTTTTATTTCGCATGTACGTCATTAAGGATCATAACCTCGTTGTAACCCCTGGATTCTGGGCTGAGAAACTCCTCGCATATATCACCCATAAGTATAATAGTATCACAGACATTGAAGCCCCGTTCACTGATGATATTCAATGAATCCCAGAAGTGTGATGACGCAGACGGAGGACGGTAGATTACAAATAGCAGACATTCATGCCTTTACACATATTTGTGCCCTTTCTGTCCGTTCAAGGGTATGCGTCAATAGATGGGTAAATGGTTTAAAAATCACATTTTCTGAAACATAGACCATTACACTTCCTCCATGATCTAATTGGTTTCTGATAACCGTCTAACTGTCAGTAGTTTTATTATCTAGACGAGTCTCTGAAAGTGTAATAATATAAACATCATCAAAATATGTAGCGACGAAATCTACTTTAGCGCGAACAGATCTAATATTTAAATGTACAAAAGAGGACGTACTATCCGTGGACGACGTAGGTGAAGTATTGCAGCTGGACGAATCAGATGAATCCGAACATGATGCAGATATTGGGCCTAGATTCAGCTCGATGTCCCAGATAGTACAAGAACTTTAAACACCCATAATATACAAATAAAAACAAATGTGTGAACACTAGATTTGTAAAAGTAGTACACCTTTGATTGATTGCATCATATATATTAATATACTGACATGTCGTAAAAATTATGATAATTCAACATTACAACATATGAACGGCACAAGGAGAAGCCAATTAAACATTATTGTAACAACATTTTTACCCCACTGTAATACTGTAATGATTGATACACGCAACATCATTACAGTTCAACCTTTTCTTACTGGGTACAATTCTAGCTCTACTGAGGAGAGGTCAGATACTTAGAATATGTGATATAATAAAGCAAGTCATTATATACAGTGACATTTAAAGTAAATGATAAGACAGACTTTCCCTCGTGCTTTAACTCTACAGAAGAGCACCTTTCATATAGTGTAACATATATAATGCAACCTTTCACGGTCAACAGTAGAAGAAAGAAAAAAGCAGAGTTGGAATAGCAGAATGAAGGAAGAATTAATGCGTAGATAATAAAAATAAAATAATAATAATAAATAAAATACTAGGTGACTGTAGATTTGTGATAAAGATTTACTTGAGAAGTATGCACCAAAACTCGTATAGAATTCTCTTTTACTGCTAAGAACGAAGAAAGAGAATGATCTATAACTGATAAAATGGGAGGGGGCATTTAAGGGTATGCACATATATCACACACATGCACTGCGTGGAGAACAGCTCGTGCCTTTAGTTGCATTCCTGTAGCTTAGTGAGTCATAATTCCGAGATATATACGGTTTCGAATTGAGCGGTATTTGGATCTGTGAAATTTACATGGATTGAACAATATAAAAAACAGTTACATGCATGCATTTATCATAAAATATATAGTTTGGGATTTATTATTGAAAATATTATTGGCAGGAATAAGAGTCTTACACATTGCCGACAACATTATTCTAATGATGCACAGCATTATCATAAAGATGTGCATGCATGAAAGATCGTGTGGATATACATGGATTTGAAAACGTTTTAACCAAATAATCTAGAACATAGTGTTATGCCGATACTACGAGCTGATTGATGACAAGGTGAGTGATTGTGGAATATATACTATTAGTTCATATCAGCTCGTTAAAAAAATGAAATAAAACAAAATAAGATGCACTGCTCGCTGCTTTATATTACAATTTTATTATTATTTCATACATTCAAAGTCTATTCAAAGTCTTCTGAAACACATGAATATGAGAAAGAAAATGAAGATTCGTTCAAACTCAAAGATGCATTGGAGAGTGTGTCCATTGATGTCGCTATTTGCTGCGTGTCTGGGCTGGATCTGGAACGTCAGTCAGTGATTTCACTTGACACCCTCTGCCACTGTACTGTCTATTTGTAGCATATGTTTCCATCATAGGACCAAAAAGATTCAATTTTCTTAAAATTGTTTGATCTGATTATGGCCCTGTTTGGTCAAATCCTCTGTAACGAGAAGTTTCTGTTTTCATTTCGTCGCTTTGCATCTAGCAAGGACTACGGACCTCATCTTGCAAGTTTTAAAGTTAACTATGATGGGAGCTTTTTCTCCTGTGATTGTTTCCATACAGGTACGACTTATCAGTGTCCATAGGCTACAGTTGACTTTAAGAGTCTTCTGGAAAATGTAGCAAGCCAGCTCATCTATGTTGATTTTCCCACTGAGAGAATCAATTTGCACTGGACTACTGTGAATGCGGATGTTTTGCCTTCTAAAGTATTGTTCCAAATGGTCATATTTGTGATTCAGCACGTTCACATATTTCTCAGATCTGAAATCTGTTTATTTCCCAGGGCTATCTGCTTGTGTCATGGAGTCGCATACTGTTGTACTCGTATGACCAGGGCCCTGTCCACAAAATAGGTCAATGACTCTTCAATGGCCTTTTCATCACTGGTTTTAGAGCGTCAATTAAAAATTGGTAAGATATTTTTAATGAACTGCTAACTTTGTAAGGAGGATCCAACTGTACTAGGCAGATGGATGTTGAACGGATTCGTGTTTGTATGCTTGGCTATATAAGTACACGTTGACCATCTCCCATGCACACCCACTGCATGTACAGCAGAATAGGTCCAATATAGCACGTAAGATATCATATTCTAACTCAGTGTCGGGTTCAAGCCACACCCAAATCACATACATCAGAATCGTACCCTGGAATTCATGAGAAAAATATTGAAAACGTTGAAGCATAATACCTTCACTGAGACTAATTGCCGGCATTTACTTGACCGCCGTCAAATTAATTGGTATTATTTTGGTACCTTTCTTCAAGGTACAGTCGTGACCGCTGTCTCATGCATGATTCTTTATGCAAGTACGATCTGAAATTGTGTAATTAGTGCCCTATTATTGCACATTGTTTTTCATTACTGAGACGAATGCAGTAATTCAATTATTATATGAGAATATGATCATGGATGGGTATTTATCGAAGTATAATTTCTGTTTTACCCACTGACTCATAAACTACATAAAGTCCCAACGTTGTGAGAGATTAGGCAGCAATTTACACTTCGATAAATGCACAACCATGATCATGTACTCCTTATAATTGCAATTCAGCGGAGTTAATCAAAAAAGCATTTAATTGTAGGTATCTCTACACACTGTGCCCAGATACAGAGAGAGAGAGAGAGAGAGAGAGAGAGAGAGAGAGAGAGAGAGAGAGACTTACCATAAGATTTTTTTTGTGTCTCTCGTTATGTTTCTCTGTTGGTTGATTAGTCTCCTGCCTGACCAACCAACATAGTGAGAAAGAAAGAGAGAGATCGAGAGCAGCCTTCGGACATGTTAATATTTAAAAATGATCCGTTTTTAGAACCTCATTATAGGTTTTAAAACAGAACAAAGCATTAAATAGATTACAGTATGTTTGTGCCTCATTACCCAAGAAATTTACCGTACAGTCTCGACAGGCTATTTCAACTTTGTATCATTAGTATTGTGAACCCTGTAGATAAATTCCATGGAAGGTGTGCAAGCGACCACATTTTTACTGCGCAACAAACAATTATCCTTATGTGGAAACAATAGCCTATCTTCCTTGATTCAAGAATATAAGTGCCTTAGATAATTTTAGACTCACGAAAAATAATGAATTCACGGTCCCTGCAAGATAATAATTCCATTAAATTGCCAGCTGTCATTGGTGTACAACACGTACACCAATTCAAAATATATACCTAATATAAAAGCACAGAAGCTAAAAAAACTATATTCGGTATTCAATATGCCAAAATGTGTAGAATTTTCTTCCCTGTGCTGTTACATTTTGTTAACAATGCGTATGATCTGCCTGTCCGCATAAAATAGTTCGCTTAAAATTTGGAATCAGAGAATATTTGTTTAGATACATAAAATATTTTTTTTCATGAAAATTAAAATGAAATAAAACTGTATACATTTTATATAATTTAAATTCAATGTGACATATAGCCCATATTTCTAGGAAGGTAATAGTTTCCTTACACCAGCTGGCATTTAATTTAATTCTAAATTATTATGTTGGCCTTGGAGCAAACATATATCTGCATAAGTCTTTAGCGACTTGTTTGCCTAGACAACATACATCGTAAACAAATGGCTCTTTTTTAGATGGACGATACAAAGACTGCTGGTTTGCAGGAGAGGCCAAGTGGCAGGAAAAGACATGCAGAATATGTAATCATCGTCCAAGATGCAACAACTTTGCCAATAGATACAAATGGTGGACCTGCATGCAAGACAAATATGGACAATATTCAGTTGTATTTATACTCAGAATGTAAGCACATGTAACGAAAATAATGCAATTTTTTTGAATCGTTTATGCCACATCCGCATGTAAAAAAATGCAACAATTTCTTTTACTGGAACGAGTTTTATTTTTCTTTGTTAGATCTTGCATGTGCATGTTTTTGTTCTTTAAGCGAAGGGCAATGATATTATATTTCTGTTTCATTATTGCTTTGCTACTTTCACTACTACCAGACGATTGGGTCGTTGTGAAGCTATAGGTAACATGTAGAACTCACAGTTAGCTACCGTGAATTTGGAAGATGGATAATTTAGTTCACTTTTAAGTTACATATTTATTAACCGTCCTTACGTAATACAGTACATTGATTTCCAAAAACAATTGTTCATAGACATCAGACCAATTTATTTAAGGGTATCTTTGAATGACTAAACTTTTCCACTGCTGAAAATAATTGAATATTTATGCGGTCCATGCATTGAAGATCCACTTTTACATTGTACGTGACCAACACATGCGATTTGGCACCTAAAGTATCAGAGGACACCAGTGTATATGCGCATATAGAGAACTTTAATAGCCACAAGGGTATCACTGATTCGAGTATAAACCAAGAGCTATCATATCATTTATTTTGATTAAGAATATATCTCATAATTCTTGCTTATGTTGCCTGGAATGAATCGGCCTGATTTACGCAGTTGCTCTAGAGATTGGTATCATAGCATGTGGTAGCATTTACAAGCTTACAATATATATATATATATATATATATATATATATATATATATATATATATATATATAGTTATAAGATACATACAGAGAAAGACACGGAATCCCCAAAGCAAATTTGGAACAGCAAATTTGGTTAGTTCCAGTTTCGTGTATTTGTATGATTTGTCTAGTGTATGGCAATAATTGTTGCAATTTCAAAACTGACATACAAACTAAGTTGACGGACCAGTAGAGTCCTCATTTCCTACCTAAATAATATGTTTTATTTATTATGTCATTCAACATTATAAGTCGTTTAATATGCAACATACTTCCATGTGTCATTTTTGAAAATGTTAAGATTGGAATACAGTCTTTTTTAAAAATATCAGACGAAACCTTATAACGTTTCATTTACTTTGTATCTATCTTTGACAGCAATTCCCATGTCCGTATTCCTCACAAAGTGTGACAGGCTCGACGCAGCAGTAGGCAAAGACATAACACAGTTGTACAAATCTTCGAAGGTAGACGAGGCAATAAATACTGCAAGTCAAATATTCCGCGGATTACCCAAAAGTCGAATATTTCCCATTGTAAACTATACGGACCAAAGGAAAGCTAAACCGTCAATGATGCTTCATACTCTCTATGCCTTGGAAGAAATCGTGAGCGATGTTGAAAAGCGCATGGCTCTTGTTGTGCGTCATACTTAAAGTACAGACGACACATGCTTTTTTAAAATCTTTTTTATGGTACAGTGTTCCAATCGATAAATCGTAGCATCGATTATTCAGTAGCAGGCAGTGAGTTTAACGTTTATTTTTTATTCGGGAGAAAATGCGAGTGGCATTACATTTAATGCTGACTGAATTAAACTTACCTCTTTTTCCTTTACACCCAGTTTTCTTTTATATACTTTATTCTGTTAATGCATGACTTATACCGCTCAACATTTTTTAAACATTGTAAGGAAGGGATCGGTAAGTTGAGATTACTTTTTCTTCTATGCCATTTGTTGTTGAATTAGTGCAATGAAATTAGTAAAATAATAAAATTGATATTGAATAACGTTCGTAGTATGCAAATAATTAGAAAGAAAAGTGTTGCCCACATCAAATGATGTAGACCTATATCATGAATCAGAACTTAGCTTTTTTGCTTGAAAATAAACCCCAAAATATAAATTCTAAGATAAAAAATAAAATGCTTATTAAGGAGAAACAAATCAAAAGTAAGAGAAAAGAATGGAAATTACGTGACATAAATGTTTACTGTCTCTTTCTCTTCATACGGACGTTTTAACCACTGATCCACTGTCTTTTCCGATAACTTATTTTCACATTTAAAATCCAGATTGACTGATTTGGATTTATCCGGCACAGTCCACAGTGAAATGTGTTTTACGGATCTTTGATTTGTGGTAAGAGATATAAATGGCTTCAGAATAAATGTATGCTTCTTGGAGATACTAATAATGCAAAGTAAATAAATCACATGTGTACAGGTACTAGAAACTGCTTCGAATTCGGAGAAGAGAAAAGAGCGTTGTATTATTTCGCCCGTTCCTGACCTATTTTTTTTTACAGCAAAACAACTGACAAGCTAGCAGCTATGTTCTTCTTCCCATAATTACAAAAATCAGTATTAGCACGATGTTATTATGACATTACCCATGCGCTGAAACATCTAATATTCACTGTAAAAAGGCATTGATAACCGAATAATTTTTATCCCTAGCGCATTGACCCCATTTACTTGTTTCGGTGTGATCATGGTACTATATGTCAAATAGAACGCACAGACTAAGAATGCCGAAAGTAAAAAGAAATAAACATATTTACAAATCTTACGCAGAGTGAACCGCATATGGTACCGTAAATAATATGATATAGGTATAATACAAGGTTTGCCGGAGCACTAGAACAGAGTTTGAACACTTGAACAAAGTGTATTACATTATCTCATGACTCATTTTTGGGTACACAAATATTAATGTTTTGAGTACAGCTAAGGTCAAAGAGCATTGTTTAGCTCCTAAAATATATGAATGTACAATAATAGATTTTAAACCTGAAATGGCTTATATAATACACTGAACATTCATTCACTCGGAACATTCATTCATTTGGAACATTCTATAATTTCTGACTTGTGGTTTGGACATTTATGATTATTTTTAATTTAATTCACAAATTGTAAGTGTATTTTGAATTTACATTTTAATTACAGAGTAATAAATTATTTGTTGATTTTACATACATTGTTGTTTTCACTTTCTTTCCGTTACGTTATTTTACGACCAAGAGTCGTAACAATATCGATGTTAAATTATACCTGTCGTTTGTTCCCTTGTATCAGTTTATAACATTTGTATAATGTAGAAATACAATTGATTGAAGATATATATTTGTTCTGTTACTGTTTTCATTTTTACTAAGTGTTGTTATCTTCAGAAATAGTCATGTACAGGCGTGTGCCATTATGACCTACCCTATTTTGCGCCTCGCATACATTTTCTAAGTATTCTATTTACAGACTAAATGACACAACTAGGAAGTTTGAGTTAGTTACCTAACGAAATTATCACGTTGGCAGTGATCTCCAGAGTTCGGTGTGATGGGGATTGACTACCAATAAAAACTCATTTTCAAAATTATAGTTTGTAATTGATTATAGAGTTTTAAAAAGCGACATTTATTACATATAGTCTAGATTGAAAGATACGATCAATTAAGATGTGAAATACAGAATTAAAGTGTTATTTGTTAATATATAGGACAGATTCATATTGAGGACACCCCTTGACCCACTAGGAATGTTAAGCTACATGGCGATGCATGTTGTACCCAGTTTGCTGCATATATCTTCCTCGTTCTCTTTACCCACGCTACGGAGGGTCAGGTCAGGGCATGTTGAAATAAGCAAGATATGATAAAATGTGTCCGGAATTTAGGTTTGAACAATAAATAATAAAAGTTAGAAAGATAGGAAAAAGGGGAGGAAGATGGATGATAAAAGGGTCGAAGAGATGAAGATATAGAAAATGAACTGGCATCTCAGATGAATTTATTAGATCTATGTGTTTTTGCATTCTGTTCAATTTTCGTTTATTTATTTATTCCTTATTTGTTTTTAAATCCATTTTTGCTACATTTGTAAACCAAGTTTTATAACACTTCACAGTGTATTCTGTTGACAGCACACGTGACCGCAGACAAATTGGAATATTATGTTTTTTTCATATACGACGTTAAAAATCTAAAGGACTTGTATTTAATTAAAAGATATTCAGTTTGTTCAGTACTAATTTTGCTTTTGATTAATGTAAAAACCATAAGCGGTTATCATTTTATAATATACGAGGGTTACATGTGGCATGCACCATCTGGCTGCTTATCGGAGATCATTGGAATCACGCTTCAAAGAAATGCAGATCATCAGGAAATCGTCAACGGCCCATTTATGGTTCCTTTGGAGTTTTAATTTTAACAATCGCACCCAAACGTACCCTTCACGTCAATCGTGATTCGACGTATATGGATGAGTTTGAATAGGTATATACTTTCGAGGGTGTGCTTTGTGAGATTACGATTTATCGCATGCGTGACATAAACTTAAAACCCATCTTATTAGAGAGATGGCATCCATGTTGTCTAGTTAAACCAGTTATTGCAGCAGCACCGGTGAAGCCAAGTTTTTGTGAAAGAGAGTATACAGCGCGTAAAAAGTATTATAATTTAACATCTAACTGGCCCGAGTACCCAAGAACAAAAGAGATACTTGAAATACTTAAGTATGCAGTTTGCGCGCTGAAACAGGCTAATTCGCTGTCAGTCAATATGGAAGATTCTCGAATTAACCACGCGACAGTCAGCAAAAGCACACAAGCAAGGCGTAAGATGGAACCCCACGATGATGTATCGCCATTTAGCCAGCGTGCTAAATTTGTGCATAGAGCACTTGCTTCATACGGAATTAATGTGCCATATCCACGGTCCAAAGAGGCATTTATGAGTTGCGCAGTAATGTATATGATGAAAATATTAAGCGAGAAATAAAGGCAAGAAAATATCTCAATGAACCGTTGAAGCTTATAGCCGCTTGTCAGCGGAAGTAACGCCTCATTAACGTGATGAGGTGAATTGAAGAGCGATCAGATTCTGTGGACGAATTTGCTCTAAAATCAGAGGAGAAGATTGAGTGGAATTAAGCTAATATTATATCCGTTCATTTAGAAAGACAGCACGGCAATACTATTTGCTTAAAATGCTGTCACATTCTGCTCTTCCTGCAGTTAACTTGTGCGTATAACCTGTACTCGGTGAATCGAGATTATGCAATAAAAATGCGTAGATGAAACAGTCTGCCAACGAATGCTTAATTAAGAATCAATCGGGCCCCAAACAGGGACATTAAAACCATCGCAGTCTAGAGATTTAATACGGTACCGTTCCTCATAAATCTTATTAATTGTTACATGCCCCACTGACCACGACAATAATCCGCTCTATTAAAATACATCGACAGAAATTTGCATCCTTACATCTAGACAAGATAATAGTTGAAATAACAAAAAATGGAATGGCACCGTCTGTCGGTGGGGGAAAAACAGGAAGGATGAAGCCACCCTAGTCTAAAACGGATATCATGCAAACATATACAACAACAAAATCCACTTTTCTTTTCCTAATATTTGTTTCTTTATTTTTTTATTTTTGCTGCCATAATTTTAATGTACCAAGTCCTGCTCACCTTTTTTGTACTTCTATTTAAGTTAATATAAAAAAAAAAAAAAATTAAAGAAAATTAACTTTAATTACTCCGCAAATAGAAAATATATACATGAAAGTTGAACCAAGAAAAGCATGAGCACGATAAAACAATACAGCCACTGAGACGGTGATAGACGGGAAAAGCAGACCCACTAAGGGGGATGGATGTCTGTGAAACGCCCACCCATGGCCGTCACATGCTAAAAAGCAGCACCCGAATCAAGGGAGATCCACTTTATCTTCGAGACATATGGTACCAACTATATAAATTTGTTATTTTATTTGTATAAAAATAAACAAATCGCAGAGGATTCGATCTGTTATTGTCGTCCAAACAAGAATGCAAGATAATAGCATAACACAACATAATATAGCATTTATACATATAGCACACACCGGACAAAAAGAATCGCACAAGGAACAAAAAAAAAAAAAAAAAAAAAAAATGGGGATAAATATGACCTGGAAAAACAGTCACAAGGTGTAATGCCTCAGGAGGGGAGTACATGCCATAATAATGTCTCTTTAGGCCAATGGCAGAACGAATGGGAACCCGGAAACAGGAACCTAAACAAGTATGCCTCATCAAAAATAGCAAAAACCCTAATCCAAAACAATATAAATTAAATAAAATGTTATACAAATTAATTTTGATTTTTTAAATAACCACAACAGACCTTTGGGGGACACAGATATAATAAACCCTTTACATATTTTCAGAACGAAAGGGGGTTTTAGCTTAGCTAAAGGTCTGAGAGGTGTCCACAAATAAATCGTTACAGTCCACGGAGCGGTTATCGCCACAGTGTCTACACCTTTTTAAGATTACACTGTAACTATGCTATTCATGCATTGGGCAACCAGCCAATAAAAACTATCTCTTTATAGTGCAACAACCGCTTTCCATCATCATGACGTACAGGTACGCGTCAGCGGTACTAAAATAAAAAGCGTGAGAGAAAATATGATGATCAATTAGATTCTGTTAAAATTCAATTTTCAAACCTGGTTGAAAAGATTAAAGCCAAGAAGTGAAACGATTTCTTTAAATACAAACCATCTTTCGAATCGACTGGCTGCGAAAGGAGACTCCTATTTCGTTGAATTTAGTCTGAAAAAAGAGATGATTTGCTGAGGACTTTTTGAAATCGCAAAGGTCAAATATTATTTTGGGAGGTTTTGATAACCACTGTGGTGATATGGGAATAAAGGATTTTGCAGTTTTTCCATCATTGATTTTTGCTCTTTCGAAGTGAGGACTATCGTCTGCCAAAAGGTGCAATGAACTTGAGGATTCTGAGCGTACAAGGTTTTGTAATTGGGCCTATAGACTTCATCATATACAGGGTTAGATAAAGTAAAATATAGTGTGGTAGTATACCGAAGACTCAGTTTCGTTCGTTTGAGGTAAAGTGATGATTCATTTGCCTCAGTACAGAGGCTTTATGAAGGAAAAGTGCTAAATGCAGATGGAAGTATACTTTACATGATATGCCTTTTGAAATTATACTGCCTAGCGTTTCATAACCTTTCATGTTTGAATCGAGAAGGCAAATGATGTTTTTTAATTCTGATGAAAACTTTTCCAAAACGCTGAAGATTCTTGTCTCTGTATAATGTACACCGATAATAGCAAATTAAACGAAACAATTACACACATCGGGGTATAATCTGAGAATTACTTGTATGTGTATATAAAGAAAATTGGTGATTATTATAATGATATGTGTCTATATTTATTATAAATTATGCATTGCAAGGTACAGGTTACTTAATTGACAGCAAAAGTATTAGATACTCTCTAAATGTCTCTCTTCAAATATTGCTTTATGATTTTTTTCGTCATAACATGACCAGATTTATGTGCTTATTAGCAAAGCAGAATTAACATCTCCAAATTGATACCATCTTGACTTATGTGTAATGGGCATTCCAGAAATAAAATTCTTGGAGGTTGGAAGGCATTTATTCTAACTGAACATGTGTGGATGGAGGTAGTAGTGACAGTTACATGTGTTCAAGTATTGATATGGGTGATGGGGTTTTAAATGTTAAAGAGTGCATTCCAAACACCTTCCGTAAAAGCTGGTAAGATAACCAAGTCTAGACACCTATTTTGCTCCAGGACGAGATCCATCTTTGTCCCGTGAGCTGTGTTAAGATAATTTTGGCACGATTTCCATACTACCCACGTGCAATCCGACTTGGTATATAGTGAAGTGATTTTTATGGCTTGATACCCATGGTATATGTATCATGTATTTTACTTTAGCTTTATTATATTATATTTGATATGGCTCAAAAGCAGCTCAACCTTGTTAGTTTTAATTTAGATACTTCTGATGAAGGAGTAAGTGGTACACAATGGTCACTTGAAAAGCGTAAAGTCACATGTATTTCAAATGGGAGAGATTCTCTGCCTGTAACAAAGTGGAAAAATTATTTCACGATCGTTATTCAAGACGGTTTTAAATCCATAAAAATACCGCCAGATATATTTGAAGCAATTTGTGGTTTAAACGTGAGCATTCAACTTTTAAAAACATTTTTAGAGGGAAACTTGAACGGAGATGGATCTGGAAGTTGATTCTGCCGATGCTACTATGCATTGTATAAAATATTTCCTAAACAACTAACACCAGCCAAGTATTCCTTGGCAAAGGCTGGATTTTACTACACAGGAAAGATGATTGTGCAAGATGCTTAGCTTGCGGCGTAACGTTTCGTCATTGGGAGAAAACCGTTGAACCATTAGCAGAACATAGATGCTGGACACCGAATTGTGTTACTTGAAAATTATTGGTCATGCGGAATTGAAGCGCAACGAAAAGCCAAACTTGAAAAAAAAAGATATCACACAGCGTGTGCCAGATCAGTTTAGGGCAAATTCCAATATAAGTTTAGTTTTCAATGTGGAAATTTTTGTGATCGAGTTTAAGAATGAAAAGCCGCAACACGACTCTTGATGGTGACATGAAGGCAGAATTTAACAGCATTTTTGGACTACATTTGTTAGATCATCTTCAGACTGTTACAATGGTGAATTGTAATGGATGTAAATGAAGCGAGTTTAATGTTTTGCAACAGGAATGCAATGATCTCATCAGTAGCTGTAGACTGAAGCAATATTTTCGTAAAATTTTGGAAGCAGTGGATGTAGAACATACTTAAATAATTTTAGGCGTATGTTACCAAGCTTGATATTACCCACAACCAATTACAAAGTTACAAAGATAATTTTGTTTTCAGATGAGGAATAAAGTGTTACAAAGTTAAGAATGGGAGGAGCATGGTCTGAAATTAGTGCTTCAAATGATTTATTTTGAAGGTTCATGCGGAGAAGGAACGATATCAGATTATCGAACTAGGCGGAGACCATCATGGGCGGAGCAAAATCCTTGGTCTTTACCATGTGGTTTTATATAGTGTTTGATTCGAACAGTCTTCCATTTACTAGTGTAGAGGCGTCGGGCTGAGCGAAACATACATATAGTCAGTAGACAGAGTTGTGCGAAGTAAGTAACCAGTTAACTAACAGTTGGGATGATTTTTGCTATTTTGAAGACCTTTTATTCAAATCAAGCAAAATTTGGAGAAAAGAACATGAAAAATAGTTCATCAGAATATGTTGTTCATTTGGATGATAAAACTGTTCGTGTATTGGAGCATGAATTCCATATACTTTATGCCAAGACCATGATTGATCAAACTGAAATGGCAACTCAGAAAAACTGTTATGGATGCCTAGTGCATCACCCTTGTCAAAAACGCAACCAGTGTATTATGTATTCCACCAGTGATAACTTCATAACATTTTAGTGATATTTTAAAGGTAGTGGATGATAAAGATGTACTTCAACAATGGGAAGAGGCCGCCAGAAAGCTTGATGTACCTTCAGATCAACTGCTTTCATGCACAAATAAACAGTTCGCAGATGAACGGAGGAAAGTTGAATTAAACCTAGTCGGTGGGAAGATAGACTTTTTGATACCGTCTTGAGAATGATTTGTCTTGAAAAACGATTTAACAAGTAACTATTATACACATTGCAATCGTTTTGTTTTAGATTACTCTCTTAGTATGTATTACAGTTCTTAATGTAAAATGTAATTGAACGAACATTATTGTACTTGGAATTGAAAAGATTTGTAATACTATATCCAGTTAATAAAAATAAAAATGTTTAAGCTTTAACTCTTTTTAATTATTTTATTTACAAGCGTTTCTGCGATTTCCAGATCTTCTGTCATCTTTTCTGAGATGTCTTTTTTTTCCCTCACTGTTATTTTTGCATTTGCTTGTCATTCTTTGTTTTTTTTACTTTATGCCTTTTGATCCTTTCTTAACTTCATTCTATTCTGGTAAAATATAATGCTGCCAACTTCCAGGATATTTATTTTCAATGATTGCATTTTTTGTCGATAAATTGAGTATAAAAACGAATAGTCATGCAGTTAATGTTTATTAATCTTATATTATTGTCAGAGGATGATATCTAACAAACAGAAAGAAGAATATCTTGAAAAATATTACTTTGACATATAAAATCCTGCTGCATTTTCCGGCCCACAAAAACTATATAAACTTTTTAATGAAAAATTTAGTTAAGATGTGGCTAAATGTTTGGCACAGGTTCAGAACTGCCAGCGCGTCTCCTCCATCGATGAACAATTTGATGCAGATCTAATGTCGATGGTAAACCTAGCAAAGGAACGTGACGGAATTCTGTATTAACGTTTTGTTATCGATATATATTCCAGATACTTGTGCGTTAAACCTTTGAAAAGAAATCAGCTAAATCAATATTAAGTGCAATGAAGGAGATTTTTAGAGAGCACAAGCCACCAAACTTCGGTCAGATAAGGGATCTGCATTTGTAAACCAGTGGTCCAACAAGTTGATGAAGGAAAATAGTGTTTACTTTTTTACAACTCAGAACCCCGCAAAGGCTAATTATTTCGAGAGACGGCAAAGTACAATAAAAACAGCTCTTTATAGGTTGATGAGGTACAATCGTAGTTGTCAATATATCGACAACATGAACAAATTAATTAAAAACTATAACTCTTCACCCCAGAGTAGCTTAAACAATTTAGCACCAAAAGACGTTAAGAAGGGCAATGAGACGGATGTGTGGGTTTGTATGTATTTGAAGAAACTCAAGAAAACAAAGCATAACAACCGTATAAATTTAAAAAGGGTGACTTAGTACGAAACACTTTTGTAAACACCTCACGCCGAGCATATCAGCAACATCGGAGGTGTTTAAAGTAGCGAATAGACTTTTAAAACAAGATATTCCCATGGATAACAATCAGGGGAAGACATATATCAAGCAAAAGATGCTAACACAAACCCCACACAAACAATGGATAGCTATGTGTACATAAAAAGCAATGAAAGCAATAATTATTTCCCCGACAATCAAGTTTGTAATTTCAAAGTACATTTAAAATCTCCACTTGTACTAGATGGATTTTGGAAAGTCGGATTATTGGAATTTCATGCAACATTGCAAAAGACTAAAGGTAAAAAGGATGGTCAAACACGTTTATACAAACATTTGTAAAGAGAGCATTGTCAATGGAGAGGAGAAACCTGTTTTAAGAAGATTACAAACAAATTATAGTGATGGATAGAGTTGTATAATTGGTTCACCCGTATATTTGCTTGTGAAAAGAAAGGAATTTGCTGAATTTGAATTGTATATAAAATCGAAATATTCTGGATGTAATCTGCTGTTACACCAATTGACATTAAATAACAGAAGGCGATATGGTTTATCCTTTTTTAGGTCACGTTCAATTAATTTACAGCATCAGAAGTCGAGTTAAAGCTTAACTGGACGACACATCAGACATTTTCAAGCTGTAATTCCCGTAGAAATAGTTATGTAAACTTTTGTAATTTTGTGCGTATTGTTTGTCTTGTCTCTGTTTTCTTGGCCTTTTAAAAAGACTTGCTGAGTATCGAAAGAGCTTAGGCTAGTTATATATATAATATTTTATTTTCCTACGTTAATACAGGATATATTTCATCGTGTAATACAAAAAACGTGATATTTTAGCGAGTGGCGAAGCCAAGAGTGAAAATATATCGTTTTTGGTACCAAAAGATGAAATATATCCGGTATTAACATAGAAACAGGAAGTTTTCTTTTTATTATATATCAAACTTGCTCCAGAATCGAAGCTTAGAAGATTAAACTCACTCTTCAGCACAAAACCCCACCCCCTTTTTGTAAATTCATCTCATTTTCATAGACATCATATAAATATCAGTGACGTAAGAGAGCAGTAGGATTGAGATGACCTAATCGGTCGCAGTATATTACATTTTTGACATTTTCTAAACTATCTGATCATATCAGACCACAAAGCGAGTTCGATTCAGTAATGCATCACAGCGGGTTAATCATTGTTGTGAAGGAAGTAAAAGGTAAACATATATTGTTTATGTGCATATGTATGTGGCTGCAATTCTATGATGAAATATTTCAAGTTATTCGGAATAAAACTTGTATTGAAAATGGAGGGGGGGGGGATTTTCAGCAGAATGATCGATTTATTTCATTTAAACATAATTAACCAAAAAAAAAAAAAAAAAAAACTTAGATATGTTTGCTGTTATATTGCAGTATATGAAGACTGATTTACAAACGAGTTAATAAAATTTGTTTTAATGAATTACATGCGAGTCATCTTTTTCATATACAAGTCAATTCAATGTATCTAATTAATGCTATGTTGCTATGATATAAAGGGATATAAAAGAAACGATATACAAAAACGGATATAAATAATCTGTGTATTAACACACTTGCACAAGAATGATTAATAAAAAAATTATTAAAATCATTTTTCATATCCTTGAAAATCCTGCTGATGCTGCTTGTTCCGAAACACTGCCTAGTGGTAAGGCGATGGAGGATGTTGCATAATCGGCTGTATGTTTTATACATGATGTAGTATAGCTACATTCTGTAGCATCTCTTGTAACCTAGCAAGATTCAGTAGTGGCATGGCCTGTTGTGTCTTTGCTACATTCAATCGTGGTGACGTATTCGTATACGATGCCCCATCATCACTAATCTATACAAAAATAAAATTTAAAAATTTTAAAAAATCGCACTATTCATTTCTAATTTTATTTTTAAATAAAACTTTCTACAAAACATCAAAAAGCGTAAACATAATTCGAAAGCACTTACCGGATTTGCCTCTTCTTCGTGCATTCTTTCTCTGAGACTCCTTACGTTTGAAAACTTTGCCAAAAATAGTTCTCCTTCCTCCCATTTCAAGGACACCGAATTGGAGTTACTAATGTCAAATGCCCCCTCCTTTCCGAAACACTTGGAGTTATCCATAGAATTTATTGAATGTAACCTCTTTACATTTTCCAAATCTCTTACTTGACATAAATAACCTTCGTTATCAAAAATTTAATGGAATTCAGAGGTCATCTCTTAATAAAAAGTTGATAGATGAAAGCAACTTGGAAGAAAACAATTTTGACATTTGCCTTTTTATACTTTTTATCACCTGCACACAATTCTTATAGATCTTGAGAAGATACGTGATATCGCGAAAGTGGCGTGGATAAATTACATTACACGACATAATTAAAAAAATTCTTTAACGCCAGATTTACCTCGACATGAGAGATTTCATCAACCATTAAGATGTGAAAAATGAACAATTTGTTGGGGAAAAATAATGTGGGGACACGACTACAACCGACGTTTGAAAACATATCCATAAATTAAACGTATTGTCGAAGATTACAGTGTGGTGTGGTGGACATTGAACCTTTAAATCAACGCCATAGTTTGTTTGGAGGACAAACGAATCATAAACGCTTGTTGTACGAAGTAGACGAATCTCAAGGAGAGCAAATCAAATACACCGAGGAGAGTCAATCAAATACATCGAGGACAGCCATTCAAATACATCGACGTTTGTTTCTTGTATTCTTGGGTACGAAAATATGTTCGATTCCCAACCAGTAATCCTGAAGTGTTGACAGAACAAATCTACGTGAAACACTTTCGCCAATACGAATGTTTGATCCAATGCAAAGTATTGCCATCGACGAACTTGTATCATCCTGTTTTACCACAGCATTGCCACAGAACGCTGTTTTCATTATGACATGCGTGTGCTGAAGCATGTATTCAAGATAAGCCTTGTCGCCACGATGATCAAAAACGTGCCTTCACAGGCACGTGGATAAGATTAGAATTGTTTCATGATCTCTACCGGGGATACTGCTTGTTAAAAGTATACGAAATCTGTCATTTTCCTACCACAGAAGTTTATAAGAACATGACTCGAGTCTACAGATTGTTCGGCTACGACAACGAATTTCTGAAATTGAAGCAAGAAGCTAGTGGCTATCCTTCTTGGTGTCACACCCCAGAATACACAGATCGATGCAAAGGACTGATCCCCATAAGGCGTCACGTTGGAACTCTTGAAAAAGAACGGAGTCGACCGTTTGCAAAAGTCGTGCTGAATTGTTTGTGAGAAAATTGACTCAACGTCCTATATTGCCATAGAATGAATACTTGGTAGACCCAAGCCGATACTTTAACTCGTCGACGATAAAGGAATAGTCACTAAACACGTGGAAGGTACGTGAAGATTTAATCTTGGTGAATTTGATGAAGTCGCAGAGTTCGCTCCACTTGACGAGTTTGGTAATGTCCTCATTAGGCCGTACGTGACAGCCAGTGTCCGTTAAAAATTGTATCCTATCTTGTGACCTTTAGAAGAGCGTGTCCTTTTCATTGAACTGATAGTTGCATCCACATCTATCGACCTGTATTTATGACCCACACATTGAAGAGGAATGTTTAGGAGCTTGGGCCGACGAACATCTCGAAGACACTATTTTTATATTTGCAAGTGGCGGACCTAAACATGACGGCTACCAGCACCGAGCCAAGAAAGGAGAACTTAATACCAAATGTAAAGTAAAAGGACTGACATTGAACTATTGTTCCAGTCAAGTGGTCACTGTGATGTTTTGAAAGATGATTCAAAGTCGGGTCAAGATCAAGGCTTTCGTGTAAAAGCGTTGGATCCCCACTAACCTTTTCCGTTTGCCTAATCACAAACCCGAACGTTGACGTTTGGAAATAGCATATCAAATCGTCGACTAGAAACGAGTGCGACTTCCCGATCACAGCACATTACATTACGGGTTCCGAGCTCCACCATAAAAAGTAGAGTTCCAAGACAGATCATTTTGAGTACAAACGTTCACCAAAAATGATGAATTGAACACAGTAAGAGAATGATGGACACACTGCGGTCTCCAATTTAATGAATTCGAGTGCGACGCTGCAACCCTAGTGATGCCGTACCCTGCGACACACGTCATGCAGCACGACCTTTCTGTTTTACTATTGAAAGCGGTGGCGTTCATGTGCCTATCTATGGATCTCATCCATGCACCCACAAACTACACTAAATACCACAACAACAACTTCATCGAGAATTACAAACCAAAGTGTAATGCACCCTTTCTGTGGCCTTGCCTGGCTATTGTAACTTTGAATGTCAATTCCAGAAGTTCAAAGGGAAATGGACCAAATATCTGGCAGAACCTAGTTCCAATTCTTTAGCCAGAGTCAAATGTGCCTACTTGAGAGAAGATGTAGTATGTGGTTTGAAACTCACGAATGGAGTATTAAGATACAGCTTTTGTCGCTAACTTCCTTTGGTCGGTCCAAAATATGATCATGTCGGATACTTAAGAAGTGGATAGGATTCGTATTTTACCTTTGGAGCTGCCAGGAAACATTTACATAGACTTTGTACAGATTCAGGCGAAATGCAAAGAACAGTTGCATCCAAAATGACATACTGTTTAATCATTGGTATCTGAATGCTATAAGAGGACTGATTACTTTGAAAATGTTCAAATGGTCAGACGTTGATAAACTGCGAAGTGTTTATAAAATTTGCCAAGCCACGACTTTTATTATCAGTTGCACCAAATTCCGTGGAAAGAAGTTAATAACTGTTCAAAACTTGGTGAGTTAGCAAGTACTTTTAAATGAACTGATTGTACAAGACGAGAATCTTCCATGTAATGTTTTGACAACGTGTGGTGTCTGTGTTATTACCTTTCCTGGATTTCGTTTACCAGCTGATTCTTTGGCAGATTTATAAAGAATACACGCAAAGACGTGACCACCGAGACTTTAACTGTGCACGAAAAACTAGTTGTGTTAAAAGTGTTTCGAATCGTGATGAATACGATTTGTATACCTCCGTGTGGAGAAGATGCTCGACGTACTTTATCTACTCTTCATAATTACAAAGAAGTGCATTAAACCAAATGGATTCACCAGCAGATGTTCGACTGGAAGGATGTACGTGATTGGAAAAGTCTTGGATTGGATGCTTGGACACAAGAGGTAGATGCCTATGCTCAACACTTGTGTATTTTTTAAAATATAAATATTTTTTGTTACACCATGACAAATTAAACGTGTAGAAAATGTATGTACCTAGTGGTTCAGGCATAACCAATTTTAACAAACGTATATCCTGTGGTGATACAAAGAGTGGCAAACTGCTATCATTTACTAAAACAAAGTGAAGGAGAATCTATTTAATTTGTAGAGGGAAATCTTAGCGTCCAAAAAAATTCTCAAATAGATGAGTAATTACAAGTAATTGCAAGTAAAACACGACAAAATATTTTACTTAGTAATAATTTTACTAAGTAAAATAGATTACATGGTAATAATTTGACTAAGTAACATATTATTACTTAGTAATGATTTAACTAAGTAATATAGTATTTCTTAGTAATAATGTTAGTGAGTAATAATTTTACTAAGTAATTTTAATTAAACGCAAAATTCAATCAAATATTAATCCTTAGTTGCAATTTTAATTAAATTTAGAGTAAACTGGTGTCAGTTGACAACTTTTGTAATAAGAAAATTATTCGCAGTTTAAGAAAGAAAATGTTGTACTTATCCCAGTATGATCACAAGTGCACATTCTTCCAGAAAGTTGAAATGTATATCGTGGGCAAAAATATACATGTCATCAAAGTATTTGGAAAAGAGAATGAACTGCAAGAATTTGGAACATTGATAACCTTTTCACAGGTCTAGAATTTAACACAAGTTTGTTTGTAGCCAGTAAAAACGTAGACTTACAAATTTACTTCTCATGCTGAATCTTCATTAGTCCTTCCCACAAATCAATGTCAGACACATATCGAGATTTCCATCGGGCAAATTTGAAATTTTGAAAACTAGTAGCCAGACAGGAAATTTGCTAGCGAAATACCGCTAATTTCGAGCCTTGTTTCATATTCGTATATATAAGGCCTCTCCAGGTTTAAATAGTCTAGCCATACATTTATTATAGAGATAGGTAAATATAGGAGCATCATTGCTTCAGAGAAATATCTTGGTACTAGCTGAGGATGAATATCATGCATTGTCATGTTTGTACAAATTATCAAGATCTTAGAGACAAGTGTTTAAACTTTGGAATGCTCGACACTCTTTAACAGAATTATATAGATCAAAGAACAAATATACAAATTAAAAGCATACCTACATGTACACCTGAGAACTTGCATCAGGTAAAGTTTACTACGTGAGGGCAATTATAGAATTTGATATCTGACAAGAAAAACGGGAATGCTATTGATAAGCTTGAGGTTAATTTTCTAATCGTGTCATCCTATTGTCGATAACTGACAACATTGTATCGAGAACTGCAGTTTGGCAAGCAGTAAATAATAATGTACTAAATTATCGTCTCGATGAGTATGTGGAGCAAGACTATATGGCATAATGATTTCAAGTATGACATCGCGGGGGGCAGAGCTGCAGTCTCATAAAGCGGCAAAATGCAATGCAATATTGATTTTACGCACCAACTTGATATGTCCATGATTTTCGTTCGCAACGGTTATCTCCGGTGTTATATGATCAGTTTCTGCATATATATTGGTATAACTTGCCATGAAATTTCCCAGATTAACGAGCAAAATTGCGGCGGTTCAAACTCAAAGATCGAGCCTGCTTGAAAACGAGGCTGACGAGGAAGTTCTGTATCTATAGAATATAGTACCTCAGAGAAGTTAAATGCATATTTCGTGGTCGTTTAACCAGTCTACAGACTGTGAATACGGGAAATAACCGCCATTAATATATCCATACCGAATTGGGTCTCTGTTGCGGGAAACCACATTTCATCTGTGATTTTATTATATTTTTTGTGTGTTTTGTTTTTGTTTTAAAACAAATTTCGTGTAGGATAATTCTTAATATAATGCTGGCAGAATATAGGATGGGTCTCTATCATTTTTTTTCTCGCACACACATACACACACAGCAAGAAAACTAACTATTCCAGGATATATACATTTTTAAGTTGTTATTCAGTATTAAAAGAACTGTCCATTTTTTCTTTTGGCAGCGGATAATAATAATAATACTAATAATAATAACAATAATGCTACTATTTCACACTGTTCACAACATCAACATAACTTGCAGTAACAATAACATGGACAGTTGTAACATGTTTGATGATATGAAGCGAAAGAATATTCAGCAGAATGGAATTTTAAAAAAACAATTTTTTTTATATATTTTGGGGGAAAATACTCATTATTTAAGCATTGATACTGTATTTTAATGTATAATACAGAAATTAATATCACATTCATTTACTTTTCTTTGATCTATGAATAATAGAGTTTATTATTATTATTATTATTATTATTTTTGTTATTAATAAAAGTCATATTTACCATAAGCAAAAATGTAGTATAAATGTGGTAATAATGCTATTAAAAGTATAACAAAATGGAATTACCGGAAATGAACGAATAATACTTAATGTTTCGTTTAGGAAATTTGAAACACCTTTGAAGGGAATAGTAAGGAAAAAAGTCCTGAATGCAGGAAAGTCCAGCTTGTAATGTTTCTTGCATGCTAAAAATATGAAAATCCTCATATATCAGGTCAGGAAATTTGCAGAGAAACAAGCCCTTGGAAATTATGAGAGATGACCAGAGTTGATTGAAGGAATGTTCATATCCTGATATCTATTGTAACAGGATGAAGCCGGGTTGGGATTGGATAAGCGAAGACGCCGAAAGCAATTGCGTTAATGAGATGTTTATTTATAAATGCAATTTAACGATGAATGATTCTGACACCATTGTAACAAAACGATATAGGGAAAATGATATAGTTCCCAACATGAAACCAATCAACAACAAGTAACTTTAACGAGAAAATCAAATAAAGATCAACAAATAGAACATGTAAACAAATATGAACACTGTTCTATCACCAATTAACGAATGAAAGTATATGATTTACACCAGGGGTGGGCAAACATTTTCTACGGAGGGCCACATTGAAAACTTTATTGTTATCGGGGGGCCGCATATATATTTTGTCTACTTTCAATTACAATTTACAACGTATGAAAATATGAATTAATGATAATAACCATGTATTTGTCATTTTATTTCACATTCACACTGTATTACACATGCACATTATATTTTAAAATACGAACTTGAAACAGTTTCTAATTTGGTAATAAGATTTTACTATTCATAATTATTTCAACAAAAGTTTATTGTTACCTATCATAATAATTATGAAGAAGAAGGAACTTAATTTACATACAATCTGACCACAGAGTACAATTATAATTAATGAGAAGTATGTATCTGTTCACAATTTTGGATAATGTTCTTGAACTGTGGAACCAGTTTACTGGTTGTGATTCGCATGACTGCATTCAAATTGCAGTCAGTCACCATCGACCTGTTCTTAGACTTGTTGATTTTCAGACAAGAAAAAGCTTGCTCACAGATGTATGTGGACCCAAATAGTGACAAAAGTTTGGCAGCAAAGTTTTTTAAGTGTGGAAATGCTGCTGCTGACAAAGATCCATAAAACTCCAGCAGAAGAACTGACTTGAACTTCTCCTTCAGGTCATAATCTGCTTGTAGGTCAAGCAGCTCCAACTGTATATCCTCTGGGGCTGAATCAGCTTCTGCACTAAATGGCGAACTGAGGATATTGAAGAGTGGTTCCAAGTTCTTGAAGTCTTGGAACCTCCTTTCAAATTCCACAACCAAGGCATCCAACTGAGCCTTGTACCTGTCAGCCATTTCACCAGAAATGGTTTTCTGTTTCAGCAAAGGGAAATGGCAAAACCTGCTTTCACCTGCTTGCCTGGAGAACAGGGAGAGTTTTGCCTGAAATGATTTAACATGCACATACATTTCATGTGCAAACAAGCTATTGCCCTGTAGTTTGACATTCAGTTCATTCAACTTTTCCATAATGTCAATGGCAAACATGAAGTCTGACTTCCACTCTTCATTAACAATGTTAGTAACAAAGTCACAATCAATACCCTTCATCTCCAGGAACATAACTATTTCTTCCTTGAGATCCCACACTCGCCTCAATATCTTGCCCAGGCTCAGCCAGCGGACACTGCTGTGGTAGATAATATCAGAATGTTCAGTTTCCAAATCTTCAAGCATTGTCTTGAACTGCCTGTGGTTAAGTGCCCTGGCTCTGATGAGGTTTATCGCACTGACAACTGGGTCAATAACATGCTTGATATTCAACGCAGCTTTACACAGACTTTCCTGATGGATGACACAGTGAAGAGGTAAGAGTGTGTGGTCAGGGTGTTCTTCTTTAATTTTATTATTCATCAACTTCACCAGACCTACGTTTTTCCCAGTCAAAGCACGCGCTCCATCGGTTGTTACACTTGCTATCTTATTCCACACCAACCCAGTTCTTTCAACACAGTTCACAACAGCACTGAATAAATCCTGGCCTGTGGTTGTGTCTTTGAGTGAATCAACACTAAGTAATTCCTCGGTAAGCTCGAAACGGGTGTTTATTCCCCGTATAAATACCAACAATTGTGCTGTGTCCTGTACATCGGTACTTTCGTCCAACGCAAGAGAGTACCACAAAAAGTCTTTGCTTGCATCTCGAAGTTGGTGCATCAAATTGTCACTTATCTTTTCAGCACGCCTGACTACAGTTCTCCTTGATAAAGAAATGCTGTCAAATTTTGTTTTCTGTTCTGGACACATAATGTTTGCTGCATCTGACAAGCATTCCTTGATGAACTCGCCATCAGAAAAAGGCTTGTTCCGTTTTACAATCTTATGAGAGAGCACCAAACTGGCTTCGGTTGCAGCATCTTGTATTAAAGACTGTTTGGTGAAAACAGTTTGCTGCTTCTTTAAATTGTTAACCAACTCCTGGCATTTCCTTTTTCTCTCTTCGTTCGTTAAATTGTGCCCAAAATCCAAATGTTTTGTTTGGTGGTGTCTTTTTAAATTGTACTCCTTAAAGACGCTCACACACTCACGGCACAGCAAGCAGACTGCTTTGCTCCCAACGTTCGTGAAGCAGTACTTAGCAGTCCATTCGTCATTAAAAACACGACATTCGTCCTCAATCTTTCTTTTTTTGGCAACACTCATGGTTAAATCAACGTCTATTCGCTTTTAAATTATAACTTTTACAAAACCTTTCAAAATGTGAACAAAAGCCACTTCCGGTTGAGCTTAAACGCAGTTTCGAATAGGGATGTTGAAGATTAATGACTAATCAATTCTGGAGCCTTAAAAACCAATTTAATATCCCTAGATTCGAATCAAATACTCAAAATAAAATTTCAAAAATATAGTGAAAATTATAATCGAACAAAATTAACATCGACGTAGGATCGCAACATGTGCGTGCCTACGGGCCGCATAATATACTCTGGCGGGCCGTAGTTTGCCCACCCCTGATTTACACCGTAATACAAACAAGGTCTTATTTAGCACCAAGGGTGACCAAAGCATGTAATTTATATACAACTACGAATAATGTATCATTAATATCATTTATCACAAGTATGACGCATGTATTATGAACTTATCAATATATCACTCATTTAGAGATATTTGAAATATGAATTCATGAAGTTATCAATAGACTAGCGATATTGAAATATGAAAATATGAATCTGAATTTATCACTCATTTAGCGATATTTGAATTATGCATTTACGAATGTATCACTCATATAGCGATATTGACATAATTACAAGGAACACACACACATACACACACACACACACACACATATATATATATATATATATATATATATATATATATATATATATATATATATATATATATATATATATCGTGGAGTCCAGCTGACGACCTAGATGCATTTCCGGTTCCACCGCTCTAGTCGATGGTCAAGGAGCCACCACGCATGGTCCACCCCTCCCAGTCTGTTGAAGGATCCCTCGAGAACCTTCTCATTCAACACAGACCCCATGGTCGCGAAGCCTTGGTCCCTCACATCGAGAACACCAGTACTCTCTTCCGAGCCAACGTCACCAGACACAGCGTACACGTCACAAGGAACCCCAAAGTTCTGCAACTTCACATCACCAAACCATACACAAAAGCAGCTAAAAGTATAACAACTGAACCGTGTAGTACATATGGCACGGTTAAGTACTTTTGCATCAATATATGTTGCGCATGCGCGCACATGAATTCGTTTCGTTACACATTACATTTCATCATTCAATGCATGCAGCGTATAATTAAATTCAATCCGTTTGTTCAGTTATAACAAATAACCAACTTGAAACAGATTATAGTATTTCTAATAGCATGGCGTTATATGACCTAGGTATTGACTCTCTGTAGAATTTATAATAAATTCTAAAACGTCTGATATATGAAATAATTCTGTCATATAAAACGGATAGTAATAAAGAATGCAATTCTAAATTTAACATACCTCTACAGCTGAAGATTGCTCCCGTAAAGTGGTAAGCTTCCTGACAAGACTCGTCGTAATGTAATTTTGACATTGAGAATTCGCTCTATAAGTACCCGAGCTGTGATGAATATGCGCAGCTAGAGAACTCTAGGTACTTGGGTTTTCACTGCAGGCAATTTGCACATGCAGCATTGGTTGAATCGCGCTCGGTATTTCGAAATGGCTAAAGCCGAAAAAAAAAAACAACCACCCTCGGGTAACGTTGTACGCGGCAACGAAACCCGAGTACATTTTCGTTCACATATATACATTGATATACAGTATACACAATTCCGTGACAATACCTCCACCCTTAGAAAAAGTGAAAACACTTAGAAAATCACGGAATGTGAGCAACAATACAAACTGAAACATATTATTTATATTACCAGAATATCATGGTAAGAAAAAAAAAAATAACAACAACTGCAAATCACACTCTGCTTAAGTAATCGGCCCCTACATTTTCCGACCCTCTGATTGCCTCGATCCGGAAACGATATGGCTGCAAAGTCAACGCATCAATCTGGCGTTGGCGACTTTTGCTTTGTTCAAATATATCAGAGGCCGATGGTTCGTTTCAAGGACAAATTCCCTTCCGAACAGGTACGTGTGAAATTTACCTATACCCCACACCAGTGCCAAACACTCCTTTTCGATCACGGAGTAGTTTTGCTCCCTAGGCAGCAATTTCCAACTAGCGTAAGCTATGGGTAACTTTACCCGCTCTTGCTCCTGTAGCAAAACTGCTCCTAATCCCGTGTCGGAAGCATCAGTTCTCAATACGAACGATTTATTTAACTCTGGCAACTTTAGGATTGGCGCACTGATCAATCTTCCCTTAAGAGCGTTAAAAGCTCTTTCTTGGCATGAACCCCATGAAACTTTATTGGGCTGCCCCTTCCTAGTTAAATCCGTCAACTGACTTACTATAGCGGCGAAATTTGGGACGAACTTCCTATAAAAACCTATCAACCCAAGAAACGATCGTATCTGTTTCTTGGTTTCTGGCTTAGAAGCGTCTTTGATCGCTTCAATTTTGTCGGAGTGGGGTTTTAACTGCCCTGACCCACTTACTAGGTGAACCAAGCATTCCAAGTTAGAAAATGCTATACTACACTTGGAGGGTCTCGCTGTGATGTTTGCCTTGCGGATTCTGTCGAACAGATCGACTAATACCCTAACATACTCTTTCCAGGTATGCGTATATACAAAAATATCGTCGACGAAACTATTTTGAAAACAAGCCCTCCATTTCTGGCATCGGTTCTGCATCAAACACGGTAACCTTATTTGATTGTCGAAAGTCTATGCAAAATCGATTTGTTCCGTGTTTCTTTCTGACCAATACCACGGGGGAGGAATATGGGGAGTTTGAGGGTTCAATCACTCCCAGGTCTAACATCTTACCTACTTCCTCATCGATTGTCACCCGTGCATTAAAGGGTATCGGATATCCCTTAATTCTTATTGGCTCCGAGGTATTCAAGTTTATCTCGTGCATTATTAATCCAGTATTACCTGGTCTATATGTAAATACGTCTGGGTACTTACTCAAAATTTCCCTGACTTGCCGACACTGACCTTCAGGTAATTCTGGGCACACGCTGACCATTTCTATCCCTCTTTTCCTATACCAATGGGAGTTTCTGTACTGGGGTCTAATTGCGGTTCGTCACTCGACTCGTCTTCTATGACCGCCATACATACAACGTTCAATACGCCCTTTTCAACGGTTTTATGACATACACCGCACAAACGACAAAATCGTGATAGCTCACCATTTATTCCAGGTCAATACAATTCCCTTAACACTTTGTCAGTCGTCCTTTTCATACTCAGGTGACCTACTCTACCGGACTCGTGCGCCACTCTAAGTACACGGGACCTGAATGTTTGGGGGACAACAAGCTGAAAGAATGTTCTACCCTCCAACGAGGTAAATTGCCTGTACATTACCCCTCCCTACGTACAAATTTCAAACTTGTCCCGCCCTTATAATGTTTCACGGTATAATTTGATGTAATCATACCGCGGTTGCGCTCAAGGACGCGTCATGCCCTTGCCTTTCAACTGACGTAGCGACTTTTTCTCCGCCTGCTCCTGCGCCCTAGTTTCGACCGCTTGTACATTGGGAAACCGGAAATCAGATAGAGTTGGGAGTCTGGAGCCCTCGACATTTCCAATTGTTAGGTCGTATATAGGATTGTCCATACACAGTGCTTCTATGGTTCCGGTCAGGAAAGGCGTCTCGATTTCTATTCACGACGCCCGTACACCCGGTGTCGCGTAGGACCGTGACTTCTTGACCGTTGGCATTACCACTAGCAGAAATCGGAGCAATATATTTTGCCCTGAAATGTATTGAAACCAAAAATATTTTAAACTCTTATCATCTTCTCCGATTCACAATCAGTACTTCAGTCACTGCACAATAGGTTGGAAAACACATTATTGACTAACATTCTCATTAAACATACCGAACTGTGTTACTCTCAAAATATAATATACTGTTGGTTACCCAGCCATGTCGGTATAAAAGGAAATGAAAGAGCAGATCGCGCTGCCAAAATAGCCCTATCTTCACAACCATCTGATTTTAAAATGCCATACACTGATTTTACACCTGGCATAAAAAAATCCTTATTTAGTAAGTGGCAGGCATCATGGAATGATGCTGTCAATAACAAGCTCCATGTGGCCAAACCTTCTTTAGGCGAAAGGCCTTCTTCATACAGAAAGGTCCGTAAGGACGAGGTAATCATTGCACGAATTAGAATTAGTCATACTTGCATAACTCACTCGTACATATTAAAGGGTGAAGACCAACCCGAGTGCATTTCCTGCAACGTACCCTTTACCGTGAAGCACTTTCTGATAGATTGTTTCGAGCTCCAACCTATACGCGATCGTTACTACAATGTTCAGCACATGAAGTAGCTTTTTGATACAGTAAATGTGGATATATTTTACATTTCTTGCCCTTTTAACCAACCACGCCCCACCCCCCCCAAAAAAAAAAACCCCAGTAGAGAATGCAAAGCTTGTCGTCAATAACACACTTTGTGGTGTGCTTTAAATAGTTTTGGGTACATGTCGGTATGTTTGCATTTTAATTTGTATCAGAAGTGCACAACTTGGTTGTTGTTATGGTATTTGCTGCTTTCAGTGCCTGGGGGTGGGTGGGACTGGGATTTTCCCTTTAAATGACATTTTTGTTTCTTCTGAACTTGATACAATTTCATTTGTCAACTGACAATATGGATATACTATTTTTGTTCCGACGAACACATTTTTTTTGTTTCAATAACAGACTGTCAGTTATATATTTACCCACAAAACAGCAGGATTATTTGCTCAAAGCTGTTTTGAAAGCCATTATATATATATATATATATATATATATATATATATATATATATATTAAAAAATCAAAGAACCCTGCCCCCAAACACACAAATTGGTCCCTTATTTATGTGAACTTCACTGATTATAATTAATATTATTTTTGTGGTGTTGGTAGATGGATGAATTTTAACACCCAGTATGTAAATGCAGACATTAGATAAAGTACACATAATAGGGAAGAATCGTGTCTAAACAATAAAAAATGTTGTCATTTTACGTATGGGATATTCTGTTAATCTGTTTATTAAAATAATTTTCTCTTTCATCTTCAGTTTATAAAGATGGAAATGAATGCCTTGTCATGGGACGGTGTTTTAGATCACAAAAGAAGAATGAGTTACCACATGTTGTTGAGGTAAATATGACATATTCATTTAAATTTCATTCCTGAATCTAATCAGCTTTATTTCTGTAACAGGCATCAAGCATCAACTATTAGTTTTTGGCTTGTGCTGCAGGTTACAACAGGTGACTACACAAAAAGCCTGTGACAGAGAGAAATAAAATGTATTTATAATAAAGTTACGTTTGTATACATATTTCAATAAGCAATTAGATTTATTTCATAAAAGTTTCAACTTATGATTTTTAATGTTTCCATTCTCCTATTCAAATGGGAAAAATCAGCAGTATGGGCATACTTATTTTACGATTACAAACTGAGTGTGTTTATGTTTGTATATTACAGGTTGTCATTTCTGCAGAAAAGATATCCTCGTCAACATGCTCGTGCACAATTGGGCAGTGGTGCTTGTGGACATGTAACAGCTCTTCTGTACCAGCTGGCTTACTATAAAAGCAGGAAAATGAGGTTAATTGCAACTGACGCAGCTTACACATCATTACCTCAGACGTGGCATCAACCTAGGGGAGAGCAATTGAGAGGATCGAAAGTAGACGATATAGTTATCCAGGGCTATGACCGTATCAATCCCACCGAGCTACAAAGGGTGTTAAATCCACAATGTACAACCCTATTCCAGAATATGTCCAGTTTAATGCAAGTGAGCTCGCGGCAAAACTTAAGGATTTAAACATGTTATTTCCCACTGTGGTCAGTGGTTCTCATTCTCAACAGGTTTTAACACCTTATTTAAAATTTGTGAAGAGAAGCATTTTGAGTTACCAGCAAAGAATGTGCAGTGACTATATATTAAATCTAATGGACATTGACACATTTCCAGAATTACCCTGTAGCAATGTGATGACAAGTAATGTTGTGACAGTGTTGACTGAGAATCATACAGTGAGTGAGACAGAGAGCTGGCAAATTGAGAAAAACACCAGGTTGCAGTCCAGAGACCCCAGATGGCACAGATTCAGAAGGGACAGGATAACGGCATCAAATGCTGGAGAGATTGCAAAACGAAGAAAAGGTGAAGCTTAGTTTTGTATTTTTTTATTGATATAAATATGATCATATCATATTTAAAACGTCCTAGTACATACAGTTACAAAACTGGAGACCACTGAAATAAATGTTAATGTACAAAGATGTAGTAAACCTAAACGTTCAACACATATTTTGCTAGCATCGCAAGAAGTTTGAAATCTACAGATTATTGTACATTACAATAGGCTTACTTTTCAGCAAATAAATAATAACTTAAATGATTTGCACATGCGGTCATGATGTGGAGCTTCGTACAACTTCAAACGTAAGTTGATGTCCGATGTCGGTACAGGACTGTCACGACTGTACTTGTAGGTATGTGCAGTAGAAGGATATTATAATGGATCTGTCTTGGCTTATGCAACACATGCTGCAGGCAAGATACAATTGTTCCAAAAATGTTTCTCTCTCTCTCTCTCTCTCTCTCTCTCTCTCTCTCTCTCTCTCTCTCTCTCTCTCTCTCATACAAATGTTTCATATGCATGGTGAGAAGTTAGCCGAACGTTTAAGAAGCACCAGACATGTGACCACTGCTGCTATGAAGCATGGCTTGGAATCGGAGGGGTTAGCAGCAAAAGAATATAGCAAGGTAAACTGCCACTTTAATCACAATTAAAATTCAAGTACTGCTTAACAGATTTTGCACTAAGGCTCTAATGTATGTATTCAAGGTGCAGTTTTAAAATATTAAAATTATATTAAACATGCACAGACATTTTTAATATTTCAAAATTTAAATGAATTCTTGAAATTCAGATCTTGCATAAGTGCTATCGACATTACAATTTAGCCATATCATATTTCTTCAAATCAACTTTCCACGGCGGTGTATTTTCCTAAATTAGGATTGTTTTTTTTGAAATACAAAATGAGTATGCTGTAGAATTGTATCCTTCTTAAAAGAAATTTAAACAACAAAATGTGTAGAACCTGCTTAAGAAATCAAGGAAAAAAATATTTATTGCATAAAAGGACACCTTAGTGTGTAAGAACATTTTATTTCAATTGAAGACAAACCACAACTACTACTACCAGGTTCAAATGCAGTTGGCAGTTACGGGATTTGAATGGTGTGATTTTTATGTGTAGCTAGAAAATGATTTTCATGTTGAGACAATTCTGTTTGGCAGGGAATTTTGGCAAGCTGTCAAGGACAAGCTTGATCTCTTCTATTATAGATTCTACCTCAATTAGTAAGTTCTCATGTTTGTATATATGCATATGAATGTTTTGTAAGATATATTTAAATTAATTTTCTATGCCTTTTCATTATTAAATCATTCCGACAACACCAAGCTATGTATTTATCTGTAAGCAAAATGGCTGCAAGTCATTTGGACCTTTTCACACTGCTTTTAAAATCTACTTACATAAGTTGTCAATTTCAAATTCAGCTTAGTGGGTTTTACTTACTATATATGTATATAGGCTGTTCCAGTATAACATACTTGGGACCCAGGGAAGGCACTTTTCAGCATGGAACAGTCACACATAGATGCATTTTAGTATTGTGTATCATTTTCACATGAACTCCTTGAGTAATCAGATATATATATATATATATATATATATATATATATATATATATATATATTGACACACACACACATCTAACCAAAGGTATTTGCATGAAAATCAAGATATCAATGAAATGTGGCACGATTTTATTAAAGGTGTAAAAATAAACTTGTACATTATTGAAATGTTAATAAAATGAACTAGATACACACACATGCACACACACATCTAAAAGGTATTTTCATGACAAGATGCCAATGAAATGTGGCATGGTTTTAAGGTCTAAAAATAAACTTGTACATTATTGAAATGTTAATAAAATGAACCATATGTGGTTCTTTCATAATGTCTCAGTATCTTTGTTTTCATTCACAAGCTCTACATGACACTTCCATGTCACAAAATGTTATTTCTTTTGTTTAATTAGTGGTCGTTTGAACAAAGTCAGTAAATTTGCTACTGTCCACAACTGATTTATTGACCCAGCAATTGTCAAAGGCACCATAGACTGTAATAACTTGTATTCTTTCACCCTCTTAATGTGTCCTCCACCTTGGAAGCTGTGAACTGCCCAGCACTATACATAAAGTGTGGTGTTCCAGTGGAAACACCAGTACCTTTTAAAACTTTGTGCAAAACAAAACCTTTATCTGCCATAATTTGGTCCCCAGTGGAAACACCAGTACGTTCTAAAACTTTGTGTAAAACAAAACCTTTATCTGCCATAATTTGGTCCCCTGGTTCTAACAAATCTATAAGCCCCGACAGCTTTGTGATCTCCATATCACTCCTGCATCCCGAGTACAAGGCAGACACAAATGTGACTGCACCATGTGGGGCTATCCCTACTAAACCTTTCTAGGTGTTGTGACCTTTGTAGTTTGAAAAAGTCTTTGATCCAAGCACTAAAGATGTGCAGTCAATAATAATTCTGGTTCCTGGGTAGGACAGTTGAAACTCGAGAGGTATATTTGCTTGAACCTGCTCACGACTTGGCCAAATATTTCACGTCCCAGTAAGAAAGACAAATAATTTGTCCACATGATAATTTTCCGACTTACAGAAAACCTGTGAATATTAAATCGAACAGACGTATCTTCAATCGGAAATCTCCATCTCAATCTACACAAAAAACATGAAAAGTTCATCCACTGGGTCCATTGCTTTATGCCGTCCCCTGATGTTGATGTTATTCCCTGTGCTGTAATATAAGCTCTTCATTCTAACTGCAGTAGGTTTGATGCTATTGAAGAAGGTTATAAAAACCTCATATGTGGGAAAACCAGTGTAAAATTCTATCATTTCATCGTCATCTGTAAATCTGTTCAATCAAAATTTCTCCATGTTTATTTTTGTATTCAAATCTTGCAGTTGCCTTTCCTTCTCTTGTAATTCTGTTTCTGCTTTCCTCAGTCTCTCCTCCAGATCTGCAATTTTACTTTTGCATGCTATATGCGACTCCGAGGATCTGAAGAAGATAAAATAATAATGTAGCTTTTCACAACATTTGTAAGCATAATGGAGACAAAAAAATATACATAGCAAAGTTACCAGCTTCACTATACTTCAAAAGTATACAAGAGTTTGAACAGAGGCTGCTTCCACTGATTGTATGCTCTCTCTCTCTCTCTCTCTCTCATACGCACACACTTTGAAATAAATGTGTAAAAGAAAAGTTATGCAGCTACGGTTTGATTACATATCAGTGCCATCTTGGAGGAAAACAGCAAGCAAAAAATGCCCAACAAAAATCAAGGTCTTTTCAGAGTAAAAACAAGAAATTATGCAGTGATATGTAGCTCGTGCAACTATCCCACAAAGACTCTGGGACTTGTTTGGATACATAAGCACTGGAATGGAAACCTTGACCTTCCCTGTTGATGATGACACTGCCATATGAATAAGCAATAATAATGTCTTACCTTTGCTAAAATAGGGGAGATGGTAGAGTTGTCCTTCATAAAAAGAACTACAAATGTACGCTGAAAACAGCTGATACTTACTCATCTGATATCATTGGTGATGGGTTTTCAGGCATTGGCAGATGAGACTCATTGTAAATGTCAACACATGGAATCTCAAATTCTTCAGAAACGTTATCCACCTTCTCTGGAAGTGGTTGTCTCTCTGCGGGTTGTTTTCTTGCTTTCCCTTCAGTTGTCCAAGTAAAGATTGATGAAATAGCATCAAGTTTTAAGCAACGTCTGTTGGGTGTCCATCTATGGTCCTGTTGCTTAAAGTGTCTAGAACAGACAACTGTATTTGTGACAATCTAACAAAAGAAAAAATAAACCATGAGTTAATTGCAATAATTAGTTGTCAAAAAAACAAACAATTATTTCAGCACAGGCCTTTGAAATTATATCACTGCAGTAAAAACAAATGTCAGAATATGCAAGAAAAAATGGAGGAAAATAAATTATATATATATATATATATATATATATATATATATATATATATATTTCTTCCCATTTTCCTCTGATTCTCTGTCATTAACTTGCTACAGTGATAGAATTTAAATGACCTGTGATTTAAGTGTTCATTGTCCCTTACGTTTACACACATCAACATGTTTTATCAACAGTTTCATTAATTATTATCCAGTCCCGTTCTCTCTCTCTCTCTCTCTCTCTCTCTCTCTCTCTCTCTCTCTCGTACTTTCATTCGACTTGTCCTCTCATCATTTTCATTGTACTTGTCCTATCTCTCTTCTCTATCGTGGTCATTTTCATTCTACTCTTTCTATTTATTTTTCAACGAGATAATTAAGGTCACTTTTTCTGTAATTACTACTCTTACATCAATTCATAATCTCTATGATATAAATACGCTGCGTGAAGGCACGCCCAGTTTTCGATGACCCCATTTTGTGGAACGGGACTAGGGGTAAAATTTTTAGAAACCTACCATTATAAAACACACGTCCATACACATTTGCTTCATCGATAGAACCGTTGTTCGTTTGGATTTCTCTTTATTACATCATTCAGTTGCAAGAAAATACAACACACCAACAATCATCCAGTTTATAAACTTAAAATTCGGCCCCTCATCACAACGTATTGCAACAATCCATTTTCTACGAAGTTCCGTCTTCTTCACTGATGGAATATGGTGGAAGCTTAAATCTATGTGAATTCTAGCATTGCCATTGAACAACATAACACAACAATATTCGTCACGATTTTTTCCCTTGCCAGTATCAATTGTAGCAGCCATGGTTGCGAGGTAAAATGATGCTGGTGCCTAGCTTCGCCTCGTTTTGGATTCGTTGACCCAGGGTCACATGAATACATTCTGAGAATGGTCTAGATTAGTATAAAAGCAGGTCTTGGACAAAATATTCTGTTCTCGAAAGGAAAAGTCACTGTGAAACTACATGACGGTAACTATAGGTTTGAACTCTTAAAAAATTCTTATATCAGATCCATAATTATGTAAAGTTTTGTAAATTCAACCTTTACTTTGGTGTGTATTGTTTGTCTCTGATTCGTGATTTTGCATTTGAAAATAACTCTGGAGACAATCGAAAGCACTAAGGATATATATATATATATATATATATATATATATATATATATATATATATATATATATATATATATATATATATATATATATTGGGTTTTTACAACTCGTCGGCACATGCTAGTTTTATAGTGCCTATTAAAAGTAAAGTTTTAGAAACAAATATATAGGAATAGGAACAATTCTGAAAAAAGATAAACACTTCTAAATAAATGTAAATATAAAGTACTAAAAAATACAAGGTAATGATTTTAAAATTTTGTAAAAGGTATATAAAATAAAATATAGGGATTAACATATTGTCCTGATAATATAGGGAACAACTTGTTTTTATATAAACCGCATTCACTCAAAAAGTTCAAGAGTTTCTTTGCTGTAACATAATCATAGAATTGATTAATTGAATTCACATGCAAAACTTCTGTCTCGCAGGGTGCCATTGGACAATAGCAGTGTATGCACTATGGTCGAGGTTCATCAGAAATTACAGCTATACTAAAATCATTTGAACTACATTCAGACCTCTCGAAATAAATTTCGTCAAATGTTGGGATCCCGTTCCCACATTGAAAGCGCTGACAAACCGTTATTATCCCAGATCTTATAGAAACATATTTTCCTGGCACAACTGGGTAAAGTAGTACTGTTGGCTGCTTAGTCCTATTGATATTAAAGGTAATGAAAGGGTAGATATATGAGCCAAAGCTGTCTTGCAGTTACCCGTTTTGGAATGAAAGATTCCATATGCCGACTTCAAATATTACTTAAAATAAATAGAACAAAAACTCGACAATCTTCGTAACATCAGATCCATCATTGGAGAATAACAGCCCTTCTATAGAACAAATCGCAGAGATGCAGTGGCATTTAACTATCGCGTATAAGACACGCACACCAGATTCCTGAATACCATATGATGGGTTTGAAAACCGAGCGCTCAGACCTTTGACATTGATTTTTGAAGACTGAATCCCAAATATGGTATGCCACATATACACACCTATAATGGTGATACACAAGTGTACGAAGTGTGATAATTCTGTATCAAATGGCACAAGTTACACTGCAAAATAGATAGTGTGACAGAGGGACGTGTGAAAGGACGGAAACCCGAATACTATGTTTCACGGCTTTCGGGAAAAGGCTGAAGAAAAAAATACATATCTGCATCGTGGCGTCAAGCATAAATCATTTCGCCTTTTCATTCCATATTGCCAGAACAGCCACCATACAGGCAATACGACTCACTTTGGGAGCTTTTAGGACATCCCCAGTTGAAACTCTTTTGGCTGAAGCGAATGAGCCACCTCCATCACATCGCAAAGAAGCATTATCTTTACATTATGCCCCAAAATTGAGATCCAGCCCTTTAAACCCTGGTTTGTGTCTGTTTTCCAACCCAACTACAGAAGTTTGTACGTAAATAAACCAAATGTCATTCCTACCTTGGGTATTAGGATATCTTCCAGCCTTGACAATTATAAAATGACCTTTCAAAAATCCAAAAGTCGTCTGTTTCTGTAACACATCCCTGGCTTCTAAAACAACCCAAAGTACTTTTTACTCTGCATGAATGAATGGTGCATCGTTATTTTCAGAAGAAATCAGGGCAGTAGATCTTGCCCTGAAATATATTGAAACCAAAATTATTTTAAACTCTATCATCTTCTCCGATTCACTATCAGTACTTAAGCCACTCTACAATAGGAAGTTGGAAAACCCATTATTGACCAACATTCTCATTAAACATACCGGACTGTGTTACTCTCACAATATAATATAATGTTGGTTACCCAGTCATGTCGGTATTAAATGTAACGAACGAGCAGACTACCAAAATAGCCCCATCTCTCCAACCATCCGATTTTAAAATACAATACACTGATTTTACACCTGGCATCAAACGATACTCATTTAGTAAGTGGTAGGCATCATGGAATCGTACTGTCAATGACAGGCTCCATGTGGTCAAACACTCTTTAGGCGAATGGCCTCCTTGCTATAGAACGATCCGTAAGGATGAGGTATCATTGCACGAATTAGTATTGGTCATACGTGCATAACCCACTCCTACATATGTAATCTAGAAGTATATAAATGCTTATGATAATAAACTATTGAATTGAAGAGTGAAGACCCAACCGAGTGCATTTCCTGCAACGAACCGTTTACTGTGAAGCACGCCGTAAAACCCTATTCAATCAATCAACCAGAACAGCCAACGCAGTGAATACTATCTGCATACACGTCTCTTCTTATTTCCTTTGTGCTTTCGGTTAGTAGGACATTATTAAGGTATTTTGTGGAAGGACTGATCACTGTTATCGCAGGGAGTTTCTTTCCACCTTCATTGTTGACCATTTTCAATTGATCTAGTGTCTGAAAATTCCATGTTGTTCATTTCCTGATATATTGGTGAATTGAAACGATACATTTAAAAAAAATTAAAAAATAAAAAATAATTTAGATTCGACAGAAAAAAACATAATTGAAATAACTTGTACTATTTTCAAAAACCTGATTTAAAATTGAGAAACATATACACATACTTCAATTAAAGAAGAAAACTTGAAATACTAATTTAAAATAATGAAAAAGAGATACTTTAATTTAAGCAGCAATGTTCCCTTTATATGTTTGCTATGTCACAAAATATTTACATAAAGGATCTCACTGTCAAACTCGTCAGCGCATTATGCAGGAGCAGTTCTTAAGCACCTGGAGCAATGGATTTTAAGGCCAGGAAGTCAATAAGCCTTGAACTAAATAATGGTAGATAGACACGAAATTTCACTCTTGCTTGGGGATGATGTCATTCCCACCGTTTCGGCGGAACCAGTAAAGACTCTGGGTATTAGGTACACAGAGTAATTGAAAAACACGAAGCGAGTCGCTGAAATTAAAGCTAAGTTAGTGGAACTGAAAGCGATTGACGAATATAGTAGTTCCGGGAAAACTGAAAATGTGGTATCTGCAGTACGGCTACTGCCAAAACTAATGTAACCGCTAACCATATATGACTGCAATATCTCAAGTGGATTATGTACCTATGGAACAGCGTTTGTAAATGTAAAATGAAGTGCACAAAAGTTTAGGAAGATAAATCCTTCGTAATAAATATAAACGTCAAGTACGATATAAAATGCATATGACTGCAATATCTCAAGTGGATTTTGTATGTATGGAGCAGCGTTTGTAAATGTAAAAATGAAGTGCTAAAAAATGTAGGAAGATAAACCCTTCCAAATAAATCTAAACGTCAAGTACAATATAAAATGTATATGACTGCAATATCTTAAGTTGATTGTGTATGGAACATCGTTTGTAAATGTAAAAATGAAGTGCAAAAAAAATGTAGGAAGATAAACCCTTCCAAATAAATGTAAACGTAAAGTACAATATAAAATGTATATGACTGCAATATCTCAAGTGGATTTTGCATGGAACACCGTTTGTAAATGTAAAAATGAAGTGCAAAAAAATTTAGGAAGATAAACACTTGCAAATAAATCTAAACGTCAAGTACAATATACAATGCATATGACTGCAATATCTCAAGTGGATTGTGTATGGAACAGCGTTTGCAAATGTAAAAATGAAGTGCAAAAAAAAATTAGGAAGATAAACCCTTCCAAATAAATGTAAACGTTAAGTACAATATAAAATGCATATGACTGCATTATCTCAAGTGGATTTTGTATCTATGGAACAGCGTTTGTAAATGTAAAAATGAAGTGCACAAAAATGTAGGAAGATAAACCCTTCCAAATAAATGTAAACGTCAAGTACAATATAAAATGCATATGACTGCATTATCTCGAGTGAATTTTGCATTATCTCAAGTGGATTTTTTATGTATGGAACAGCGTTTGTAAATGTAAAAATGAAGTGCCAAAAAATGTAGAAAGATAAACCCTTCCAAATAAATGTAAACGTCAAGTACAATATAAAATGCATATGACTGCATTATCTCAAGTGGATTTTGTATGTATGGAACAGCGTTTGTAAATGTAAAAATGAAGTGCAAAAAAATGTAGGAAGATAAACCCTTCCAAATAAATGTAAACGTCAAGTACAATATAAAAGTCCCATATTTGCCTCGGTTTTACATCATACAGTTTCTTCATGCAGTTCATGTCAAATCGCATATCAAATCACGTCAAATCGCATACCACCTCTGTCGGACAGGGCGCAAGTCGACACGCTCGAGAAGAATGTGTTCCACTGTCAGTGGACACTGGCATGGTATGTATTCTAGTTGAGGTTCACTCTTCCTGAGGTATGCACGAGTCATGTATATTTGTCCGAAATGCGATCGACACAACGATAACGCATGTAAAAGCCTGAAAATGAAGCTCAAATTTTGTTATACAAACAATATTACCATAACATACCATATTTATATATTTTTTCAATGCGTGTGTATTCGTATGTATACGTTATTTATTCTTCACTCCGGAAATCCTTGCTCTAGGTTGAAACGTAGAAGATATATGTATCTCACGCATCAGAGTAGAAGATATATGTATCTCGCGCATCAGAGTAGGACAAGATTGAAAACTGAGTTAATAGAACGTGCTAAGATAAAAAATTTTTTAGCACTTGACATATATTTAGATATTTTTTCGTTGATAAAGATAAGAAACAACAATTTATGAAATAGTTTTTCTTTATGTAAGGGATATAATTGTACAGTAGTACAACATGTTTACCTCTGGAGATGTTTCCGTTTTGATAAGATGGAACAAGTTCTTCACAGAATAAACTTTACATCAAGATTTAGACCAGGAAATATCAAACTAGGATCAAATCATAATAGCGTCCCATTGTGTTCTTTACATTATGAGAGGGATAACAAAATTATGCAGTAAAGACTGTGTGCTTTAAACAAGCATAATTATTGGTTTTGGGCTTTACCTTTAGTATACTAAACTGTCGCTTGCTTTATATTGTCTGAAATATTTCATCCTGGGATATAATTTTAAAAAGCAAAGAGGATATTAAGATATGAAAAGTGTCTCATAGAAAGATGTCGCTACGATATATCAAAAACTGGGACATAGTTGGGTTGTGATGTTACCATGCTCACGATTCAATTCCACCGATTGTACCCAAGTTCGGAGACTTATGAGGCTACGTTACAGCACAGGTAGTAGTCACCGCCAGAATTTCTACTTCTTTTTAAGATTGCACAACAACTATGCCACTCATGCAGTAGGGGCCATCCATAAATGACGTCACGCGATTTTGGCCGATTTTTGACCCCCCCTCGTCACAAAAAAGTCAGACCCCCTCAAATATGACGTCACAAAGCTATGCTCCCCCTCCCCCGAAAAAGCCGTATTTCCTATTTGAAAATTAACATGTTTCAAATCACTGTATTGTCATTGTAGTATGTATTTAGTGTGGCGCTGCACTCTGATATTGTAGGAGAAAACATGTATTAAAAAGGAGGCACTGGAAAGCTGAAATTGGCATAAAATTCTTTTGAAAATATTCGTCGTCTAGCTAAAACTGCAGATGTTCAGAATATTGTATTCAAATTCTCCTATAATTATCAAATAAAGTAATTATAACTAAAAAAATACTTTGAAACTTTGTAGTAGAACGAAGAAGAATAGAGAGTAGAATTATAATAATCATTATGCATTCCACAAAGTGAAAAGCTCTGGTAGAATCATTGGAATTATTAAAAATGTTTAATAACAATTAGTCAAAAAATACAAAATTTATGCTTCTCCATTCTCCCATGGCGAAGCAAAATGTTCCTTCATGGAATAAATAGGGAGAGCATGGATCTCTTCATCCTGTGGAATGGATATTCCATTCAGATCAAGCTCTTCTTCGTCTATCCAATCTGCACTCTCTCCATTTTCTTCGTTTGCGATTACAACCATTAGTTCACGTTGCCGACGTGCAGCGACTCTCTGTGGCCTGATGCGTTTGGGCGGAATAATTGATTCCTGCTTGTGTGTTAAAGAATGACTGCGCAGCATGACTAACGACGCGAAGTATATGACATTTCTTGCAAATCCTATCGCCAAGCACGGATTGTACTGACGGACAGTACAAATCATATGGAATTGACCTATAAGGATTTGAAGAGCGAGGAAGGATGTCATCCACTTTCAAACTTTGAGCTGCAAACAGAGATGGGAATTTATGTGATGCTCCGTCTATTGTCCGTTCTGGAATTTTCAGACCTTCGCTTGTTTGAACAACTGGTAAAGGAGGAGGAATAAATCTCTCTGTTACTACACTGAAATAGGAGCTTCTTGGTTTCGAACAGCACTTGTTGTCGGTGCATTTTACAATTTGTGTCAAGTATTGGCTTGTTCGCACATGCACGTCATACCATTTCTGATCTCTGGACTACATCTGTTTTTCATGGAGCTCAGATTCTGTTGGATCGATGAATTCGGCCACTGTCGGAAAATTATCGACTATCAACTGTGACCAAATTTCGGCTAGAGTGTTTCCTGCAAACTGAAAATTCTTCTTCTCTAAATCAGCGTCGATGGTAATTCCTCTTTCGTTCAAATGACTACCGTAGTGGTCATGTGGTAATATCAATCCAGTAAGTTCCTTACTGAGCGGCGCCATTTTTCTCTCGACCCTATTAAATGCACTCCTTCCTGGAGCGTTGGTAGCGATGAATAAAGCGTCGAAATCGTACTGAAGAAAGTGGTGGACTGCAACCTTAATCACTTTTTGGTATCTCGGGTTCTCGTCCGGGCCACCATCAACTGTTGACACTAAAATTGGTTTCACCAGGCGATCAATACTACTCCTTGTAATGACGTCAAACTCCTTGAGACAAAGCAGTTTTTCGAAATCAAGTCCATGGCTGAATGCAGTTGATGACGAGTGTTTTCCCGATCTGATTTCTATGTAGGTCGGTCCCGAATAACCAACAGCTTCTCGGTTTCCTAGACCATTGGACTGAATTTGGATTCCAGCATAGACCGAAGGAATTAGCTTGTGTCCTGCGGCTACAACCCAATCATGGTCAGGCAAGCTGACTCTGTACTCGACGTGCATCAGCAATGGACTTTGCTTGTTAGCAGCGGTCAACCAGATTGGAACACGAGCTTTGTCGTCTTGACTCACAAAGCACACTTCGTTCGGTCCTAGCATGGACGCCAACTCTTCCAAGTGTTTTATTATTGCCGTACAAAACAAACCATCGATATGTTTGGCATGGTGATCGTTCTGTGCTCTAATGAGTTTCACTGGGACCGTTGACACATGACTCTGTCCTTCAAGAGATGAGCTGCGCCTCGGTAAAAGACGAAGGTAGAGCCCACTTCTGCTGATTGTATAGCCATCCAGCTTTAACTGTTCAGTCAGCTGATCTAATGTTTTTATGCTTCTGTATACATCGCTCTGCCTTCTTTCATGCGATGCCGATCCATGCATAGCAATATCCACAATAGTTTCCAGTAATGAAGGCTGATCTTCCTCAATTCTCGGCCTACCAGGCTTGGCCCTGACGTTCAGAGATGTGAGTAGTTCTGGATTTTCTTCAAACAGAGCATTCAATTTTCTTTTCTTCTCGTCTCTTGCTTTCTGTGATCTTTTTTAATCATCCTTCTTCTTCTTCAGCTGGTTTTCCAATTCACTCTGTTTCTTATTCTTGTCTTTCAGTTCTACATCCTGTTCCTGTGTTAGCATTCCACGTTTTTGTCGTTCGTACAAGCCAACGAGATCAGAATTCAGAATGTCAATCTCTGACTGCAAATGCAGCTGGGCTGTAGCAATTCTTGATGCTGTTGACTTGCTAGTAGTAGGCGCTTAATCATCAGCCTGAGCATTGGTCACTTGTCCATCAGACTGCGACACAGAATTCTCGGGGTTTGCCACAAGCACTTTTTTGGAGTTTTTTGTATCGGCATATGATGTTTGTTTAGCCCAAAACGTCAGAAGTGATCCTTTTTTTGTGGCGGCAATTGTTTTTAATCCTTGCAACCAGTGATCAACTTCAACTTGCAAATCTGCATCTTTTTTTATTCCATTCCACTTTTGAACCAGTTCTTCTTGGCAAATCTTTCTGCTCTTTGTAGGATATGCCAGCACGTACGCCTCAAAAAGACACTGGAACATTTTACTTTTATCCATCGTAGCGGTCAATTCTTCACAAAAAAAAATTTTGAGATTATTATTGGTGTAAAATAAACTTTAATTTATTCTGTTTGTAATATAAACTTTATATATATAAACTTTAATTATTCTATTTCTTAAATGTAGGATCTTTTATAACAGAAATCTGAAAAATATCAACCTTTATAAATTATTTACTTTTCTATCAAACTTTTTAAATTTAATTTTATAGCACAAAAAAGTTTAAAATTAATAAAGTAGCAGAAAAATTAAAACTTCTTTACAAAATTAGCAATGTTTTTTTTTTTATTTATATTTTAAAACTATATATAAAAATATCAAACATGAGTGTTGTTATTTTCTCATTAAACGCCGGAGAATCTGGCTGTCTGCCTGACGTGTGTCAAGCTAGCAGCAGAAATATAAATCCACAAAAATAAAAACCTAAATATAAATCTTCCACCAGAAACAGGCAGCTACATAAATAAAATCAACTGATATCAAAACTTCATGAACTCACCTAAACAACACACCCATTTTCACAACCCATCTTAACACTTGGAGGTGTGATACACTCTCACTTATATCAGGGTGCACCAAAAACCAGCAAACTCTAAAGTTATCTCCAAGAAATCTGTAAAGTATGCATGTCGAAAAAATTTGTATTATACATTACTACAAACGTCATTTACTCCCCTAAAAAACAAACCTATTTTCACCAACCGCGTTAACAGTTGGAGGTTTATTTTTGAGGATTTTTATTTTTGCTGCTAGCTTGAGACACGTGTCTGCCGGAACATGCCGTTGAGTAATTCATAGTTTAAATTAAGAATCAATATCAAGTTAATCGGATGTACTCACAAAATGACGTTGAGTCAATTAAAATCACTTTCAAAACTCAAAAAGTTCGCTGGACGACATATCGCAGAAAGTTCGCTTATCACTAAGTAAGTTTGGCGAGAAAAAGATCATTTCAACCTCGCTTTGTCGACACCAGCGGACTGCAAACGGAAGAATGCTATTTGGAAAAAGCCACTATTGGGGCTAGTAGGGGTGTTGGTAGTTCGAAGACGAGTCCATCTTAATTTGAGCTCATGCACGACACGCGTGAAGTTACTTAAAACGTCATTAAATAAATTGTAAGCAATCAAAAAATTAAGTGGAACTTTTATTTAAAGTTGCGCATTTTGATGTGACGTCACATTTCTTAAACACCCCTCCCCCTCGTAACATCGTCACAAATGTGTGACCCCCTCCCCCCCCCCCCCCCCAGGTGTGTGACGTCATTTATGGACGGCCCCTTAGGTAACCAGCCAAGGAAAACTATCTCTTTATAGTGCGACACACTATTTCCATTAGCATGAGGTGCAGTGTTGCACATAGAGCGCGGGCTCTCAATTTTTTGTCCTATGCTGCCCAAATTTTGACTATGGGCGCGTAATTTTTTAACAAATTATCAAATTTGTTTCCAGTACACTATCCTTTAGCGAATGCTAGTAATGGCCAACGTCGCAAAAGGTGATAAAAGCTGCAAGATAGCAATGAATATCATTTCAAAACAATGAATCTGGCAGTGAAAATATTCAAGGTTTGGTAGTCGGTTGAGTTGCTCAAGTCTTTGATCGCGGTTAGTGCAACGTATTTTTGAGGTTAAAGTCACACCTGCAGCAGGAAAGATTTAATTTATCCTCTGGCCGAATGTATGATGAAAGAGACCAATTTATCTAAATACACGATGCCATTTAATTAATGATTTATTACTTAAAAAAGAAAAGTAATTAGGAAAACGTGGGTATTTATTATAATAAATTGTAGTAGATAACGAGTGAACACCGATGTAAACGAGAGCAAGATCCGGAACGGAAAATTCCATGGCACAGCTCATTTCAGGTTAACCAGATATTCAAACATGTTAATGTGTTCATCAGTTACTTGATCACATGATATAATGACAGTTAAGGTGGCAAAACTGTCGAAGAAATAAGATTATCTCATTTTTTGGCACATCTATGGCCTTATGTACTACAATTTTCCTTTGTCCATTTAAAATGTGCCACCCAAATCTGGAGAGTAAAGGACACAATATCCCTTGACCGTGGGATCCTAGGTGCAACACTGGTGCTCGTCAGTGCTGCTAAGCTAAAAGAATGAGAAATTATGATCGGTTAAATTCAGTTAAAATTCAATTTACGAACCTACTTGAAAAGATTAAGATCACTCACATTCAGGAAGTGAAACGGTTGATCTAGGAGCTCACGATGATTCCAGTAATACAATTTTCCTTTTGGAAGTTTCGTATGGAAGGCATTCACGACCAAAAATATAAAATTAGAAGAAAATAAACAAATTTCAAATGAAGCAAGTAAAGCTAAATTAAAACGAGTATGCTTGGAAAAAAAAAAGATTGAAGCCCAGACGTAAAGAGCAATATCCAAATAAAACAAATCGGGCACATCAAAGAAACCGACAAAAGCTGTGTGATGTAAATGAAGCAAACCAAACACCAAGCAGAAAATTGAAGAAGACCAACTGAAGTCGGATAAAACAAAATAATTATTGAACCAGGCGATACACCTGCAAGGTGTAAACAAATCTCGTATAAAGTGAACTGAATGAAAAGTAAACAACCACGAACAGGAAGCAAATCTTGATCGAACACAACTGTCAAAAGCAACAAAATATGAATGACATAATCAAACGCCAAACGAAATAAAGGATATTTAAACGAAAAAAATCGGTCAAGCTAACATAAAATGAAACAAAGAAAATATAAAATGAAAAGAAACACAAGCATGTACATCACCCATGCGCAGACACTACTGTCAAATGAACTAAACACGATATAGTGCGTGCAGAGCAATATCGATTCTAATCCGCGCAGTCTTCCAGACATTACAGGATCGCACTTGACTGTAACGGATCACGCGAGAAGAAGTCAAGGTGCACACGGGTTCTCAACAGATTTCAAAACTGAGGAGTCGTATCACCCATGGCGCTGTAATCTCCAGAATCGAAACTGAAATCTCGATAATTAATTTTGAAGTCGTGTGGTCATAGCTGGGATTGTTCATTATTCGTGAATCCAACTGATGTTTTAGATGTTGTGTGTCATGCTGAATAAAGAGGAACACTTGTACAGTATTTTATAAGAAACTAGCAAACAGTGAGACAGACATGGACATTACAATTGTTTTTCTTTATAATTATGCATAACTGTGTATATTTGGTATATTGAACAGGAAAATAATTATTTTATATTTTATTATATTTTTGACATTTCAACATATTTTTAACTCTAACCATTTTGAATCCAAAAATATAAGTATACTACTATGAAAGTTGCATACGAATCAGATATCTAATTTTTATATAACAACCAATTCATTCTCATCATAATGCATGAAACAACATGAACACAAATTAGAAGCAACCCGCTCTAAGTTTTCAACTGATGGATCTTCTTTGCATATCCTCACGAGTTTTGCTAACTAACAATGATTAAGTCTAGACCTTGCCTTCGTCTTCAAACGATTCTGGCAAGAAAAGCCACGGTCACAAGCCACACTGGTAAGCCGATATTTGATCAAACGTTATATCCAGTAAAGTCGTAACTGATAAAGAATTTTGAAACGTTTCTCCCATTGAAACAAAATAATCGCCAATAAAACATTATTAAAGTTTGTGCACTTGTCTTTGACAACTGACTTCGCGAGCCGCCATATTTTACATAGTTGTGTCCAGTTCATTGTAATTTGATGGGCAATCAAACAAACGCCGATATTTGATCAAAAGTGAATCCAACCAAGTTCTAATTGATTCCCTCTTCTTCTAACTATCATATATATATATGTCGATGATAATTTCAAAACGATCCAACTTTGATTCAGTTATGCACACCTAAGCATGACATCAGTAACCTGCTAGCGCCTCCCAGTTCATATTGTTATAAATAGGCGCGATATTATTGGTCGATAAAGTGTAAACAGTAGCGTTGAAAATGTCAATCAGCGACCTGTACAGTAAATAGTTCCCCAAGACTCCCAGCTACAGACTGAATATCTGAGTGGTAAATTGTGTTGTTTCTAGATATAACTACACCTTCTCCTGACGTGCTAGCCATGCTGAAAAACTAGGGAGTGGTTGGCCTGTTGCTTCAAAATAGATTCCACTACATGGATCTAAAATGAGAACTTTTTTTTTGGCGCATTTGTTCTGCGAAGATTCAGGGGTTGGGTACAATGGTGGGTAGACTGGTGTGAACAGTTCATGATGCCTCCCGTGCACGAGTAGGGCATAACAAATAAGTGAATGAAATGACTCAAAGTATGTACCTTTGAAGTAGGGCCTTGGCAATATTATATGACACACGGTCTATTTAAAGTCTTGCTAAAATCTTTCAAAGAATGCAAATGGGCTGGATGAGCAAATGTTATCTGTAAAGTATGTGTGAATATAGTATGATTTTGGATTTAACGGGACGTATTTGTTTCGGCTCCTGTTAAGGTACAAGTTCGATTTTAAGTTGGCTCTGGACAGAGATGGTCAACTCAAAATTATGTGGTTAAATACAGACGGCTAACAATGATAGTTTTACTGTTTATTATGAAGGTGTTAACTGCAGATACCAAACGTGCACTTTATTTTAAGCACTATATTGTAACATTACAATTGAGAACAAACTCTGAGCATCAATATTATCAGGATAAATGAGAGAAAAAAAGTTCCGTGTCTCGTATCATTAAAAATTAATTGGAAACCCCGTCCCCTTAAACTTTCTCATCCCTGAATAAATTACTACATAGAGGAAAAGGTTAATAACCATCCAAACAAATAATGACCTAACAAGTCCTATGGAGGATAATTCAAGCCCCACCCCAACCCCCATATTTTTTTTGGTGTAAAGGCCTAAAACTAGGGACAGGAGAAAATTATTCTATTCCCTAGATCAGGGCTGCGAAGAGAGACTCGCTTTCAGCAAGAAAGCTTACGAAACTGACCACTGGTGTTGCTTCTTTTACCCATCCGGAGCAGTAGAATTGACACCTTCTGCACAAGCCAGTCACAAAGTGACTTAAATAACACTAGGGAATTACAAAACAAAAAGGAAGTAAGGTTTCCAATATGGCGGTCAGAGAAGCAGAAAAATCGATCGTGTGCAACAGCCGGGCATGCTAAACCAGCGAAAGAGGACTGTACAAGTTTCACTACATGGTTTACGTTGGGTAAGCTAATTACATGTTACTCGATAACTGGGTCATTCCCGTTACAAGGGAATACAGAATTTTGCAGTATTTCCAACATCGATTTTTGCTGTTTCAAGATGAGGACTAATTGGTATATCAAAAGGTGGAATGAAGTTTGGTTTCTGAGCGTACAGGGTTTGGTACTTGAGCCTAAAGACTGTATCATATGAGGGATTAGATGAATTAGAAGATAGCCTCAAATCCTCAAAAATACCACCGAATAATATTGTTTTTCATTGCAAGTTAAACAGAACATTCTAGCAATGTATGAAGATATTTTAGGAAGAAGCACTTGTTTAATATTACTTGAGGGCAGAAAGGTTTTAATTCGTGCTTTTTGGGGCTTAGGACCACACACCTCTGCATCCACGTCCTCGTGGTCAGCAAACCTAGTATGCAGCTTAATCGGGTCATCATAATCTTTGGGCTACCTATCTGAATTTAATTTTAAGAACGTAAGGTAATTGTGTCGAATCAGGAAGATTAGTTTAGGTCTGGGCATCCTTGGGCGTAGTTCTTTTACTAACAGGTTTGACATTGGATAAGTAAGTTGGACCTTGTGAAGTTGTTTTTGTTTCTACTAGCTTTCTGGCTCAGAAAAGGGGATATTAGATGTATATTTCACTCTTTGAATTTCTCATTTTCCAGGTGTCGCAGTGTTTGGAGTTTGCATGGTATTATTGTCCACAATTGGTGCAGTTACATTACAGTCACGGTCACGAAGTAAAGTGTTATCAGAGCGGCCTCGCACGAGGCTCTTTGAGCATTTGTCTTCGTGATGAACGTGCATATACACCATTAAGGAACTTTTACGCTGTTTTGCACTGGGTACAGAATCGTTGGTGTCCTACATTTGCAAGTCGCGTTTTACTAGGATTCAATGGACAGGCGTTTTGTCTCTTTATCCCTTTAGGTATCTTCATCGTTGGTGGCTCATGTCAAGTCACGACAACGAATCACGCCCTTGGAGGAGTCAAAGGAATTGTGCGCATATGCAGTAACTTTGATGCTGAAAAAGGTAGATTTTTCTTACGTTTTCTGATCGAGACTTTTGTTCACAGTCGAATAGTAGGCTACCAGATTTAAACTTGTTTGTTGATTTTGGTGTGCTAATAAGAGCAAGGATGCTTGTATCAGTGATGAAAGTGGAAAGCTCTGACAAGAGTTCTTGTTTCGTCCAAAGACACGATAACCATAAAATGAGGAAATAAACCTGCATTGATTGGTTCGACATAACGAACAAATAGCCTCCGCAATGGTCACATGATTATTCAGCCCAACCTCGTTTTCCCCAATTTGAATAAAAACCACTTCTGGCGTAAAAGTCCAGGTGAAGTCGTCTCTAAGGAGAGTGTTCATCTAGGCCCCGGAAAATAATTTCATGTGCAGAAGAGCAATCATCAAAAAAATTACTACTACGACGATCCAAAGAAACAACGAGACTATGCCCCCATATTAAAGCCTGCATCTTCATACGAATGAAGAAAAGAACTAACAAGAACAAAACAACACACAAAACAAACTAAAATAAAATAACTAACTTGAAACATGTTTCCAATCACCGGCGTGCAAAACTCGATTGCAATCCCTTTTTGAACTCGAAGCTTAAAAAAAACTACACAATCTAACCGTATTTTCAATCACGTCCACGTGAAAACAATTTTCAATCCGTTTTAGAACTTGAGGCTCGAACGATATATATTTTTAATCAATTCCGTGCAAAAACAAATTTCAATCCCTTTTTTAACTCTAAGCTCAAACAACGCAACTCGCCCATGTTTTCAAACGCGTCCGTGTGAAAACAATTTTCAATCCGTTTCTGAACCTCAAGCTCAAATGACACAAATAACACATCTTTAATCATGTTTCGCGTACTAACAATCTTTTGTTTGCTACAACTCGAAAACTTGAAAATTGCAATAAAGAAACCACATGAGAGAGAGAAAGAAAGAGTGCAACAGACGAGCACGAAAATCCCAAGAATACACGCCTATAAACACCTTCTTATATTTTTTTCCAACTCTGTCATTCTATGTCTGTTACTTTTATATAAATTTTAGATCGAAAAGAAACCACGAAAGAATACGATCTAGATAGGACCGTCCTATACACCAAAACGGGTATCAAAATCCGCAATACGACAACCAAACGAAGAAATGAACCATACAAGAGACAAAAAGATAAAACTCAACCTCGTGGGCAATGATTAAAAACTTCAAATAAGAGAAAGGCAAGGAAAGCTACCCACAGGATAATGTGCCTTCAGGGAGGAAAGTACAAGCCATAGTTCTCAAGTGAATAAACGATGGGGAATAAGAAACTCAGGAATACGGTAGAACAAAGAGCAACGTGGTCAAACATATTAAAAATACTACATTTTAATATTATTATTCTTAAACAAAGCCACACACACACACAAGAAAGGGAAGGACAGGGAAATTGCAATATACAAATATTAAACCTAAAAAAACACGAGGTGACATATCCAAGTGCTAACCAGCTAGATATGCTGGGGGAGAGGGGGGGGATTGGGGGTTGCCAACATAAAGCTAAACTCGCTGGTAATATCCGAAGCAAGTCGTCGGCAGAGAAATATTTCGCCAATCTAGGCTCATCAGCTCTGATTATCTCAATGTGGAAGCTTGTAAAAGCATCAGGCATTTTCACGGTATGAATAGTAGCTTGAGACCTTCCCAAGATCACAGAGAACTCGCTACAGTGGGGTTCAAGTGAGCTCAAAAGTTTGAAATGCAGGTATTTTTGTACCTAAGCATTGGTAACACTGAATAGTGGTTCATTTTTCTTACTCCAAGACTGAAAGTGCAAGGTCACTTGAAAGCAAATATATATATTAAATAAAAGAACCATTTTATCATTTTGATAAATTTAAGGCAGTGCAAGTTGTATGCTTTAATAGCATATCAGAATAATAATGGCCATATGGTGCCAAATAAAGACTAAGTAATACAAATGTTTAAAAAAAAAAAAAAAAAATTCAGATACTTGAAAAAGATAAATTCTTCCAAATCAACGTTAACATTAAGTACTGGAATATAAAATATTACAAGTAAAAATGAAAATTAAAGAATTGAAAAAATTGCAGAAAGATAAATCCTTCCATAGTCAAGTTGAAACGTTTACCACAATCTGTAAACATGTACACGGAATACAGTTGCCGAAACTATTCCGTTTAATCGAACCAATTGTAGACTCGGCCCCTCCTCCCAATGAACACGTTTGATTGACAGTTATTTATATGTAAGCCATTGAAAATGCGAATACTGTGTACATCGTTCAGTTTTCGATTGTTTAATTGCTGCATTTCTATCTCTTATTATGACGGGAATAGTTTAAAATAGCTACAGAATCGTCGTTCTGCTACATATGCATTCATGATAAATAAAAAATTTAAAAAAAATAAAGTAAGCCGACGGACTGCCTGGACATGCGCAAAAGTAAATGGCTACTAATTTATTGCCCGTATCTATAATAACAACATGGTTTATCCATATTTAAAACAAATTCCCATTTTGTACTGCGTTAAAAATATTACAATTATGAAAAATGATAATCTTTAGAAGACGATCTTTGCACGTGGGACAATTTATGTAAGTTAGGAAACATTTTGTTTAATTGAATGATGTTCAGGTTTAGTTTTATATTTTCTTTCGAACATTACCAAAATTGCGTTCTTTTATAAAAAAAAGAAACAAGATTTTTAAAATGGCTAAAACCAAACGAAAATAAGAATACATTTGAAAAGTTACTTATATGGATATTGTATGCAATCGAACATAAAAGATTTGTACGAATTTTATGCTTAAGCCAACTCGTTAATTTGGAGATCAGACGAAATTTGTTTAATAGACGATGTTTCTCAATGGAAAGAAAAGTTACGCGAGGATGAAAAATTCTCGAAAATGTATTCGCCTGCTTTTGCTACGAGAGAATTGTTACAGAAATTCTTGTTAAGCGATTTTTTTAACGACGTAACAATTTCAGACGCCAGATGCTTTTATACATTTGAAATGACCATGAAAAGCATCAATAACGAACCATATGGTATGTTTATAGGTACTTTAATTAAAAATGGAGATTAAAAAGAACTTTTTAAAGTGGCTGGAAGAATTCCTTTTATACAAATGATGACAAACTGGGGTAAAAAATGGATTGAATCTAAGACTACTGATTTTGGAATAAGATTGGTTCCGTTTGCCGCCTCAGAAGTCTTTTTTTTTCTGGGTTTGTTTTGCATACGAATTAATTTCTCGTGATGAAGGACTTCGTTGTAAATTGGCATATATACATTATATACAAAAGAAACACGCAAAAGCTGTACAACTTGTTGACGATGCCGTTAAATTCTAACAAAATTACATAACCACTACTAGTTCGCCTTATTGGTTAAAGTTACGAACACAAGAATGTATATATAAAATGTGCTGTGGATGATTTATTACGAGTTAATTGGAGAAAAGAGTTTATAACGTTTCAAATCCATTTCCGTTTTATGGAATTAATTTGATCAGAAGGAAGAACATGAATTGTTTTCGGAATATTGTAAAATAAAGAAACGCTACATCTCATAACCTATTTAAGTTGGACGCCGCTTTAAAATAAAGGATCCATATGTTGTTACATATCAGATTTGTAATTTTGAAATTTTTAGTGTAAAGACCGTAATAATTTATATAATGCATATACTAAACTATTTTTTTTTTTTTTTTGGGGGGGGGGGGGGGCGAACGTTACGAAGCCGTGTCTATTATAGGATTGTTATTTTTATATTTTAACCATTCATCATACAATAGTTGTAGAATTAAATGGAGAATTTAGTTCTGATGGACAAAATATACTACAACAACTCATTGTGATAAAAACAAAATATGCCGTTAGTATTATCCAAGATATGTAAAAAGGATAGTAAAAATAGCTTTACAATATTTAGTTGACGTATATAATCAACATATTGTTTATTCCGAACAAAACGTAACATATTTAGCAGCGGCTATTGAGTCTTTTTTTAGGGCTTCGTGTTGTTAGAGACGGTATTTTATTTTATTATTTTTTTTTTTTTTGCGTAGACGGCCCGATACATCGTTTTTATGCAACAAAACTTACTAAACACATGTTGCAAGAAAGCAATATTTAAAATCTGTTGACAAGTTTATTAACAAGATAAAATGCACAAATGAATATAAAACGTTTTTTAAAGACGAATATGGAGCTGTATCGTTCTTGTCAAAAGAAAGAAAAAGTTCATTTGACCCAGATGTTACTATAGTTTCTGCATATACTTCCGGCAGCTTGTACACACCTACTGATTTTAAAAACAAAAAGTATCAACAATATAAAAACGATACCTCATTTGTTTCGCGTTTCAAACCTAACGGAAGTTCAACACTAACATGGCCTCCATATTTCACACAACTGGAGTGATGTAGTTCATAGTGTTCCGTAAGCTTCTAATACGTCCGTAATTTCCGCATATTTGAGTTTCAATGACATTTTCTCCCGCTGTTTTCAATGGTTATGCTTTTCGTTTTTTAAAATCGGCAGGGCGGTACAAGCTGCCGGGGAGTGTGGGCGGAAACTATAGTAGTCCTTACCAATATAGTTCCATTGGTTTGACCTCCGTCGTTTTCCACAATAATGCGGCAAGATAGAGAAAATGACCACGATGTTCTTAAATCCAATAAATACATTTTACAATAAAACTAGTTCACGAGATGTCCAATATCAATCACAATAAAAGATTGTCTACATTGAAAGATTGATATCCCATTGATAATACAGTTTTAATGCAACTAAGAGATTTCATGTGAACAACGCTGCCCATGCTCAATCCAGCAAATCTCGATTTCAATTGGAGCGAACATCAATCTTAGTAGTATTATCGGATAAACAAATGATTTTTTTTTTTTTTTAACTATATACCGCAAAGTAGTAAACTATAAATAAAATATCATGCGCAACATCATACCTCTTCCCGACCATCGTATTGGAAAACGACGATGCCCCTCCCCCTCCTCCAAGCAAAGAAATGGTGAACAATTCGTGTTATAGTAAAACGAGTGACTTTTGCATCACTTCTGTTATTCAAATAATTACTTCCAAAACCGTATTTTTGCATGCCCAGAAAAACATGTGACTGACACTGCTTAAGAATCCGACATGGTAAAGGTCTATTCTTGTTCTGTTTCAGTGATTGTCCACACTGGGGCCAGCATTGAACTTGATTTGATTGGTTGATAAATATATAGGGGCACGTTCTAGAGGTATTATCGAACTTCTCAAATACATGTTGCTGATTATTAAGTAGAATAAGTAGGTTCATATTTCGAGTAAATTAAGCTTGTAATGAAGATAAAACAATGTGTGTTCAATATCTGAATCAATGAACTTATTATTAAAACTTATCAATATCGTATTTAGAGTAACTAATGCAGATATTGCAATTCTCAAATTTTTTTTCGGGGGGGGGGGAGGTAAGTAATATTATTATCGTCAACATTCAGATTTCTTAAACATAATTCAGTGTCAGTATTGCAGGCATAACTTCATAAGTTTATGTTGTACTGATATTGGTGCATCTACTAGTACATATACATGTACTTGATTCACAATGAGACGTAAGAACAACTGGTTAATTGTTATGTTAAGAATATTAGTTACAACTGGAATTCTGTGTATCCATCCATGTATAATTAAAATGTCGCCAAATACTTTTATCGCACGTTGATCGTGAACCACTTCTCATACATAAATCATATATCTAACCATTTTATGGCGCTATATAGCCTTACAGTGCTGGTGCGCCTTAAAACTCCAATCAATTAATCGCCAAAGAAAACATTTTACTATATAAATGTATTTCATGACTAAAAATCTTCTTTCAAAGTACATGTAGTGTCCCTGAAAATCACATTTTTAGAATCTTGCATAAATTATCATTCTCTATCACTCTCATAACAAAAACTTTGTACAAGTTAAGAATGTTCCCATGTGCAAGTTAGGAATGAGAGGCTATATTTAATTCGGTTCGGTGTACATTTTATTAACCACTATTATCAAGTCCGGTATAATGATAGACATTTAGGCTGAACATTCACGTAGTAGGTAATATGTTCCGTTTCAGTTACAACACGGAAAAAGACCACCCCATGTAAACTTGGAGACATAGTTGGTATTGGGGCAAAACTGTTTTAGGTGTACCGTATATATACTTTTAAATATTTTTAAATTTGGAATGTATATTCCAACTTATTATTGGGCCATCCAGTTCTTTATCCACGATTTGTTACAGATGTTTTGCCACATTTATTTCTGCAGCTGTGATACTGTGAAGACAGACTTTAGGAGCAACCAGTATGCTTGTGCACATGCATACTACTTCATCCTTTTCGCAGACTGTGATATCTCTGACATTTCATTAAGAAATCTCATCCACCACAGATATTAACTGTCCCCACCGGACATTTTATACTTGCACCTTTCCACATTACTTTGTATGGTAGTAATACATATATATATATATATATATATATATATATATATATATATATATATATATATATATATATATATATATATATATATATTGTTGACTTTAGATGGTAGTAACATTTATGGTTTCCCAACATGAACATTTTTAAAATTTTTACATTCCAATCTTTTCCAAGGCTTCTGCTGTTACCTTTGTACAGAAAAAAAACGACTCCTTCACCGTCTTTACTGAACATGAAATGAAGTGGTTTAGAATGGTGCTTTATCTGATTGATATAGGGCAACATATGTGGCATACTATCAACAGACTTTGAAGCTTTCTGCCACATTGTAAGACCTAGAGAAGTTTTGGGAGAGTTTCTGCAGACTCCGTTTTGAGCTCTGCAATTCTGAAAATGGCTGCATCTATATCTTCATGGGGGTCACCCACATAGAGGAAGGATAGATGTACCTGATCAAATGAAACAAGTCTTTAATTGTATCAAGTTACTCAATCCTAGTCTCTTTTTTGACAGTCTTTAAATTTTCGAGAATGTGAAGCTGTGTGGGTTTATTATATTAATTATTAAAAAATAACTCGCACAAAAGCTATTATATATACTTCAATTTTACTTAACTTAAAGTAAATTAACACCATCAAATGGCTGATGTTTAGATATCTAGTTCTTTTTCTTAATGATGACCTTGCATATTTTATTTGCATCTGCGTCAGAACTTTAAATACAGAGTACATTACCTGAAAATAATATGAAAACTGCTATTTAGATTTGAGCCAATACATATTTCAGTGACATAATGGTCCCCTCATCCAAGTATTTGTGAAGGATGAGGGGCATTATTGGAGTAAAGCCGGGGGCTGAGCATGTATACATATCATGTTATTCCGTCGTTGGAGGAAACGGGCGCTCTTCAAAGAGAAGGTACATTTTTTACCAGTGACATGATATATCGTATAAACCGGGCATTCAAACCAAATGTATCGTAGTTTAAAGTGAAGTTTTTGCTGTCTACATAATAAAGGGAGGGGAGAACCCCTTTGTGGTGAAACCTTAACTTCTAACAAAGGAAGGGTGGGCGTATACATGCTCAGCCTCAGGATTTACTCCAGTAATGCCTCTCATCCTTCACAAATGCTTGGGTGGGGGACCATTATTTTACGTCAAGCCTTCGGCTTCACGTGTATATATAGCATCTTTAAAGATAGACAACAAAACATCAGTTAATGATCAAAAGGAAATTGTCTTCAGAATTGCTAAACATTAGTTAACGTGTAAGTCAACATCAGAATAAATAATACCATTACTTATGGTTCATTCCTTTACTGTCATATACTTTTTTAAATGGTGAAGACAAAAAAGTTATAAATTATTTATTGCATGGAATAACTGCTTCTGCAAAGCCCTTATTACTGTCCTGAATATCCCTCAGATAAAACTTGTGAAAATTCTTTGCTGACGTCCAGTCTGCTGTTTTCAAGATTTCTTGCAAGGAACAGCCTTGTCTGAAAGCAGCTGATGTCGCAGCAGTTCTGTAAAATTGAGCCTTGAACTTAAATATATCAATCCCTGATTGTTCTAAAACAGTTTTTTACCATCTAGCAATAGTACTAGTTGTGACAGCTCTATATGAACAATAAGACACAAAAACCCGAGTAGATTTCCGAATATTTTTTGTCCTGTCCATATAGTGTAACAGCTTTTCATCATTATAATGAATCGGCTCTAACTGGAAACTCTTACCTGGTATTGAAGTTTTCAACAAATTAGAAAATCTGAACACTACTTTATTTGTCATGCAAGTGATATTACCTAAATTCAAGATATTAAAGTATGTGCTCTAGGAGCTGTACATAAAGTTACTGGATACTATGTGTAGATAGTTGTATTTTATTATCAAATTTGTTGCTCTGACCAAATCCCTTAATTTTATCACATTCAAACATATATAGTGCATCAGGGCTTCCAAGATTGCATAAAAGGCAATAAATGATGCCAATTCTCGTACTATAACGTATTATTCTTTTTTTTTTTTAATCGGAAAGTTTCTTGGCGAGATTATGATTTTTTTCCCACTTTCTCTGCAGTAAGAAAAACCTTAAACTGCATAGAGTCCACCACAAAACCAAAAAAGACAATTCTGAGATGGAATAAACACAGATTTTTCCTTATTCATTGTGAAACCTAAAGATTTGAGTGTTTCAATCATAATCCATGTATTTTGTGAACAAATGTGAGAGTCGTCATCCAAATTCAACGAGTCATCAATATAGTAGGAACATCTAATGCACTTTTGTCTGAACCAGGCATAAATGGGTTTAAGGATCTTTGGGAACACCCATGGAGCTGAGGAATGTCCAAAGGGTAAACAAAGAAGTTGAATAAATTGCCTATTCCAAATAAACTTATGATAATCTGTATGTATTGAAATACTTAAATAAGCATCCTTCAAATCAATAGAAGTGAAGAAATCATTTTCATGGATGAGATCTAAAACTACTTTGAATGTTTCTTGCTCGAAATGTTCATAATGAAGAAATTTATTCAGATGTTTCAGGTTGATGATTGGTCGGAATTTCCCATTAGGTTTGGGTACAATAAAAATGTTGGAAACAAAGTGATCACTCTCCCATGTGGATGGAACTAGGGCACCTTTGGATAGAAGTTCCTCGATTTCATTATTAATAATGCTTCTCTGTTCATAAGAAAAATGAATTTCGTTTGGAAAAGGTGATTGGAAAGGCATGGATTCAAACTCTATTTTCAACCCAGAGACGGTCTGTAAAATGCACGGATCACTTGTGAAACTTCCATATAGTAATTCAGGCTTTAACTTCCCCACAGAATTTACCTCCACGGGAGTAGTATAGGGTGGCGACTGGGCCTCAAAGATGGCAGTATGGCCTGAAGGGAAAATTAACATGGAGATGGCACTTGGGGCTTAAAAGTGATTATAGGGTAGAAGGGTTAATGGGACAGAAGTATTTTAGACGGACAGAATAGACATATACACATACACCTAACAAACAAACAAAACAGAGAAACATTATTGGCAATTTGATTTCTTTTCTAAGAGAGGTGGGTGGCCCTGAAAAGGGCGTTTTTTTTTTTTTTTTTTTTTTTTGTTAACCAAGTTAACAGATATCACACCTCTTGGAGGGTCTTCTTCTCCTTAAACTTCAACGTACTTCAGGTCCTTAGAGGAGCACCCGCTTCAGACACCATTGTCTCTCTATATATATCCTTCTCTTCGAAATAGCTGTATCTGTCATCTTGGTGATAGCCCATGAAGCTTTAACGTATATCGGATAGTTTGGTTGAACAGCATACCCGATACGATGTTTGACGATTCTACAGATGTATACATTTTTCTTGTCTTGAGAACAGGTGAAACAATGTCACAACAAGGCTGGTATATATAGCCTAAAGTCACAGAATCACAGCATGAACTTGTTTTTATTTTTACGTCCACGGTTATCTTCCTGAATGTATAATATCTCTGGCAGTTTTCCATCTGTACAAATTACAAGCACACGCGAACTAACATTTCAAAGATGGCAACATTTGTAAATATTAAAGAGGTCCATTAAAAAGAACTTATTTTAAGTCCGATTTATTAATATTTACATCATACAGTAGTTCGTTAGAAAATTAGGTAATATGTATACTGGTGTTGCAATATATACAGTAGTTAGTTAGAAAATTAGGTAATATGTATACTGGTGTTGCAATATATACAGGATATAGTCGGCTGCAAGGAATGTGACCAAAATAGAGTTAACATGGAAGTGGCATAATTTCTTCAGGGACTTGAGAAATGTAGCATCGTTTTTAAATTAAATTTTAAAAGAAGTGAAGAGTTGTGGAAGTCATTGGAATCGTTAGGAATGACCCAACATACAGGGACAAATCTTTTTCAATATAACTAGTAACTAGCGGGTGGATGACACGAACCGGGTGTAAAAGGATTTTTTTATGCAGGCTTTTTTATTTTTTAAAGAATTGATACGATTTCAATTAAGGATTTCTTCATCACAAATCTTTATGAATGAAACATTTCTTGCTGTAAAACTGTTGGAAAAGTACCATCAGCCTTACAGGTGATTGTATAATACCCAGTTCTTTATTCTTATGTTTATATGAACTAATACACGAACTTTTTAAAACCTTAATAGAAGTCTTTAAATGTTTCTAAATATGACCTTTAAACCTGCATATGGTTATAGGGTGGTAACCTGGACTGTTCAAAGAGATTGCCCAAGGGCACCATTTGAGAATGGCAAGACCCGAGAGTGTAATAATGAAACTGGTTACATATGCCATATCCTTGCCTTTGACAATGACACACGCCAGCTTTCATATCACCCACCCACAGTTCTTAAGAAATTACATTGCTAATGGATGTATGGATAGACCAGCATACATATAGATTGATAGACAGGCAGGATATAATCTGCCTTTATCAAAAAGCACAAGAATAAATTTATTATGAAATTAATATAAACTCAAACATTTGGTAGTGATTACATTTTCAAGATAGCAGAGGTTGATTTCATATTGAAATACTGGATTTACCCTGTTTACATTCATGATCAGTTAGACCAGAAGTCGAAAGAATGTGTCCAGTCCATGACTACTAGGTATTGATGATAAACATTAAACAGCAGACCATTGCAAAATAATGACTTGCCATTAAGGCCACTGGAACTATAGTTTCAAATGGACAATGCATTTGTCCATAATCTTATCATGAATGTTATCTTTGAGTAACAGTCATAACTATAATGATTTCATCCCATTATCTGCATTTGAATCGTGGCAACTTTATGGGTCAAGTTATTTAATACGTGGTTTTAAGAAAATGTTCTAACCTGTTTTGTCCTCGGGTGATGAAAACTTTTATTACATATGTCGACCAACTAACTGCATGATGCATCATTTCTGTTTTTTTCATGCAGGTACTGCTCGTAGATTGTCAGTTTTCTAGATTTGTAATGCATCATCATATCACCATTATCTAGAATTCTGTCTGCATGGTAACATGCATAATCTTGAAGCTAAGATATGACCTGTTCTCCTTCTCCTCTCTCTTTATGTATCCAGCTGCACATGTGCCACTCTTAGACTTCTTTAGGTATTTGTAATAGATATTTGAGTAAATCCTACAAAAACATCTGAAGCAAAAACCACAAACACGCTTTCCGCCTTCGGTAAAATATGACACGTTCCCTTTTATGTCCTTCCCTTCAGCAATTTTGTCAAAAAGCTCTGCTTTCGAAACACGTTGTCCAGTATCTGTATCTTGCTTGTTTGACATCACCTTCTGTTATCCCTTTTAGACGGTAATTCTCCTTTTTTTTTTTTTTTTTTTTTGCTCTCTGGAAGCATGTTGTTATCTCTTGCGTTGCTTATCCCAGGTGCTTGGAGTTACCATAAGTTTTTCATTCTTTGTGCTTATTTCATTTGCATACTTATTCAAAGCTGGAATTGTCTATGCTTAAATCGTCTCGTCTACTTGTGCTCAGATTTTCTTCTGACATCTTTATCCGTTTGTGCCGATATGCTCATATCCATCTGCAATATGAAATCATTGTTAAGGAATCATTAGGGCAAACTGTTTTAAGATCAAAGTGTAATTTTATTGATAGTGATATCTATATGTAAGGATTTATCTTTCCATGCTGTACTTTCTCTTCATATAAAGATTTAAATAAAAGAGCAGCATCTTCACGTGAAATTTTAAGGAATTTAGCAAAACATACACGTGTCAGAAGAGAAAAAACGTGGATTTTTGTACCATTTTTTTATTTCAAATTATGATACTCGAATTTATTTGCTGAAATATTGACTTATTGTATGCTTATTATTTCACAGGTAGCGGTTAACACAGTAAGATGACTTTTCATCAAAATGCATGTTCCAGACTGCAAAAGCAGGCATTTTCAAATTATTTCTTGTGATATGGATAACCTTGTTTCTCAACATTTCTAGGTATCTTAGGCACCTAATTCATGCCTGAATGACTCCAATCTTTCTCTAAAAAAACACAGTATCAAACATTTGCCTTTTAAATGCTTGATCACAGGTTTGTCATCTCATATGAAGTAGCTGCTTTCCTATTATTTCTTTATACAATCTGGTCACTTTATGTATGAATGTAAATAAATCGAGTGTTCATTTTCTCACAGAATCTGGTACTGCTTTTGACTTTTTAGGCGTTGATGTAATCTGTGGATTGATCTTGAATCTGAATAGGTCACTGGAGTCCTCACGTATAATATATTAATCTACATAGTTTTAAACTTAGAAATATTGAATAGGTAAAAAACTATATAAACAAAGAAACTACAAAAATATGGAACATTCAAGTAGTGCTAATATGAAGGCGATCAAAACATACCGTTTAGCATTTGTACTTTAAAATTGTGCATGTCCATAAGTAATCTTCTCGTGTATCATATGAATAACCTTTATTTCCTAGTACTTCTTGGCATTTAGTTGCATATAAATCCATTTTGTATATACTGTAAAATATCTCGATAGGAAATGGGGAAGAAACCCCCAAAATACATTACTTTATCCATAATTTGGTATAACTTAGTTACAATACAGATTTTGTGCTTTAGTGGGTATGTGAATTCATCATGTCCAAGTCTCTGCAACCCACGCTTTACTGTACAATAACGAATATGGCAATATCGACCAGGAATAAAAAGCAAACATAATTAAACATTATTCAAAATTGTATCAATGCATAGCTGCCAAACCCAGAGTACAAAAATACCGACTGCTTATGACAGAAATACTAATTTTCAGGAACAAATACTGATTTTTAAACTTTAATGCATATGTAACTATTTACAACATCTAAAACCATCAGTGAGTAGGACAATAACTTGGTTCATTATTTCATGTCAACGATGCATGTGTTACACCCTTGCACCTTCTGAATAAGTCCTCAGACACAGGCTGTTTATAGGAGCCTTTTCCACACCTTGTTTTTTTTTTAATCATTATCGATTCCAATGTAGCATCTTTCATTGATGATCAGAATTTTGTGCGACTTTTTTTACTTAACTAAAAATCCTCTCACAAATTTCATTAGAGTGTGGTAGAGAAAGAAGTCCTAACATAAAATAACTCGGACGATCGTAAAGAAAGTCTCCACATGAATTCTTCATCTGTGACATCAGAATCCACTGTCCATCAGGAGAGTATTGTGTCCGTCAGGGAGCTGATCTGGTACGAGGTAAACTGTGCTCTCGGCTTGTCCTGAGCTACAGAAGCAGATTCGCCATCTTTTTTCAGCAGTAACAGAAAATTTCGTGAGAAAGAACTTGATGTCAGCAAAGGAGACCTCTAACCTTAAGCTAATATTTGCAACTCTGGCATGCGACAGAACCTCATCCTTTATAGGGAATTTCTTCTGTATATAGGTGCAAGCATTAATGAAATATGTCTTCACAGCATCTCGATGCCTAGTGCTTAAGGATTCAAAAGTCTCAGAACACTCTGCCCCAACATCCAAATCCTCATTTTTCATGATGATACATTCAGCTGATGTTTATAAGCTTTTTCATGCTGTTTTATGTCCTGGGCGCCTCCATGCCCAATAGCGATATCACAATTACACAATTTGCAAAATGCAATATTTTCTCCTTTACTAGATGGTTTCACAAATTTAAACATTTCGGCATAATTGTCCTTCCAGTTCTGTTTTCTTTTCTTTGCTGGAGAAAATTCTGAATCTTCTGCTTTCCTTTTCGACATGATTAGAAGTTGAATGTTACGAGAAAAAGGATTTTTAACACGGAAAACGTACACCCGTATTCAGGTCCAAAATACGGGGAAAAAACCGGGACACTTGACAGCTATGCATCAACTCTCGAAAGGGAATTTTTAAAAATGTACTACTAAAATATGAAAGCTCATTGTGAGGTACATATCCTCAATAACTAAAACAAGGTTTTAGGTTTGAATAGTGTAACTAATACTTGCAAGTTTAAATTTGTTTTTCTTTAACCTAAGATTTAAGTATATGATTATAAACGTCAGTAAAACACACTTTCTCGCTAAACCTTTTTTAAAAAGACACTAAAACACTGAATCTGACCACATCCCCACCAACAAAGCATGCAACAACAAATTATGAAAGCTTAGTATTAACAAGCATATTTCTTACTAAAATGAAGTTTTGGACAAAGATTTTGTATACTATCTTGTAGCATATTAAATTGGCTATGCCTTCTAAATATGGCTATATTGCAGGAATTACATGAAAAAATTGTCGAGAGATGTTCTTGTGAGTAGTAGGCGGGGGATAACTGGGTACATGAGGGGGCACTCTGGGTACGTACGGGAGTTTAACATTGCGGGGGCACTCTGGGTACGTACGGGAGTTTAACATGGTGGGGGCACTCTGGGTACGTACGGGAGTTTAACATTGGGGGCAGTCTGGGTACGTACGGGAGTTTAACGTGGCGGGGGTCACTACATTACGGGGGTGTGTGGAAATATAATTAATCTTTCTTGAAAAAGGGGTGGTCCTCAAAAGGACCGTTGGAGGAGGAAGATTATTATTTCCTCCAACATTGGGTAAAGAAGCTTAGGAAGGTGGTGGATCTTTTTTTCTTGGTTGGAAGTGTTGGTGAATCAGGTAGCCAGTCAGGATGTTTCATCCGCCTGAATTTATCTTGGATTTTCATCCAATTTAAATTCAGGCGTTCGAATTCCTTTTCTTTCCTGGCCTGTTCTTTCTTGGAGCGTTCAAGAGCCCACAAGATCTTAATGTGAGCTACTTCCTTTTCTAAAACTTTCTTTAACAATGCCTTCACCATGTGAAGGTTCACCTCTTCGCGCCTGGCGTTACTGGCGGGTGGATACAACCATTCATCTTGTTGAACAAGGTGAAGGAAGTACTCCACCTCATGCAGTAAATCCAGACTCTTCTTGATGAACCCCACACGACAAGGGGTTGAGGAAGTTTTTTGTCTTTCCTCCACCAAAACATCATTCACCAACCTTCTCGCTGATTTGAGAGCCGCTAGTTGGCTGGTGAAAAATGGTTTGGTGGTAGGATATCTCCACCAATACTCCAACCTTTCCATCAAGGACTCCACATCCACCATTCTATCCCAAGCTTCTTGTAACATTTCAACAGAGTTCATTCTTGTAGAGTGAAAGTGTGAATAGCGCAACTGTGGAAGGCACTGCTTTATATGTGAGAAGCGCGGACGTGAACGAAAACATCCCTTACACCTAAAAACCAAAAAAAAAAAATTAAAAAACCAACTCCACCGCCTAGCGTCTGACGTCATTTTAAACTTCGCGGATTTTTGCACTCCTTCACCCCTGACTCTAAAAAAGCGCGGACCTAAAAGAAACTACTTTTTGATTAAAAAATCAAACACACCCCATACCATCCAAATTTTTTAAAATTTTTTTATAAACCAAACACACGCCACAAACATACCATTTTATATATATTTTTTATATCCAACACAAACTTACACACACCACACTAGCCTTTTTTTTCTTTTTTTAAATTTTTTTATATTAAACTTTCACACACCACACAACCCTTTTTTAAAAAAAATTTTATATCAAACTTTCACACACCATTCAATCCATTTTTTACTTTTTTTATCAAAACACACACCACACACTTCATACAAGGGGAGAAGGGTTTTTTTGTGGGGTAAAACAACACAAAAACATATAAAACACATTATATATGGCAATATGAGAGTAGTAATCTTTTTCTAGAGATTGGGTGGGCCCTTAAAAGGACCGTTGGGTTTAAAGAAGTTATGTGGTTGTTTTAACTTCTTAGGGTTGATGTAGCCGTGGCAGTAGCTCCAGCAGGGCGGCCACGTTTAGCGATGGGTCTCAGAGCTTTAAGACGGGCAGGTCTCTTTCGGGTGAAAGAGAAAGCAAATTCTTCACAGTCAATCTTACAAGTTACTTCGCCGTCAGGTAGTTTGTTGGACTGCATAAGTTGTTGTTGCTGTTGTTGTCTTTGCTGCTGCTGTAGTCGTTGTGCCGCCTCCCATTCTGTTCTTTCCCTAAGTATTTCTTCTCTCAGGACCTCTTCTACTAGATCATGTGCCATTTGAATGAACGTCATCGTCTTTCTCTCTGGGTTGGTCTCCATCAAATGATTCTTCACCCTCTGAATGTTAACCATAGCTTCATTCAGCTTTGTAATCTTGGTGGCTGCCATCTTCTTCTTCTTGGAACTGTTGAGATCTTGACGAGTCAACGAGAATGACTACACTGGCCAACGCACCGCTTTATATGCTTAACGCGCGGACGCGATGGAAAACATGGTAAGGTTTTTTTTCAGATCGACAGTGAGATCACAGATAGATGAAAAAAAGAGGATAGTTTTTTTTAGATCGATAGAAAGAGAGAGAGAACATAATTTTTTTTTTTTTTCAGATTCAATAAAAAACCACACAACACCATTTTTTTTTTCAACAATAACCATTTTTTTAATCAACAATAATTATTCTAACATAAAAATACTAACAATTCAACAATAAAATTTTTTTAAACAGGAACATATTTACAAGATTGACAACGTTGGGGTGGTAAACTAAACCTCCACCTTTCTACATCCACATCATTCTGATTGACATGACGTTTCTGAGCTAAAGACAAGAGATAACCATAATGTTCACAAAACCATTGTTGTACTTTAGCATCGTTTCAAGCATAGTTTCTATCAAACCAAGTCAGTAAATGTTCTAAGGAATATCCAGGACTTCGGTGTTGAAGAAAATGTACACAATATTGTCCACACACCATGGAATCCGATCCTTGTAATCGAACATTATTGAATCGAGTCGAGACGGCATTTCTTCTCATAAACTCGATGATGTCGTCTTCCAAAGGAGGTAATCCATAAGAATCAAAATATTCCACACAGTGAGCGTTGGGAAAGTACACGGCAATCCAATGGGTTCCTGGTAGATGACTGTCGTCGGTATTGATGATATAAGCATGAACGTTTTTCGGTTTACGATGAGGTAGTTCATCTTTAGCACATACCACTGGATTCCAAGAAGAAGTGTAGGAACTACGAGTCAACAGGTAATAAAGTTCTCTAGTATCCATTTTTTTTTTCCTTTCTTCTTTTTTTGTCTTCAACAATGGAAATAATGAGTCACCAATTCACACCTGACTTTAAACTTGAATTGATCTGTCTTGTAATTCCAGGAATATTCACGTCGGATAGGTTCTGCACTCTGTCCAATGAGACCTTCGATCCGTTTGATCTCCAAAGAAGTAAGTGGAGGAAAAGAAGAATTCTGCAAGACTTTATACCATTGTCTCAACACATGTTCATCCGAGATTTGTGACCAGGCCGTTTCCAAATATTCATCCAATTTTTCTTCGCCTGTCAACATCATACATTGGTCGTGTTGTATCTGACTGGGATGATCGTTTTGCCCTTTATGACAATTTTCTCGGACTAGACTGTTAATTATTCGACTTAATTCCTGAGCATAACAGGTCAATAACTGTTTTTCGTGTTCTGGCCATCGACAAGCCATAAATCCAGTAAACACAGGAACTGAATTGTTTTCTTCTATTTGAGGTACTGAATGAATGACTTCGTCATCATCATCATCCTTTGTGGTAGTTGGTGACTGTTGAATCACTTCATAAAATCCCTCATCTATCTCCATAGGTTCTTCGTGCTGCATCTTTTTTTTCTTCTAATAGTCTAGAATTACTTCTCTCAAACTGTTGATCTCAAGAGTATTATCAAATTCTGCAAACAAGACGACGTTCACTGTCTCGGCCAGAGGAGCTGATTTTATAGGGTGGAAATGTCCTTCGTCGCTGCCTTGGTCCGGAGTGAAATCAAATCCCCACAAGGCATACCCTCCTGCATAATCGTCGTACGAAATGCCGTGGCTGGTGTTGGTGCCTAACTGTCCTGTGGCTTCATACAGGGTCAAGTAAGATCGTAAGTAATTTTTTACGTTGGCGCCAAAGTCAGGTTCAAAAGGTCTGGTACACAAGGTCTTGCCATCTCGACTGACTTCTATCTTGGAGACGTTAAAGTGCTGAAACTGGAACGGATTCTGATCGTGGACTCCGTTGAAGGCTGAATTTCTGACCATACCATTCAGCAAGCGTTTGGGGAGCTGTCCTTGGAAGACGTGATCTTCGACTATGGATCGGAGTCCAGCGGCCACAGTAAAGGTTTTCACTTCCACACGTCTAAGAGGATACTTAGCAGTGGTTCTGCTCAAGGTTTGACTGATGTCGTTGGCTACTTTTGGTAAGACTTATACACGTCGCACGTAAAGTTTGGCTTCTTGGATGACAGTATTCCACTCGTTAGCAAAAGCCATAAAATGGAAAGCGGTTACTACTGCGATTCAGTCTCAGGCGTACATCTACTCCGTTCAACAAATACTTGTCTTGCAACCACATGTCCAAATGCAAACGATCCATCAATTCTAAACTGTGCCCTCTGATTTTCTTTCGACGGTCGTTAAATCCCACATTGTGCGGCTCTGCTGGAGTTATTCTTGCATGATCAAAATCAATACCCTCAATCCTCGCCGGTTCTGACACCTGTGTGTTGTCGAACACTGTCGGAGTGTCAGGTTTCCAGACCACTGAAGCATCCAGATGAGTGTTCTTGGCTTCTGTTCCATACGTCAAGAGATTTTCCAAGTAAGCACGGTAAGGGTAAGTATCCAAACTGCTGCTGACCAGTTTGTTATTCAAGTACAAATCTATTCCACTGAACAAGGAATGCATGAAATTATCGACGGGAGCTACTCTGGAATCGCCATCAGGAAGGCTGCTGTCTGCCATTTTGATCACTTTGAGTTTCAGGTACAAGTAGCTGTCATTCAGATCGATGTAATCTTCGGTTTGTCCTTTGATTTCAAATTCGATAGGAGCTGAATCCGACAAAGACGATACAGGATGAAATTCTACCCATTGGGATTCTTGCATCGTCATCATGGTGGGAGGCATGGTAAACATATCCAGTTCTGACTTGGTACATTCGCAAGAATCTCGGTGCATCATTTTCAATGGTTTAATAATCAAACACGTCTAATTCTCTGATGGTTCTTTTTCTTTTCTTATTCTTTTTGGAACTGCCGTGTGTTCTTTTATGAACTTTGAAAGGATTTCGATGTTGTCGTCGTCTCTTTCTGCCTTGTCCTTGCTGTGAAGTAATGCCAGAGCCTGAAGCGTGAAGCGTATTTATAGGATTTTCTCGGAGACCTAAAAGATCTTTACCAGTGTTCATCAACACATTTTTGCCTGCTCTCATAAAGGCTTCTTTAGGATTTTGTTTGTCGATGAGGACGTTTTGCAAAAATTCTTTTCCTTGTGTCAAAGCGGCATCTTTTAAGGCATGAAATCCTCGACTCACCATCGGTTTCAAAATAGGAGCTACCGTCCGAAAAGCTGATCTTAACATATCTCCTAAACCATGTCCTCGTTGTCGAGCCACTCCTCGGTACACTGGATACATTTTTTGGGGGGAGGTTACAAGACGTTAGAGAACCTTTTTTCGAAAATGTAGTTTCACCGTGACTTTTCCTTTGCCAATGAATGGTACACTTTGTCCCAAATCTCCTTTTATACTAATGTTGACACTGTCAAAATACGATTTACTGACTGGAAGATAATGAGGGTGTACAAATTCCCGGTGAACATGAAACGTGTTTCCACCTTCTTCGTACGCACCAGCATCAGTATTTACTTTGAAAGGAATGACTCTCAGTAAGGGCGCAGCTGTTTGTCCCACCACGTTGTACTCTACCACATCGGAGTACACAAACATTAAATTCAGTCCAATGTTCACTTCGATAGGGGTGCGAAAAGCATCTGCGAATTCTATGTTGGTTGAAACTTTTCGATTGGTATACTCTTTATTTCCACCCAAAATAGCATACAACCCAGGAGAAAATTCAATGGTCATGAATCTTCTCTCCTGCTCGGGTATACCTTTTTCTTTAGCAGTTTTGTCGCCGACGACATCACCACTCTCTGGGTCTATCATATAAAATTGAATGTTGAAACGGCGTGCCACATTATTGAAACTGACACGTACAATTTTTCAGTTATTGTTTAAGGCTTTGCCAAATTGGTTGTCAAGGACGGACTCAATAGTGTCCACCAAATGTCCAGAACTAAAATAATACCCCGTAGGAATTCTCAGGGTATACTGACCAAAGACCTTTTTTTTTTTCATCTGAGACCTTTTTGAATGATCCCTTCATGTCAGGATTATTTTTGTCTCCTTCCCAGATTTTAGGATCATTTTTTTCCAAGTCATCTTGTACTTTTTTGTTCAAGATTTCCACAATGATAGTGTTTTGACCTTTGTTGATGTTCATGATTTGCGTAGGATGAATGATTTCTACCAAACTGACTTCCCAATGAGCATCGTGATCCAATTGAATGGATTGAGGTAATTTGGTCGTGAAACAACATAAAGTGTTGTTGGGAAACACATCCATGGAACTGTCACTAGGTAAAGTTAAATAAAATTGGTCATTCATAGTTCTAAGGTGGTTCTGGTCTCCGAGGAGTCACTCAAGTGAACAGAAGAATGATGTTCAAAGGGTTCCAAAAGAGGACTACTGTGGTGACTGTAAGAAGAAGGTGGACTGGCGTTGCTCGTACTCCCGTGGTGGTGACTATTGTCCGTCGTCGTCGTAAATTTCAAAGAGGGACTGGGTAAAAGATAACCGATGCAACTGCTAAGTAAAATGGTCCACAATTGTTTGTCTCCTTGTTGCAAACTCAGATTGGCAATAGCTGCTCCGATGACACAATACACTACAAAAATTTGGCAGAAAAAGACGATTTGATTTTTAGGCACACGTTCTCCGCACCACACCCAAAGCGGTTGTTTTTGTAATTCTTGAAGAGAAGAACTCTGCGAAGGAGTCGTTGAAGTCGTGGTTGCTGTGTTGAATGGCATGTTGTTGAGTTACTTCTTTTTCTTTTTATAGTCGACGACTTGAGAAGCAGCAATCCAAGAATCAAAACCAGGAGGATATCCTTTCCAACGTACTTTGACTTCTTCTACTCGACGTTTGCCTACTTTACGTGTTCTTTGTTCGAGAATGCTTTCGATGTCATACAAGGTGTCTTCTTTTTTGGTCACTCGTTGTAACTCAGGCAAGTAAAATGTTCCTTTGAGTACTTCACCGGGCATGTCTTCCAATTTATAGACGGGAGGATCACGTCCACGGACGGGGGTAGTGACACGAAACAATTCGGTGGTCCAGTTGGGTAAATAACCTTTGTCAAAAGTACGTTTGTTTTTTCCGATACGAACCCAATCTCCCGTCTTTAACTCCAACAAGGTTTTCTTCTTCTTTTTTTTTCTGGGGTGAACCAAACAATTTATCAAACACGGTCACTTCGTTTTCAGGGCTGACCTCTTCGGGGGCACATCCGATGCTACGATGGTACGATTGATTGTACGCTTTAACCAAACGAGGTAACACGTCGATGTACTTGAGAGTATGTTGATGTGTAAAATATTTCCACATGCGTTCTTTCAAAGTTCTTTGAAAACGTTCCATGATACTGGCTTTGGTTTCAGGATTTTCGGTAGTAAAAAAATGAATTTGTCTTTGTTTCAATTCTTTTTGAAAAGCTTGGTTTAGAAATTCGGTGCCTTTGTCAGTTTGCCATCGTAAAGGTTGGCGTCCACTTTGTTTCAAGACCAATTTTAAGGCCCGTACCAATTCGGTACTGCTTTTAGAGGTCAAAGGCACGACCCAAGCAAATTTGGAAAACACGTCGATGACACAAAACAAATATTTGTGACCACGATTGTAAGTGGCTAAATGAGAGACGTCGGCTAAATCGGCTTGCCATTGATGATCGATGCCTTCCACTTGAGTGGTACTTCTAGAAAATTTACGTCGAATGGGTTTGTGTAACGTGTACGTCGATTGTTCTTGTAACCATCGTCGTACTTCGGGCAAACGTACACTTTTCAATTTACTTTTAGCAGCTCGATATAATTTTTGAACTCCTCCGTAACCAGCAGCATGACCAGGATTGTAATAAATGCTGGCTAACAGTTTCTCCATGATTTCCCTCAAGAATAAGTCAACCAAGTACCAATGCTCTTTTCTTCGTAGGGTATCTTTTTGGATTGTTTACGTGTCCGACGTGCCACTGGTGTAAAGGTGGATGTGGTTTGAACAGGGGTTATCGGTTCTGTTTTGACTTCTGACTTCACTTCTTTCTTTTTCTTTTCTGAGGGTAATGGGGTGGACAACATCTTTTTTATCCAACTGGGTGTGGCTAACTTTTTTTTCTTTTTAAGAGTAGGTGGAGTTGGTAATTCTTCTTCTTCTTCTTTTACGGTCATTTCTGTACCGGTGTCTGTTTTAGTGGTAGCCACTTTAGGTTCGCTTTTCATCAGGGCTTTGAAATCTCTCAGAGTGGGTGGAGCTGTTTCGTCGACTGCTTTTTGGCGAAAGAGTTGTAGACGTTGTAAAAGTTGACCGTACCGTTGCGATTTTTCTGTTTCTGACACATTGTTTTGTTCCATCAGGGATTGTAATTCTTGTTGTAACTGGGACATCTCGTTGAGATTAGGATTGGGTGGTAAATGAGGTATCCGTTGTTCGTTCCAACGATGAAATTCCATCCATCGTTTGTAAGGTACTAAAGTCAGTTTTCGTCCTTCTATTTCATCCAAAGGTACCAAAAAGGTGTGGTCTTTTCAGAGAAGGGTGGTCCTTTTTATCTTCCTTTTTGGTTATCGCATGACACCGCCTAAAAGCGGTCCAGCAATCGTTCCTAACAAAGGACCCGCTATTTTTAACAACGGTCCTAACAGCATAGGTAGAAATCCTCCTCGTTGCACCAACATTTTTTTCTTTTGTTGAAGAGGTATTTTCTTTTTCACCATTTGACGAAGAACGTTCCGATGTTTCCCTAATTTTTGTTTCTGTATCTTGGACAAAGGTACCGTTCCTTTCAACACGTTCAAACAACATTCACACACGGTATCGATGATTTCTTTGGGGGCTGTTTGAATGAGAGGATTGGATTTGGTCAGGACAGACAAGACATCCCAATGTTTGGCTAGACGAGGTGGAAGTCGTCCTTTTTTGGTGGTTTTACTTTTCTTCTTATTTTTTGGTGGTGGTGGTGAATACGTTTAGGAGTCATCTTTTTTAGTAGGGTAGAAAAAACAAGTCTGAAGTCTCTGGCAGGGTACCCTTCTATTTTATACTGGAACACGTCTCCACTGATTGTCTGCACGACGTACCATCTTCATGACAGGCCTCACTCGACGTTGAGGTGTTTTCAAAGGACTAAATCGTCTCAATTCTTCTTTGGATAAATCCACTAAACTCTGTTACACGCCAGTTCTTTCTTGGACTTTGGTTTTAGGGGATGGTACTTTGTTGGTTGCTGCTGCCATGGCCAAATCAGCTGAAGTCGAAGGTCCCGACGGGGTGACTTTCGAAATAGGTTTCCATTTTTGCATCAAATTAGGAAACACGGATCTTAAGTCTGGTTTGACAGGCATCATCGTAAAAGGGGGTGAAGAAGTAGAAGAAGACAAAGAGGATGAAGTGGACGCAAAAGGAGACCTCGTCATCATCATTGGGGACTTGTTGTGGTGATGGTAAGGGTGGTGGTGTTTTGCGGGTGTACGTTTGCGTCCTGGCTGCAGTACCTCTCTTACGGCGGGTGCTAGTGGTGGTGTTGGTAGGTGTTGTTTTCTTCTTCTGGGCACGACTTTTCTTTTTCTGGGGGCTGCCTTTCTTCTTTTTCTTGGTGATGGTGGTGGTTTTCTTCTTTGGACTTTTCTTCTTTTTATGAGTTTTTTTGGATTTTTTGGCTTGGGCATTAGGATCCCATTTCAAAAGGGAACGAATCATGACCCCTCCTAAAGAACCACTTCCACCAGGGGTTAAAATGATTTGTTTTTTAGTCCGTGAATCGATTCTAGGATCAGCTAGTTGTGACAATGCTCCTTTATGCTTTTGAAAAAAACGTTGAGTTTGATGAGGGATGTGAATGATGCCTTGCAGTAATTGACGTGCCGTCAAAGTAAACCATCGTAACACTTCTTTAAGACTCGCTTCTATCAAATGAGCACGGACTTGTGCATTTTTTTCACGACTGATGCCATACAAGGCACGAATCAATTTAGCCGAAGGATGAGGTTGAAAGGAAGTCATCTCGAAAGACTGTGAGACAGAAATGACGTAGTAGGTTGTTTTTATAGTTTTTTTTTTTCAAAAATGGGCTGAAGGGGACGTGTAAATGACAGGACCACCTTCTTGACCCCAAGGGTGAAACAATTGAGCACGAAATCTCAAATAGTCAGGAGTGGTGGGTTTTAAGTCGATGAGTAAATACTCGTGAGGGGTTTGAGTGGCATCGTCGTACGCATAATTGAGCCAAGGAGCCCCTAACTGTTTGGCTAACACTTGTACTTGAGATTTGTCTCTGGGGCTTTTAAATAAGACCACGTAATGAGCGTTGAGACTAATGGTCCGATGGGCTTTACTTTGTTGAAATAAATTTTGAGTAATGTAGACAATACTAGCATTACGATGGTGTCCTTTTCGTGTAAACCAAAGTTTAATTTCTTCTTCGTCTTCTCCTAACATGTCATCAAAAATAACCAAATGAGTTTGATTCACGTCAGACACGATTCCATCGTCTTCGTGAGGAATACCATCCTTAAACGAAATGGTTTCTCCTTGACTTTCTTTCAATAACGTGTAAGACGGTTGCCACTCTTTGTAACACCACACGATACGTTGAGGTGGATGATCAAACAAATCAGCTTTGTGTTCGATCAAACGTTTGACAAATTCGGTTTTACCTGAACCACTCGGTCCAGCAATCAACATGTTAAATGGATGGCGCAGATACAAAGCATTCTAACTTTGACGATCTAACTTTTCGTCAATCACTTTAACCACAGAAGAGGAGGAGGTAGACGAGGCAGAAGAAGAAGATGATGTAGCCATGATTGAGGTAAGAAAATTTTTGAGAAGAAGACAAAAGACACAAGACATTTTATACGTTTCATACACGTTTATTTCTTTTTTTAAAAAAAAAAAAAACAACACAACAAAACATATTTTACAAGTCATTAAAGCCAACGAGTGATAAAATAGCAAAGTAAAATCAGCAGGTACACAATTAAGGCTCCTACTGAAACAATCAAACTGTCATATAAACACGTCAATGTACAACAATAGTTTCGTGTCCTAGAAACAATGGAAGGCCTAGGCACTGCTTGGGGTGGTGGTATTCTTCTGCTCGTCTTTGTTTTTGAATCCTCTGACGGCAGCGGTGGTAAGGAAGGGTTGTGTTCCTCAAGAGGTATTTGAACCACAGTGGTGTCAGGTTCTTCTTTTTCTTCTTCTTTCAGGGTTTCCCATTGAGGTTCCCATTTTTTCACTTTTAAACCCTTATGGACATGTTGCCAAATCTTTGGCAAACTGAGCCACTTCTTGTAGCCAAGATTGGAAACCAAGGTTTCTCCAGGGTCGTACATCTTTCCAATTGAAAAGTTGTTGGTTTAACTCACTAGCAATACACACTTCTTGAAATGTTTTATAGACAGATAAAGTGTGACGAATGTCTTCTTCACATGGAGGATCCTCACTGATTTTCATGACCACTCTCAACGCTTTAAGTACAATTTGTCTTTCGTGTACTGATAAAATCAAGTTTTTATAGTCTTCTTCTTCTACTAAGTCCGAAGAAGAACACAGGGTCATATTGTTTTTTTGAACTCAACAATTGAGTCCAAAACAACCACGGGTCCTCCAAAATAATCCAAGGTAAACACTTGTCCTCAAAAATAGTCCACAACGAATGTCCTGGAAAACGAATTCCAAGATAAGCAGTCACTAAGACACACACTGCATAACGTCCAAAATTTAATGGTAACAGTTCTTGTATCAAGTCATTATAATCCTCTAAGCTCTGAACACGATCGTTGACTTCCTTCCACGGAATCCGTTTCACGAGTGACGTGTAGAGTGCAGGCATGCCGCCTCTTTATAGGGGTCGATGGCAAAGGTAGGTATCTTGGGTGGCATGTTTTTATAGCCAGGCTCCCAAGGTTGGTACCTTTTGAGACAGTCTCCTTCAGGATAGTAGCAGCGATAGACGTTTCCCATAATCATTCTTCTATGACCTTGAAAGAGGGTATAGTGTAAAAATCGAGAAATGACTTTGAGTTTACGTTTCACTTGGATCTTGACAAACTCTTGGTAAATCCTTTCGCGCACATTCAAAGGCATGCCACGAATGTACTTGGGTAAAGTTTCCGATTTGGAAAGAAGTAACTCTCTTTTGTATTCTTCACGATACTGGTGATAGTTGTTGTTCAGAATCAGTCTTCTGATGCGGCGAAAGTAGCCATATCATTGAAATCGAGGAATTACTTGAAGTTTTCGTTTAACTTGAATCTGGACAAACTCATCCTAAATGCGTTTTCGCAACTTCAAAGGTAAGTCACAAATGCGGTCTTCTAAAGTAGTCTTCTTGGTGACAAAATACTCACACACCAACCAAATGGAATCGGTAGGTAAAGGATATCCATTATGATGAGTGATTATCCTATCTAATTTCAAACGACGTAAAGGTGATTCGTCTTGAGGGGACAGTTCTTGTAACAGTTTTTGGTATTCTTGTCTGTTAGTCACATTTTTTCCTTCACTTCATTCCATCGAATTCTATATTCCACTGCCACATTGTAGGTGGCACCCTCCAATCTTTTAAAGGTGAAGCCTAGTTTTTCATGAATGTCTGACCATTTGAATATCTCGGCCTCAATCAAATGTCTTATCGCCTTCAAATACCAATGGTTACAACATGTATGTCGTAAAGGATGTAACTGAACTGTTCTTTACGTTTCACTTGAATCTGAACAAATTCTTTGTAAATCCGTTCTCGTAGCTCCAAAGGTAAACCACGAATGCGATCTTCTAAGCTAGGAATATACTGAAAAATAACTCCAAAGGTAAACCAGTAATGTATTCTTCTAAAGAAGTATTCTCCTCCGCCATGGAATTTTTTTTTACTTCTTCTTCTTTTGTTTGGCATCTGGCTCATCGTACCCATACTCTTCTAAGGCCACTAAAGGTAAGAAGTGACAGTGCGGAGACCATCTGGCATGTTCAATGTAAGCTGAGTCGGTAGGCTCCCAATGGTGAAGTTTCACACCACAACTGAAACATTGAACTTTATCTCCTTCTCCCGTGTATTTAAATCCAGATCTAGCTAAACCTTCCGGTTTAGGTCCTTCTAGAAATTTTGGCCACTTGTCTTTGAATGACTCGAGTCGACTTTCAAACTTGGAATAACCAGGTAAACTCACAGGTATTCTGACATGCGAATATTGACCAACATTGACCTTGTTGTCGTTAACGTCAATACCAGTTCCTTTAGTATTTCCACTGAGCAAAAAGGCCGTACTGCCTCTTTAGAGGGTTGTCGATGAGTGGTGGTGGTGGTGAGACTTGGAGAGGGTCCTGAATCCAAGATGTTACAAGCTACGGAATCCGTTTGAACGTGTGAATCGGGAATACCAAACCGTACAGAATCCGTTTCATCGCATGGTACTGCATCACACTCCAAGTCGTGACTCATCTTCTTGCTTGGTTAACGTTGAAAGTTAGAATGAAGGGTTAGGCTTGGAAGGGGTTCCTTTTTTATACCTGTCGACTGTACCATCCGAAAAGTATTGTAATGTGATCCGTGGAAACGATAAAGAAAGGTAAGCACAGTTTGGTGACCATCTGACATGTTCCAGGAGAGCTGATTTCTTACAATCCATACGAATAGTGGCACCACAACTAAAACACTGTACTTTGGTTCCCTGTCCAAAGAAACAAATCCTGCTCTGGCTAAAGCGTAGGAAGTAGGTAATCCATTGTTCCCAAGTTTTTTTGTGCTCCATCGATGAGGACAATAACAATAGTCAGGCATGTGCTTAGGCCAATTTTGAACGTTTTCAAGCGACTGTCACACTCACAATAGTCAGGCAAGGCAAATGTTGAAGTCATCTTTGGTGTTGTCTTATTGTAATGTCATCCGTGGAAAAGCTAAAGAAAGGTAAGCACAGTTTGGTGACCATCTGGTATGTTCCACGATAGCTGAATCTTTAGGACTCATGCGAATGCTTGCACCACAACTGAAACATTTCACTAAACTTCCCTGTTCAAAGTAGACAAATCCTGCTCTGGCTAAAGAGATGGCAGTGGGTAATCGATCCCCTTTAGGCCATTTTTTAAACGTGTTCAATCGACTGGTACAATCACAATAGTCAGGCAAGGCATATGTTGAAGTCATCTTTTTGGTGTTGTCTCTTTTTTTTTCTGTTTCAAGACGGTTTCCTTTTTTTATATACTCCAAATCAACGTGTCCGTAAGGTAAAGTCGTGTGATTTGGAAGTCTCACTCGTTTTTGGTACACAATACGATACACTTTTTGTACAGGTCGAGTCACGATTTGATGATTAGGTAGTCGTACAATCTTGTGAGGTTCTAACGTAGGTACTCGAAAGTCTTCCACTTGTCCAGACAGTAAAGTATTTTTTAAAACCTCAAAGTTCACTACTTGGTTGGTTCGATAGTTGAGAGTCAAGCCTTTGACTTTACAGGAGGTGTGAAGTTGGCCTTGCGGGTCTCGGTATCCGTAATTTTTAGGGCCACCGCTGGCAAAACTCAGAATGGTGTCTTGAGGGTGCTCGTCTGTCCATTCTCCTAAACGATCTCCTTGAATGGTAGGGTGGGGGCAACTGGGGCGATGAATGTAGATGCAACTGTCAGTATCAAAGTACAGGACACGATCTCCCAAGACTTCTAACGCTTCGTCGTACAATTTCAAGCGAGCATGAGCGGTCACGTAAGCGGCAATGACTACGTTGCTAAACTTGTCAGGTTTGACAAACTTGGGTTCTTCTTCGAAATTGACTAAGATCAAATCATCGCGGACGATTTCGACGTGTTTGACTAGTATACTTTTGTCGTCCACCAGTTTAAAGTAGCGATAAGGATCGTCCACGTATTCCGTTTTGGGTAAGATCGTACGTTGGGCCATTTTTCCCCACAAGCAATTGAGCATCACTTTGGCAAACGATCTTTTTCCTTCATTTTTTTCCACCTCTTCCAAAGTGATGCCTTCGATGTCACGGTATTCTTCTTTGAATCGATTTTGGTCTTCGGGAGTCTGACACCACGAAGGATAACCACTAGCTTCTTGTTTCAGTTTTAAAAACTGATTGACGTACCCCGAGAAAATGCCTGGATGATTGGTGGCGTCGTCCTTTTGGTATTGGGCTGTAGTTGGAAAGTGCCAGATTTCGTACACTTTCAACAAACGGTATCCACGATCCAGTGCCCGAAACAATTCGGCGCTCACCCACGTTCCTGTCAAAGACCGTTCTTTCTCCGTGTGGTGACAAGGATGATCTTGGTTGCACGTTTCGGCACACGTCCGACATAAAGGAAACATCTGTTTTCCTTGACAATGGTGAGGTAAGATGTGATGGTACAAGTTTGTCGGAGGTAAGACTTTACATTTGATTAATCCTTCGTATTGACGAATGTGTTCCACGTCGATGTGTTCTGTCAAAATTTCAGGGTGTCCGGTGGGAAAACGAGCATATTTACACACCCAAGGATACAAAGAACACACGTCAATGTACTTGATTTCTTCTCCTTGGGATTCATTCACGTCGTACAGTAAGCGAGTGGCATTGGTTCGTCCTCCAAATAAACTGTGTCGCGGATCTAAAGGTTCGATGTCGGCCGCGTCGTAACTTTGAGTAATGTTCTTAAATTCAGGATCGGTTTTCAAACGTCGATCGTACTCGTGCTCCCACATTTCTACCACTTGGTATCCTTGACTTTCTAACTTGAGTCGTCGTTGGCAAGTCTGTTCGTATAACTGTTCCATGGTAGAATCTGAATAAGGGCCTTTCATGTCTCGGTCAGAATAACAAGTAGGGCATCCGTGAAACAAACAACCCTGAAACTCGTATACCGTGTGCGGGTTTTCTAAATCAAATCCATCCACGGAATAACCTCCAATCTTCTTTTCTCCTCCTCCGTTTCTAGCATGTTGTATCCATTTGTCTTCTTTTTCACACAAGTAATGAAACCAACGTAAAGATTTGACCGAATATTGACGACTAGCAAAGAGACCCGTGTTGGAGTCGATGATGGCCAGTTGGTTCTCGGGCATGAAATTTTGCCTGTAGACTAAGGAACAGGCTTTAGGTAAGGTGGCTGCATCTTTCAAAGGATCAACCTCTCCGTGATCGAGAAATAACTCTCGAAACTTTCCACAACAACGTCTCAAAATACCCACATCAGATCGACAATATTTGAGCATCTCTTCTTGAAAGTCAAATGAATCGGTCTGGTGAGCGCGGTACCAAGTGTGAAAAGCTTCTCGCTGTTCGGGGCGCATTCCGTCGGGGTCGTAATCATGAAGGTCAGGCAAATGAGGTAGGACAGCATGTTGATTAGCTTCCGTGTTAAAGAAGTGAGGAAAGTAGCCCTTAGCCATTTCTGTCATGCCAAACGTTTTTGGCATGGGACTCAAAGGCATGGCCAAATAACTCATAGAATCTTTAAACTGTACTTGTCCTACTTTCATGTAGATGAGCTTTTTTCCGTTCAGGGCGCTCGGTCCCATGGTTCAAATAATAATTGAGTAAAAACTGCCGATCGTATCCCGAAAAATTGTGAGCTATGACGGTGGCATACCGATGACAATCTCCGTAACGTTGAATGTCTTCTTCGCTCCAACTGTCGTGGATGGTAGGGTCTAAAACCCATTCAGCAAACTCAGACAAAGTGTTAACTCCACGAAAGATTTTTTCACGTACTCCTGGAATTCGACTACAATGAGGACAGTGAAAATGAATCGATTCTTGAATACACTGATCACAAGCCCGATGCGCCACACAGAAATTGGGAATGTGAATGCCCGTTTCTTGCATGCATTCGAAATCAAAGAAGATGAAATCTACTTGTTTCTTGTTCTTAGTTTTCTTTATTTCTTTCTTCTCTGTCTTGTCAAACTTTTGAATAAAACATCGATGATCAAAATCGACGATCTGCTGACAAATAGAACATTTTTTCTTGCCAGCACAAACGTGTCTCTTTGGGTCGTTGGTTCGAATGAGTTGTCCACACGTAGAACACGATTTCAATAAGTCGCAAGCACATTTTTGTTGTTGACCTTGTGTCTTACGATGCTGTTGGTAACAAGAAGGACTGACAATACTTCGTCGACAGGTTTCACAATGAACGTGATTTTGTTGTTGTTCAGGAAGGCAATGATTGGTCTGCTAAACAGCCCCGACATCTTGCTCCGCAATGGAGGTGTCGCTCTCGACTATTAAACCCATGATTACATTTCTCACAGTAGTAAGAGTATCCCAAAAATCCGGTAATACTAGTGATGGTATCAAAATGTTCTTGATGGTAATAGAGATGAATGTATTTTCCTTCAGGGAAATCGGGTCCTCGAAACAGCAGAGCTCCGCGCACTTCTTGAGGGTGAACTTTCAAAGTATAATGAGGAGCCAAAACATCTTGAAGTTGCTGCATTTGAGAAATGCCACACACGGTCTCTTTAGGAATCCCCGCTTGTTGTAACAGAAGTTCTGCTTCTTTTCGTTGTTGGGGTCTTTGCGATCGTCGAATGTTATTCCAGGCTTTTTTCCATTCTTTGCTCTCGTTCTTGTTGACAAAGGTACGGCCCACCACGATAACTCGAGCCAAGCACATTTGGTCTTGAGTATTGTCAATTTGGACGACACTGAATTTGGTAGTGCGAAGATCGTCCACCAATAACGGTTTTCTGCTTCGTCCACTTCCTCGAGGTGGAGCAACGTGTGTCATGTAGAGTGTGGCCTTTCCATCGGTGATGGTAAACTTGTCATTGGATTGTTGTACATATTCTATTTTGGACATGACTTTGTCTGGCGTTAATTCTGCCGGGGTGCTGAACTCAATCCAAACGGGACTCTTCAAGTTGTCATGATGGATGGCTAGTCTCAAGCGATCATCTTCTTTGGCTCCACATTGACGTTTCAAGTTCATTAAGACAGAACTCTACAAATCGCTAATGAACCCCGCCGCTTTCTCGGGAGGTACTTCGGACTTGAAATCTTTGAAGTATACCGTATGAGTGTAAGCTGTAGTTCTAAATTTCCGAGAGGTAATTTTTTGAGTCTCTCGAATCCGATAGTAATTTTCAGGAGCCACGGTAGGACTTTCTTGGTCTGGGGTTCTGGTGTTAGTAGTAGTAGTAGTGGTGGTGGGTTTTGTTTTGGGTGGTTTGGAAGATGGTAAGGTTTCAGGTTCACTCATCTCGTCTTCGAAGTCACTGGCATGGACTTGAGCTAGTAGTTCATCTAAGGGTGTTTCAGGTGGCACGGAATACCTTCGTCGTCGTGGTCTCTTTGTTTCTTCTTGTTTTTCTGGTTTCTCATGGTTTGGGCGTGATCTTTTCATCTTGAACTTTACTTTGAAAACTGATTCAGTTTTCACCCAGGTACCTTTATATAGAGAGAGAAGAGTATATAAAGAGAGAGCTTCGTACCTTCAGAATCAGTCTTTGGTGATTGAACTTTCAAACTGAAAAGATGGAAGAGTCAAGAAGAGGAAAATATAGATGCCCTAAGAATATGCATCGAACTGAATATTATTGGAATAATATAGCCAAAGGAAATACAGTGAGAGATAAAAGTGAAGATACTTGTTATATCTGTCTTGAGAAAGGTCATTGGGCTCTAGAATGTCCACAACGACAACAAAGAAAAGAACAAATTCAAAGCTATGGAACAAAATTGAGAGATAAAAGTCAAGATACTTGTTATATCTGTCAAGAGAAAGGACATTGGGCTCCAGAATGCCCACAACGTCAACACCAAAAGAGAGACAAAACAAAAGATATCTGTTATTATTGTAAAGGACCAGGACATTGGTCTTCGGAGTGCCCTCAGAAAGAAGAAGAAGAAGATACTCTACCAGAGGAGAGGGAGGAAGCCGAAGGATCTTCAAACCTAGAAGAAGAAGAAGAACATATCATCAAGAAAAGTAAGAAGAGAGTGAGAAGAATGGAAGACAGTGAGAATGAAGAAGAAGAAGAAAATGTACCAATGGAACCCATGAAGAAGAAAAAGAAATTCAAGAAAAACAAGAGAGATAGTGAGAATGAGGAAACTAGGATTCCTGTGACGAAATTCAAACCACACAAGAATTTCAGAAAGTGAACTTTGTTTTTTTTTGGTGTTATATGTTCATTGGTGAATTATTTTGTAAAAAAAAAAAAAAATGGAGAGAATACAACAGACTGGAAAAAAAGTAAGTGATTTTGTGTTATTTTGTTTTAGAGTATGGTTGCACGCACGCACTCACACTGATATACAAGACAATGGGATTTTTAAGTTTTAACTTGATTTTGACAATTTGATTTCTTTTCTAGAAATCTGGGGGCCCTTAAAAGGACCGTTGGGGTGTTTGTTTTGTTGGGTTAAAACAAACTTTTTTTGAAGTTTTACATAATCAACTTCAATTGTCGTGGTCCTTTACCACCACCTAATCCAAATCCTGCTGCTGGTGTTTTGCTCATGGGGGTAGTCACTGGTGGTGGTGGTGGTGGCATCTCACTAGAACTGGTAGGCTTGGAAGAATGTTGTTTAGCCCGTGATGGTCTTTTTCGTTTAGGTGGTTGATGAGTTAAAGAATACTTATAGACATTGGTCATCCATTTTAACTCATATAATATCTCTTCTAAAAGACTTACGGTTTTTTCTTCAGGACTGATGCCTTCCTTTACTGTTTCCTTCTTCTCCTCCTCTTCTAACTGCGGTCTGATTTCTTTCTCACTTTGTCTTCTTCTTCTCTCTTCTTCTTCTTTCTGCTGCTGTTGAAGAAGAAGAAACATTTCTTCCTCTTCTCGTTGTTTTTTTAAAAAAATTTCCATCTCTTCCATTTGCCTTTTTTTAAATTCATCCATCATTGGTGTAGCAGTAGTAGTAGTAGTCTCAGACAACTGAAACTCTTGATTTAGTAAATCTAAATCAAAGTCTTCCGGCCGGAAGTTCATTAATGCAGCAGCATTAATCATTAAAGGCTCACTCCAATACATATTACTTGTCTTTCCGGTCGTCTCCATGAAGGCTGTCGAAAAAGTAATAAACCCAACGAACGCTACGATACCTTTATACCCAAAATGACGTCATACCCCTACTCTCTTCCCATTGGAAGAAAACCCAAACTACTTGTAACGCGTGATTGGATTGGTAGTTCATTTCGATCCATTTCAATCCGATCGTAAGGTATATATATACCACCGCTTGTTTCATAAAGCTTCACCGGTTTTCTCCAGAACCACTCAAAAAGACTAAATCATGTGGGTTAGCGTGGAAGCATCGAACATTGTCTCGGGAATGCTGTTTAACCCAGCATTCCCAATGTATGTGAAGGCCTCATGGGCTATCACAAAAATCACAGAATCAACCGAATGGAAACGACGTATCTACATCGAACGTCAAGGATGTTTGAAGAGAGTACTTCTCTACGGACCAGAAGTTAGAAGAAGTAGAAGAAAAAGAAGACCTAGCCAAAGATGTAAATGCTAAACCCCCCAAAACAAAAAAAAAACCCCAACGGTCCTTTTAAGGGCCACCCCCAAATCTCTAGAAAAAGATTACTACTCTCATATTGCCATATATATATATATATATATATATATATATATATATATATATATATATATATATATATATATATATATATATTTGTCTTTTTATATGTTTGTTTGTTTGTTTTGTGATAGTCCACCCAACCAAAAAAAAAACCTTTTTCCCCTTGTATGTTTTTGTAGTGTGTGTTGAATATAAAAAAATTTATAAAAAAAAAAAATGAATTGTGTAAAAAAAATTTAAAAAGTAAAAAAATGGATAGTATGGTGTGTGTAATTTTGTGTTTGGTTAATTTTTTTTTTTTTTAAATATGAATTGTGTGGTGTGTGTTTTTGGTTTATATATAAAAAAAAAAAAATTTAAAAAAAAATAAAAATATGGATGGTATGGTGTGTGTTTGATTTTTATTAAAAGTAGTTTCTTTTAGGTCCGCGCTTTTTTTAGAGTCTGGGGTGAGAGAGTGCAAAATCCGCGAAGCCTAGAATGACGTCAAATGAAAACACGTCAGACGCGGGGTAGTGGGGTGATGTGTTTTTTTTGTTGGTTTTTTAGGGTGTAAGGGATGTTTTCATTCACGTCCGCGCTTCTAGTATATTAAAACAACGTCTTCCCTAGTCGAACTATCCCGTTTATTCAAGAGAATGAACAACATCGAAACCATTCGTCAAGTTAAAGTTCATTTAGAGGTGGCATGGCACCTCCTCCAAGACTTGGAGAAGAAAGAGAAGGAGAAGAGGGAGAAGGAGGAGAAAGAAAAGAATATCCCCATCAGACCTCATCCAATGATGGAAGAAAATAATAAGGAGAATTGGGATCCGGAAGCGGACCATCCTCCCTTTGTTTTACACAACAAGCGATGCAGCACGAGTTTAAAAACCTGGAGGGGGAGCTGCCCTGCATGTAGGGCATCGCCTGGGAGGTGCCCACACCTCTAGATGAACTTTAACAAAACAAAAAAATCCAACGGTCCTTTTGAGGACCACCCCTTTTTCAAGAAAGATTAATTCTATTTCCACACCCCCCGTAATGTAGTGACCCCCGCCACGTTAAACTCCCGTACGCACCCAGAGTGCCCCCACCATGTTAAACTCCCGTACGTACCCAGAGTGCCCCCGCAATGTTAAACTCCTGTACGTACCCAGAGTGCCCCCTCATGTACCCAGTTACCCCCCGCCTACTACTCTTGTGTCTACAGTAGCTGACGTGCACTTTTTTTACAGACCTGTTTACCCGTGCGTATTTCGCCACATTTGTATGGACTAAAGTCCCTCGGTACGGTCATTGATCTGAAAATACGACTTGAGGTTGCAATTATTTAATTTTTTTATTATATTAATTCTTTAAGCCGTTTTTGTTTCGTTTCGTTTCGTTGTATCGTCTCTTCGGTCCGCGTCCGCGGTCTGTGTCACGTCACTGATTTTAACATGCTGAACATCTGTTTGTTTACACAAAGAAAATGGCGCCGAAGAGAAAGTTTGAGCACGAAACTGAAGACGAAAATGGAAAGTCTAAACATAGAAAACAACATTTTCTACCAGTTTATAATACCATATGGCCATGCCTTAAACCATCGTCTAAAGGAGAACATTCTGTGTTATGCACTGTTTGCAACTTAGACTTTTCTTGTGCACATGGTGGGAGGAATGACTGTTCACGGCACGAGGAATCGGAAAATCATGCAAAATTGGAATCGGTAGTGAAGGGAAATAAAAAATATTTTGTCGATGATGAAGGCCAAGGAAGTTGGTAATCAACACAAAATTCACAAGCAAATAACACCTTACAGACACAGGGTATTCAAGTACAGTTTGTTTGGGAGTAGAAAACGAGTTGAGGTATTACATTCTACGACTGGAATAGGGAATCCAGGTCCAAAACTACCTTCAAGTCTCAACCGCAGGTGTTTTAAGTTGCGACTCTCCATTAGTACTATATTCATAGTTGAAAAGTAATCATGAATTCACCAGTTATGAAATACTTTCACATATCAAAATTAATTACCGAGACAACTTGCCCACCTTAGCAATTATAATGTTTAATAGAGAAGTTACACACCCTATCATAAACTCAACTGTGGAAACTGTATGTTATTCCTCAGACTGAAGAAATCGGCTACTTTCGAGCTCGAGTCCAGAGCGGCCTTTAAGAGGGAGAGGAAGGACAAAACGTGGAGCAAGAACAAAAGTGGGAAGAGGAGGTAGACGTGCCGTGCAGCATGAAGACAACTGAGCTGACCAAACTGCGCATACTTGAAACAAGGCAGACACGAATGAGGGTAATTATTTATGTCATGCAAAACAAGTATTGATACATAGTGAAAAATGTTTGATAATTGGCACAGATTCTAATATCTTGATGTCAGTAGTGTTTTGCAAATGTTAGTGAATGCATACTTCCATTTAAAGACTATTTATTTTACCAAAAACTGTATGTTTATACTGCTTTACTTTTGCAGCCACTCACACCCCAATATCGTCTGATAAAGAAAGACCATGCACACATATACTGTAGAAAATACAGAGGCCACCTCTTGAACATGGCCGCATTTCCTGACACCAAATATAATACATGTCCTCTATTTTCTCTTCGTCATGAAAGGTTACCCTTTCTATAAGGTGCAAAAATGGTCTCCTTATAAGCTGGGAATCATTGAACTTTCCTTGTTTCAGAATGCAAGCTGCTTGAACTTCTAAAAGTGTGTTAGTATTTCAAAGGGGAATGTATTGTGGAAGTAAAAAATGTCTTTGGAACTATGATAACTGTGGATTCTGTCTGTAGTCATAGTCATACCTCCATATGGCAGTCAGAATATGTGTCAGAAAATGTCATTGGGCAATTTGTTGATATCAAATGCCATTCTAGTCTCTAGTAACATGCATTGAATTGTCCCATATTTTGCGATAGAACATATGACAATCTGCAGACAAATTACTTGATTCCAAGTGTTTACAGGCTATGGGATCTTCACCAATAAGACATCACAGCAGCACAGGGATCAATGTTGATTCTAGGAGGGGATGGAAGATGTGACAGTCCAGGTCACTCTGCAAAATATTGCGGCTATACCTTCATTGACTTGGAAACCAACATTATTCTGGATTTGCAGCTTGTGCAGGTAATAAAACTGTACCATATTTTCTTTAAATTGCGCATTTGGTCATTTTCATTATAGTCAGTGCATATGGATTTTGAAGTTTACAAATATTATCTAAACTTGATTCAAATATGTGTATGCTCTTCTGTGACAAAAAACTTCTGTTTGTAATATAAACAAAATTTGTTCCTGACGACCACTGCCAACTATTCAAAAAGTTCCCATTTTGATATATAATAAACTCATATCACTGATCCGACAACCTTTACACACTTGGTCTTTTTCGCAGAAAATCAAAAGTTCACAAGGCATGCACACCGTCTACGTCTCCTTTGCATGTTTGAAATACTAGTATTTGAAATTAAGAATACTCGCTCATACTCCAATATGATCCTAAATTCAAACACACCCTGAATTAGATTTGACCACTAAGCCATTTTACACATTCTTTAAGATTTAAAATGTAGTTACACCGGTACATATTTACAGTCATGTTCTTGTTCTTCAGTCCAATGAAGTAAAAAATTCATTTAAACATGGAATTGGAAGGGTTGAAGACCAGGTGTCTTGATAACTTGGAGGAATATGGGCTTACTGTCTCAACCTTGGTGACCGATCGCCAACCCCGAACCCGCAGGGGGATATATATGTGTGTGTGTGTGTGTGTGTGTGTGTGTGTGTGTGTGTGTGTGTGAGAGAGAGAGAGAGAGAGAGAGAGAGAATAGTGTCCTAAAATGGAGAGTTTGCTGCTCAGTTCTAAGGTAAATATCATGATTTTGTACAAATCTCATGCCTGTGTCTCTGTCTCTTTTTACAAGTGTGATTGTGAGCATTGCAAGTCCATGCCTTCTGAAGACGAGTCGTTGTGTTGCAGTGAATTGCCTATCATAAGTGCCAAGATGGATGAAGCAGGCCTTGCGTGCATCACAGAGCATGCATTCCATGCTACTTGCCTCAACAGATACTTGGTGGAGCTTGGTATTATTACAATGGTTGATCAAGATGGTCCTTTGGATGACAATGAACCCATAAATGAGCAAGTCCTTCCCCATTTAGGCCATTTGTTTCTACACATTATAGCTTCAAAGTTTAAGCTTGTGGGTTACATCCTAGTATAAGAACTAGAGCTAAAGAGAATGACCAGTATTTATTCTAGAACCGAAAATGCATGAGCCCCCCCCCCTTCAATTTGAAGAAAAAGGGGGCACTTTCTAAAATACAGGAGTGATTTAATGAAATAAGCAAGGTAGGACTTGCATAACAATGCTATAGGAAAATCGTACTATGGGAAAAAGGCAATAAATAATACATTACAATCCAAGAGAACGTGTATGGCCGAGTTGAGAATGCACATCTCTGTGCCTACTTTCTTTTGCTTCTATTTCAAAATATACCGTGCTAACAAATCTAACAAAAGAAAACACAAATTCAGTAGTAAAGCTTCGTATTTAATAATCACTGTTGCAAAAACAAATTCTTGTGCATACTTAATGTAAGCAGTTTCATTGATAATAATGTTTTAAATAACTACTTTCTCTTCTTTCCCAGGACATACAGATATGTAGCTTATCGCCAGTTTATGAGTTGGATCTGGCATCACATTGGAAAGGGAAATAGAAGAGTGCTTCCACCATGTGTGGTATACAAGATACGTGACACATATCCCGATCCTCTGCCAAATTATGTTGGATTTAAGTACATGACTATTTAATTCGTAATTAAAAATGAAACTAAGTGAAGCTGACTTTAGATTTTGTGTAATATATATGCCAACTTCCTGTTAAATTTTGATTGATGAAATTTTGACAGTATGAAAGAGAATTTATTCACCATTTTTTAAATTTTTTTAATGCAATTTCTTTTCACTCTGGAATAAACGCGGCCTACATAGTTTTGAATGGAAATCTTGATTTGTGTTTCTCTACTAAGGAATCATTATCTACTTTGGCATAGTTCTTAGTCAGGTTGTCTGGGAGATCTCCTAAAGCTTTCTGTGCCTCCTTGAAAGCCTGTTCATACGTTGGTAATGATGCCCTTCTTGTCACGACTTCCTCTTTCAACTCTTGGATGTAATCTGTAAATAAAAAAATCATGACCTAGTCAGCATTCAAGTTTGTTGTTAGCAAATATAAATTTCAACATGATATGTACATGGAGAACAGAGGAAACAAGTACGTGTTACGTTAAACAATTCCAATTTTGTTCGTCGTGTGTGTGTGTGACTATTGTTAAGTGCTCTACACAGAGATGTTTGAACTACATGAAGTTATTTTGTTAAGTAAGATACAATGAAATGAACGAACCATATGTTGACTCCTCTTTGCATGGCTTAACAACTGTCTCGTGTCCATTTTTGGATTTGGGGTAGCAAAGTTTTCATCGGAGTTGTCCAGCACTAGTCATCGACTGTTGTTTTGAGCAGATTTCATTGTAGTGCAAGGCAGCTATTAACAATCTGAAATATTATAAGGTATTCAGTTTTAATGAGATGATAACTGCTTTCATTTTAAAATCAAATAAGGTTGAGAAGACAACTTCCATTATCCAGAAATACTAACAGCAATTCAATGATAAGTTTATACATGTAAGATGTATTATATGCATGTATGGTCTCATCTGTTGCAAGAGGTAAAAATCAGGCGAGCAAACTTCCACAGAAAAATTATTTAAAACCATCACATACACACAAACCACATATGGTGTGTTGAAACATCTTTTATTTCTTAATTATCACAAGAAAAATAGTTTATATGCCCTTGTGTGTTGTTTGTAATGATATCAGTGCCCTTGAACTAAAATAAATGCAAGGATTTAAGCATCTCACTGTTTAATACTTAACCAACTACAATGATATTCTTCTGCTTTTAAGTGAACAAGATCCTGCAGTACTATGCCTGCAGGAAACATTTCTAAAAGAGACGGACAACATTACACTTAAAAATTACTCCCTTTTTAACACCTACTCAAAAAATGTTGATCGTGCCTCAGGAGGAGCTTCCGTTGTTGTGAACAATAGGGCCCCTCATCACGTCATTCCTTTAAATACAAATCTACAAGCCATTGCTGTAAGCGTCACTCTACATCGAGTGATTACTTTTTGTTCTATTTATATACAATAAAACACTAACTTACTACCAAACGACTTAGACAACCTCGTTCAACAGGTACCCACCCGATTTGTTCTCCTTGGGGATTTAAATGCCAATAACATTTTATGGGGATCAAATTACATAAATGACAGGAAAAATGGTAGATTTCATTTCTAGACACGATTTGTGTCTATATAACACCAAATCACCGACATATTTGCATACAGGAACAGGTACATACACATGCATCGATCTGTCAATTTGTTCTCCATCACTGCTGTTGGATTATGGTTGGAAGGTCGCATATGACCTTCACAGCAATGACCTCTTCCCAATCTTTCTTATGAATATCAACTCTGCCATCGATGAGCAAATTCCAAACTGGAAATTAAAGAAGGTCGACTGGGCCAAGTTTGAAACATGTATGGCTAGACTTAACAGAGATGCCTTTTTAACGTTAATGACCCTATTCAACATTTTACATCTATTTTAATCGAGATTGCAGAAGAATCCATTCCCAAGTCCTAGCCGAACCCGAAAAGAACATAAAAACCATGGTTCACTAAACAATGTAAAGAAGCCATTAGACAACGCCGAGAAACATTGAGAAAGTTTAACAACCGCCCGACTCCCGAAAATTTAAGTACATACCGTATATTCCGAAAATTAAAAAGTCAAAAAGAAAAAATACCTTTAAAATTCACATCCAACAATTCAGAAAGTTATAATAAACCTTTTTCACTTTTGGAGCTTATGGAAGCTTTGAACAAGGCCCATAATACAACAGACCTTGCCCTGAAATATATCGAAAGCAAACATATATTAAACTACATCATCTTCTCGGATTCACTATCAGTACTTCAGTCACTTCACAATAGGAAATTGGAAAATCCACTACTGACCAACATTCTCATAAAACATACCGACCTGCGTACCTCCCACAATATAGTGTACTGTTGGCTAACCAGCCATATCGGTATTAAAGGTAACGAAAACTGATCGCGCTGCTGAAATGGCCCTATCCCTAGAACCATCTGATTTTAAAATACCATACACTGATTTTAAATCTTGTATCAAAAAGTGTTTACTTAGTAAGTGGCAGGCATCATGGAATGATGCAGTGAATAACAATCTACATATAATAAAACCAACCCTCGGCGACTGGGCTCCTTCCTAAAGAACCATCCGTAAAGACGAGGTAGTCACTGCAAAAATTAGAATTGGTCATACTTATCTAACCCTTTCTTAAATACTAAAGGCCAAAGACCCACCTGAGTGTGTTTCTTGCAGTGAACCATTCACTGTGAAACATTTTATGATAGATTGTTTCGATCTCTAACCTTCACGCGATCATAACTACAATGTACAACACATGAAGGAACTTTTTGATACAGTAAACGTGTCTTGCATTTTAAACTACTTGAAAGAAATACACATCTATTCTAAAATCTAACTTTACAGCTATCTCTGAGTATTTTTAGAATATATGTACAGTCGTTCATCCGAAGTACCTTTATTCTTATTCATTGACACACCATTTGCATTCCCCGTTCATCGGGAAACTTCATATATAACCCGCACCACTTAATCGTTTGGATTTTAATTGTTTGACACTATTATCGCTGGTCGATAATGAACCTTTTAACATTCGTAAATTATTGATCATACAACCTTTTCTATGGCGCTAAATAGCCTCACAGTGCTGGTGCGCCGTAAAGCCACAATCGATCGATCGATCAATCAATCTCCCATATATACATATGGTAGGGAAACAAATATACACAGTTGAAGTCAGATTGGGCCACCATACCTATGCATACACAGATGCACACAAGCACTACCTGCACACCACATGTTGTAAACCCATACTAAGATGCTAGCATTATTAACACATGGATATTTATAAAACAAAACACTGATAATGTATAATATATATATTGGTCAATACGTATAACTGGTGTTAGATATTATCTACCATATACCAAGCCTGAATTTTCTTCTTTACACATGCAGGGTTGTTTTGTTTTTTTGTTTGTTCAATTTCAGTGTAACGGGTCTCTGAGCCTTTTGTCTTACTTGCTAAAGTTTAAGAAGTAAATGGCACGCATGGTGTTATACAGATCTTTAGCACATTAGCGACAGGGAATTAAACCCTTGTATGCTTTAAAATGTATGTTACTCAGGAGTCACATGCTTTATTATTTCATCTCCACAGTTTGTATGCAATTGGTTGTTTGATTAGTAGTAACAAATTAATATGTATTTTCTATTTGATTGCAGGAAGGAGAGGGTACAGACCAAGAGTTGGCTCTGGTTGAATATATATTTTTTTTTTTTAAAAAGGGGGCATTTTTTTCAGAAGAAAACACCTTTACATTTTGTTAATCACCAATAGGAAAAGAGCAAAATTAGGACTTGATATACAACACCAGCAAAATGGCTGATATAAAACTTGATACAAAAGACCAACATTATAAATACAGCTGATCTAGTATGTACATTTTCTGGACAAAAGATAGTTTCTTTGAGATATATTAACAAGGAGAAACTGGAAACTGAAATTATTTAAAATAAGGCTAACAGTCTCGTCGCTTGACACAAATGTCCCCAAAATGAATATAGACTATGTGACATAAAATGCAAACGGTTGTAAGATTTGTGCGATTTCATTTCATTTGGAGATCAGTTTGAATCTTTTACGAAATCACTGTTTTGAGCAAGATTTAAATAATTGTCGATCTTTAATGCTAAAATTTGAAACCATTGACATAATCTGCATAGGATTTGTTTTCTATTTTGTCAAGACAAACATTATTTGGACACTTGATATGGTTTGCTTCTTTACAAAGATATGATCTCGTTATGGTAACCATTACTGTTAAGAGCAATTAATATTATTTATTTTAATGTGCCACAATGTTTAGGTATTGCTCGGTGCATTCATCATGGAAAGAAGATTTATCATGGTCGTAAGGACGACACGTATGATGACACCCTTCATGCATCCAGATGTGATTTCAAAGTCCAGTCTATAACTAATCACATTTAACAAGAGCTGTCGTCATCGATACGATGTAGGTGACAATCCAGTAAAATCACCTTGACTTTGTATATAGGTCACTCGTGCAGTGTTTTTTTTTTTTTTTTTTTTTTACATATATATCAGATTGCGCATGCAAGGAACTACCCCCCCCCCCCAAAAAAAAGGATCTGGAATGGGTGCTGCTAAAGATGACCTCAGATGAAATGTAAATACCACAGTGCAGACAATGCGCCCCATAGGGCAGCATTTGGATTAGTCGTAAATAATAGGATAAAATAATTCTTGCTTCATGTAATAAACACGAATAGATGCAAAGTTTATATTTTACAATACATGTTACCTCTCTATCGTGTTCTATTTCGAATACATTTAAATATATGGTAAATATATACTTCATGCAACCTTTCTGGTAATATTTTGCTACCACTTAAAAACTCAAGAAACAAACTTTCTCTTTTGTGAACTTTTTCTTTCTCTGCAGATTCATGGTAACATGGGAAACATTATGCGGAGGCGTAAAGTATGAATCTGCACACGTTTTCTCAAATAACACAGAAAACTTTACATATGGCATTTATCCGACATTGACAAAAGTGAATATATTCTGAATTCTGAGGAAAATACTCGTATTTGTTTTTATGTATACTGACATTAAATTTACATGGATACTTTTGCCATGAAAAGTAGATTTTAATTCGTCAGTGTCTAGTGTGTGCATTGGAATTTTCGTCAGATATTATCAAAACCTTACTATTGACTATACAAATTTAATACCTTTGTAATTGATTAACATAAATTCCAAAGTCATTTTCTTTGGAGAGTTTTGATGAACCTTTTTATCTTCCTATTACATGGTTTGAGACTTAATGTGTTCATCGTCTGAAGAGTATTGCAACATCTATCAGGTAGATACAGTAAATATCACGTATACTAGAAGCTGATATTGCAAGAAATCGCACCTAACGAGTACGATTTCATTCCTTGGCGAACAGACTTCATTTTCATTTCTTAAGAAATATGCACGGTGTATATATATATATATATATATATATATATATATATATATATATATATATATATATATATACAAGAAATTTACTGTTCACGTACATTTTGACAATTCTTTAATCCACATAATCATAAATAGGAAGACCAATATCAAGTTCTTTTCGTTTTCGCCTGCACCAGATGCTAAGACATCTTTGGTAGACAAGTGTACCAGTATAAATGCACTTAAGATGAGTTGAAAATAAATTCCTCGTATCATAATCTTAAAAACAATTAAATCATTTTTTTGTATCCGTGTATAAACTTGTACATAATAATTTCAGACGAGTTGTAACAAATCGGGAGTGTCTCCTAGAGTGGTCTGAAGAAATTATATAGTTGTAGGGATACTAAACAACTGGCAGTTGGTGTAGCATACAGACTGGAGTTGGAGCCTTTAAATCCATATGACCAAGATGCAGTATTAGTCTTTGGTGGCACACACAAAAAAGGTTGGGAACTTAAAGCGTGACTCATCTGAATGTGTTTCCAAGATATTGCGGGAAAACTGCAAAACTACTCACATTCTGATCAAGACCAAATATGATGCGGAGGTTGTAAGCAGAAAAAAATGGTCCACAGCAAATGTGTGTGGCTGCATTTAGCTACAAATCTAGTTATGTGGATAAAACGAAGGACCTAAGAGTTTCCAAACACTGATGCTTTGTTTATCTAGTTCACGACCTTTTATATAGTTGCAATTATATTTTCTAATGTAATTGGTATTTTTATTTTTGCAATGATTATAAAATCATATTTTATTTATTTAGTCATATTTGTGGGTGAATATTAAAAGTAATCTATACAAATTACCATGCCTTTTTACATGGGTAAGAATAAGGTCCATTTAGTAATATTAAAGAAGGTAGTGAATGTAATATCCGCAGTTTCTGGTAAATTTCATTTTTAAAAAAGGGAAAAAACCCCAACAAAAAAACAATCTTGTATACTTGTACTCTGTAAACCTAGAAAACCATTTATTCATTTAGTGCAATTCATTTAATTGCAATATCAGATACAAGAATCACAGTAACCAAATTATTTTACATTTACATGCTTTTTTTTAGTTCAGCTTTTTACTTCATCAATTTACGTATGTTGTGGTTTAAACATTACTTTTTTTAATTGTTCAATAATACACGGTGGAGTCCGATTTCACCTGGTGTTAAACTTTTAGTTTGCATGACCCATGCTTGATCACGTGATACATATATAGTCAAAATGAATGCTGCAAAATAGCAATCAAGGTTCCAGTTTGCAACAAAAATTTCCACAGACAAGACTTAATGTATTCCGTTTAATTTTCGTCCGATAAAACCCTGGTTGACGTTATATATAGGGCAAGATACAACAGAGACTGTTAGGATCATGTGCTTAAAAAGAAAACAAAAAACTTGGATGTAAAATCAAACAGAAAATGAAAGCCATTGATTCGATAGGCATCTGGCCTCAGACCGTAATTATCTTTCTTCTATTTTATGTATAAGAATTAAATACTGTGCAACTTGTACCATAACCGATAGACCTCTATCGCTATTTGCTACACATTAACCCACCTTAGTTCGATAAATCCTGCAAGGTTTCATCCTAGGTTGACCAGCTCTATTTTATGTATTATAATGTAAACAAACTGGCGCAGAGGAAGTAACCAAAAAGCGTCTGCATGACCCAGAAAGCAGGGAAAATTTACATCCTACTGTTTTCATTAAACAACAAGCAAATGCAACGTACAAATTTCTTAAAGTTTCGGGTCTTACCATTTCATAATTATTACAATGAGTAACATTAGCACATACGTCACTGACATACAGACCATGCAAACAAGGCACTATTTCTTTGGATTATCTTCCCGATTTTGGTCAACCTCAATAGAGGGGGGTGGGGTGGGGGGAATAATTGTGATCCGAGACCAGTCAGTTTACACTCTTTGCAGCAAATCCCAAACTAATATATCTTCTAGAAAGGCATATTTTAAACTTAGTAAATATTATCAAGTTTCATGCACTACTAAGAATTTGTAGCCATTTGAAATTATGTACTCGTGCTGTTCGGCGAGGCGCAATTTTGAGACCTGATGTGCCGACAAGTGTGAAATTCAATCTGTAATAACTTTGTTATTTATTAGAATTTTTTCATGCAGTAAATTTTAATTTGAAATTTGAAATAATCTCTAAAGTTAATTTTTAAAAAAATGTAAAAAGTTGGTAAAATTGTTTAAAAAATGTAATTTACATTTTTCATTATAATAACAATAAAAAGTTGGTCACTCATGCACAGGTTAGATAGGGTATTAAATCTATTGGCTGTTGGGCATGACAGCTCCCTGCAGAATGCCAGTGAATACACAATACACCTAAGTCATCAGGTACTGGACTTGACCATAAACAAATACTGACGCTTGCCATGTGGTAGTTGCAAGTTGTGAGGAATGTGCCTAGTTGTCAGGGTAGCTGACAGGATACCAAAAATTACATATAAATATGGGAGCTGCACCAAGGTTTATCAGATCAACGCAAAGTGTAGTACGGAATGCAACAATGAAAGGCGACAATAAGAGAAGAAAAACAGTTTCAGGTAGGTCATTCGCCTTGGAATAAGGTCATTGGCAGATGCATGGATAAATCTCTAAAGTAACATCACCAAGCATCCCCCATTGCAACGACCCAGAAATGCAGATTGCAAAGGAGCTGAAATGGGGAGTCGGCTGGAAAATAACACCAAAGTGTGACTTTCAAACGCCCGACTGTAAGCTGTATAAGGAAGTAAAGACGAGCAAGTCAGAACCAAACCCTGCCGCACCAAATATTGGACTTGCAGTCGGTCTTCAGGACACATCTGTAGGTAATACAAAAGCATGACTTGTTATGGCTAACATGGATATGCCACCCTCAGCCAAAAGCAGCATGCAAAGGACAACTAATAATGTGGCCCAGAATGTATCATAGTTAAATGAAAGGGATATGGCTGAAAAACTGGAATTATTGAAAGATATTAATGTGAAGCGTGGAATTGAACCCAGTACTATATGGATGGCAGATACAATTCTACAAGCAAATTAAGTCGCAAAATGTCAGGCCAGAATGTTTCACAAGCTATTGGCATCGCATGTGAAAGTGCGACTGACATTAAGTTTATCATAACAGCTAGGCTACCGAAATCAACTTTGCTGGACTGGAGCTTGGCTTAAGGGACAAGGAATGGATGTGCAATGTCCAGGTAGTCATCTAAAGTGTACAGCAAACTTGACGTTTCTTCTCGGAAAGCGACAAAGAAGGTGCGCTTATATTAGTTGGCGCTCTACAGTTTTGAACTTTGCATAGGGTTCAAGTTTTAAAGAAAAAGAATTTCCCACCTTGTGTTCACTGGACGTTTAAAAAAAAAGACCTTGTATATCTTAGCTATTGTTAAAAGAATTTTTAATTCCCTTTATTTTGGTGTATGATTGATGGATGTAATTTGGGTTGTAGAGTATACAGCTTGGCCTTACTTTAGATGTGCACCTCTCAAATACTGCTAGCTCATCTTGGGCCATTTTCACTTCCTGGACTTCAGAAGTTAATTGTAAAAGAAAAAAGAGCCAATATTATTTTATACTTCTTATATATTTTTTAACTCATTCATTGTACTTTCAGAAGCCCGTATTGCCTACTGTGGTCAAATTCGTTTTCCCTATTTTAATACCTGCTAAAGTTAGTGTACTTAGGACTAGTTCAGGCCGATTTTTCGAGGACATGGGGGCAACCATTTTGATCAGATGTGTGATTAGATCATGCACGATTTCCATAACTACAGCATGTAAAGAAATTTCAGCTACAGGACATGCAAGTACTATAGAGATATGCCAACATTCTCTTCACTGTACATGCAGCAAATGCAAACAACTTTCACCTTACACCTGTCACTCTCTACGCCATATATGTGGAGCACCCCCATACGTTTTCTGCTCTCTGGTTCGTCAGCCATTTTCGTTTCGGTAGATATTAAAATTGTTACCACCTGACTTCTAGCCCGCCTACTATACGGAGATGACGTTGCTGTTTATCTTGTCACGTGAACTTTCCGTTGCAGTTCGTGACCTAGAAGTTTCTAATAAAGCGGCCACTGCCTCCAAAGCATTTTGTCTCATTTTTGTTTAGCAGTTTACTGATTGGATCTGGGTAAACCATATCTTTTTTTATTAAGCTTATAACTTGGTGCAATAAAATAGTTTAATGGCCTTTAATATTAACAAATGTGGATAAAATTACAGACATTGCAGCTTTAAGGTTTGGGAATATTTTTAGATATACTGGTCGTCACCAACTTCCCAAGAGAAGTAAAGTAAAAGAGATGAACTGCAGATAGATCCAAGGACGAGTATGACCCTGTCATAGGATGCAGGCAGGTATATAACTTACCATTGATGGGGCAAACCGAGCTAACTACCAAGCCTGGCTAAGATTATCAGTGTGATTCGAAGAGATTTTTGTTCCTTTTGCATCATGGAAAATTACGAGAACGATTTTCCCGACTTTTCCGTAAACCTGAACATTTTACCGTATTAGTTGGAGCTGCTTTTGAGCAATAACAATGAAGAGGGTAGTGATGACATGGCATCAGTCTCATCGAATACAACGATGCTGTTTTGCATAGTGAAGGCGACTCAGGAACACAATGGTTTGTACTGATTTATAACATAAATTTCATACAAAAAAGTTAGCAACACCCAGATTGCACTTCATTAAAAAAAAATTGGGAACTTTGTAAACTCCTATATAAATCGGTCTAGAGTTGTTTTGATGCACCTAAATTTCGATAGCCCTCCGCCTCACCACTTGCGAGGTGTAATTACCAAAGACATTTGAAATATGCAAATCGTGCGCATTATCAAACTAGATGTTTGTTAAGCTGTATTATAGTGCTTATATCTTTTCAGATCAAACATTTTAGATATTTTAATTAGAAGAAAAAAATCATTATTTTTAAACCTATGTATACCAGGTGTGTTATAAAGTCTGATAATTACCATGGCATTCTAATCATCACAAAATGCGCGATTTAAAAAAAAAAAATGTTCGTTTCACTTTAACAAGTCTTGAGAAAATAGTGTACCTGAAAATGTAAATTTCCTTAGATCACCATAGCACGCCCTCTATTCCATATCACCCTTCATAACAACTTACATATTTCTAACAGTTTTTTACTCCTTTTTTTGGGGGGGGGGGGGGGCAGCGATACATAAACTTGTATAGCTAGGATTGTGCTCATGTGCCATTAAACTGTATACATATACACCAAAACAAATGTTTGTTTTGAGAAATGGATACCAGGTGTGTAATAAATTCTGATAATTACCATGACATTCTAATCACAAAAAGAGCGTTTTTTTCTTCTTTTTTTTTTCGTTTCACTTTGTTAAGTCTTGAGAAAATATTGTACCTGAAAATGTCAATTCCCTTAGATCACCATAGCCACCCCCACAACAACTTGCATATTTCTAACAGTAATCCAAATGATATGCAAAACGTTCGTAGTATTTGTCTTAATCAAAATAAGTTTGAAACAAAATTTCAAAATTTAACCAATAGAAAACTTAATTTTTTAAAATCATTATTGTCTTACTTAACAATGTATTGATAGGGTTTCGAGATCCAAATATCAACATTGATATCATGTTCATATAGAATAGGTTTGAAAGACATTATCTTCATAATTCATCTTGCCAATATATTGGTGCTATTTTTCAAAAAATTAAATTATTCATTGAATATACTGCATATGCTCTTAACAATCATTATATCAATTTCATGACAAATGTTGTGTATAAAAAGATAAATTCTACATCTTATATATAATTTTTCAAGATCCAATTTCACTTTTTTGTTTTTAAATTCACGCAAAAGTAAAGAAAATAGAAAAAAAAATCATATTACCATGAGATTTAATTCATGCAGCTTCGACTACAAATTGACACATAAAATTAAAATTTCTATGTTTTCTATTAAGTATATTAAATACAATGTTCACATATTTCCGAGCAACATATTTAGTTGTGGTTTAATTGTCCCGGGGGGATCCGGTATTTATATCGCTTCGCGTAGTCTTGCAATTTCTCGAGAAAGAGCGCAACATCTCGGCATTCCAAGATAAGGCATATTCCAAGTTGTCGTCCAACATTACCACGAAATTCGAAATGGCCACAATAGGTAGAGGTGTGTTATTCCACGTGCATTTACAAATTGTCAAATATATGATTTGATCCGGAAATATTCTGTACATATTGCCGAAAGAACCCTTCAGTCGACCGTAACTTAAGAGCCGAGAGAAATACCGGTGTCTCAAATGTACACCTATGTGTGCTGACAAAAGTGTCTGCAGGACATTTCACATTTTAAAGAATAGGCGATATTATCCCCCAAACCGTCAATCAGTATCAGGACCTCTTGACGAATTGAGAGATTTGTGTGGAAAAATCTTAATAGGCATCTCAAAAACCGCTTTGTGCTATGTAGATTATCAGCGTGAACTCTGCAGCTACACTCCGCAAATAGTTGAACATAACGAAGATCTTGTTTAAACTTCTTGTTTCTCCATCCAAGCCTTGAAGCGCATTGGCTATCAAAATAATACCGGCTTCGTTAGTCAACAAGTATGCTTACTCCTGAATGTCGTGTAAATAGATTAAGAAACAACCAGAAGAAAAGTTGCTTCATATTTTATAAATTTAGAGCTATTTGCATGCCCACATTGAGGCTCCTCTTACCCCTGTTGTGGATAAGAAAGTTTTTAGGGCTTATTTTTGACCGTAACCTAACTTCCTTGCACATATAAGATAGCCTCAAGGACAAGTGTCTAAAAGTCATGGCAAACACAGATTGGGAAGCAGACAGGAAGGTTTTGCTCCGGTTATAGGAATGTTAGCTTGACTACGACTCCACTGCCTGCGTTTTGCCAGCAGATACTTGATCCGATATACAATCGGGGGCTTGTAGTTTGTGAGCATTTAGACATCCCTCTTCCGAAAGCCTCTTTATCTGGGATGAAAGAAATACACTCATTAATAAACAAACAATCTGATCCCATAGATCACGTAGTCATTAGGGTCAAATATCAAACCTCGTACGCACAGAACCTTTTGGCATACCAATTCGTTTTCACCTATAAAAAGCAACAACAATCTTGCAAGTATTTATATTCCCAAATCACCAGTTTGGCTGGAACGCGAAATCACATTGATATAAAGGGCAGATAAAACAGCCTATATCATCCTGCAGTCACCATTTATACTGACTACAAATATTGAATAAATGGCATGTTCTTTATTCTTTGCTAAATATGTAGAACGAAAACTCCACAAGCAAGTTTTGTAATATCAAACCCATCATTGGAGAGTGGCATCTCTCATATAGAATAAATCGCAGAGGTAAGGTGTTATTGTGCCGATCGAATATAGGACACCGACCAGACTCGTACATAGCTCCAGATCGGTGAACTTCGATCAGAGTGGGTAACCTGACCAGAAGGAACTATATTATGACGCATCACCAGAGAAAATATTTGACTTTCTGAGAATTCACGCTTATATAAAAAAAATTTTAACGTTATCTGTTGGCGATTTTTCTTAATATTACCTTTATCTTTTATTGTCACCCTTTTGGTACTAGGACCAAATGTCCCCGGACGAAATGTCCCGGACATAATGTCCCTGACAAAATGTCCCAGGACAAAATGTCCCCATACAAAAACGTCCCGGACAAAATGTCCTCACATGTTACAATTAATTAATCATATTCATGTTATTTTAAATATATAATAATTAATAGGCTTCGATATTTCACCAATAAAGTGTAGCCTGTAAAGTGTTAACTTACTTATGTGTTACTTGTGATCATCGGTCTCGACATATACATGTGCAGTTAATCAAAGGCCTCTTTAAGTGAAGCCATCTTTAGGTAATCAAAGGACTCTTTAAATGAAGCCATCTTTAGGTAATCAAATCAATATGAATGTTCTTGTAATGTAATGTAATGTAAATGTTCTTGTCAATAGTATGTATGTGTAGGTATTGGAATGCCGCATTCCAAAGTAATTGTTAGGCTGCTCGCTTATTGTAGTATACCTGTATGCCTGGTTCAGAATTAATTAAGCTCGAGGCATTGTAATAGATTGAAAAGCCACTGCATTGAGATTTGTTTGAGAATGCTTAAAAGGCGCCGAAAAGCCGAATTTATAAGAAACGAACAATGTCTGAAAGAAACCGCTACTTAACCCGCAATTAGATGCGTACATGGATCAGTTCTTGCCACTGCATTGAGATTTGTTTGAGAATGCTTAAAAGGCGCCGAAAAGCCGAATTTATAAGAAACGAACAATGTCTGAAAGAAACCGCTACTTAAGCCGCAATTAGATGCGTACATGGATCAGTTCTTGGCTTTTATCATAGATGGTTTCAAAAAGGGCCTCGGGCCGTCAAACGAGTATTTAAAGGACTCCGCAATATTATATAGCTGTAAATGTAATTCGAATGTTTAATAAAAGACGAATGTTTAATAAAAGATAAAAAAATAATTAAGGAAGATGCTGAAATTCATAACGTCACAGAAGGGAACAAGGAAGCTTGTAGTCGGAGGATTTTTATTCACGAAGCATAGAAACGGTGCAGATGGAAAAGAAATTTGGCGTTGCGAGGACCGGAACTGTCGGGTGCGAATTCATACTCTGAATAATGCAATTATTGAGGAAGTTGGAACGCATAGTCATGCAGTTACCCACGGAAGAGTGTCTGTTGAAGAAGCAAGAAGCGAAATGAAGAGGCAGGCTCGGGAAACAGAAGAACCCAGTAGACGCATTGTACAACGGGCTCTGCTGGCTGTAACTGTTGACGACGCCCATCTTCTGCCTGCTCGTGAGACCTTATCACGTGATGTCCGAAGACAGCGTTTGAAGACCAGACGTATTGCAGATGGAGATGATATATGTCGTACGACACAAGACGGTAACTTATTTTTAAGAATCGAAGACGATGACATGCTAGTCTTTGCTGCGGATGATGATCTACATTTTCTGCAACAGTGTCAGCATTGGTTCGCTGACGGAACATTTCGTGTCACACCTGAAGGCTTTGATCAGCTTTACACCTTACATGGATTCCACAATAACTCCATATTCCCATGTGCATATGCTCTACTGCCGGGTCGTTCTCAAGCAGTATATGGTAGATTTCTCAATCACATAACGACGCTGTCGAACGTTGGACAACCTTTATCCATTGTTACGGACTTCGAGCTGGCTGCTGTCAACGCTTTCAAAGACAAGTTCCCGAATGCAACAATGGTGGGTTGTATGTTTCATTTTGGGCAATGCATATGGAGACAAGTGCAACAGCATGGATTAGCAGCCACTTACAATAATGATCCTGAATTTGCTACTAAGGTAAAGCGTCTAATGGCTCTTGCATTTGTTCCTACTGCGGATGTCATTGCAGCTTTTGAGGAGCTTACAGATGATGATGATTATCGTAATATGGATGTCATTCTGGACTACTTTGAGGACAATTTTATCGGGATACAGAGGCGAAACAGAAGAGCTCCACCAAGGTTTGAACTTACGCTGTGGAACCAATACGACCGCGTCCTTAATAAACTACCTCGTAGCAATAATGCAGTCGAAGGATGGCATAACAGCTTCAACAACTCAGTTGGAATTGCACATCCAACTACGATTGCCTTATCAAAGAAAATCAAGATAGAACAACACAGCATGGCACTGTTTCGCAGACAACTGGAACTTGGACAACCACAGAGAAAAATACGCAAGACATACAAGCAAGTAGATGAAGCCTTGTTCACCATTGTTTCTGATTACAACAACCGTGACAACATGCAGTATCTTACTGACATTTCTAGAGTCCTTAGAATTGACATTGTATGAGAAGAGACTCTCTCCAAATAACTGGATATAACTTCCTACTCTTTTATATGTATTTTCCCTCTTGCTTCTAATAAAATCTGTTTAAAATAGCATATGATTAATTTATTGTAACATGTGGGGACTGTTTGTCCGGGACATTTTTGTATGGGGACATTTTGTCCTGGGACATTTTGTCAGGGACATTATGTCCGGGACATTTTGGGTCAGGACATTTTGTCCTGTCACCCTTTTATTTTCTATACACTTTTGACAATTGTTAACATCTGTACCTTTTACATATCATGTAACACCCAATGTTTACGTTCGTTTGGAAGGATTTTCTTCCTACAATTTTTTTTTTCTTTGGTTCCAATTTTGTATATTTCGATATTTAGAACGTTACCTTTAATCGGCACGATTCTGGTGTGGTAATGTCCACTGACAACGGAAATCATTCTTGTTCAGTGTATATAGACTTCCACCCAATAAGACCTTTTTTTTTCGAAAATCAGGAAATGCTGTTTATATGCAAAATATTGATCTTTTATATTCAGGATTTTATATTTAGTACCTTTATGTTTTATTTTGTACTCATTTTCCATAATTTTAATTTCTTCACGTTCTATCTTGTAATTCATGCTTACGTTTAGTTCGAATATTTCTTTTTAATAATTTTTTAAAATTTATTTATTTTTATTGTTACGAGAGGAATATAACGGTACATGTTTCTAGCATAGATGTTGGACATGTGTGACCCAGTGTCGGCTTAGTTGCAGCGAGACCAGGGCTGTGTGGACTGAATGTTTATTTTAATGTCAAAGCTATTCTCATTAACACCAAACAGACTCTGGAAAGTTTTGGAGCTCATGTCAGCTAAATGATCATTATCTTGTTAATTTGAACCCCAGTTAAAATCAGGTATTCCGGTCTACGTGTTGTTAAAGGAACCCCGCAATATATGGTGGCAACGGTGGGATCCCTAGAAAACTAGGATAAGTTTCAAAGGGATATACAAGACCATAATGACATGTAACGAGCCATGGATTCGGTGACGTTATTTTAAGTATATTTTTTATTTTAAAAAAAATCAATGGATTAAGTTTTTGTACGTTATTGCCTTGGATTTCTGTGGAATATTTGCCGATTTTTAACTGGATTCAGTTTTGATGAACTTTTGCCGTGGATTACGCTGGAATTGTGACTTCTGGTACGTAATTGCCGTGGACTTCGGTGCAATTTTGGCGGATTTCTAAAACTGTTGATTCAGTTTTTATGAACTTCGCCGTACATTTCGGTGGAATTTTGGCGATTTTTTTAAACTAAGGATTCAGTGTTGCCGTATATTTCCAGTGGAAATGTTATTGGAATAGTCTTAGATTTAAGTCCGAGTTATATCTGTGACTTCACGAGGCAAACGATGGCTATGGCGGAAGAAGTAGAAGCCGACTTTGAAAGACAAACTTATGAAACACAAAACGGGGCACTGCACACAAAGCTAATTTAATAACATTCACCGACATTGATGTAGATCGAGAGGAAATAGATGAATAATGCCCCCCACCCCAAGGAAAGAAAACACGAAGCAAACACAAATAGAATGATAGAAAAGGTGCACATTTTGATATCAAGAGAAAAATTGGAGCTTGAAAGGGAGAAATTACGAATGGAGCACAATACTGAAACTGAAAGAGCTGGAGTTAAGAGAGAAAAAGAAAGACACCAGAAAGATGTACATAAAAAGACTGACAGCCCTCAATTCAAAGTGAAGCTTCAAAACTTACAAATGTCAAGTGAAGGAAGACATTTCAACATTTTGTGTTGAATCTGAGGCAGTGAAAGACCGGTCAAAATAGGGTGAAGAGTTAAAATCCTGTAACTCGGAACTCTGACAACAGGAGAGGCAAGAAAGGTGGCACCACAATCAAGCAAGAGATATGTTGTGCCAAAAAAGACCCTTATAGATTGGTTTGGAAAAAGATTTAATGATATTTCAGCCAGTTAGTAAAATAAAAAAGGACACAAACGAAACGAAGAGATATGATGTAGCGAATCAAAGAGTACTTAAAATGATTCCCAGACAGTCGTGATCCACAGAAATGTTTAGCTGATGAATATTTCTCAGGCCCAATGAATAAGGCGCTGCGGAGGCCTGCATTATGCCTACCAATGACAAGACGTTCGATCGAAGCACAGCCGACAATAAGCAAATAGCCTAGCATTAGGTGCATCTCGACCAAAGGCAACTTGTTTAACAGAAAAATCCCACGATAATGTCCTTTTCGTGTAAACGAAACTTTAATTTCTTCTTGGTCGTCTCCTAACAGTTCGTCGAAGTTGACCAGATGTGTTTGACTAAAGTCGGACACCATCACATCATCTTCGCGAGGAATTCCTCCTACAAACGAAATGCATTCTCCTTCACGTTCTTTCAGTAATTACTAAGATGTTTGCCGGTCTTTGTAACATCCCACATCTGCTCAAACCATAGTTGTCACTGATGTTACGGACGAGTAACCGGAACTTTACAATTGCATGCTTAGGGGGTTAGTTCAAAACAAACTCTGGATCTTGTGGACTTTGTCAATTTTTGGTGAAGTTTCGAAAACTAAAAAATAAATTGCTTGTTCTGGTGGCAGTTGATTAACTATTTACACTTCTTTGTCAATTTGTAATTACAATATAATACAGATACTCCTATCAATTGGAATTAATTACTATGTATAGTTCTGCTGTGCTCATCTTAATATGGAAAAAATACACGGTTTAATTACCTAGAAAGTCACATAAACCTTAAAACTGATTCCTAGTCGATATTTATCCGTGGCAAATCTATAGCTTAATAAAGACCGACTCATAAATAAGTAACTGGCCATAATTGCACAAATAACAGCGTGCCAACCCCGCGGCAACATCAACGTTATAAACATATATTAAACAGTGCGCAAAAGCGCACCTTAAAATATTTGTACATGGCAGTACCTGCCGGTATACGATTTTAACCCGAACACAACATACTCTAGTCTGATGATAATAAACTATCAACTCGAGTCCCAGATTTTATTTTGACTATTTTCTAATCAAAAACGAGGTTTCAAAATTAACATCATTTGTAATTGATTACAATAAAAACCATGATTTTTCTCCTTTTTCTCAAATTTCAATTATTTCATACATTTTAAATTTGCATATACATAACAATCTTGTGTGGTTACTCTTTTGCCCCTTGAGAATTTTTTTTTTTTTTTAGTGGGTTTTTAGCCAGTGATAGTATACATGGCGGCCAAAGTGTTTGGCGGAGGAAGAACCCGGGAAAAACCACCTACCCACGGGAAGCTACTGGCAAGCTTTCTAACATACCCACGTGCGCAGAGCCGAGACTCGAACCCATGCGGATAGAGGTGAGATGTCAGTGATCTGCTATCATTTACAGCTATACATACTAATTTTGTGATTATTTACAGCTATACATAACAATTTTATGTTATTACTCTTTTCCCTCTCGAGACTAGCCATTACACTTGGTTATTTTCCAATAATTCTAAAGCCCTAGGAGTTGTATCACTGCCACGGACTCGTTTGTCAAATATATCTGTAAAAATGGGCAGACAAGTGACGGTGTAATTGTTCTTTGATTGACATGATAAAACTGTGTCATTTTCTTGTTACGTTCATTTACAATGCCTGTTTGAAACTCAAGTACTATGTGCGGGGGGGGGGGGGGCTAAGTTGCACAATGAAACTTCTCTAGTTTATTCAGATTATTATCATTTTGCTTTTCTTATTTTTTTATTTATTTTTTATCTTTACAGTATATGCAACAAACAAACAAAAAAACTTACATTAATAGCTATTGGTAATGCGAATACGCTTAACTTGGTGGGTGAGTGTGGTATAGCTATATATCACTTATAGTACGCATCAAGTGAAAAGTTTTAAATTATTAACTTAAAAAACTAATTTGAATGTGCAGGTACAATCTGTTTTGCGGAAAAGATATTGATAAGAGATAATAATGGCACTTTGATATTGAATTTTACGCAGAATAGATCACGGCATTGAGATGGTATTGACCTATTGCATTTAAATATCGTGTTGCATGAAGACTAAGCAAGGTGCAACGAGTGTTGCGTTTTTCATATACACCGAGTCTTGCGTACAATGCATGTAGCAAACATCACGATGCCATGTAATGGGGGATGCCATATTAGTCTTCTTTCAGTCAACTCTGTCCCATGACCGATTCGTATTTTACGCATACCTGTAACCCGATGGTCATCAGATTGTCCATATTGAAAGTACAGTTGTGGTAGGTACTGTTAAAAGCGAAGAAAATTCCTAAACAATCATGAAATACATACAATGAAATTACTTTTTTTGCGCGTTTAAATTTTATTTCTATTCCCCTCTTCTTTCGCCGCATGTGGTTCAGTAACTATTACTGCGCTGTAGTTTATATATTCACGTATTATCAGTCCTTCGCTCTTAATACCCGTCTAAAAACAATGAAAAGTACTCGACATTAGCCAATTATCCTAAATAAACCCGATATATATGCATAAATGGGATATATATTGATTTTACTTGCAAGTATGAGAACTACTGTTTTGTTGTACGTCTCCGCCAGTGAGAAGGCACTTCACCTAACGCCATGTGTTGTTCAAATTAAGAAAAAGACAAATTTTAACAAAATTATAAACTGATCAGGTAAGATATATGAGCAGTTGCATACTTTAGAAAAAGTACTTCGTTCGATTCTTTTGGTTGTTACGATTGTCAATAATCGTGAATTTTAAACCAAGTATAGCGTAACATGCTTATTGAATGTGAATACATGTATATCATGTGATTTTCTACAGTGGATTCTACGGCGCGTCGAATAAGTCACGTGTAAATACTGAAAGACATGTGAACGGAGATGAAAATATTTGGGGGTCATAATAATGTGTGGGACTGAAAATTGTGTAAATTGTGTCATTAATATTATTACCAAAATACATGTACAATTGTGTCATTGTCTTCATCATAAAATGCTGCATATGGCTAGCGCAGGCCTCCCGACCTTTTTGTAAGAACTACTGTCAAGCATGCTCAGGACTGACACAACTTTTATTTGCAAACAGCATATGCAGAAATACAGCTCATGTTCAGTTTCTGCAAGTTTTTTTTATATAAAATCTACTTCTCCTTGCCACTAAATGGATTATTCATAAGTGACATTTCTTTTTCACTGCACACAGACTCCATATTGCTGTCACTGCATCAAAATCTGGTCAAAAAGGTATGGAATTGTTTTTATTATACGTTATTCTTTCACACAAGCACTGCTAAATGTTACAGGATACTAAACTGACAGAAATCGGGCATCACTATCACCATAATTTTTATCCATTTCTTCACAATCAGAGTACCATCTCCCACCTACCTGTACTGAATTGTGCATTACCAATCACCACTATATGTATAAGTATGATCATACATAAAGCACTTGCAATTTTAAGGATCAATAAAATAATGAATAATTTGCTGATTCAAACTACTCTAAAACACTGTCATTTTAATTCTGCCGATAATTTGTCATTCCTTGTGATGCCTAAAGTTATGTTACTCTGGATGCGATGTTTATTCACAATTTAACACTACAAGAAAACACAAAGATAAAACACAAGCTCTATAACAGCTGCACCCACAAGATACTATTTTTGCTTTTAATGTGATGACCTATTTACAGCGATGATTTTCGCCATCTACTTTGCTCGTATAACGTTCTACTTACAATTGTATCCCGGATAAAGTATTTCATTCGTTTTTCCACACACACACGCACACACACACACACATATATATATACATTTCATAGGATATAACAGGGTACATTTACCGTCTTGAGATTGATATAAACTCAAAATGAAAATCTAAATGTATGTGTATATTACCAAACTGGTAAACTAACTATTTGCTAAATATTATTTTGTACAAAATTAAAGCACGCTTCTTCGACTTAAGAAATATGCGCTTGCGTGAATATTTTAATTTTATAAACATACTTTTCTATAAAACGTACACAATATCGGTGGAATATGAGTAAGTCAATGAATTTTTCTTCTGTGCCCAATATGTTTTTTCTAAAGTCAAGGGAATAGTGTTTGAACCCATCATTTCGGGCTAAATATCATACCGAGTTTGCGTTCAATGTATGAAAAAGTCAGTTAGCTTAAAGATATTTTATCTGCTAAATTATGCAAAAGGGGTCGGGCTACAAGTTCTCACAACATTAGATAAGCCATTCCCCATACAAATATAGTGATACAAATTAATCAAACATGACAAGCGGAAAAAGAAAAGAAAAAAAGTACAAAAGAAAAAAAAAAATACGAAAAACAACAGCAACAACAGATTTGGTGTGCTGATAATAAAGGATAAAGCTTCGAAAAAGGGAAAAAAAGGAGAGAGATATCCAAGGCAAGTAAAGAATGATGTTACCAAACTTTGGAAGGAATATAATTGAATATGTAATGCACCTACATCACTATCGATTGACCATGATACAGTCTGAGAAAGAGTAATATTAATAATAACAAGAATCGATTTATATCTAGAATCTAAGGAAGAAACATTAGTTAAAACGCCTTAATGTACTTTCGAAACAACTTAAAGATATTCAAATTTTGCTCAGTTGCAAGTTCAGGTGTGCCTAATAGAAGAGTGTTCGTAAAGTTTGGACGAATCTTTCGTTAAGACTACGTATTAGATATTGCCTTCGAACTGTGTATTGAGTCAAAATGAAAACATAATGATATGCACTTTCTGCTTCTACCCCATAGTTGCACGAGGGATTGTCTATCAGGTGATTGCCATGCTGATCTTTTTTGAGGTCGCTACATTGGTTTCTGATCCTAGTATGAATAATAGAGTATTTGCGATCACCAGAAAGGTAATAAGAGGAACGCTATTGTTTAGCGGGGTAATATAATTTTTAAATTCTAAGAAATCGCTTTCAGATTTAACATTTTCAGGTAGGGTATTCCATATGAGAATAGACATGTTAGGGAAAGATTGTTTTGTTATTTCAAGTCTGGCTTTTAATCTAGAGAAATTTGTCTATTACGTAAATTGTATCTTGACGTTTCTCCCACTAAAAAAAGAAGCAGTTCATTTAAATAACTTGGTGAATCATTATAAATAATTCTATGAAAAGTGCAGAGTTTGTGAGATTTTCTTCTTTCTGAGAGCGTGGGCCAGCCGCATTTCTGATAAATATTGTGTGCGTGGGTACTTCCAGTCAGACCTGTGACTATCCTAGCAGCATCTAACTGAAATTTCTCTAATTTATCTGAGTCTCCTTTTGAACATCCATCCTAAACGACATCTGCATATTCTAATATAGGCCTAATATATGACAAGTTAATTGTATCTAAGGATTTTCTACTCAGCTTGTATTTGAGGGATCTTAAAATATTTAGCAATTTAGATGCTTTTTTATGTATATTTTCAATATGTAGACTCCAAGTGCATGTAAATGTAAGACCCAAATGTTTATGATTGTCAACAAATGCAAGTGATTCGTTCTGGAATTTCAATTTGGGAAAGAGTGGATTATTTATTTATTTATTTATTTAAATTTTATTTTATTTTACTTTTCTGAAAAATATGACTTCGGTTTTTGCTGGGTTGAAGCTTACTAACCATTGATTTGACCAGTCATGTAGATTTTCTAAGTCGGCATTGAGTATATATTGGATATCTTGCACACGTCTAGAGAGAGAGAGAGAGAGAGAGAGAGAGAGATAGAGAGAGAGAGAGAGAGAGAGAGAGAGAGAGAGAGAGAGATAGAGAGAGAGAGAGAGAGAGAGAGAGAGATCTGTCGTCGGCAAAGGTCTGGTGAGACTAAATAGATCATCAGCAATATCATTGATATAGATATATGCAAGAAACAATAACGGTCCTAGAACTGAACCCTGAGGCATCCCAGAGGAAACAGACTGAATTGTAGATTCTGCGGTTTTCACAACAACAGTTTGTGTTCTATCAGAAAGATAGGTCATGAACCAATTAATCAGATCTGACTCTGTTCCATAGCTTTTATGTTTATGAATAAGACCTTTATGCCAGACTCGGTCGAATGCCTTCGATACATCGCAAAATATTACACATATGTCTTCTCCACGATCTAGTGCTTCACAAATACTATGATACATATCTAATCAGTTGGTACACGGTTGAGTGATTTGGAAGAAAGACCGATTGATATTTTGTAAATAAGATCATGTTTATGCAAGTAATTGTATACATTTTTGCAAATGACCGTTTCCTTTATTTTTCCTACACAGCCAAGTAAAGAAATGGGTCTGTAATTAGTGGGATCACTTTTGCTATCTTTCTTGTGTATTGGTAATACTACCGCTTTTTTTCCAAAGAACGGGGGAAATTTTCTCATTAAGAGATCTGTTGAATAAAATGCACAAAAGTCTCATAATTGCTGGTGCTGCACCCTTTAGAAGATTGTGACTTATCTTATCAGAGCCACAAGCTTTATTTAGAGGAATTGTTCTTATAACGTCTAGAATTTCCTGTTCACTTATTACAATCCTTGTCAGTCTGTAATTGTGCGAAGTGGTAATTCCTGAAGGGCTACATTAGTATCTTTGATTTTAGAGACAGATGTAAAAAAACGAATTTAAACACCCGGCCTTCTCTAAATCGGAGAATGCAGTGTTTAATGTGCCATCATATTGCATGAATATTAGTGGTTGTATATAATAGGATCATTTTTATTTAACTAAGTGTCGGGTGAGCCTCCAAAATTCGTTTGAGTTGGTTCTGAGAGTGACCAAACTTTCGTAACATTAAAAAATTTCCTTTACAGATTTTTTTTTTTTTTTAATTGTTTACTTTATTTCGAATTTGTTTATATTTAGCCCAGTCTCTTGGGTTGTTTGTTCTGATCGCTTTCTTTCTCAACCAATCTCTGTTTCTGGTGTTTCTTCGTAGAACGCTATCATACCAAGCTTTATCGGAAGGTCGAGAAGTTGCTAGCCTTGTAGGGATGCATCTGTCCTCCATATCTAATAAGGTGGATAGAAATAGATTTGTTGCATCGTTAATATCGGAGCACTGACTCAAATTTGTATCCAGTCAACGTTTGTTATAAAAGAATTATGCCTCTACACCTTCCGTCTAAAACAAGAATTTGATTTGTAGTATAGTTTGGTTATCAAATACGTTGTCCGGTGGTCACTTATTAACATATCAGTAGAAATATCTCCCGAATTCAGAATTTCTATATTAGGTAATACAATAGCAGGGTCGAGCAAGGATGTTGAATGATCTGCTTGGTTCATTTACCAAATTTTTTAAATTGTTTAGTACCATAATTTCCCTGAGGTTTTTCAGATTGGAATTTAGCAAGTCCTCGTTTAGGTCACCAAGAATGATTAGGTTTTCGTAAACGCTGAGGGCACGATCTATGCAAATATTGAAATAATCCCAGAAAGAATCTCGTTCCGATGGAGAGCGATACACAACTGCTAGTAAATAGCATATATTCTTTACATAAATTTGAATCCAAAGCGTTTCATTATTTTGTACAGGTATCTCTGTTACATGTTTGAATACTAGATTTTCAGATATATAAACCATAACTCCACCCCTTAGTTAGTTCTATCGTGTCTAATGGGTTTGTGGTATCCATCTAATTTAATATCATCACTGTCAATAGAGTTATCAAGATGAATCTCCGTTAGGGCAATTATATCAAAGTCATCGAAATGTTCAGCGAGAAATTAAATCTTGTTTCGGATAGATCTAATGCTTAAGTGAACAAAAGAAAGTGCGTCATCCGTTCTTGACGAGAAAAATAAATTTAAACTTAGTGTATCTGATGTATTGGAGTGGGACGGACCTGGATTCAGTTTAACATCAAATGCTAGTAAAAAAAAATTTAAAAAAGCCAAAAGAGAAAAATGATGTCACATATCAATAGTGTACAGGGTAGAGCTGATACCTTTAATGTTACTTTAAACAAAGATGACTTGACAGAGAAATATGACTTAAGTCTGAAAAAGTAAATAAAATTAAATGACCAAGAATTTGTAAAATACATTTTGTAAGCATGACGTGGATAGCTTTACCCCCTAGGAGTATTACAAGAGTTGCAAATATAACATCATTATGTAATAATATTTTCTGTTTTGGTGCACGTCTAGCTCGAACAAGAAAAAGCGCTATATGCATTCGAAAAAGTCTGTTGGGAATGGGAGCAGGGTAAATGATTCTTTGGTTTGTTTTGAAAGGGGGCGGGATTTGTAATATGGAATACAATTTTCTGAGTCAAACTGTATGATTTGGACCGAAAATAAATTTGCTTTAGTGTCAAATTACATTCGGGTTGTGGCTTGTGGTCCACGCCAGAGGGGTGTGTGGGTAGCTTGAACTCCCATAACATATTTTTTGTTGTGGAAAGTGTCATAGAAGTTTATTGTCATTTAAATTTCACTCTCCATTACAAGATTATGCGTATGGTCCTAGGCCAACTCTTGATATCTAGCAGCATATGGTGCTCAGCTGAAATAATGTACGGTTTAGCTCTCAATGATTCTTAATATTTGCGAATCTATTTTGAACTGTGCCATCGTCCACAATACACTTCCCGGTGTACTTTTGAAGCTTCCTTTAAATAAACAGAAATAAAGCCAACAATTTGGGATTCTTTAAGATTAAAAAAAGAGAATACAATGATTTATTAAACAAAAAGCGCAGTCTGTCATATGAAAGTAAGCTTGATGTACATTGATATAAACAGGCTTGCAACTGAGTATGTGTTGTAAAAAAGTAAATTACAGATGTGTATGAATAGGATTTCCAACTGAACATTAATTACATATACACATATATTTTCATTTCTCTCTCTCTCTCTCTCTCTCTCTCTCTCTCTCTCTCAGGGTTACACCCGTCACATCAACACGATATTTACTTGTAGGCATAAAAACTGGTTACATATAACTAAAGTCAACAAAACTGTCTCTTACAAATGAACAGGAAGACACACATGCAATATAAAGGCATCAATGCACATTTATAGTAAATGCTCCGTAGCTCGGTTGCTAGAGCTTCAGACTCGTAATCGAAGGGTAGCGAGTTCGATACCCCCCACCCAGATCAGCTCGGGTCGGCTGTTTCGGTGTGCCTTTGGGAAAGGCACTTAGCTCCCATTCCTTCGGCATAATATAGCCAATAATGTATTTAAAGTGCCGTTAAAACCAACAAAACAAACAAAGAAAAATAAAATAAAACAGGTTTTATAAACCTAGAACTAGAAAACTTTTTTTTTCAAAACACCATGAAAGACACCTAGACAAAGTATCACTTTTTAAATGATAAGTTGTTAATTAATAATGATTATACTTGTATGTAAATACCTAACTTTATGACGGTTTACGTGCAAATATTCGTGATATATTACAAAATACAAATAAAATCCCTATAACTATTATTAGGTGTCCATCAACAGAAAATGCTTATCTACAGCTATATATAAGTAAGAATATTTTTTCAGGTAGGTCAATTTTAACAAATGCACCGAAGAATGAGGGATCTCACACTTGAACTGTTGAGCGCAACAAAATCAGTAAACAAAAAATACTACCTTCTGTACTCAGGTATAAGTCTGATCACACTGCAGCCTGCATATACCCAGATCGCGTAATGCAGTCTGGGTCTATGCAGTTTATTAGGAGTATTCAGTAGAACAAACAGTAAAGACCTGATCTACCTTCACATTATACGATGGCATATCAGAGTCTATGATGTTTGCATTTTGACCCGAGTTATAAGCGAGTATATACTGTGTATGCATTGTGACAAGTTTCAGATATTCGCGATTTCTTTACGAGATGAAGTAACGTTATTTTATATTCTGATGGGTTTTTAATAATTTAGCAAACTAAGCTTTGAAATTTCTCTTGGGAAATAAAATGAATAACAAAAATAAATTTTAAAAATGTGGATTTTGTCAGGAATAGCTTGGCATCTAACGGTTTTGTCATAAACTTTGTACATACTACTCGATCATAAAATCTTATTATACATGAATATATAGTTTCTTCAAAAGAAGGCCAAAGTACAAAAGCGAATGACCTGCAGAAGAAAAAAATCGCAGATATCGGAGACATCTACACACCAGAATAGGACCGTCATGATCGCTTTATTGTATTGATAGAGTTTTCTATAGTTATAAAAATTGCCAACTCGGCACTTTCACCTTTTGGAAAAATGAAAGAATTAAGATACTGTAATAACTTATTTGAAGGACTATTTAGTGTTGTCCACAAGTAAATTTAAGTTTGTATTCATGCACCAAAATTTAATCGATAAGGACACTCAAGATACCACAATCTTTGTCGATAACGTACAAGTGTCCTTTATATAGATGTGAAATTATGTTAAGAGAAATTCAGATCAGGGATTCACAAATGGCATTAATTGACAATTGTCCTCTATACAATTTATATATGTGACAGCTAAGACTGATTTCCCTGTAATGGATACTACATTGAATTTCCGCAATTTGTTTCTGTCTCAAAAGTTTCAAAAAGCTTTCAAAGGATGTCATATTGAGTCTTTTCGTCATTCTAAGTTTAGTTGCAAATTTAGACAAGTGTCCACATCAAACATCTCCGTGTTGTCTTCAGTAACACTTCTCAAGATCTTTTGTTTCTCTCTTGAACGCGACCATCACATTGCTATTGCCTGATAGATATACATGGTATTCTAATGAAATAAAAGCACCGTAGACACAGTTGTGTTTTAGCATCCCTCTTTAGTTCTGTGTGGACTGTTTTAGATACCTTGACATTGTCATATAGATTTTTTCATCATACAAGTGAAAAATAAAGCGTTAAAATTAAGCAATGATGCCAGTTTGACTTATTGTGAAATACAGCGATCCTTAGTAGTTTGTATTTCAATTACTTCGTGAATCTGCTCCTTAAATGAAACTGTTGGGTTATTCGAAGGATTTCAGTGGCGTATCAGTATTCGGGCACACATATATCGTCCTGTACCTTGTACCCTGCACAACACAAGTCATCACAGACATAATAAATTGTGTCTGTCCGGTACCTGAAATGAAGTAAGGGCGTTAAATTGAAAAAGTAGGGTGTCATTGAGTAGTGTAGCAAGAAATTCTGTCCCCCCCCCCCGCAAAACTTAAGTATGGGGCCCCCTCCCAATACAAAAAGTTGTTTAATGGAAATTTTGCCTCCCCCATCCGCCCCCCACCCACCCACCCCAGTTGTGCGAGGGTTGCTTGGGCGGTTGTACTGGAGTCACTGAACTAAATTCTTATATGATCAAATAGAATAGTAGGTACTAATATATGTACCGAATACCTACAAAAAAGAGATCTTAAACACACACACACACTGTACTCAAGTAGCACGTAAAATTCCGATAATTTGAATACAGACAACATCACAAAAGCACATGTCTTAAACCAGCCGGAACAAGTCCTATCCCGTATAGTTTTGCAGGCATTACTTGACTAATCGTATTATACATTGGTAGATCTAGTTACCTATGACTTTAATGCTATTCAGGTGTTCTGCCCACAGTCATCTAAAATAATTAATTTGGCATCGTCATTGGCCATGCAAAATTTTTAAGATGTGTACCTTGATATCAGAGAATTTATAAGAATTACTTATAATCTAATATTATGAAATTAGCAGCAAATGTAGCATGCCATAATCTGCCAGCATAATGCACCATTTGATAATTTGATGTTTGATCAGCTTCTGTCATATTTACAAAAATACATATAGATGAATGCAGGAAGTTTTTTCTCACTTGAAAGACAGATATTATCTCAAATCTAATGTCGAGATTGTAAAAATTGCTTATGCGTGAGTATATTTTAATATCGTTTGTCCTTTTCGCATGCTTACATTTCAAATGTTTGGTAAGTATTAGGCTATTATTACCACTTTACAAACCGAATAGCGGTTTATTATAGAGGTCGCAAAATTTAGCGCATGCGGATCAAAAAGTTATCAAACATTTAGAGATTGTAATTTCTCGCATCCTAAAATGACAATGGAAAAAGTGAATTAGTTTACGCGGTGAAAGATTATTGATTGATTTACTGGATTTAATGTTAGCTTTTCAAAATTTGCGCAAAAATTTTGAATGGAAAAAGTTTTAAAATCCGCTGCAAGCGCTTACAAACTTACACCCCGTGAAAAATCCTGCGATACTGTATTTGAAGGTGTCAAAGCCATTACGATGTGAGCTAGGGCTGAATAACAAAAAAATCTACTAGGAGTACAGTAAAGATAAATCTTTTCAACAGACCTGGGGTCGATTACTTTCAAAATGTAACTGATTTAATTACATTTTCTTTTGAAACATCTTGATTGCAATTACAATGACTACACCGAGGCAGAGTACTTGATTAAATTAAATTTTATTTTAAAATGTGATCCATTACTCTGCAATTACCATTGATTACATTTTATTTACTAAATTCAACTAAATTTCTTTTCATTATCTGTTTTAAGAGTGATAGTAATATCTATGTCAAAACTAAAAGTTACATTTAGAAGATAAACACTTCAGATACTCTCAATTAAACACTTCAGATATTCTCAATTAAACACTTCAGATACTCTCAATTAAGCACTTCAGATACTCCCAATTAAGCACATCAGGTACTCTCAATTAAACACTTAAGATACTCACATTTAAACACTTTAGATACTCTCAATTAACACTTCAGATACTTCCAACTAAACACTTCAGATACTCCCAATTAAGTACATCAGATACTCCCAACTAAACACTTCAGATACTCCCAATTAAAGAATTTCGGATACTCCCAATTTAACAGACTCTTTAATGCAATACCTATTTAACTGATTGTTATATTATTCGTCCTTAGGACTTTGTTCGTCATCTGCGATGTGACAGCAAAGACTTGTTGAAAAAGAAACCCGAACATATCCGTTTAATCTCAATTTCGTGTTACTGAATCTAAATAGATAAAATTGTGCTATCCTTCATCCAAAGTACATATGATGTTCTACTATTTAACTGCAAATACATTTGTCAGTTTATTTTCATAGATGTATAAACATTGACGGGCACTTCTGATTATAATGCAGAAATTAAAGAAAGGCAGATGAGGCCATTTATAAGATAGAAGTCATAAAATTAGTGTATCAAATGCCAACTCTCTCCAGATTTAACTATATGCCTGCCTATTGTTCAGGTTTGAAAGAATTTGAAATCCAAAATCAAGTCTAATTGTTCATGAACATGAAATCATGTTGTCATCAAATATTAATCTTGATTACGAAGTATTTTCGACTGTAATAGAGTAAATTACAATTACTTATAATAAACAAATGTTTGATTTCAAATAATCGTGATTACTTCGAAAATTGGTAGTCAATTACATTTTATTGGGATTACTCCAAGTCTGCTTTTCAGACCAATAAACAAGTAAATAAATATAAATAACCAACCTCAAGCAAGTTTGGAAAAATCCACACTTCGCATAGAATGGTATTTGTTTCTGTGCGGAACAAAATTTCTTAAATCCTTTACAAACATTGTCGTTGCATGTTCTCTCCTCAGTTGTCACAAAATCTTCCCTGTAAGATAATAATTAAAAAAGGTATATACAACGGAATAATTGGAATTCTTTTTTGCGTGTACTGCGTAAAGTAGTCGCGCATGGCGCGATGACCAAAATCATAATGAAAAAGAAGGAGAGTCTTTATTCATTCCAATAGCCCAAACGGACTGTGAGGATACATCTTTTTCAATTAATTGAATTGAATGGCAGATAGTACAATAAACAACAAGGTATCATCATCTATATTCTACAATATACAAAGAAATCATAGTAAGAAACGAAATTACATATGCATGCAGATGCAAATCCATGCAAATGAAATAAGCAGATTAATTCATAAAATTTATCCGTAGGGAGAAAGAGATATCTACATTATTAAAGGTAAAATATGAAGATAAAATAGGAGTTATGTAATTCAAATTCATATTGAAATGGTGATCAGTCAAAATATTTACAAGATCTATGTATATACGACGGTATTTCTATGATTAAAAGCTTTATAAATGTAAGTGGCCAAACTATTCAAAATTCTAGTATTCTGGATATTCATAAGTTCTATAAATTTAAACATATTTGGTCTTTTTCTGAAATATTTCTCTATATATTTGGCTCTTAGATCTTAGATACGCATTCAAGGACAAAATGATATTCATCTTCAATGAGGTTACAAATAGAACAAAGTCTATCATGAATTGGTTTATATGGTCTCCCCCATCTACCAGCTTCAACTTCGAGTCTGTGAGAGGATACTCTAAATTTAGCAATTGCATTTCTATATTTCAAAGAATAGATTCTGTCAAGGTAAAGTTTTGATCCGAAATTTGCAATATTTACATAAAATAATGCTCGACTACTGTTCTTAAGACGATCCATCCAATGTTGGAAAAAATTTTCCGATAGCCTTAATTTAAATGACTGTAATAATATGTCAATGTTTCCGACCCCTTGATTAACCCAAACTAGAACAGAAAAAAATGAACAATTTGTGTTTTTGAATGTAAAAACACACTAACAGTGCACAACACACGTTTGCATCAGGTTTGCTATTATACTAAAGTTCAAACAGCGGGAATTTGGATTGCTGTATATTTTTAATTTGGTTCTTTGTCTCGGAAAATGTTTTGATTCATTTTTTATAGAAATAAACTGTTGATAACATGTTTTTCTCTTTAATACAATATCATTGTTAAACATTTGATAGAGCTTTACGGATACAACTTCGCCTTGAGTTCCTAAGGAGGTAAGCAGCAGAAAAATATTTTTTTTTTTTTTTTTTTTTTTTTTTTTTTTATAAATATAATGCAGAGGGTTAACAAATGGTGCAGCTTCTAAGGGTCGATTTATCTCCAGCAAAGGGTTGCCATCCAGATCGTTTTCTTCTGATCGTGTCTTCACCCCATGAAATGCACGAATACGTACACATCTAGATAGTTCATATGTTAGTCCGTATCTGTAGATCAATGGTGACGGTATATTTAAACCCTTGAACCTCGCTCAAAGCCATATACAAATAGACATTGGTAATTCCGCACAACAGGGAAATGAAAATTGGATAATTCCACGTGGCATAGATTCTATAGTGTGTACTTCCAACGATAAGGTATCATTTAAATAAAGTTCGAGTTGGTAACTAGAGGATTATTATAATGTCGCATCGCACAGTAAAACCTATTCTCGACGAATACTCAGGAACTGATTCATTCTGTTTGTTTTAAATAGGTGTTCGCTGACTCAGAGCTAATATAATATGAATTAATAGTCAACGGTACTTTCAAACACTCTCCGTTCCATGACGATGTCCGCTGAAATCACGTGCCCGGCAAACAGTTTTTACTGTGTCTGAAAAACTACATCTTCAAATTGGTAATATCAAATAGTCCATGACCTCTTTTAAGCCGAGATGAACTCCTCCGTGATTATAAACATTTACATAAATAGCGCTTTTAAACTATACTCAAAGAAATAATGCATAGGGATTATACACGTTTTCTCAGAACAAACATTTCCATGAACACGATGGAAGGCTAATCGAATCGTCCACAGTCTTTCCGTAAAAAAAAGGTTAAAAAGTTACTTTCAGTTAACAGTATATTTCTTAGTTTTAGTATGTTTAATTGACCTCTTATTTATTCCATATACGTTAAATATATAGAATGTAGGCTGCGTACTTTATTGTTGATCAAGAATTGTGTGCTGTTTGGCGTTTTGTTTAAACCAAAAGTGGGGAAATTAATCCCCCTAACACATCCGAGCCTTTTTTCTTTTTTTCTGCTTGACATAAAAGGCAGCCGTTTCTCCGATTGGAAGGAAGGCTGTATGCCCGAAACCAAATCCAATATTCTACTACAACGCTCCTGGAATTGGCCTCACTATGTAAGAATGTATGAATATATTATTACCCTATTCAACTAATATAGGTCGTCATGAAGTCTGGACACTAATTGAACCAAAGAAGCGGATATCAGCTCCTGTATGTAATTACTGTGCATAAAATACACGTATAAAGAAAGAAACAATACCTAACAATACCTACAAAATGAAATTGTCACAATACCTGCAATTATCTTGGGAAACACATTTTCTTGTCCGTGTTTGAATACCACATCCACCACAGGAGCGACTACAGTTTGACCATTCGCTCCAAGAGGTCATTTGAGACAACTCATCACTCTCCTTGGTGGACGAAGGATCATTGGAAATATTGTTTGTGTCTTTAGGTATGTCATTTTGAATATTACTGACCAATCCATTTCCTCCGTTGGTCAAATTTATACCTGGTAAGCAAGAAAAGTACAATTAGAATATTGATTACTGTAGAGGGCGTATAATACATTCTTGTATAAGACATGCTTGTATAAGACATTCATTCTTGTATAAGACATTCTTTTATAATACATTCTTGCATAAGACATTCATTCTTGTATAAAACATGCTTGTATAAGACATTCATTCTTGTATAATACATGCTTGTATAAGACATGCTTGTATAAGACATTCATTCTTGTATAAGACATGCTTGTATAAGACATTCATTCTTGTATAAGACATGCTTGTATAAGACATTCATTCTTGTATAAGACATGCTTGTATAAGACATTCATTCTTGTATAAGACATGCTTGTATAAGACATTCATTCTTGTATAAGACATGCTTGTATAAGACATTCATTCTTGTATAAGACATGCTTGTATAAGACATGCTTGTATAAGACATTCATTCTTGTATAAGACATGCTTGTATAAGACATTCATGCTTGTATAAGACATGCTTGTATAAGACATTCATTCTTGTATAAGACATGCTTGTATAAGACATTCATTCTTGTATAAGACATGCTTGTATAAGACATTCATTCTTGTATAAGACATGCTTGTATAAGACATTCATTCTTGTATAAGACATGCTTGCATAAGACATGGTTGTATAAGACATGCTTGTATAAGACATTCATTCTTGTATAAGACATGCTTGTATAAGACATTCATTCTTGTATAAGACATGCTTGTATAAGACATTCATTCTTGTATAAGACATGCTTGTATAAGACATTCATTCTTGTATAAGACATGCTTGTATAAGACATTCATTCTTGTATAAGACATGCTTGTATAAGACATTCATTCTTGTATAAGACATGCTTGTATAAGACATTCATTCTTGTATAAGACATGCTTGTATAAGACATGGTTGTATAAGACATGCTTGTATAAGACATTCATTCTTGTATAAGACATGCTTGTATAAGACATTCATTCTTGTATAAGACATGCTTGTATAAGACATTCATTCTTGTATAAGACATGCTTGTATAAGACATTCATTCTTGTATAAGACATGCTTGTATAAGACATGGTTGTATAAGACATGCTTGTATAAGACATTCATTCTTGTATAAGACATGCTTGTATAAGACATTCATTCTTGTATAAGACATGCTTGTATAAGACATTCATTCTTGTATAAGACATGCTTGTATAAGACATTCATTCTTGTATAAGACATGCTTGTATAAGACATGCTTGCATAAGACATTCATTCTTGTATAAGACATGCTTGTATAAGACATTCATGCTTGTATAAGACATGCTTGTATAAGACATTCATTCTTGTATAAGACATGCTTGTATAAGACATGGTTGTATAAGACATGCTTGTATAAGACATTCATTCTTGTATAAGACATGCTTGTATAAGACATTCATTCTTGTATAAGACATGCTTGTATAAGACATTCATTCCTTGTATAAGACATGCTTGTATAAGACATTCATATCTTGTATAAGACATGCTTGTATAAGACATGCTTGCATAAGACATTCATTCTTGTATAAGACATGCTTGTATAAGACATATCATTGCCTTGCATAAGACATGCTTGTATAAAGACATTCATTCTTGTTAAAGACATGCTTGTATAAGACATTCATTCATGTATAAGACATGCTTGTATAGACATTCATTCTTGTATAAGACATGCTTGTATAAGACATTCATTCTTGTATAAGACATGCTTGTATTAGACATGGTTGTATAAGACATGCTTTGTATAAGACATTCATTCTTGTATAAGACATCTTGTATAAGACATTCATTCTTGTATAAGACATGCGTTGTATAAGACATTCATTCCTTGTATAAGACATGCTTGTATAAGACATTCATTCTTGTATAAGACATGCTTGTATAAGACATTCATTCTTGTATAAGACATGCTTGTATAAGACATTCATTCTTGTATAAGACATGCTTGTATAAGACATGCTTGTATAAACATTCATTCTTGTATAAGACAGCTTGTATAAGACATTCATGCTTGTATAAGACATGCTTGTATAAGACATTCATTCTTGTATAAGACATGCTTTATAAGACATTCATTCTGTATAAGACATGCTTGTATAAGACATTCATTTAAGACATGCTTGTATAAGACATTCATTCTTGTATAAGACATGCTTGTATAAGACATTCATTATTGTATAAGACATGCTTGTATAAGACATTCATTCTTGTATAAGACATGCTTGTATAAGACATTCATTCTTGTATAAGACATGCTTGTATAAGACATGCTTGTATAAGACATTCATTCTTGTATAAGACATGCTTGTATAAGACATTCATGCTTGTATAAGACATGCTTGTATAAGACATTCATTCTTGTATAAGACATGCTTGTATAAGACATTCATTCTTGTATTAGACATGCTTGTATAAGACATTCATTCTTGTATAAGACATGCTTGTATAAGACATTCATTCTTGTATAAGACATGCTTGTATAAGACATTCATTCTTGTATAAGACATGCTTGTATAAGACATTCATTCTTGTATAAGACATGCTTGTATAAGACATTCATTCTTGTATAAGACATGCTTGTATAAGACATGCTTGTATAAGACATTCATTCTTGTATAAGACATGCTTGTATAAGACATTCATTCTTGTATAAGACATGCTTGTATAAGACATTCATTCTTGTATAAGACATGCTTGTATAAGACATGCTTGTATAAGACATTCATTCTTGTATAAGACATGCTTGTATAAGACATTCATGCTTGTATAAGACATGCTTGTATAAGACATTCATTCTTGTATGAGACATGCTTGTATAAGACATTCATTCTTGTATAAGACATGCTTGTATAAGACATTCATGCTTGTATAAGACATGCTTGTATAAGACATTCATTCTTGTATGAGACATGCTTGTATAAGACATTCATTCTTGTATAAGACATGCTTGTATAAGACATTCATTCTTGTATAAGACATGCTTGTATAAGACATTCATTCTTGTATAAGACATGCTTGTATAAGACATGGTTGTATAAGACATGCTTGTATAAGACATTCATTCTTGTATAAGACATGCTTGTATAAGACATTCATTCTTGTATAAGACATGCTTGTATAAGACATTCATTCTTGTATAAGACATGCTTGTATAAGACATGCTTGTATAAGACATTCATTCTTGTATAAGACATGCTTTTATAAGACATTCATTCTTGTATAAGACATGCTTGTATAAGACATTCATTCTTGTATAAGACATTCTTTTATAATGTTACGACTCTATGGTCTAAGAAAAATGTAACAGAAAGAAAGTGAAACCAACAAATCAAGTAAAAATCAACAAGCAATTTATTACTAGATAATTAAAATGAAAAATCAAAAATAGTCACTTACAGTAATGTGTTTTGAAATCCTAATAATCCAATAAGAATGATTGTTCTAATCACAAGTCCTAAATATAGAATGTTCCGAATTCACGGCTGTGTCCTTGAATGTTATGATGTGCTAATGGTCTCCAAAGTCCTGATGTACTAGTAATCTTGATGTGCTGATGTCAAAATGAAGTATTCCAAAATCTCTGAATAAGTTCACATAAATTCCAAAATCATTAATTAAAAATCCAAAATCCAAAAGTTTATGAGCACTGTTATAATCCAATGAATATTTAAAATAATTCCTCTCTTAGAATTTGGAATGAATTTTCACAACTGTAATAGCTCTTTACAAGACTGATGGTAATGTCAAAACTGAATAAATGTCCACCAAACATGGTATATATAAAGACTGGTCACATGACAGAATGTTCTAGAACATGAGTCATCTTAATGGAATTTTTACTTGTAAACAAAAATCAACCTTGACCTTCAAATTGAGAAAACATATTGATCAAAACAACCTAATTCAAGGACACTAGTTAAACATGTTTTTCCTGATAACATTAAGATCCAAGCAAATATCAAAGTGAAGAAACATTTATAACCTCCTAAAACACCTATAACATTATATAAACATCATACATAACAATAATACATTCTTGTATAAGACATGCTTGTATAAGACATTCATTCTTGTATAAGACATGCTTGTATAAGACATGCTTGTATAAGACATTCATGCTTGTATAAGACATGCTTGTATAAGACATTCATGCTTGTATAAGACATGCTTGTATAAGACATTCATTCTTGTATAAGACATGCTTGTATAAGACATTCATTCTTGTATAAGACATTCTTTTATAATACATTCTTGTATAAGACATGCTTGTATAAGACATTCATTCTTGTATAAGACATGCTTGTATAAGACATGCTTGTATAAGACATTCATGCTTGCATAAGACATGCTTGTATAAGACATTCATTCTTGTATAAGACATGCTTGTATAAGACATTCATTCTTGTATAAGACATGCTTGTATAAGACATTCATTCTTGTATAAGACATGCTTGTATAAGACATTCATGCTCGTATAAGACATGCTTGTATAAGACATGCTTGTATAAGACATTCTTGTATAAGACATGCTTGTATAAGACATTCATTCTTGTATAAGACATGCTTGTATAAGACATTCATTCTTGTATAAGACATGCTTGTATAAGACATTCATTCTTGTATAAGACATGCTTCTATAAGACATGCTTGTATAAGACATTCATTCTTGTATAAGACATGCTTGTATAAGACATTCATTCTTGTATAAGACATGCTTGTATAAGACATTCATTCTTGTATAAAACATTCTTTTATAATACATTCTTGTATAAGACATGCTTGTATAAGACATTCATTCTTGTATAAGACATGCTTGTATAAGACATGCTTGTATAAGACATTCATGCTTGTATAAGACATGCTTGTATAAGACATTCATTCTTGTATAAGACATGCTTGTATAAGACATTCATTCTTGTATAAGACATGCTTGTATAAGACATTCATTCTTGTATAAGACATTCTTTTATAACACATTCTTGTATAAGACATTCATGCTTGTATAAGACATGCTTGTATAAGACATTCATTCTTGTATAAGACATTCTTTTATAATACATTCTTGCATAAGACATTCATTCTTGTATAAGACATGCTTGCATAAGACATTCATTCTTGTTATAAGACATGCTTGTATAAGAGATTCTTGTATAAGACATTCATTCTTGTATAAGACATGCTTGTATAAGACATTCATTCTTGTATAAGACATTCTTTTATAATACATTTTTGTATAAGACATGCTTGTATAAGACATTCATTCTTGTATAAGACATGCTTGTATAAGACATGCTTGTATAAGACATTCATGCTTGCATAAGACATGCTTGTATAAGACATTCATTCTTGTATAAGACATGCTTGTATAAGACATTCATTCTTGTATAAGACATGCTTGTATAAGACATTCATTCTTGTATAAGACATGCTTGTATAAGACATTCATGCTCGTATAAGACATGCTTGTATAAGACATGCTTGTATAAGACATTCTTGTATAAGACATGCTTGTATAAGACATTCATTCTTGTATAAGACATGCTTGTATAAGACATTCATTCTTGTATAAGACATGCTTGTATAAGACATTCATTCTTGTATAAGACATGCTTGTATAAGACATGCTTGTATAAGACATTCATTCTTGTATAAGACATGCTTGTATAAGACATTCATTCTTGTATAAGACATGCTTGTATAAGACATTCATTCTTGTATAAAACATTCTTTTATAATACATTCTTGTATAAGACATGCTTGTATAAGACATTCATTCTTGTATAAGACATGCTTGTATAAGACATGCTTGTATAAGACATTCATGCTTGTATAAGACATGCTTGTATAAGACATTCATTCTTGTATAAGACATGCTTGTAGAAGACATTCATTCTTGTATAAGACATGCTTGTATAAGACATTCATTCTTGTATAAGACATTCTTTTATAACACATTCTTGTATAAGACATTCATGCTTGTATAAGACATGCTTGTATAAGACATTCATTCTTGTATAAGACATTCTTTTATAATACATTCTTGCATAAGACATTCATTCTTGTATAAGACATGCTTGCATAAGACATTCATTCTTGTTATAAGACATGCTTGTATAAGACATTCTTGTATAAGACATTCATTCTTGTATAAGACATGCTTGTATAAGACATTCATGCTTGTATAAGACATGCTTCTATAAGACATACTTGTATAAGACATTCATTCTTGTATAAGACATTCTTTTATAATACATTCTTGCATAAGACATTCATTCTTGTATAAGACATGCTTGTATACGACATTCATTCTTGTATAAGACATGCTTGTATAAGACACTCATTCTTGTATAAGACCTTCTTTTATAATACATTCTTGTATAAGACATTCTTTTATAATACATTCTTGTATGAGACATTCTTTTATAAGACATTCTTGTATGAGACATTTTTTTATAAGACATTCTTGTATGAGACATTCTTTTATAAGACATTCTTGTGTAAGACATTCTGTTATAAGACATTCTTGTATAAGACATTCTGTTATAAGACATTCTTTTATAATACATTCTTGTATAAGACATTCTTGTATAAGACATTCTGATATAAGACATTCTTGTATAAGACATTCTTGTATAAGACATTCTTTTATAAGACATTCTTGTATAAGACATTCTTTTATAATACATTCTTGTATGAGACATTCTTTTTTAAGACATTCTTGTATAAGACATTCTTGTATAAGACATTCTGATATAAGACATTCTTGTATAAGACATTCTGTTATAAGACATTCTTGTATAAGACATTCCGTTATAAGACATTCTTGTATAATACATTCTTGTATAAGACATTCTTGTAAAAGACATTCTTTTAAGCTATTGTTAGATATGTCTTCTTTCATACAAAAGTCAACTGATCTACCTATTTGATGTTAAGTTTGCCAAGCAATGAGATAAAGATCATAGTTAAAACGTTTAGAATATTAAAATCTGGAAGTATCACAAACAAACACACAGATACAGACACACAGACACAGACACGTATTTTATAAGAGGTGAGTTGTGATCAAAATCGTCTATTAATCTAATTCGTTAGTAATATTTACATATGGTTTTGTGGGGCAAAATTAATGACAGATTGTTTTCTATGGTTTTGTGGGGCAAAATTAATGACAGATTGTTTTCAATAGTTGGCTCAGTACACATTTTATTGTCCGTGCCTGAATATCACACCAAGAGCGACTACAATTTGACCACTCGCTCCAATAGGTCATTTCAGAAAACGCATCACTCCTTGATGGACGAAGAATCGCTGGAAATATTGTATGTATCTTTAGAATTGTTACATTGAAATAGAGGTTAAAAACAGAGATTTATATGATCTATACCATTTCAAATATGACAGTCTTTACTTAAAAAAGTTTAAAATTTGGAATAATGAATAATTAAAATGGATATCTTTCACGAATGATGTATATTTTCAAATTATTATTGTTTGTATGATAAAATAATGTTGGAATAGCGCCTGCGGTATTGATTTTTAAAAAAATTATTACACGCATCTTCTGTACTACGATACGATTTAAATACAAAAAAACTATGAAATAATTAATAATCATCCTTCGAATATGTTAGCGTTTACAGTGCCTCTTAGGAAAAGAAATCCAATCAACGTGCCTCCGGTTTAGTTTATAAATAGACAATTTTTTATGAAGTTCTCTGTTAAAGCATACAGTTTTCTGTTTCATCTCAATGTAACAGACACACATAGTTCTGTAACAAAACTTAAAGATGGGATGATCGTGTCTATCGCACAGAGAACCAAAATGTTTTCTTGCACAATATAAATCAAAAGTTCAATACATCCTCGACTATGTTCAGTAGCTAACGGTTATCAGCATTCCTTTCTACAGCATTCCTTTCTACTTTAAAACAAAGCTGCGAAGTACTTCTCTGTCGCGCAAGTAAAGCCTGGCAAAATTTCCTCCTCATCTCATCAGAGTATTAATTTCATGTTTAGCATAAAAGTCATTCATGAAGCTCCATTAATGCTTGGAGATTGTCGGCAGATTCTTATGTTTCTGACGGCTTTAATGTCGGTAGGATTCACTATCATCTTATATTTCGTCTGTATTTATCATCGACAGAAGTTTCTTTACCATCTCTATTATATGTTCATCTGTCAAGGCTTCTCCGCTCTGGATGTTTGCGTCAATATCGATAAATTTCTCATGCTGTCATTCGAGTGCTTGGATCCTGGTCCAATTGAGTTAGTCATAGCATCAATCTCTCGCTCCATATCAGGATCGCACATGTCGTTACTGTTGGAGCTTCCCCTTGATTCACCATGTACGATTTCAGCAATTTTCACCTCTCGCAATACGTTCCGAATACAATTTTTAAAAAAAAGTAAAAAAGAGACAAAAAATAAAAAAATAAAAAAAAATTAATAAATAAAAATAATAAAACCATAGACTGCTTTGCATCGATTTCCGACTGTATCTTTTCTTCTCCACACTGCAAGTAGAAACTTTGCTGCCTTTAATAAATGGCCTTAAAGTTCTAGTAATTCCAGAGTCAATGGGTTTAATATGTGCCGCCGTGTTTTAGGAAAGAAGTGCAGTTGACCATTGACCAGTTCATCAATAATATTAGCATTGCTGAGGTCATTGTCGCAAAGCATAATTTTCTTCAGCCTCATCTCTCATTCAAAGTTAAGAATCCATTCCCGAAATATCTCACTCATCATCTACACCTGCTTGTGTTAAACAAGTGGCATTGCATGTTTGGACCAAATGTCCTGCCATAAATCTTGGTTTCTGAAATTTCCAAATGACTAATGTCTTTTGAGAATCCGTCCCGGAAGCATTGATAGACAGGATCATACTATTTTATTTCATTTATTTTGTTTTCTTTCAGGGACGGGATCAGTGCTAATTGTTGAGTTCGGCTCTTTTTAATGAAAAATCTCTGTCTCGTCACAGTTGTATATATCATCTAAGCTGTAATCCTTTATTATATCCTGGAGCACCTCTCGGCCATGAGCAACATCTTCTGGGTTTGCAGAGGCAGATTCCCCATGGATTCTTGTAGTGCTTAATTCAATAGAGGACTTTAAAGTCCGCCAGCCACCCCGTATTATACTTGATGTTTTGGATTCCCAACTTCTCGCCTGGTTTTCGCGCTAGCATTTTCATCATTTCGACGTTCACTACAATGTCCCACATTGAACCATATAAATAGGGTTCTAAGTGTTCATGCTTTGGTCGGCGGAGTCTTGAGATATGATCGTCATCTTCCATGTTCGAACACTTGCATTTTTCTTTTAAGGTGTTGACCAATATATGTCTTCTTAACTTAATGTTGAGTGTTTTCTCAGGCACAATCCGAGTGCTCATTCTTTGTTAGTCTGTGAATTTCACTTTGTACAGACCGACTTCTTTCTTCATACCTATTGGTGTAACTTCGGCACGATGACGCGTAGCTCGAGGTTTACTGTTCATGACGATTTCAGGGTTGTCACGATAGTGTTTTCGCAATTAACTCAGATAGAAAATGATAAAGTAACTTTTTTCTTTGTGTCATGAAAAAGCTGTTAATCGATTTGCATTCTTCTGTGGTAAAATGTCATATCTTACAGAAAGGTTTCTAGAGATTGCGTAAAATTTCTTGATCTGGAGTTTGCGTAAAATTAACTTGCGATAACTATATCACAACGTCTTGCAGTGATTAGCAAATTATCAATCATGTAATCTGTCCGGGCATTGGTTTGGACAAATTTATTGCAAACTTACAGCCTAAATAGTGCGAGAAAAGAAACAAATCCGCGTGACTTTTGCTGATATAATTTAAAGAATGAATGAACAGACGAATCTCGCCTCACTAGCTGGGCAAAATCTATGATTCAATTGCATGACAATCCGCTTCTTTGACTGCCGGATAAAATTATTAATTTGGTGCAGTTGTGCACAAATTGCCGTGTCAGAGTCGGAATCAGAATTTTAGAATATGATGCATTAATATATAAAACGTACTAGGAAAATATCGTTCTCGAAATATCTATAAGATACAAAAATTGTAAGATAAATGAAAGCTTGATAAAGTAAATTAAACTGTATACACACGTGTGTGTGTGTGTTGACACAGATTACAAAACAGCTTTCCAACGTTTCGAGGTAATCAAATTCTTCGTCGTCAGAGGAAAAATCAAGTTACAGAACAAAACAAGTACGTAACCCAAAAGCCGAGAGACAACCTGAACTATTCTCCAGATTGATACACGCACAGTCACTCCATAAGCATGACAAACGCACAGTCACTCCATAAGCATGACAAACGCACAGTCACTCTATAAGCATGACACACGCACAGTCACTTCATAAGCATGACAAACGCATAGTCACTCCATAAGCATGACAAACGCACAGTCACTCCATAAGCATGACACACGCACAGTCACTTCATAAGCATGACACACGCACAGTCACTCCATAAGCATGACAAACGCACAGTCACTCCATAAACATGACAAACGCAGTCACTCCATAAGCATGACAAACGCAGTCACTGAATAAGCATGACAAATGCACAGTCACTGAATAAGCATGACACACGCACAGTCATTTCATATACATGACACACGCACAGTCACTCCATAAGCATGACAAACGCACTGTCACTCCATAAACATGACAACGCAGTCACTCCATAAGCATGACAAACGCAGTCACTTCATAAGCATGACAAATGCACAGTCACTTCATAAGCATGACACACGCACAGTCACTCCATAAGCATGACAAACGCACAATCACTCCATAAGCATAACACACGCACAGTCACTTCAAAAGCATGACAAACGCACAGTCACTCCATAAACATGACAAACGCAGTCACTCCAAAAGCATGACAAACGCAGTCACTCCATAAGCATGACAAACGCAGTCACTTAAAAAGCATAACAATTGCACAGTCACTGAATAAGCATGACACACGCACAGTCACTCCATAAGCATGACACACGCACAGTCACTCCATAAGCATGACAAACGCACAGTCACTCCATAAACATGACAACGCAGTCACTCCATAAGCATGACAAACGCAGTCACTCCATAAGCATGACAAATGCACAGTCACTCCATCAGCATGACACACGCACAGTCACTTCATAAGCATGACACACGCACAGTCACTCCATGAGCATGACAAACGCACAGTCACTTCATAAGCATGACAAACGCACAGTCACTTCATAAGCATGACAAACGCACAGTCAATCCATAAGCTCACATTGCCTTTAGCAAAGCGGACTAAGAATTACGATGAAAAATCGACTATTTAGAATGAATGTCTAGATTATAGTTAAAATTATGCGACTTTAGCATAGGTAATTCAAGCCCAGTTAACTCTGACATAAGGCAATACCTTTCTTAAAACAGGAAGATCCAATTAAATCAAAACCGTCACAACAATACTGTACTTCTCTGTTGCAAACTCCATATCTTTCCTTTGTGACAGTCCTGGAAATATATCATGTTTTAACATTCATTCTCTTTTTAGCAATTATATCAATCGAAAGTTGAAATATATAGATCTCTAAATATATAATAATAGATAAATAAATAAATAAAACTAGACAATATCCAGGGGACACGCATATAACCTCAAATATCCAATCTTCTACTACATTGGAATAACTGTTTTGATTATAACGACAGGCACATGATCTCCATGTATGCAGATTTTCAGCTCGAGCCAATGAGTGCTGTAACAACAGTTGCCCACACAAAATTTAATTGCGGAGAGTGGAATGAATGAACGGACAAACAAACAGACAGACATAGATAAAGGCATAATTGCTCTGTCAAATCTGCAGCGAGGGTATACAGTCTAATCCAGTACACTTATATTTTTGTTCGTGTATGTAAAGTTCTCTCCGGTTCATCAATCGTTTATACAATTGCTATGATTGCAAGAAGAGTTAGTAAGCATGACTGCCAAGAACGTTTGTCCTCATACAATAGTGACTACTGTGCTCCACATTTTCCTGAATGTCAATCAAATGACACACGTGCTAAATAATTGGCCTCATACAGTAGTGACTAGTTTTCTCTACATTTTCCTGAATGTCAATCAAATGACACACGTGCTAAATAATTGGCCTCATACAGTAGTGACTACTATGCTCTACATTTTCCTGAATGTCAATCAAATGACACACGTGCTAAATAATTGGCAGTGGCTATGAAGCCGGTAACGGCTATTTAACTTAGTTTTATAATTTACTCTATATCTAGCCAGTTAGCAGGTAAGACAGCTACTATTCTTAAGTGATACGCACACTCATACATACATACATACATACATACATACATACATACATACATACATACATACATACATACATACATACATACATACATACATACACATATGCATGCATGAAACGTTCTATACGAGCTCCTAAATATGAGCTTTAACTTTCAATGTTGTTTTTCTCTGTATGTATATGTGTATCAGTGGCGAATCAGGAGGGCGCTCGACGTGTGTGGAGATTGGGTAGGAGAGGGTAAATCGAGCGCGCTCCTTTAGAATTAAAAACAGGGAACCTTTAGCATTGTGAGCAAAACAAATCACCCCCTTGTAATAATTGAATCCCTGTAGGAAACATTCTGGATCCTTTCCTCAGTATGTATGTATGTACCTATGTATGTATGCATGTATGTACGTATGTATGTATGTGCGTATGTATGTATGTACCTATGTATGCATGTATGTATGTACCTCTGTATGTATGTACCTATGTATGTATGCATGTATGTACCTATGTATGTATGTATGTATGTATGTATGTATGTATGTATGTATGTATGTATGTACCTATGTATGTATGTATGTACCTATGTATGTACCTATGTATGTATGTATGTATGTATGTATGTATGTATGTACCTATGTATGTATGTACCTATGTATGTATGTATGTACCTATGTATGTATGTACTTACCTATGTATGTATGTACCTATGTATGTATGTATATATGTACCTATGTATGTATGTACCTATGTATGTATGTACCTATGCATGTATGTACCTATGTATGTATGTATGTATGTATGTATGTATGTATGTATGTATGTATGTATGTATGTATGTATGTATGTATGTATGTATGTATGTATGTACCTATGTATGTATGTACCTATGTACGTATGCATGCTGTAAATATAGTATCCTTCTTATTTCATTTCTGTGATTATGATATTTTTACCTTATATGTGTATTCAATGGAATAATCTATATTTTGTTTATAAAGTGGAACATATTTACTACCCACTAGACGCTGAAGACTCCCTTAAACCTAAGTTTCTCAACTTTGATGGAGAAAGAAAAGAATATGAAATTAATGTCTTTAAAACGAGATAGTTTATTGACTGTTTCTGCTGTTTCTGCCGTAGTTGAAAAATGCAATGTAGTTAAAAGGTGTTGTATCTTTTTTTTCTTTCTTTTTTGTGTTATTTTTGGGGGTGGGGGTGCGGATGGGAATGAGTTTGCAAATTTAAGTGAAACCCTGGTTTGGGCAGCTCTAAAGAAACATGACAAGCGAGTTATATGTAAGTAGATGGAAACTCTGATTAATATTTTAAAGACACTGCAAACACACAATTTACAGTCTTACTTATGTTGGTCACAGTCCGGTGTCGGCCACAACCAGTTAGCACACGGCTCTTTCTGAGTTACATTCCAGGTCTGCTTACAAGTGTAGGCTTCAATCTTGGTACAGGGCGGTTGTTGGACAAGTTTGGGGTCATAACAGCCTCCACAACTGCCTATAATCGTAAATAGTTTACACATGAACGATAAATATAGATACTAATTACAGATACTTTAATCCCTTTTTTCAACCAGACATATACATCAATAACTCAACTTTGTCATCTACAATAAACATGTGTGTATGAACAAGTGTTGAATCTTCAATTCAAATGACAATATTAGATCATTATTTCAACTAAATGACTCGTAATGGGGCGCATCAAAATATAGGTATACTTTTCTACATATTCCTCACGTAGAAGAAAACATAGGTTTAATTTTGCGATTTAGTCGTGACGTTTCCAGCGTACACGGTTGTGGTCCGGTGTTCAGATAATGAAATGTGTACAGATAATGAAATGTGTACAGGAGTATCGAAAGAGGATACAGAAGTTACCTTAAAACTTTGTAAACCATATGACACTTTTATCGCTTCTTTTTATTATTTTTGTTTGTTATCCATATAGATTCATTGTCGTCACTGTTTTCAAATGTATGTTCACCTACCGTATTTCTTTCTGATGATTTACGTTTAAGTGGATTGATAACACAAATAGCGTAGAGTTATACTGGTTGGCATATGTTTTGGCGGCTGGTTTCCTTATATTTGAGCGGGCTTTACCAATGGGTTACAGATTAATTGTGTGAACGGCCATAACTAAAATTATATTTCAATCCCGGCACTTGGATTAGATAAAAGTTTTCTAAAAATAGATAGATTGAAATAATTTTGGATATTGTCATGGAGAGAGTGCCAAAGAAGAATAGTAAATTGGGGACAAAATTACTTCTGAAAAATTGGAACACCGGTAGGAATTGATCAGTGTGATACTTTGAAAGTTACGTAGTAGATACTTATATGACTCTTATCTTTTGTAGGTATGTTCCAATCGACGCATTTGATAATTAATCGGAATTATATATCATCTGCAATACAATGAAATTTAATTGTTACAGATTGTACAATTTGTGTTTTAATAGCATATTTGCATTCTTTGATTTTTATCAAGATAGTACTATCATCTGTATGGACAACCTTCGGTCTCCATGACAACAGGCTAAATATTGGAAGATATATTTGAATATATCTGTATTTTCTAACCAGATTTTAAAAATGCAACTCCACTATTTGTAGGTTACACATTCTTTATTTACATTATTAACTTTTTTTTTATAAATCACATAAATCATGAACTTGAAATAAAATTTAAAGCATTGAAGGAATAACATTTTCATTATGTGGGTGGCATGGTACATGTTTTGGTCACTGATCTTTCAACGTACCCAAAATTACCATTGCTTATCAGAATGTACTTATCATATACAGGTGAGTACAATACATACGGAGATACAAACTTACGTATGATGCATAGATATGGTGCTAGGACTGCCTTTGCCCAACAAAACGTGTTTATGTAACTTAAGGTTTCGACAGAGTCTTATGATGACTAAAAAGTACACCATTTTACAGTTCCGCACTACGCATGTGCGAAATGATGATCAAGATTATTCGAAAACGAGGCAGTATGAATTTGCGAGTAAACAAAGCGTCGTATGGGTTGTTTACTCCCCAGTCAAAATGGCGTCATGTATGCGCATGCGAAATTGTAAACTAGTTTACTGGAATTTGCTGACCAACTCTACAGAAGATAAACGAAGAAAAGTAGTGAGAAGAGAAAACATACTGATAGAAACGGTAATGTTGAAGCCATACTGCCCCTCTCCACGACTCCTGAAGAGAATCAGAGACCTGTTGTGATGGGTGACGATCGGTTCTAACGGTCGGCTGTCATTACAGCAAAACCTGCAGATAAATACCAAAAGGGTGTACCCTCAATGAAAATGTGGGGATCGTACACGGAAAGGCAGAGTCTCATAGTTCAATGTCTTTCCTGTCGTACACGGTCTGGAAATGCAGAGTCTCATAGTTCAATGCCTTTCCTGTCGTACACGGTCTGGAAAGGCAGAGTCCCATAGTTCAATGTCTTTCCTGTCGTACACGGTCTGGAAAGGCGGAGTCTCATAGTTCAATGTCTTTCCTGTCGTACACGGTCTGGAAAGGCGGAGTCCCATAGTTCAATGTCTTTCCTGTCGTACACGGTCTGGAAAGGCGGAGTCTCATAGTTCAATGTCTTTCCTGTCGTACACGGTCTGGAAAGGCGGAGTCTCATAATTCAATGTCTTTCCTGTCGTACACGGTCTGGAAAGGCAGAGTCCCATAGTTCAATGTCTTTCCTGTCGTACACGGTCTGGAAAGGCGGAGTCTCATAATTCAATGTCTTTCCTGTCGTACACGGTCTGGAAAGGCGGAGTCTCATAGTTCAATGTCTTTCCTGATCATTATGGCTATATTTGAACTTTGAAAACTGTGAATAATGGATATTTTTGTATATAACCAATTTCACTGTGAAATCAAAAAGCAAACGCTCACAAAACTTAGTTTTTGTAAAATGTAATACATCTAATAAAGTTCGCTAATGTTTATTGTTTTCTAGTCGACACCAACAACACTAATAATAATAATAATAATAATAATAATAATATTTAATAATAATAATAATAATAATAATCACAACATCAGAAACGATACTACTACTAATAATAACAACAACAACAGCAACAACAATAATGATGCTAATTATAAAAATAATAATAAAATAAATAAAAAATAAATAAATAAATAAATAAATAAATAAATAAAATAAAATAAATAAAATAAGTAATGTAACTATTACTCGACTCGCGTCCGTCTCTCGTTGTATACATCTGCTGCTCACGTCACACAGTTCGAGCGAAACACTTGTAAGACAGCAACTTTTTCCAGCTGACATTTTAAATTATGATATTTGAAAACAACTTGTTGTACAAAATCATGCTGCTCGACCCAACAAGAACCTATCAGATTAAATAAGAATACCCAAATTTTGTGAAGTAGATAATGGTATAAAATTAAAGAGAAGTGAAAGGAGGTTCCGACTTAGCATGTTCCATGCATTGCAATGTATTTCACAATACCATTAATTCCAAAGATAAAAACCTGGACTATGAACCAGTCTTATATCGATCTCTAATGCGTCCAAATTTAAACAATGCCGTTTTAACTGAGTGTATTTAGATTTGTTTACCCAATTATTTGCTAAATATACATAGTTGAACAAGTTTGATTGGATTGGTGTTTTACAGTACAGAAACACACGAAGGTTATGGTGTGCCGAGGCAATTGGAGTAAAGTGTCTTGCTCATGGACACACCAGGGATACACCAGGGATACACCAGGGATACACCAGGGATACACCAGGGATACACCAATGTAGCCGACCAAGGCAACAGATTTTAATATTTTTCTGCACGTGTCAGGCCATTACGTCAGACAATGAAATATTAAATAGTATTTTTAAAATTGCGTTGAGTCAATATTTTACATGAAAAATAAAATGTTCTTTGCAGATTAGTTATCTTTAAAATAAAATTAGGTTCAGTAACAGTTAGAAAAAAAAAACCCAAAACAAACAGCAAACCGGTTAGAAATCACGTCATCAAACGTAAACGTAACTACTGAAACTTTGGAGCTTTGGAGAAATGATTATAACAGTCATGAACATTATATAAATATATATATATATATATATATATATATATATATATATATATATATATATATATATATATATATATATATATGTATAGTAGTCATTAAACAGAGAAGACTATCGGGTAGTTTAAAAGGGAAAATCTTTCTTCATACCTTCCACCCGTTGCTCCCAAATTGTCTTTATATTTGACTTCGACGTAGTCCTGACATGGATAGTAGATGAAGAACGAATCGCAGGAACCATAGTTCAGGAAAAGCCCAGTGAATTTAATTGATATTCTTGTCCCCTTTGGACTCTGTGTAATAATAATAATAATAATAATAATAATAATCATCATCATCATCATCATCATCATCATAATAATAATCTTTGTCATCATCATAGTCATCATCATCGCGACAAAAGGAGAAAGAGAATAATGTAATAACTAAACAGAAAACAACAAATAAACAAAACTTGATTATTACAAATTAAATCTGAGACGATCCAGATTTTAAAACATCAACTCTTTGTTTTCGACCTTTGGTGAGGAGTTTAATTACTTAGGATTGTTTGCACAGCGATAACGAGAAGATGATATTGTCTAGGGGCTAGTGATATTGTCTAGGGGCTAGCGTTAACTTAAATGTTTCTGGCTCCAGTTTCTTTAAATTTATCCAAATTTCTCTTGAGATTGAGATTCACGTCATCTTTTTTTTGGTATGTCTAACACTATTGAGAGTTTGGTCAAAGGTACTAGAGAAAAAACTCCGTAGTTTTAACATGGCATACTTGGTATGTCTGACACTATTGAGAGTTTGGTCAAAGGTACCAGAGAAAGGGTGTAAAAAAAATCCGTAGTTTTAACATTGCATACTTGGTAATCTCTTTACACACGAAAAAGAATCTGATGAAATCCTAAAAGTTTAAGCAGAGGTACAACACTGCTCTTTTCAAGAGAATTTAAGATATTAAGGTTGCATTTTAATCCTTGATATGTGATTAATTTTGAGCAAGGGATTCATAGTTGCTAGGTGGGAAATAGGAAACATTGTTTAATAAATATAAATCTGAGGAATTTTCTCAGATGTTTAGTAAAACCTGGAGTCTGATTTTGTGCAAATGAGCTGTACATATTGATACCACAGTTCTTCATTTCTTTTAACTTAGTACATTATTTAAGGATAACATGATACGAGAAATGAGAATTCTTACTTGATCCCACCAAAATACATTTTGCAATGATATCAGTGTAAGCTATATTACATTAAAGTAATATGACGTAAGAATAAATTGACAATAGTAAAGCATAAAACTATTACCTCAATCATCCAGTTGCATTTCATGCCAGCGTAATAACTTCCGGGATAACCAGGACTAGCAAGAATCTTCTGATCTCCCCACTGAAGAGTCACATTTCCTCCACATTGACCTATTATTATTATTATTACATATATATATATATATATATATATATATATATATATATATATATATATATATATATATATATATATATATATATATATATATAACACGATGGCAATGTACTTAGATTTTACAACACAGTCACACAAGGACTATATTTATATTCTGCTATACTCGTCTTTTATCATTGTCTTTCAAGTTCATTTCAATACACAGTTAATGTAAACTTCGCTTTCTTGGCCTCAGCGAGAAACGAATCAAAGGCGGAAAATTATGTCCAGTTCGGCAAGGCATATTTGTACCATAGACCGTTTGGTGTCTAAAAAATCGGTTGGTACATTCGCGCCATCTAGCAAGAGACAATAGTGTCAAATACATTTAGACAACTTACATCATCGTTCGAAATCAAGGAATCGTCTCCTAAGAGTTTTATCTGAAGTCAGAATACCAGAGTACCGAAGATATTTACGTACCGTATGTTATCTAACAACAACCACAATAATAATAATAATAATAATAATGTATTGCTTTTTCTAATAAAAATTGTCACGCATAAATATTGCAGGTACAATATAAGAATTTTCTTTGCAGATTTTACAGTAACCTAGATAAAAAATATAAATCATAAACATTTGTCGGAATCGAGTCATCAAACGTGTATGGAAGAATCATTATGGTAGTTATAAACATTTAATATATGGATATTTATTGTGCTCTGATGTGTGAACAACACAGACCCAGATCTGCTATCACGTAACATTGTGCAAGGGCAGATCTGTGTAATTGCTATCACATAACATCATGCAAAGGCATATCTGGGTAATTGCTATCACATAACATCACTCAAAGGCAGATCTAGGTAATTGCTATCACATAACATCATGCAAAGGCAGATCTAGGTAATTGCTATCACATAGCATCGTGCAAAGGCAGATCTGGGTAATTGCTATCACATAACATCATGCAAAGGCAGATCTGGGTAATTGCTAATCCACCGAATTTATATGTAAGGCGTTTACTTTACTACTATTTCAACTGGTCGCATCAGTTTGACTACCTTTTTCTTTTTTACTATTTTTGTGGATTTAGATTATCTTCCTATCATTCTCCTCTCTCTCTCTCTCTCTCTCTCTCTCTCTCTCTCTCTCTCTCTCTCTCTCTCTCTCTCTCTCTCTCTCTCCTCACCTGTTGACGGAGCCACAGATTGACAGAAATCCCCGGACAGTCCGTCTGCACACCTACAGCGGGAGCAGTTCTTAGGATCCTGATATCCATCATGAAGACACTTGCCAGTCAGTGTTTTATTATTACAAACGTCTGAATAATAATAATAATAATAATAAACAAACTTTTTGCTGTTGTTGTTATTATTATTATTATTATTATTATTATTATTATTATTATTATTATTATTATTAATCTGTTAGATGAGATTAAATGTCATTATAATGTTAAATAAATTCTATCAAGTTTTGTTATCATTTACAATTGCTAAAAATGAGATAAGACGTTCATAAATTGCAAACATGAAACACGAACACTACTCTTCATCATCATCATCATCATCATCATCATCATCATCATCATCATCATCTTCTTCTTCTTCTTCTTTTCTTTTTTTTTCTTCTTCTTCTTCTTCTTCTTCTTCTAAACTTAATTCTGTTTAACTTTGCGATTATTTACACATACTAGAACTGGGTATACAAGTTTCAATCAATTTCAAACATGCATTTCAAAAATCACTATTATTTCATCATCATCATCATCATCATCATCATTTTCTTCTTCTTCTTCTTCTTAGTCAGTCTTACCATTGATTAACAAATCAATAAGACGGAAAGCCACTTAGCATTAAAAAGAAAATAAAATCATCTAACTCTAATTATTCCTCGTATTTTCACAATCAAGGAAAAAACTAACAGAAATTAACAAAGAAAAAATGCTAAAAAATACCGTTTTTACCTGTGTATAAGATAAATCAACCTGAGGACTATCGATACAAATTTTTCGTCATATAAAAGTCTGGCAGATGGATCTATGCTGTTTGCTTGAAGTCATGAGCGTAGACCGCTGATCTTCCAGCGCTTTGTATGACGGCAATTTAAGCCCCGTATTCTAAAAACTTTTGAGGATGAAAATCACACTAAAACCCCCAAAATGAGATATAGCACAAAGAGTGCACTTAGATCACGAAAATTCGGCAGTCTAGTATAGGGACTCAAGTTAAGAAAAATATGAAAGTTCTGTGATTCTAACTTTATTCTAATTAAAGTTACAGACTGTCAAAATCTGTGTACATTGAGTTTGAACTTGAATTTCTTACTAAAAAAGTTTCGAGGATGCGAGGTCATGTCTAATTTGGGACCAGAGAAATATGAAGCCTGGTCTAATTCAGGGCCTGAGAAATACAGAGCCAGGTCTAACCCAGGGCCTGAGAAATATGGCTCCTGATCTAATTCGGGGCCTGAGAAATGCAGAGCAAGGTCCAACTCAGACCCTGAGAAATATGGGCCTGGTCTAATTCAGGGACAGAAAATGCGGACATGTTTCAAGTCAGCGACTGAGAATACAGGTTCAGATTTAATTCAGGGCCTGAGAAATACAGGCCCTGTTCTGTAACTTTTGATTAGGATAAAGTTAAAAAAGTATAACTTTCTGGATCCTCTTAACTTCTATCCATCTGCCAGAACGATAGAATTTCAATTTCGTGGGTTTATCTCAAGTGACACCAGGCACCGCATTAGCAAAGTTTGATGATCAACAAAATCAAGTTCAAGTTCAGAACCCTTTTTGGATATAACACTAGGACTATAGTTACATTCATGAAATTTAACACGCTAATATAAGCAATGAAGTTAAGAAATTCTTGAAAGATACATGACTCAAACATTATTCTACTCAAAGTCACAGAAGGTGAAAAATGTTTGACCTTGACTTTGAGCTTGAGTATTCGTGATAAACGTTTCAGTGAATATGGGGCTTGTGTTACACTTTTCGTATTTTGGTGACTAATATCCGCGAAAAAATTAGGTACAGTTTAGATGTTTGTAAAAATGTTCAGGTCTTAAATTAAATCAAGATAATATTAAATACCTACCTTTGCAGTAAGCCAGATTGGCAAGTTTTACGTCATAGAAAGAAGTTTCGTATCTCTGTCCTAGAACTCTTTTCATTAGTGGGTCTTTTGTCTCAATCGTCCGCAGACCATTCTTGGAAAATGACTAAAACAATATGAATTTTAAATAAGCACAATGATTATTCATGTAATTATAGAATCGTTTTGGTTTCGCATTCTTCAAAATTTGTTTATTAAGACATCTGTGATTCATTGATGGAACATGAGTGTGTACTGTTAGAGAAATAATGAAATATTCACACACACACACACACACACACACACACACACACATATATATATATATATATATATATATATATATATATATATATATATATATATATATATATATTAAACCGTTCTCAAAAAATATTTTAAAAAATAAATGAATTGTGCGATTTTGTTTAAAGCTTTAGAACGTTTTGTGCAGGCATAATATAATATAACATTTCATATATTTCTTTAGAGGAAATTCCTTGGGGTTTTCTGCAAAGAAGACAATTTCAAAACACATGAATATATTACATTATAAACATAAATCGTCCAATATATCTAAGAACTTTAATGTCGTACATATATTCATTGTCCTTCATAGTTACATGTACTTTAGTGTTTGAATTTTTACTTACTAAATTGACTGGGTTTTTATCTTGCTAAAGAAAATAAAAGTTTTTAAACGACCGTAAAACTTGACTTGATAGATCATTGCTATGAGAGACCACCTGTCTTGATTCTTAATGCACCACTTAATTTAATACATAGTATGATTACCTCTTTTGAGAGACCACCTGTCTTGAGACACCAGGCCCCGGGTTCACTAAATATTCCAACATCTTCCTCGAAATTGAGATTAGATTTTTTTAATATCTTTCTTATTAGTTGGTTGGTAACAATACTAGTTTCACAGAATATTTATAAAATCTTGAATTTTCTCACAGGAATTCTGGTTTATTTTTGAGGAAATTTTTTTAATGATTTCCTCAAATTTGAGGGAATTCCCAAATTCTTTTTTTTTTCAGGAATAGAAAGGTTTCCATATGGTAAATTTTAGAAACTTAAAGCGATTTTGTATCCTTTTTGCACTATCCGTATCTTTGACAAAACTACAGATATTGGCTGAAGTATAATAAACAAGATAAATCAAAATCTCAATTTGAGGACAATTTTGGAGAATTTTAGTGAAACTGAATCCAGATTCTTAATACACTAATTAATTTGTTATAATATCGTATGATCTCTTTTGAGGGATGATCTGTCTTGAGAGACCATATTTTGATGCACTGATTAATTTGCTATATAGTGTGATGACCTCTTTCGCGAGACTACCTGTCTTGACAGGCCATTTTTGTTTCCAAAAGGAATGGTCTGTCATGACAGGTTTTATTTTATTGCCGTGGTGTACGTATTGCTATTTCTGGTTTGCTGAGTAAGTTAACCTATCTTGTTTGCTAATTATGTTGTGAAATAAATTAAACGGTCAGAATGAAAACTATTTTCAGCAACCTTTTCATTTACCTTACACGTTTATCAGAACAATAACAATGGAGAACAAGAAAGATTGATGCGCAACACGTAATTTTGAACCAGAATAAGAAAATTAAAATAGGCCTTACCTCCGAGCCATAGTGCATCAAAGATCCAACATCGTAAGGTACATCGTACGTCAGTACTGAACCCCAACTTTCATACACAAAATTCACTTTGGAATCGTTTTTAATATTATCGGTTATTACGGTAATATGGTCATCTCGGTCAGGCCGTGCATGCTCGTGCCAAAAGCCAATCACGTGACCTATCTCATGCTCAATAGTTCCGGTCTGAAAGGTAGAAAAACTATATTATAACATAACGTTACATGGATTCTGCTCTTGCACAATATATTTGTGTGTAATACGTGGAAGTATGATTTAATATCTTCTATCACCACACAAATAATAAGGTGGCGCTGAGTAAAGGTATATTTTTAAGCTTTCAATTGTTGGGCTTTTTTCTTATCCCAAGGGAAAGACTATCCCAATGTTTAAGTGTGTATTTTTTTAACAAAGATGTACGCATTTGGTATTGAACCAAATTTGCAGAATATCTCAAATGATACTTACCGTCTATACTGGCTTATAAGTCGAGTCCAACTGCAAACAACATAGACCCTGATCTGCCGTCGCATAATGTGCTTGCAGATTAGGGTATATGCTTTTGGTTCTACTGATTACTTTTAGCAAACTGTACAGACCCATATCTGCCAGCATATTATGCGACGGCAGATCTAGGTCTGTGCAGTTTGCAGTTGGACTCGACTTATAAGCAAGTAAAACGGTAGTGAAGTTTTCTACATACGCTGGTAACAACTGAGAAAAGTAATCAGCTGTTTGAGTATGTGTCATTTTGTAAAATCTTCTAAGATTTTTCAGTTGGGATCAATTCATATTCTTCCTCGGGCCAAATAGGGTCTACGTCCTTGATTTAAATAAGTGTTTTAAGTACAGCCGCAGAATGAAACAAAAACGATAAATAGCTTTTACTAATCAATACGAGCATACAAATGGAAATTCCCAAGTGCTTTGAAAAAAAATGAAGATCACATATGAACACCTTTGAACTTCCAGTCTTTGTAACTTGATAACGAGTGTTTTTGTTTAGAATTTTCGTCCTTACACATTTCCCACATTAATTTATACGTTTTGAAAATTCTACTTGGAAAAAAGAAGTAATATGTGTGTTTTTTATTTTGACAGCTGTCCAAGAAATTTCTTACGAGCAGGTGTACAGTTGTACAATGCTAAAAACATCGCGACAACACCAGCTGAAAATTGTTTTGTTGGCATTTTTTTTATATCTTTTTTTCTTTCTAAAAACGCAAATGTTTTTTTCCAACAGTTCAACCTTCCTCGCTTCAAATTTTAAACTTTTAACCATACATGCAGGAATGGAATCGAACAACAAGTTCTCCAAACTATCGAGGATCATCTCTCTTACAGGAATTATTGATACACATGTCATAGACGGCACTAGGTATATACTACAAAGAAGAATGGTATAAAAGGCAAAACTTTGACTATCAGAAATGCTGCAACAATTATAAATACAATTAAGAAGAAGAAGGTGGAATCATAAATTAGGATAATTCAAAAAATAAAGAATCAAAAAATGGATCAACGGTCATCACACAATAAATTGCCAATTAATAAATGAAAAATCTGAATTTATGAACATAATTTTGAGTTTGAGTAGAACAAAGATCATTATCGGTGGTATAACAGTCAGTACTTCCATCTAAGAGTTTGAAGTTAGTGACAGGAAGAAACCATAGTATACATCGAATCAATTTAACTTATTGTTGTTGGTTTTAAACACATTTCATGAATGGTGTCTAGAATTTTAAAACTCAAATCCGCATGCACCAGAAGTTTTGAGTGTCTTTAACGCGAAATAGTTCAACTCTTCTACTTAACTATTCTAAGAATAATAGCCTTATTATGTCTTGTTTATCCACTGCTGTCAAGTTTTAAAATAATGTGACCTAGTCATAAGGTGGTCAATTTTTAAAATGATGTGACCTATTTATGAAGTCGTCAATTTTTAAGATGATGTGACCGATTCATAACGTTGTCAATTTTTAAAGTGATGTGACCTATTTATAAAGTTGTCAATTTATAAAATGATGTGACCGATTCATGAGGTTGTCAATTTTTAAAATAATGTGACAGATTCATGAGGTTGTCAATTTTTAAACTGATGTGACAGATTCATGAGGTTGTCAATTTTTAAAATGATGTGACCGATTCATGAGGTTGTATGCCCTTTGCGTGCAGTTCTGAAACTCGCAAATAATGAAATAACTTTCCCTTATAGTCCATACAATCTGCATGACTTGAATTATATTATTGTTACTTAATATTATGAGATGCGAAACAAACTTCGGTTCTTGAACATCCAAGTTTCAAATATTCGCTGAAAGATATTATAACATATATTTTATATAATTCAATGATCATATTTTCGATTTTCTAAACGGAAATGTTCTTTTTCTTAAGTGTCATGTCCAATCATTGTCTCTAACACAAAGGGCAAAAGTAATTCTTAATGTTTGTTATGAACTATGAGACAGTTTGCCCATAATGTCAAGTCATAGATTCAAGCTAAACTTTGATATCTAATAGATAATATGGTGACTAAATTCGATTTTCTCTCAGAAATTTAAACCTCTTGTTACATATACCTGGTAACAGCCATTTCCAATTGAAACAATCTGCTGATCATTGCTAGACTGTCTACCAACGTACGACCAACATCTGAAAAAATTTGTGTGCGAGAAAAAATCTTGAATAATTTGTTCATATTTAACTCACAATTTTAGCGATAGGTTAATAATAATAATAATAATAAGAAGAAGAAGAAGAAGAAGAAGAAGAAAAATAGCAAAACACCACCACCACCAATAATAATAATCATAACAATAACAAAACAAGAACAATAATAATAATAATACTAATAATAATAATAATAATAATTACTAAAAGAAAGAAAAATAAAACCATCATTAAGTGATTACAGTCTTCATTACAATCCAATCAGTGACTTAAACATCTTCAATTGGTTAAAATGTGGGTGTGAAAAAAGAGTTACATCTTACTACAAGCTAGCAAGTTAAATATTTTTTCCTTGAGCAGATTCATTCTTTTCAGGGAAATATTTTGACTAATAAAAAATAGGCCCCATTAGCATACAAGTAATATACTATTGTAGCCTGAAATATTCCTCTTCTGCGATTTTGTAACCATCTTTAAGGTCATACAATTTATGCCGTTTTTTCATTTAAATGTTCGAAACCTTCGCAGGCATGACACCAACATTACATGCAGGTATGTATTTCTGTGACCAAATCGAATATTGTGCCTTAAGTACATTAAAATACTACTACTACTACTACTACTACTACTACTACTAATAATAATAATAATAATATGGAAGGTGGATCTAAAACACTTTTCTGTTTGGAAATAAGATCAGTAGGTAGAAATGAAAGTATCTGTATTAATCCTTTTTATAAATGTAACTTGAAGAGAGTTTGAATGTAGTATAACTTCCTATGATATTTTTTCTTGCCATTAAATTGATCTACGGTATATTTCACATTTACCCACTATCTTTGGTATAAGCAATTCCTGCCCCAGTGGACAAGTTTGTCTCCTTAAACTCTATACACGTCTCTTCTGACCAGATGTTCATGGCGTTGCGTATCTCCTGCTGTTCGGATTTATCTGAAAAGGAATATCATATCAGGCCCTAAGGTTATATGAATATTTTTGTGCAACAGACTCAGCTTCAAGTCAGATTTTGACAAATGTGTGGTCAGTGCTTGAATGTTAACCAATCAAACATCGAGAACTGTATTTTATATATAACGTACTGGCCCTGTAGCTTTGAACCTGTCTAAACACAAAAATTAAACTCTAGTCAAAATTCCAAAATTTAAAATCATACATAGAGCTGCTCTGTCTCATTGAAAATTGGTAGAAATACAAAAAGTTCGTAGATCCAGAAGCTTTTGTGATTCTACTCTTTCTCAGAAAGTACCAGTAGACGATACAAATTTGTAAAGTTTGAGCATGAATTCAAATTTTGTGTTCAGACCGTTTTGTGTCTACATGACTAGGATATGCCCTGAGATTACAATGAATTCACATTTTGTGTTCAGACCGTTTTGTGTCTACATGACTAGGATATGCCCTGAGATTACAATGAATTCAAATTTTGTGTTCAGACCGTTTTGTGTCTACATGACTAGGATATGCCCTGAGATTACACAAAATTTTCACACTCAGACTAAGACTGGACATAAAGTTTCAACGTCTGATTGGCTAACGTCAATTAAATGACCAATCCGACATCAGAATTTTGCGCGGAGTTTGAGTTTGAGTGCAATAATTTATTTTTTAATCTCGGGGCTAAGCCTTAGCTGCACCAATCATGTGTACAGTTGAAGTCTAGGTTTATGATTATTGGCTTATCTCAAAGTGGACTAATTTCGGTCAATCAGCTTGTTGAATTCTTCAATTAACTCTAAGATTTGTCAGATAACTTAAGACCAGGCTCTTCATTCATTAAACTTTTAAATAAATTGAGATTGACAATTAACTTGAAACTTTGAAATGAAATATCTCCAGAGCTATATTTAGTTCATCCTCTCATGAAATATTTTCGGCTGTGGCAACTTCAGAGTTTAACGTGTTTTTTCCCCGCTTCTTTTTGCTCTGCGTTTATCATTGTATAAACGGTCACTTGTCAAATTACACAGCAAATAAGGCCCTTCTTCGGGCAATATTTGCTGTGTGATTTGGCGACTGTCAGTTTATATCAAGATAAATGCAGAGAAGAAGAAACAACATTAAACTCCTATAATTGCAATTTTTTATTAATTTTATTAATTAGTTTGCTTTTCTAAAAATATTTTTTTTTTAATTTGTATAAAACAGAAGATTCTCCATCAACATAAAAAGCCAGTACTTCAACCAATAGTAGCCTATTTTAGATTCTGAACAGTCCACAGCATTGTTTTAATATTTTTTTTATTGTATTCTGAGTGGAAGCGGAATATTCACATAAAAGGATGTGTTGCTCTGTTGGACATAAATGAACTCTAAGATCTGATACTTTTATGGACGGGTTAAATACTTTTATGGACGGGTTAAAAAGTGATTTAGCGGATTCATCACTGTCCAGACTTGATAGTAATCAATTTCATTTCTTCAAAGCTATTTGCGTGTTTTTAACCACAGAGACACTGTAACAAACGAAATTAAGACTATCGGTAAATGGTTATAGGGATGAGGGTCAATAATCTTACAAAGTAAGACATCAACCCTGATAGTTATGATGGGGGAGAGGCGGAGGTCTACCCTCCCTACATCATAACTCTGAGGACTGACGTCTTACATCGTAGGGCTAAGGGTTAAAGTGTGATATTGTTAGACTTTGGAGCGACACGAAGCCCCAACACAAATCCTTATATCCATTTACACCACTAATCCTTATATCCATTTATACCACTAATCCTTATATCCATTTACACCACTAATCCTTATATCCATTTATACCACTAATCCTTATATCCATTTATACCACTAATCCTTATATCCATTTATACCACTTATCCTTATATCCATTTATACCACTAATCCTTATATCCATTTATACCACTAATCCTTACATCCATTTATACAACTAATCCTTACATCCATTTATACCACTAATCCTTATATCCATTTATACCACTAATCCTTACATCCATTTACACCACTAATCCTTATATCCATTTATACCACTGATCCTTATATCCATTTACACCACTAATCCTTATATCCATTTATACCACTAATCCTTACATCCATTTATACCACTAATCCTTATATCCATTTATACCACCACTAATCCTTACATCCATTTACACCACTAATCCTTATATCCATTTATACCACTAATCCTTATATCCATTTATACCACTAATCCTTACATCCATTTACACCACTAATCCTTATATCCATTTATACCACTAATCTTTATATCCATTTACACCACTAATCCTTATATCCATTTATACCACTAATCCTTATATCCATTTATACCACTAATCCTTATATCCATTTACACCACTAATCCTTATATCCATTTATACCACTAATCCTTACATCCATTTACACCACTAATCCTTATATCCATTTATACGACTAATCCTTACATCCATTTATACCACTAATCCTTATATCCATTTATACCACGAATCCTTATATCCATATATACCAAAAGTTTTCAATTAATTTGTAACTTGCCACAGTGAATGTGTTGTAGCCCCAATGTGTTTTTCTTGGTAGAGTTTGAGTTTTGCTGCTCTGAGAAAGCGGTCTGCTTAAGAGATCTCCCTCTTTGAGATATTTAAGTCGTTTGGTTTATGGTTATCCTGCTATTCAACAAGCAAGTAACTAAAGTTTTGTTGGTTCATTCGAAATTCCTGATAACTCAGCTTGTGAAATTTTTTTCTACTTCAGGAATGCGCGTCAGATATTGACTGGTCAGTGTGTTTAGTGTCCTATGTAGGAAATTTATCTTATATGACAAATTTAGCGAAAATTCTCCGAATTCTGTTATTCTGGACACAGCAGTTGCATGCATAATACAATCGTAGATGCAACATTTATAACTAGACTTATATAAAATATAGTCAAACAAATAAAAAAAAATCAGGACAAATTAGAACGATTTGTTAATTTGATTCTGTCAACAAGAATTTAATACATTTTCGGAACAAAATAACTTTTTTTTATATCTCGTTTTGAAGGCATGCAGTGTTTGCCTTCTCTTTCAGTGTTTACATTGGTAACTTTGCACGTGATTCTATTTGTAGAAGTTCGTATAAAAGTTTTTCCGACAGTTTATATAAAAATAAACGCAGCTCAAGCTGATCATAGAGTTACGTTCTGACCAATGGATATTTTCGTTACAAACTAATCCAAGTAAAATTATTATTAACTATTTCTACAAATGTTGAAAGCTTTTATACAAGTGGTGCATAATATCTAGCAAATTTAATTTGGATTAAAAGTATGGGTCTATTACTCAAATAAAAATTATGAATTTCAGACCAAGCCTCATTAAAAGTATGGGTCTATTACTCGAATAAAAATTATGAATTTCAGACCAGTATACCATTTAGATCATTATTAGACTTTACTTGAAAACACTCAATATCTCTCCAGTCTGAGAGTCATAAATTCAAAACACTCAATATCTCTCCAGTCTGAGAGTCATAAATTCAAAACACTCAATATCTCTCCAGTCTGAGAGTCAAAATTCAAAACACTCAGTATCTCTCCAGTCTGAGAGTCATAAATTCAAAACACTCAATATCTCTTCAGTCTGAGAGTCATAAATTGAAAACACTCACTATCTCTCCAGTCTGAGAGTCATAAATTGAAAATACTCAATATCTCTCCAGTCTGAGAGTCATAAATTGAAAACACTCAATATCTCTCAAGTCTAAGAGTCATAAATTCAATTTCTTTTACTTAAAACTCACTTGTTAGGAATCCTGTTTTTAACCAAGCTAAAACTTCAAAATGCCTTAACCCAGTGCTGAAAGATTTATGTAATTTTCTTCAGTATTTGTCGAGATAGTTGTTTTCGGATTTTACGTAAATATTTTCCTCATTTTAATTTGTATGAATTTGGGGCCAAGCGACTGTGATTATTTTGAATTATGACTTAGTGAGAATTCTATGATAAATTTATATTATTTCCAATATGTATTTTTGTTTTAATTCTTCTTTGCTAAATAGCCATTCCATCAAAACCAAATTACTCTGGGAGTCATTTACACAAGTATTGGGATTTTTGAAACACTGGCAAGAACAACCATTGACAAATGTTGTGTAAACCTTGACATATCAGTTTATGACACATAGTTCAGTAAGTAATTATTTAAAAAATCAGTATCAAACTTTAGAATTGAAGTCAAAATTGATAACATATGAACATTTAGTATCTTTTTTGTTTATTTGTTTTCGAAAAAATTGTTTCACAAATGAGATATATTTACCACTGACCATTCCATGAACTTAACTATGAAATGTGATGAGTTGTCGCATAGTTCTCAAAATGTATATTTGCAAAGACATTCCTAGTGAATAATGGTATTACGAAATTCCTAAGATCAATCTTATATACTGTCTTTGTAACGGTTGTGTGAATGAACCATACGTAAAACTGGGCCCCAATCTAGAAATAACACTTTTCAAGTAAAAGGCAACAACAACAAATAAAAAACTGTATGCAATCTTGTTCCTGTAACTGACGAGAATCCGATACAGACATGAAAAATCAAAGCGTTGAAGAGATGTACAACCTTGTCAGGAATGCATAAACATAATATGCATAGATGACATTCATGCGTCAGGTGGAGAAGAGCAAACAATAATGCATGTATCAAGTATTTCATTCATATGTGTGTAGACACAGTAGGTTTCATCATGATAGACATTATGTTTTACTCGAAAAAATTGGCGGGCTACTTGTGTAGTAATTTTAGTTGAAATGAATTAATAACCTGTACATACAATATCATCAGATTGAAAACTATATGCTGATATGCTGATGCTATGACTCGACAGAATATTTATCTTGATGTAAGTCCAATTAGAGACAGTACACTTGTTAGACCCAGGAGCAAATCAGATCATTACTGAACTGAATCCAGTATAATGATCGCATCATCTTAACAATTCATATACATGCAACACAACAACACACTGTATAAATAAAGTTAGAATGATGATGTTGGTGCACAATGATGATGTTGGTGCACAATGATGATGTTGGTGCACTGTTCGGTTAATTGTTGTACATTTCTTTGTAAATAGTGCCTGTTGTTAAGTATTTTGACCTAAATGTAATTAAATGTTGCCGCCAAATTTGGCATCTCAAAGTCAAGCTCTTTCGTCATCCTTTTTTAAAAACATTATTTTCTATCTACAACAATGGTGCAAAATTATGTAGTTTGTGTATACGTACTATGTTTTCCGTCAAACCGGTAGTATATTGGCAATGTCCAGCGTCTATACTCTTCCAAAATTAATTTTCTTTTTTTCCTTGCGGATGTTTGTTCCAGTAGTGCCTGTGCTTGGACCGGTGTAAGAATAATGTCTCCTTCAAACACATAGCTGCTTGAGGACAAACTCGTCGTCTTGTCCTGCAAAAAAATGGAAAGCTTATCAGCCTTCATACCTAACATAGACGATAACAGGCTCCAGTGGGGAAAAGCGAGAAAGTGTGAATTTATTTGCCATAAGTCTTTATAGTTTAGGTATTAAAACCCAAACAAGAATTGTGCCACTCCCCATCCCCCCCCCCCAAAAAAAAAAAAAAAAATTATATATATATATATATAAATAAAACACTATGATTGCGTCCGCATAACGCTATCGACCACACATATGCTGTAATGTGCGTAGGAAGGATGATGATGATGATGATGATGATGATGATGATGATGACATCAGTAATAGTAGGTTTAGGAGTGAAAAATGCGCTAAAAACTGTGAAGTATTAATGAAAAGAAACAATAAACGAAATTAAAAATGTTAACTGTATTACATATCAATAGAGAAACATACAGTCTTTATATTGTCTGTCTCGGGTATCTGGCAGTATACTAGGAAACCAAACAAATCACACTTCCCTTATATATAATTTTGGAAATTTGTCATAATAAGTTGGTACATTTCTAAAAGCGGGTCAGATGCAGAGAAACGTTAACTTTCAAAAGTACAGAAATTGCCTGAACACCACTTGTATACCTGGCAGTATATGTATATAACACCTGTTTAAATTAATATTAAAAGACTACTGAGAAATATTGAAGAAATATCTTCTGTTTATATTGTATTGTACCTGATTATTGTTGCTAATGAAACTAATTTGTATAATTAGGTAGGTAAATCGAAAGAGAGAGCTATCAACATGTATACAGTCTTATAATTCACACATTCTGGTAATTGTGATAATAAATTCAACGGATCAGATCATGCCTTAAGACACTTTGACCATTGACAGGGTCAGCGTTATAACTAGCATTGCCTACTGTCCGTTTGTCATCGTACACTTTGACAATTGGCAGGGTCACGGTTATATCTAGCAGTGCCTACTGCCTTTTTGTCATCGTACACTTTGACAATTGACAGGGTCACGGTTATATCTAGCAGTGCCTACTGTCTTTTTGTCATCCTACACATTGACAGTTGACAGGGTCAGGTTACAACTAGTATTGCCTACTGTCCTTTTCTCATCGTACACTTTCTATTGAATATCAAAATACTCCTGAATAAAATGAACAATTGATAAATTCTATTCATAGAAGCAAGTGATCTTGGTTTCTCAACAAACTATGTACAATTTAAATCGAATCATTAAAAATTTTCCAGTAAATTTGTAATGCACGTTTATTTCTTTAGAGACTTAATGTGAAATTGATTTAGTTCTTAAGTTGTGATTGGATACATTTAGATGAATTCAAAGAAAATTCATAGGATTTAAATTTATATCGCTACAAGAAACTTTTTTCATTCTAAAATAATTTGCTGACAAAGACTACACGAACATGTAAAAACGTTGTCTTTTATGTCTAAATAGCCCTTATTTTCACGCCTCTGTACTATTAAATTGACCCGTCAGACAAACGATAGCACAAGTGTTTGGTCTCTATCTCTGCATGTCTGTTTGTTCATCTCTGTCCCTCTGTCTGTCTCTCTCTCTGTATGTATATATATATATATATATATATATATATATATATATATATGTATATATATATATATATACATATATATATATACACACACACATATATATATATATATATATATATATATATATATTGTCATCTTATGTCAACAATCACACAGTGAAAGAAGGTTAATTTCAACATGATATCATAATAGATAACTCCATCAATCTTAAGGTTAATAGTATCGTGACAAGGTTACATATCTGTTTTCTATTTATGTCCTTGAAGTTTAATTTGTCATTGCGTCAATTTATAACCCTGGCTTAATAAAATGACTTTGAACGCCCACGTATATTTTATGTGTGGTACACGTGTACCATGAAGCATTTATTGAACTATTCTCCTATGGTTATATACAAATTTATTTCTGAGAGTTACTTTGTTGTAGTCATGCTCATATTATACAGCAATCTAACTGTGGTCGTAATTTGGATGCTACAGTTAACGTCATCTTCGTTTGGATACGTAACTTGTGCTGCTATGTATATTAGATCCTACATTATCAGAAATCTTTGACCACAAAACTCAAGTCTAAAATTTCCAAATTAGATAGGATACTTAGAGTACATTGTGCTCGAGCTCTAAAACAAAGCCAGCCATACACACATAAATAACATACATACATACATACATACATACATACATACATACATACATACATACATACTTTATGTCATAAGCCATTCTGACCACTTTTATAGGGAAAGACTGTGATGAGTGTGTGTCTACTGTTCACTCCGTTTGTATTCTCCCATATATCAATTAATTTTTAAATTAAGCTGAAACGTAACTAGATGTAATTCTTCGTTAATGGAGCATTGTTCGTATGCAAAGTTTAAAAGTGTATTAAAACAGATCAGAAATATTTTACGCGTAGCAGTGTAGGGTGTGTGTTTATTGAATTTACAACTTCAAAATAGTAAATATTCCCATTATTACCACAAAACTTAGTTTTTTCAAAAGTTTATATTTATCCATTTATGTTTTAAAATTAATAAATTAGATAAATTCTAGTACAATCTCTTAATAAGGTGTTCATTTCTAGAGATCTCATCAATTTTCACCTAATGTATTTTAATTAGTGTAACGGAAGACTAATTAATTTCCAAGTTAATAGCAAAATGACAAGGCTACAAATCAATATCTTTTTCTTGGAAGAATCTGTAGTTATGTGTTAGTCTGTAGTCTACCTATAGCAAACGCTTTTCATGCCCCAATGTGCCATTGTTAAGTGGCGGTATCTGACAATTATAAACGTCTAAGAGAGCACCCAGCAGAACAAATCTCCTGTAAAATGTGTTGCTTTTGTTTAAGTATATATGTTACATACAATCACATCTTCAAATGCTAGCACTTAGAATTGAAATTAATTTAGTACACACAGGCATTGTCAATATTTGTGCGTCGTTTACATAATTTAAATACAGGACATCTCTCAATTACTAAATATGTATTATCTAGTTTGAGGTATAAAAACATAACGTGTTAGAAAAACTGATGTAGTTACAAGACTGAATTTATTAGCGAGTGTTGGAAAATGGTTTCATGTTTGTATTCATTCTGGATGCAATTTCTTTGTTTTGTCAAAATCTCGCAAAGGTGGAGTTCTTTTCTACTCTTGTGTTAAATTTCATGTGAAGTAAGCACGCAAGTTTCATAACCACTGTATTTTACATAATACAAATCTTGCTTACAATAGAAAATATGAAGGCAAACGCTTCTATGATGAATTTAGGGATTTTTGTTTACATTTAAGAATTTCATATCCTTTCATTTTTCCCTCCCTGACATGTGTGTGTGATATGTCAGCGAATAGTCAAAGCTGTGCATTTACTGCTGTTATTCATGTATGGTATCAAAGTCCTTCTGATTAAGAAATGTTAACGTGTTACAATTTAGACTTGCTTGATAGATAGATAGACAGACAGATATACATGCATACACACCGACAGATAGACAGACAAACATACAGATAGATAGATAGATAGATAGATAGATAGATAGATAGATAGATAGATAGATAGATAGATAGATAGATAGATAGATAAATAAATAGATAAATAGATAGATATATAGATAAATAGATAAATGTTAAGTCGAAAGAAACAAATGATGAGAAATGTTAGGAGGGTTATCAGCCTTAGCGACGACAGTGATGGTAGTCATTAATAAGTACCAATTACTCATGAACTAGAACGGTTAAGTCAAGCCGTCGAACCCACAACAAATAATTTTGGTTTACCTGTGAGCAGAAAAGGTAAAAATTCTGGGTCAACCATTTATGTCCCATTAATGCTGACAAATGTCCCCGCAGGGAAGCAAAATGTCAAAACAGACGCTTAATGTTTATTACTACAATGAAGATGAGGCAATTAACTAATTCTCTCATGATAACATAGTGTGAAGGGTCTATCGTATGTGTAACTATAGTAAAGAGAATTCGTTTGAGATTGGGTACAAGGTTGAAGTCTTCGAGTCTTTTGGAGCCATTGGATGTGTTATGTATGATGTTTATATAATATTATAAATATTTTGGGAAATTATAAATGTTTCTTCACTTTAATATTTGCTTAAATCTTAATGTTTATCAGGAAAAACATGTTTAACTAGTGTCCTTGAATTAGGTTGTTTTGATCAATATGTTTTCTCAATTTGAAGGTCAAGGTTGAATTTTGTTTACAAGTAAAATTCCATTAAGATGACACACATTCTAGAACATTCTGTCATGTGACCAATCTTTATATATACCATGTTTGGTGGATATTTTTTCAGTTTTTGACATTACCATCAGTCTTGTAAAGAGCTATTACAGTTGTGAAAATTCATTCCAAATTCTAAGAGAGGAATTATTTTAAATATTCATTGGATTATAACAGTGCTCACAAACTTTTGGATTTTGGATTTTTAATTGATGATTTTGGAATTTATGTGAACTTATTCAGATATTTTGGAATACTTCATTTTGACATCAGCACATCAAGATTTCTAGTACATCAGGATTTTGGAGACCATTAGCACATAATAACATTCAAGGACACAGCCGTGAATTCGGAACATTCTATATTTAGGACTTGTGATTAGAACAATCATTCTTATTGGATTATTAGGATTTCAAAACACATTACTGTAAGTGACTATTTTTGATTTTTCATTTTAATTATCTAGTAATAAATTGCTTGTTGATTTTTTACATGATTTGTTGGTTTCACTTTCTTTCTGTTACATTTTTCTTAGACCATAGAGTCGTAACAGATGAGTATGATACTACGCAATGCCATTGGATGAGTATGATACTACGCAATGTCATTGGATGAGTATGATACTACGCAATGCCATTGGATGAGTATGATACTACGCAATGGCACTACATGAGTATGATACTACGCAATGCCACTGGATGAGTATGATACTACGCAATGCCATTGGATGAGTATGATACTACGCAATGCCATTGGATGAGTATGATACTACGCAATGCCACTGGATGAGTATGATACTACGCAATGCCATTGGATGAGTATGATACTACGCAATTATTGTCCTTCTGTGAAGAAAACATTCAGACATTGCCAAAGTGATAGAGGTGATTTATTGAGACCGGTACATATATATATATATATATATATATATATATATATATATATATATATATATATATATATATATATATATATATATATATACAGAGAGAGAGAGAGAGAGAGAAATAAAATCCAAAATCCTAACATTTACACGGGAAAAATACAGAGTGCCAAATAGTAGGACTTATTTACCTTGTATTTTTGTAAGAAGTTTAGAAAAACGGTCTATGTAGACCAAATAGTAGGACTTATTTACCTTGTATTTTTGTAAGAACTTTAGAAAAACTGTCTATGTAGACCAAATAGTAGATTCTTTATACAAAAGAATACAGTTAATCCGTTCCAAAAATTAGTACTAAGAAAAATGACGATCCTGTTGCAATGCATTTTTATACACACAACCACACTTTGTACGATTTGTTAGTGATAGGTATTGAGAAAGTGTATGGTAAAAAATCGTAAAGGTTGGTAAAATAATCAACCTGGACCAAAAAGCGACACACTCGGTTTCCAACAGGACTAAATTCTCAATGTGAATTGTCTTTACGTTTCCCGCGAAAGTGAAAAAATGAGCCACAGATTATGCAGCGCTAGACGGTAATGTAATAAATAGGAAAGAAAATTTCACACCTTTTGTGTTAACAAATGTAGAATATATATCAATCAGAAAAAAATGTTGTAAGATAAGTTTAGTTGTATATTAGCCAAACGACTTTTTGTGACGTCATGCACATCACGAGGTCATACTCTCAATGATATCAACCTATAATCAAGGGGTGGGATCCACATGAATACACCTGACCAATCGGAACATCCTGGACTCTTTCCAATGCGAGTCCTTATGCAGATACTAGATGAGAATGAAATAAAACTCCAAGAGAGTTTACATTGTCTTCTACAATACTGCAAAGATTGGAAAATAAATATAAATTATAGTAGAATTAAAATAATGGTGTTAGGAGCAAGAAATGTCAATCAGTTACAATTTTTTTCCTCAATGGTCATAGTTAGGAGTAGTTGATAATTATAAATATCTACCGTATATACTCGCATAAAATCTAATACCAACTACAAACTACATAGACCCAGATCTGCCCGCGCACAACGCGCCGGCTGATCTGGGTCTATGAAGTTTGTAAGGACTAATCGGTAGAACAAACAACATAAACCCTGATCTGCCGGCGCATTATGCGACGGGATATCGGGGTCTATGTTGTTTGCATTTGAACTCGTTTATACGAGAGTAAATACGGTAGGCGTTTTCTTCTCAAAATCCAGACTTTTTGCAAGGCTAGGAATCGTGTTATTGATCAAGCCCGTAAGGCTTTTAATCTACTGTTAAAGAGAATAAGGAACTTAAATTGCCTTTAGATATGCAGTTAAAGTTATTTCACAATACCATTATAACAATACTTAACTATGGGAGTGAAACACTGGGATACGAAAATTTTGATCTAATAGAAAATTTCCATAATTAAATTGTAAGAAAACTAAAAAATTTGCGAATATATAAAATCATATGCGTATTTTTTCACTCATCAATAGAAAGGAAAATAAATTGTCAAGTATTGTATATAGAATTATGGGTTTAGATGTTAATTCTGACCTTTTTGACCATAAATGGATAACGCATATAAAGACAATTCTTTAAAAGGTAGGATGATATGATGTATGTGTATATAATAGAAATGATAATATTAGTGCCATAAGGAATTATATTAAAACCGCCCTATTAGATCAACACAATCAAGACTGGTTGTCTGGTTTAGAAACTCGTCCAAAGGAAAAAAAGATATTACAATTTATAAAACGGGTATCCAGTTGGAAGAATATTTAATGAAATTTCCTATAAAAAGTGTACTTACCTAGATGGAAATTTATGACGTCAGACCATAGATTACCAGTTGAAGCTGGTCGATGGCATACAATTTCATATGAAGAAAGAAAATGTACCAAATGTCAGAACAAAATTTTGGGTGACAAATTTCATTTTTGCATCTTTCAATCTGTTTTCTCTCTTCTCCCTGTTATTTATATTCCACTATGATGACTTCTTATATAATATAACTTCGACTGTACTTGACTCGTATGTCATATGCGCATGGCCTAAGTATGATTTTTTTTTCAAATAAAGTTTTGTTCTGTTCTGGTAACAACCATTAGTGCGTGTATTTATTTGAATAATTATATATACATTTCCGTTTGAATCAGAAAGGTCCCTTTTATTTATTTTTTATTTATATATTTATTTACATCAATTCCCTGTGAGTTAGTGCTTAATGTGCCATTATCACATAGATAGATATATAGATAGACAGAAAGATATATATATATATATATATATATATATATATATATATATATATATATATATATATATATATAGCTAGATGAATGCACAGACGGATAACAAAGAATAGACAGACATAAAGACAGACGGGCAGATAGAAAGATATATAAATAGACAGATAGATAAAGAAATCGATATATACGAATAGGGAAAATAGGATGAAGATATGATACATGAGTATGATGGATGACGATAATGACAATGAGGAGGATTCAAGAACTAAAGACTGTACTGTTCATAGACTATAACGACCCTGTCACATTATCATCCCACGCGTTTAGATGTCTAATGCTCATATGTCATTGTGACCTGAAGTAAAGAAAGTTCTTTTCTGTTCTGTAAATAGCTCTTCTTAACTTTTGAATAGTTGTGGTCACAATTCTAAGTAAACCATTACCGCCCCGTTAAGTTAGACGCATTCCCTGAAGGGCTATGATATATCAGAGCAGAAACGTAATGGTTATTTCAACACGTTCGTCGTCTCAAAAAGTTTACCCTCTACACGATGATAGTAAAGACGATTCCTTCAAAACATTGGTAGAATGTTTGAAAGTATAGAGTCTTTTAATATAACTCCTACAAACATATTGACCCTCATATTTCAAAGAAATACAGGGCGTCTTGTGCACTGTGCACTGTTATTTGCCGTGCATGCGTGAAGGCGCTTGTACGTGCACGAGTGTGTGCGCGCTTGTGTAATGTAGTGGAACTTCTTCAAGGTGTTTGAGATAGAGTCTTGAAACATCAGGATGGATTGGAACATTTATGTTGATGTGCACATGGACTGGCCAGCGCGAAGAAGTCCAAGGTCAATGGTTTCCTCGAGGTTCTCTCCTTTCCTCCATCTCAGACCATATCACGCCGACATCTGAGCCGTGAAGTACACGAAGTATATGCTATTAGAACTTTTGGTGCAATCGATCTACAAATATAAATATAATTGTAACAAAATCATACGCATGAGGAAATATATAAGACAGTTCCACTATATACCTTTTTGATTCCCATTTGACTTTCGCTTTTGTTTTCCAGGGCCGCCAAAAGCCGCATCACCTCCAGTTTTTCAGACATTGTTTGGCCATCATTTACAACTTCTGGTCGTAGCTGAGAAAACGAAAAGAGAGTCGTAAACTTTCAATGTTCCAGCGATTTAAATTCTCTTATTTCATACGTTATTAACATCATTTAACATGCATCTCTGGAATTCAAACAACCATCATTTTTGGCATTGGGGAGTAGGGTGAGTGATGGGAAAGAGGGGTAGTTCGTGCATTCTTAATAGGTAGATATTTAAAGCCATTGTCAATCATTATTAAGAGTTGATTTAAATTTTAGGTTTCTGTATTACTAAAGAAGCACTGTGGGTATACTATTCTTTATATAACTAACCGATCAAGATTTTCCAATTGTAATTTGTGGGATGACCTTAATTTCATGGGAGTATCAATCTCTGTGTACACGAGAAAATATAACTTTTTGAAAAAGATATACTTATTGAACGGAATCCTTACACAAGCTTATGATTCCGAATGTCATAGAAGCTGAATTAGTATATTAAATACAAACTAATATACATTTCTACTATAATGTGTCTCATAAGAAGCTGGTTTTTAAATCACAAAGTAGGGAAATAAAAAGGAAGAAGCTGTTTTCTTTCCCTAAGCCTTACCTTTTAGAAAGAGCAAGTACTAGCGTCAAAATGATAAACTGCTCACTGACTGACTAAGTAAACATGCCCGGATACATACATACATACATACATACATACATACATACATACATACATACATACATACATAAAAACATACGTATGCAGAAACATGTGAACAATAATTTGACGCTTAGTGAGAGAGGAAGGGAAAAAGGACTGAGTGAAAGAAAGATGGAGCAGTCTCTAGTGAATGTGTCAAATCTGAGAAACTTGAAGACGGAAAATTATACATTACTAATCTTGAGACTTTTCGTTCGGGATCGAAATTAAGTTATAGAACTAGAGAATAAAGACATTCAGATATGAAAACAACACAGAGACATGTAAAACCAGGGTGAAGGACGGATCGAAAGAGAGCAAAAAGGAAACATTTATCGCTAATACTTCCGAACAAATGCTTATGTAACACGTATTACACCACTTTGGGCCACCTTTTGCCATAGGCTAAAGTTTGAAACATTTTCTAAGAACTAAATTGTTATGTTTAACAGGAATATGACAAAAATGTTATTCTCTGATAGAATCAGCTCTTGATAATGTATTGGCCTGGAGATAGACACGTGCGCAAAGGATGAATTTTTACGCAGTGAAATTCAATAAGGTATCATCTATAATTTATGAGGGATCGAAATGTATATTTTAAAATATTGCCCAATCGTATACCAAGGCATAGGGAAGCTCCATCGTAGAACTGAACTCATGTTATCTCAAGACTATGAAACTCAGACCGTTAAGTTTGATCTTAAATGATTTTTTACATCTGGACCACAAATACATTCGACAACGATAATGTGTTAATTATAAACACACACACACACACACACACACACACACACACACACACACACACACACACACGAATATTGTGTATTTATATTAAATGTAAAACCCGCTTTGGCCATTACATGGCCTCAGGCAACATTTTAAAAAATATTGTCATGCTTTTGCGAAAAAGCAAGACTAATGTGATACAATCAACTTTGAGCATTTGCTATCATTCTGGCTAATAAATTGATGATTAAAACCATATGTGTTAAACAGAAGGTTGCTACATAATTAACTTCTATCAGGTAGTTACGTGGTGAGCAATTCTAAAAGTGCGAATTAGAGAAACCGCGCTATAAATACTTAACGTAAATGGAGAGAGTCCAGTCCACAATAATCACTCCCCTCAGAATTCGCACCATTATGATTGCCAAAGAATGAGGTTGATTACAAAGACAGATGGTTGCCCAAAACCCCTCAATTTTTTTTTATCCCAATTTCACAAAAAAACCTACTACCGTCCACAAAACCTTACGGCACCTCTTCAACGACCCAATACTCATTTTTGATTAGAGAACGAAACAGAATACACTAACACTTTGCTTGAGTGAACGATTTTATTTGTTACGATGTTATAATAAAAAAGTAAGAGTAAAATTGATATGCAAAAAAAAAGAAGAAAATTGATATCACATAGACACAAAATAGTATCTGCACAAACATGGATGGGTGCGATTCAATGTTAAATCGGACACCAACATATCGTGACAATAACGTGAGTTACCGCTGAGAGTCAAGAACTCCAAACTGAGAAGAAAGAAACCTCCAATTTGGTAACAAAGAAATAAGTTAATTAAGATCAACGCGACCTTCCATTTGGTAACTCAGAATTAAGATCAAAGCGACCTCCAATTTGGTAACACAGAATTAAGATCAAAGCGACCTTTCATTTGCTTAACACAGAATTAAGATTAAAGCAACCCCCATTTGGTGACTTAGAATTAAGATCAAAGCGACCTCCAATTTGGTAACACAGAATTAAGATCAAAGCGACCTATCATTTGCTTAACACAGAATTAAGATCAAAGCAACACCCCATTTGGTAACACAGAATTAATACCAAAGCAAACCTCCAATTTAGGCAACAAAAAATTAAGATCAAATCGACATCCCATATGGTAATAAATAATTAAGATCAAAGCGACCTTAAATTTAGTAAAATAATTAAGATCAAAGTGACCTCCCATTTGCTTAACATATCATTAAGATGAAACCGGCCTTTCACTTGTTTAACACAAAAATAAGATAAACTCACCCCCACCCCCACCCCCATCTGGTAACACAAAATTGATACCAAAGTGACATCCCATTTGGTAACACAGAATTAGGATCGAAGCAAGCTCCAATTTGGTGACACAGAATTAAGATCGAAGCGACCATCCTTTGCTTCATACAGAACAAAAATGAAACCGACATCCCCTTTGGTAACACAGAATTCAGACCAACGCGACCTCCCATTTGGTAATACAGAATTATGATCGAAGCGACATCCAATTTGGTGACACAGAATTAAGATGGAAGCGATCTCTCATTTGGTAACACAGAATTAAGAATCGTCATTTACATATTGATGACCATAAAAGGCCTTTCTTTAAAAAAAAAAAGCGAATGCTTCAAAACATTTGTCTCCATTAATTTCAATTTCCAAAAAAACTTTTGAATTTAAAATTCGGATGTTAGAATAATTGGGAATCAAACCTCTATAAAATATGCAAAGACAGATATAAACATAAATATATGGATAGACAGACAGACAGACAGACAGTCAGACACATACATACATACAGCCTGCCATGCATCCATACATACATGTATACAAAAAAGATGGACAGATACATACACAGACCGGCATACATTCATCTATACATGCATGCATACGTAGACAAAAGGAACAGACAGACCGATATACAGACAGAGAGAGGGAAAATATAGTTTGTGGATATGAAGAGAGAATTCCATAAATAAACATACATATATTCAACGTTTCATGATGTAAAACGTTTATACGCCTTTTCGAAACTGAAAACAAAAGGATAATTTTATATGAAAGAAAGTTTGTATGCAACAACTTTTTGATAGAAGGTTATATTTAAAGCATACACCGAGATAAATGTACCTTATATGTGGTTTTGCGCCTTCTTCGAGAAATCAAAACCTAAATGCACTCGGAAGTTAAACATTACAATACTTGTCTTAGGCGCTAAATTGACATGTGTTGTAAGTATTATCACTCACAACACAACTTTGATAAAAACAATATCAATCTGTGAAAATAAATAACAGGTGCGAAGTTTAAAAATAAATGACTGTGCGTAGTTAAAAAATAAATGACAGGTGCTCCAACACTTTGAAATATTTGATTGAGATTACTTAGTAAATATTTGTTCGTTTGTTAGTAGAATTTAAATAAATTTGCCAGAAGGCTTAGAGCGTTTAGTAAACTGTCATCTGTAACAATGGGTATTTGTGTTAAGAGATCTCTTTGGTTGCATTTCACTGATAAATTCGTCTTTCATCTCTTGTTTTTACTTATTCTTTCTTCTTTGCGCACAAACGCTTTTTTATCCACTGTGATGCATCCAATTTGAACGTGTTGTGATACAATAGAGGTATTGCTTTTGCTCTGTATTGTTATTACATTCGAAGTGAGAAATATCTGTATATTTAACAGGGAATAACCAATTAGTTTTGTACCTTAATTAATATATATTGTACATTATTTCTGCATCATGAAATGTTATGCATAACACAAACTAAGCATGTTCGCAACATAACAATTTCGAGGCAACTAACAGTCAATATATTTTTTTTATATGTTTTCTTGAATAATATTTTGTCGAATTTTGTTTCCTCGAGAAATTCGCAAAGTTTTGCTATAGTTTTTCGATTTCCAATAATTTTTACGTACAAAGATTCCGTACAACAACAGTGATACAGACATAATAAAATAAAGTAATTGTTTTGGCGAACCAATTAATATATAAGATATCCAATATTTTATAGAAGACATCTTCTGTAAGATATGGGATTTCTCATCAAGGGTAAAAGATGCATAACTTGGTTTATATGAAATATCTGACTTGATTATTTTCATTTCAAAGATTTCTAATACAGAGAAAATAATGACACGGAAGGCAAAGAAGATTTGCTGATAATGTAACAGAAAAGGTTTAAAATTTTATTACGCAGAACTGTCAAAGAATGCAATATTAGCCGGCTGACTGAAGAAGTGCTGCGATATATTTAGAACTGGTCCCATGTCGGTTTCAGTGTGGGGTGATAACCAGTCATTGAAATCTCGAGTCCTAGCATTGCATAGTTTTTCTTGTGACCTTTTCCAAAACAAATCGTAAATATGATATTCGTACAAAGTCTTTTGTTTGCAGGTAGCTAGTCTTTCATTTTTGCGATTTTTGCAAACGGTTTACTTCTTCCGATATGCAAAGGCCAACGGTTTGCATTTACATCTCTTACAGTTTACACTGACTTCTAATGAAAAGGAGTGCCCTAGGTTTTACGGTTGAACAAAGTCGATATTTTATTTTTAGCGATAAGTCTTTATTCGCATATTGAACGTCGATAGTAATGAAGAAATAAAAGATAAAATTAAAAACATGTTGCTTTCAACTCTATGCCAGCATACAAAAAACTACATACGTGTTTTGTTACGAGTCGGCAAAAAGAACTATTTATTGTGTAAGGTTACGTCGAGGCCAGCCTGGATGTATTCTGCGCCATAACAAACTCTTTCTTTCTGCCGAATCGGAACAAAACAATATGTGGCTCAATTACTTACCACCTTTGTACGCTTTTCGTATATTTTAGCTATATGGATTCAATATGCTTTAAGATTCATTGGGATTTACTTAAGCAAATTGGAAGCAATCAAAAATATACATGGGAACGTCAGTGCATGTAATAATTATATACTAAATGTGTGATTCAAAATTGCGGATTGAACATCAGCATTAAACTCTGTATTAAATGAGTATTATTAAATGTGTATGTAATAAGTTAAATTACGACACATCTATCTTAGATACTTTTTTTAGGAAATAATGACTTAAAAGAGGTATATATTTCAATGGACAAATACCTATTTGCCATGTTGCATACAATTTTAAATATTCCACGAGCGCGCCAGCACTACAGAACACGAACGTGTCGCCAAACCATTGGTGGCTCGCTTCTTTGATGATGTCAAAATGTTAAGTCATTTCGAGTGTTACTGCTGGCGATGCGCCTCCAAAATAGGCATATATTGTGCAAAATAAACTCTTTGTCTTCTTGCGCTTATTTGTGTATTTTTTTCTTCCAAAAATAATGTCTTCAGCACAACTTTGGGAATGATCTGTTTGCGTGGTCTTAAACCCCTTAATTAATTAACTCCTACTCATTAATTCATCATCATGCAGTTTTGCCTATTTCTTTAAACTTTACGATTATAGATGAAAACTTTTGCTCCTATTCTGGGCCAATCCGTGGATCATAGTTCCATCATGTTGCACAGTATAGTAGTTGCTCAGTTGTTGTGAATTACGTTACTGGCACTGCTTGAGTGTGGTGCTTTATAACTGAACACTACCGATCACGTTCTGGTCACCTATTTTTCATTTCTACTTGCCAGTATTCATTCATTGTGTATGTTTACTAGCGTGAGCTCTAATACATGTACATGTGATGCTTGTAAGTGAATATTGTTTCATATTTAATATATGCATGGTACATATATTGTCATCTTATCTCATTTCAATGTAATTTTATTTACATTCAAATTGACTTTAAATGTAATAAAAATCAGCCGACTTGAAAGACTGAACTACTGTTTAATCCCCCCCCCCCCCACTCCGGCTACTCGCCATTCTGGTTTTTTGGGGTTTGTTTTTCGCTGTTGTTTTGTTTTTCTTCCTTAAAACCCAGAATATATCTGAGGAGAGACGGTGACATAATGGTTAGCTTGCGAAACAAACACTCAGTAGCCTGCGGGTTCGAATCCTGATGGCTGCCCTGGTGTATCTCTGGGCAAGTCAATTTACACCACTTGCCTCTGCATTAAATATCCTTTCACGCACTGAGTGCCCTTAAACACCAATCACTCAATCACACAGTCGATCAGATTATTTCTATCTTCACTTTGGTATTCCAGAGAAGAACGGAGCTTTTTTGCCAACTCAGGTTAACAAGAAACATATGAGAATAAGTACAAATTATTTGTTGTAGTGGTATACAGGATAGAGAAAAGTTGAAAGAGAATTATATATATATATATATATATATATATATATATATATATATATATATATATATATATATATATATATATACAAATATAATTAGACATAATTATTTTGAGTTTACATGGGAACAGAATGATTTAAACAATTAATTCTATAATTTTACTTAATCTGAAAGCACGTTAACGATTGTGTTATTTTGGCACTCACTAAATTTGTAAGTATTAGGATTGCTGAAATACTTCTTTCATAGATATTGTTTTCTTATGTCAGGAAAATGTTGACACTGGAAAAGATATTGAAATTCATCACCTATATCTTGTGAGGCGCATAATTCACATTTTCTTTCAAATATATCCAAATTTTGCCACCTTCCAGTTACAATGAAGAACCTATGATTCGTTGTACGGAGTTTTGCTAAAATTATTCTATTCGTTTCTGGCATTATTATTAAAAATATTTCAAATTTTAAAGATTTTTTAAAATATTTGATAAGGTCTACTTTTATAGGAGTCGAAAAAAACTAGAATGCCAAGTTCGTATATATTGATCTTTCAGTCTCACTGTGACTGTTTTCTTGAACCACTCAACACAGGGGACTGGCGGAAATAACAATAAATTATTCAGCCCTAAATTACACCAACAAGGAATACCATTTAAAATTGCACATATCAGCATCAGCATCGTGTAACATAATGTTGGACAATAATTTTTAAATTTTACTCATTTGTTTCCAGTAACAAGTCTAGCCCAAAATATAACAGTTCTAATTTGGTACAAATGCCTGTAGGAAACATACCGGTTTCTCCATACATTATATATAGTGGGGTACATTTTTCTTGAAAATAAAACTTTTGGTAAGAAAACTGTGTACATGTTTAATAACAGAATTATCACTGGAACCCCAGATGTCACATCCATATAACAATATCGGCAAAACAGTATTATCAAAATGTGTCAATTGTAAATTACAATTTGGTCTGATCTCTTGGAGAAAGGTTATGCCAGGATGCCACTACTACAGCTGGTAATTGTATTTATACTATAATATCATCTATGATGATGATGATGATTGCAACGGCGAAAGAATGATGACAATACTAATGTCAACGATGATGAGAAACCGATACTAGTTCATATGTAAAGGTTAGAGAGTGATAATTCGTACCTTATTGGAAATCAAATCCGTTTCAGCGAGTTAATGTGACTGCACGCACCAACAGTCATATCCTCTCGACGAAGAGAGCATTCCCCCAAATAGTGTGAAACTTTGTCTTTAATTCTCTCTCTCTCTCTCTCTCTCTCTCTCTCTCTCTCTCTCTCTCTCTCTATATATATATATATATATATATATATATATATATATATATATATATATATATATATCATATTAAACGACATAATACGTATACTTACATCGGATTGCTCTGGAAATCTAGCTTCCCATTTTTCAAAAGACGGGCGACACTCCAAGGGCCACAGCAACAATATACTTATTTCCAGAATAAACAGCCACACTTTTATTCCTTGCTGGTTGAATCCACGCATTTTAGGAGAAAATTGCCTATGTGTATTTTTGTTGGGTATTTATCTCCTAATTTATATCTTTGATGTTGTCTGAGATCTACTGTATAATTGATTAATTTATTAGAAGCACACGACTGACCCACAAGGAATGAACTCCAAAATGTTTCAATTAACTCTTCTTGTTAAGATGGAAATAATTTCACGGCAAACAATGCTGAACTTAATTTTTTAGTGTGCTATGCGACTCATAGAAAGCAATGTGCGGTATCTAAGACAGGACAAACTTCTCTGATCTGCTCGTGGAGCCGATGTAAAACAGTCTTCCAAAAAGAATGTCAAAATATCTTCTCTAAAATCTTAATAAAATAAAAATTAAAATAAAATGAACATTCAAATGATGTATATATAAAATGATTACTATGTAATCTTACATCGATACAGATTAATCGGTCACGTTGAAACAAATTGTTTGAAGCCCGTAATAATTTGCTCTTTCACAGATAGAGTCCATTATCGCCTAATCAGTGTTTGATTGTAAGAGTTCCAAAATAAAGATGAAGCAGGTACCAAATGAAATTAAAGGAGAGACAAAATACGATTCCATGCGCCCTCTGGTGTGATTTTTGTGTACCAGTCACATTTCATTAATGAGAAGTTTTGGAGTGCATGGACTTTTATATTACACCTTACAGCTAGATTAATGAATGAATGACGTCACTACACACGTGTTCCGATTGAAGGATAATCATGTCCTAGCCTGTCTTGATTCATACTTTCAAACCGCAAAATCGGAAGAGGAACCGCAACAAATGTTTAAAAATGGCGGAATTAGTCGAGAAACAAATCTGAAAGAAATGACCGATTCCACACTATTCGATGGCGTCAAGTGTTATATTGTGACGAACAGGTTTTCGAAGAAGATTTGATGTAATGTTAACGTTGTCCATGTCATTGATGGTACTTGCAATCAGCATAATGTCCTACAAAATTCTGAATAACACTCTCAAGAAAATATCCAATTGTAGTTCATGGAAAGCACGCATAACATTGCCATTGGAATAAAAAATCTCGCCGACAACTTCAAATATTTCAGCTCATGTAGTTACAATGTTTTGAACATTATAAAACAAGACGACGAGTTTCTCTTATGATCTATACACTAAAGTAAGAACTTCCACCTTTTGAGTTTTAGAGTTTATATGCTTTTAGTAGCAATAATAAATAAATGGACATCTTTGTTTTCCAAAATTTATTGAAAAATGAATTGAAATAAAATACCAGAAGTGAAGCCTGGTATAAATATTATCACTTTTAACTGCCTTTAAAATAACTCTGACCAACTTAATTTACTAAAATGAGGACAGACGGTCATGTCACAAGTATATATAATTGGCAGCGTGGCAATCAAGTGATACGCTCAAGAAAGTGTCCTCGCCTATTGTTTCGATGTGATTGTATCAATAAATATGTATGAATTTGGACCCGAAGGGTGTAATCTCACAAGTAGTTTCCTATCTGTAATCAAGCCTCAGGGACCGTAAATTTATTTGCTCTGACTAAATTCCGCGCCAGGTTTCGCGGTTGACAAGTCACGTAGACGATCTTCCCTAACAAATTCTTGACTACGCGACAGGTGTTCTAAACAGTTTTTTTTAATTTACAAAGCCACAAAATAAAAACAAACATGAAATCATGAATGCAAATATACTCGAACACAATGATGGATAGGAAGTGATTATCTATGCAAAACTTCTAATTATTTATTTGACAAGGCGTAATTATAAGTGTGTAAGTATTGTATATTACTACTACTACTACTAACACTATTAATAATGAGCATAGAGAGGAGAAAAGATAGTTATGAGAAGAGTCATAAAATGTCCTCGTTATTCATTATTAATCTTCTAAAATATGAACACATAGCTTATCTTAAAACTACTACTACTACTACTGCTACTACTACTAGTAATAATAAAATAACCCTTTTTCCTATTTGTTCTTCTTATTACCATTTACATATGCATAAGTGGCGAACATCGTTGTGTAACCGCATTATTTTGTTCGACACGATATTGAGATTTAAATAGACCCCGAGATGAGCTTTGATCTTTTTATTAATTAATTTATTTATTTATTTGTTCATTTATTTATTTATTATTATTATTATTATTATTATTATTGTGATGGGGCATTATTTCATTTACATCAAAATTTAAAATTTCAACGTTATTATTATTTTGTAAAGGGGATAGGGACATTATTTCATTCCGGTCAATGTTTAAAATGACATCGTTAAAAATGGATTCAAAGTCGTTCAGTGATTCAAAATAATATTTACAGCATTATATTGAATATAGTATATATATATTTATATATATATATATAAAAAAATAAATATATATATATATATATATATATATATATATATATGTATATATATATATATATATATATATATAAAAAAATATATATATATATATATATATATATATATATATATATATGTGTATATATATATATAAACAAGCAAACCTGCCCTAACAGTCACCTTTATTTAATGGTCACCGGGTCCCAACAGTCATTCCCATTTGCCCAATTGAATTTTCTCTATAAAAGTCATCTGTTATATGGTCACTCACTTTCCACGATCAACAGCCACGTGTTTTCTAACCAAAGAATGGTTCCTTACTGCCTTAAGTGGTCACACATGCATGTCGATCGTGCAAATGAAGCGTTTGTTTTCCCCAAAAATCGCATGGTTTTAGGTGAAATCAAGTCATGTAAACCGATGTGTAAAAATGTCTTAATCTTGCTTATAATCAATTTATTCAAGTCGGTGAAGCTTTAAGGTGGCTAATTACTCCAATTTTATTTTAAGAATATTGAGTTTAGAAATTTGAATAAAGCCACACTATTGTTTGAAAGTTTGTTTTTGGGAAATGAATCGAGGTCAATCAACATTCGTATAGTCGGCCACCCCCGAAAAAAAAATGGAAGGGGGATGCAATGATGACCGTATTAAACGTATTCGTCAGGAAATATGAATAGAAAACTAATTTTACCTGAATTTGCTCGAGTTTATTAAATTTGACCTAGTTAATAATTTCTATCTGTGTTTACTACAAAATAATAGTTTGGGGATCACAATCGCGGTAAGCTGTTTCTGTGTATTGTTTACAACGAGAAGATACAAATTCATGTTTAAACACCAGGCATTTCTGTGAGGTAGGTGGATTGTAATTATTGTAAGTAAAATCAGAAAACAAACAAAAACAACAGAAGAAAAGAAAAAACTCTGTTAAAGCAAATAATATTATTGTAAAATGTGTATAATTCCGTATGCATAAAATGCATTTGTGTTTGAGATCGAAATGTTAACAGGCATTTAATCATTAGATTACTCTTTAATCCAAGAATAGATAATAGATAAACAATAACTTTACTATTTCATTTTAGAGTTTATGTTGGGTCACAATTTTCGAGGGATGCTATAACAATTCTTAAATAACTCATAACTGAGGACAAAAACTGCACAATTGGCAGTAAATACATGATGGGAACAGTATTTCAAACTAAAAAGCATCACAAGTCTTTTAACAAAGGTGACCAGTCAATCATTGGGTTGACACTTTCTATATTTGGCCTAGGTCTGTTACTTCTGAGACCTCAGACTCCAGCTGCAATATACAAACAGCTGAGTTAGCTGCCTCCTTAACCAGCTGCAATATGCAAGCAGTTTAAGCTGCCTGCCTCCATACCGCATATTTAAGCAATAATATTAATAAAATTGAAAAATTGTGAGAATATTGACTCTATAATTATTTTATTATAAATCTAAAAGTCCTGACAACTGTTAGAGACACATGCTCGATTAACCTCATTTCTGGGTTATCTTAGAAAAAGGTTACAGTTGATTCATGGTCTTCCAGTCCTTTCAATTGCCGCAAATTACATCTTTAACATTTGTCTATCAGAATCTTGAAAATGTTTGTAATATGGATGTTTAGAGCTTATTTCTTGTCTTCACATACTCTAAGCAGGTTTCCTCTCTCTCTCTCTCTCTCTCTCTCTCTCTCTCTCTCTCTCTCTCTCGTACACACGTACATTTCATACATTTCAATTAACTTTGTCGCGCAATGGGAAGTTTTTATATATCTATGTTGGAGAACTTGTAGTTCAATCCATATGCTTCATAATAATGCAATATAAAAATGTTAAAACGAAAGTTAAAGGTTCTCCAGAAAAACATAAACAATTGTCATCAAGGCTTATTCGTAGCAAATTATCAGCCGAAGTTAGGCGGGTTTCCGGAGGAGTTGGGGATGGGGTGTTTATGGTTGGCAGATTTCTCTGAAACTGTTGATGACGTTCTGTCTAGGACACAAACATGGTCTGTTCCAACGCTAAATTGTTTAATTCTTTCTAATCTAATAAGAAATTATTGTTCATACCTAAATATATTAATTACATTAAACAGAGATAAAATGAGGAGAGGTCCAGTGAACAACTTCTCATAATCAATACTCACGCGTTCACTTGGATTGTGCTTGGTCCCAAAAACGATTTTGCAGATCTTTACCCTAATCGTATGTAGGCAGTCTATTGAACTGGAGATTTTATTGACCATGAATATGTGATGCAATAGTTACGAATTCTCAACAAGTGAATATTTCCCCATGAAACTCGTTGCTATCTATTCCATTCTCTTACTTTATTTATTCCTCAGACGTTATCAGTTTCCTTCAGTCCCATAGTAGCTTAGGTCTGGTGTATGTACATGCTATGTTACAAAAGTCACTCCCGCCCCCCCTCCCCTTGTTTTATTTTCGTTCCTGGACATCGTTTATGTGTGCATACCATTTAGTTACAACCAACACAATAAAATGTGTGTTTTGTTCCACGTTTTTATTCATACAATGAAAATATTAATTATTTTGTTATGGTATACTCCTAAGATGGAGCTTTACTCAGGTATTGATGCGATGATGCCTGTAACTCTCATTTATGAATTATTTGAAGTCTTCCCAGTCCTATCATGCATATTGTAATAAACCTAGGGTATGTGCTATTTCTATTTACGTTTCCGTTTATAGCTTTCTTAGATTTTAGTAATTATTTGTTTGATTATGGGGACTCGATGTTGGGAAGATATTTATCAGTCCGAGTAATTAGCCAATTTCTAGAAAAAGACGTCATAATGTACATTATTCACGAGAATTTATGACAGCATGTATTAGTTTCGTAAAATGGACCTAATTTCTTAACATAGGGAATTCTCGGGATATTTTTAGGTATAAGTGTTTAGTAAATTGAGATAGGGATAATTCTTTGTATTGGGTGTTTGGGTCGTGTTTTGGATTCCATGGTGTGATGTACCAATATTCGGCTACGAAAGGCTTACTGGATAAGTCATTCAAATGTGAAACGAGGAAAACAATGCAAGTGTGAAGTTAGAGTTTTAGGCTGTGTGGTCATTAGCTGATTAGAGGAAAATTATTACTAGTGTTTGCGCGTTCAATAGCCTCTCAGTTGACAAGGATTGTTTTCTTAAGGTCCTTGGAAATAGGGGAAACAATGGACTTCAAGCCAGACTCACGCAGGTGTTTGATTCGCTCGGTAGAGAGACCCCTTGCGTGTAACAAGAAAGTCGATTGGTGAAGTCTCGTTCGTTTGACCATTAATGTCAACAATTTTGTCCGAAAACAACTAACTTTACAGAAATGTTAATACCTGCAAATAAATTAAGATGCACTTGATTCATGTTTAATATTGTGCAACAGTATCAAACTTACGATTTGTCTCATTTTCATAAAAATCATTAAATGTTGAATTTATATTTTTAAAGCAATCATTATACAGAGCTGATTAAGTCTGCTAAATGACTATTAATTAAACAACAGCTATGGCGTCTTCTAGCGCATGTTGGATATGTATTTATGAAATATGTATTTATAAAATATGTATTTATGAAATATGTATTTATAAAATATGTATTGATAAATTATGTTTTTATAAAATATGCCAGTACTCTCATAATGCGTATAGCTAATATAAACAAATTGTTATTTTCATCTGTAACATCACTGAAGGGTTTTGGAGAGAGAGAGAGAGAGAGAGAGAGAGAGAGAGAGAGAGAGAGAGAGAGAGAGAGAGAGAGAGAGAGAGAGAGAGAAATCCGTCACATTCAGTAATGAAATAGGTGAAAGGGCATTACATTTATTGTATCTGCTATCAGTGAAAATCTGGTTACCAGTAAGAACCAAAATCAATCTATTTCCACGTCTATGAACGCTACGTAATTTTCTGCACCAGCCGTGCTTAAGCTAGTATAAAAATAAAGGGTGTGGGTGTGGGGCGGGATCCTTTCATGTGATGAAATTTCTGACACTTCTATACATTTTTCTTTTCTGGACTACAACAGTCATATGCAAGTAATCTGTAGGGGCGGGAGAAGAATGTAGAATGTATTAGGCGATAAGAAAAGCTACCAACAAACGCAAAAAAAGAGGGCAGGACTATGTCCGAGACACTTTATTCCGACATGTGCTAAGCTACTATGCGGAAAAATGCTCCACATAATCCGTTTCTTTTTTGTTATTTTCACTTGATTCGACATGGAATATTTAATTAATTTGAAACCAAAATCCCCATGAGAACAGTAAGACAGTATATGTAACAAATACGGTATTTATTTTTTCAGCGGCAAATAAAACCTTTTTTATTACATGATATTCTGAATGTGTCGCAGGGTAACGAAGTTTCTTATTATTTAGTTTTCATTTTCGTGTTCTTTTTCTTTTCTTTAATTCACCTTATTGTACAACGTAGTAAAACACAAAATCATTAAATATTTAAAAAATGATTTTAAATATAAGATTCTTGAAATATGTATTGAGATAGATAATGCATGTGGTAATTTCATTTAAGTGATACTTCTACACCGGCATAACAACGTTTGTTCCGTATGCAAAAGAAAGGGAATAATTAAATAATTAAGTCTGTTTTTGAGCTACTATGCTTTTGGGGAAAAATAACGCATAAATATGGGAACCCCACCCTCTACCCCTAACACCCCCCCCCCCCAAACAAAAGCAAAAAAATAAAAAATCCAAAAGAAACAATTTTTTAAAATAAAAACACACACACACACACACACACACACACACACACACACACACACACACACACAAACCCCATCTACAAACATAAAACAAATATAAAAAAAACTTCGAAACGTACAAACACAGAGAACAAAAGAGCAGTGACAAACACTAATAATACTTTCACTATGTGATCCCAGTCACGGACACAAACGTTCGCTAAGGAAACGGGTTACTACTGGTAAAAAAATTAAAAATTAGAAATAAAACTAGCCTAAGCTCAATATTTATTTGAGTGAGATCTGGTCAATACTTTTGGATTTATCAAAGCTCAATTTTACGATAATATCTATACGTTTTTTCACAGAATGTGGGGCTTTGTTAATTCATGTTCCCACAAGGTAATATTTGTTATTAAAAACGGTCCAACCACTCATGCCAGACAATAGCTGTGATCCTTCTATATAGCAGGGTAAGATATGAGAAGGTGCTTTGTAATGTTGGCTGATATGGTGGAACTATTAAATAGTATGAACAATGATATTTATAATGATGGTGACGTATGAGGATTGAAAAATGCAACAAGCGAAGATATATAAAACCTACTAAAAACTTCTTTTCTGTAAAAGAATATCAACACCATCTGGATGCCTTTTTCAGGGTAGTAATTGTCCCCATAAAAGAACATTCATTATAATGGTAACATCTAGAGACTGTAAAGAAAAATGAAAGCGACAAATTACTTCTGAAGGAAAGACTTCTTCCAATCCTCAATTCTCTTGTCATAAGCGCCACCTGAAACATTTTATCACGGTAGTTATAGTTTTCGATAATGCACCAATTATCACATTGCCCTTTCTCTATTGTTACCTACCTCCCGGAGTAGTAAGGGGAGACGATATAGGGAGAAATGGGACTATATAGAGACCATGGGAATTAAGCATTACTCCGCCATTTTGAAATGGGATTGTATAGGGAAAATAGTAATTCAACATTAGTTCATATGTTTAACATTATGGTACTGTATGGGGACAGGGATAATTTATCATTAGTCCTTAACATGGGATATTCCATTGTTCCCATATAGTCCCATTTCAATTCCGATGATGGGACTAATGGGGACAATGGGAAAATGTAACGTTAAAAATTTCCATAGGTTTAATACCCAATGAACTACTATCCAATACTCCGTTATCTAATATCCAATACCCAACACTTACTATCCCACTCGTCGTGTGAGTGACCAACATCCACTACATCTACTATCCAATATCCCCACAGCTACTATCAACACAGAACAGCTGTAGGGTGTAAAGGAAGGAAGATGAAATAAAAGTTAAATCCCTTATAAACAAAACTACAATTTCCCCTACTACACCTATCCCCCTATAACTTGCCTACCATCCACTTAATAACAAAACTAACAAACACCCTATTACTTTTATAATCCATACAACCCCAGAAGTGAAGTGTAAAGAGAGAGAAAGGGTAGGAATATACACACAAACACACATATCACACACAAGAGGGTAGGAAGTATTTATAGACACACTATACCTACATACATACATAAACATACGATCCTAAGGGGGGGGGGGATTTTAAGTTTCAGTTGTCAAAGTTGAAGACATACATAAACACATAAACACATATTATGGTGGCAATGATTTTGAGTAGTATTTCCTTTCTCAAAGACCGGATGACGCTGAAAAGGGACGTTGTTTTTTTATTCAGCCACATTCTCCCTTAGTGGTCGCACCTCCTGGATCGGGCACCTTAGACAACCCATATTCTGTTCCATCCGTCTTCACCCCCAGGATTGATGGAGATAGTGAGCCTAAAAATAGGCTCATTTGCCTCTATCTTCTAATCCTCCTCCTCCTCCTTCTCTTTATGAATAAGGGACAGTTTTTGTTGTTGCTGCTGCCGCTGCTCTTGTCCCATATGACACAACCTCTCTTGCACTCTCATCCAATTTTTGTTCAGGCGGTCGAATTCCCCTTATCTTCTCTCTTTTTCCTCTACCTTTTTTCTTCAGCCTATTCTGTATTGATCTTTACCAGTTCCTCCTCCAACACTTCTCGTACGAACCCCTGGTTATATTTTAAGCAAGATCATCTCCTTCGTTAAGTGCGTTTTGTTGGGGTAACACTCCATCTCCTCTAACCGACCCAGAAGGTGCTCCACTATGGGTTTCATTGAAGGCGCGATATAGGAGGGTGTGTACAATTAATTATACCTGTACATAGGAATGGAACCACAATGTTTACAGGATCACGGGTGTGCGCACTACTTAATTGAATGTCTGGAGTAGCAGGATGCACAGAATCGGGAAGGGAGTCGCGAAGCGTAACAGGAGTAAGCTGAAACGAATTGGGTTTTATGAGCCGAAAAGAAAACCCTCTGGCAATAGAGGCAATTCTTGTAGGCCTTAGAAAGGCTTTTGGGTAAGCTCTGTTACTGGAGTCAGGAATGGCCTCAGGACGTCGGGCGGCTCAAACTTGCGTCTAATGCGGCCCTTGGAGCTGCCTGGATTGATTAGGTCTGCAACCACAAGGTCGGCGGCCAGACTGTGACGGGCTGGGACTTGATTTTCCACGCCTCAATCGATTCATTTAACATCAGCGTAGCTATTGGGATTGGGCACCCAATATATGTTTCCCCAAGTGCTCTGATGTTGTCAGCTGCCTTAGTGAAGCTGGATCTCTGCGTCTTATTTAGATTTCCGTCACACTTGAGTCTCTTGGAACAAGCAGAGACCGTCCGAAAATCTTCATTGTGTTGTATAGCTACATATCTATACTCCAGGAACTCACCCAGTCGATAATCATAAGCATGAACGTAGAGGTACGTCGACGCTAGTTGTTTGGATTAGCCCTTAGAAGGACTGTTTAGCCCTTAGAAGGACTATTATTCTTCTGCAGGTGGTCCCCGGTAGAGAAGCTCTATCTATCTGCCATGCTGGCTCTCTCCTTAACGCAGCGCCCCCTTGGTAGCTCGCTATATTACTGCTCCATGTGGTCGGCTGTTGGCGGGGGGATAGGTCGACATACCCTCAATTGGTCAGCACAGCAGCTGGGCCCCATACTTCCATACTGCAAGAGGGATGGTCTTGCAGTTGTAGTTGAGTACTCCATAGCTGCTGCAAGGCTGCCAAGACTGCCTCCTTCCCTCCTCGTCCACTGCGTCTCCCTCTACCGGTTAGCACGTCTGCCACACGTCTGCTCTGCTCCATCTGCGCTGCCTGAATGCTTTGAGCGCGGACGTAAAGGAAAACATCCCTCCAAAGTGGAGATGCAGACGTGAAGGAAAACATCCGTAGAGTGTAGTACATAGAGATAACAGAATACGAGTAAAGAACAATTACCCGGACCTAAAATAAAATATCCCTACTTTTACACAAACCTATCATTACTGACACTGAGATACTTATGATACGCAAGGGTAAAAGTACGCATACATATATAAACATTTTCGAAGTAATCAGCCTTTTTATAGCATTCAGATTAAAACATCTATGCCATTTCAGATGCATTTGTTCTTTCGTTTCATTTGAATCTGTACAGAGTCTCTGTAAATGTGTTCTCGCAGCTCCAAAGGTAAACTACGAATCCTCTCTTGTAAAATATCGACGGGAATCATATTCTGGACCGACCAGAATGAGGTAGTTAAAGCACGGAGACCACATGGAATGTTCAAGATATGTTGAATCTTTATACTCCCATTCAAACAGTTTCACACTGCAACTGAAACACTGTACTTTGTCTCCTTCTCCCAAGTAGACAAATCCTGCTCTGGCTAAAGTTTTGGGAGTAGGTTGTTCCAAATATTGAGGACATTTCCCTTTGAACATCTGGACTCCACTTTCAAAATTACAATAACCAGGCAAAGTCACAAGACACGTGTATTCGTCTTTAATTCGTGATTCTCGATGAACATGTGGTATCCACAGTGGTTTGCAAGTGTAGCGTGCATAAGATCCATAGATGGGCACCCGAACGGCATCGCTTTCGATAGTAGAGCGGCAAGGTCATGCTGCATCATTATTGTCGCAAGGCACGACACTGCACTCGACTGCATTGAAATTGGAGTCAGTGAGTCCATTCCATGGTTTATGTGTAGAAAGCATCTTTCACCGTGATCGTCTGTACTCAAAATGATCTTTGTTTCTTATAACTCTCTCCTTTTTTATACTGGAAACCAGTGTGTCCGCAAGGTAACGTGTTGTGATCTGGAAGTCGGACTCGTTTTTAGTAGGCGATCTGATATGCTTTTTCCAAAGGTCGACTGACGATTTGATGATCTGACAAACGTACAATTTTGTGAGGATGTACTCTCTTGACACAAAAGTCTTGATCTTGACCTGACTTTAAGGTCTCTTTTATCACTTCAAAGTTGATCACTTCAAAGTTTATCACTTGACTTGAACGATAGTTCAATATCAGTCCTATCTCTTTATATTTGACAGGAAGTTGTCCTATCTTCTATTGGTAATGGCAGCGGTAATATTTAGGTCCACCACTGGTAAAACTGAAAATAGTGTCTTCGGGACGTTCGTCGGTCCATGTTCCTAAACGTTCGTCTTCAATGTGTGGGTGATACTCTCCAATTCGATCAATGTACATACAACTATCGGTGTCAAAGTAAAGTACTCGGTTTCCTAAATGTTCCAAAACAGATTACAATTTTAAATGGGCTTTAGCTGACTCGTAAACAGCGATGCTGACATTACCAAATTCATCGGGTGGAGAAAACTCTTGGATTTCTAATCATTCACCAAGATCAAATATCACGTATGATTTCCACGTGTTTAATGAGTTTTGCTTTATCGTTGATGAGTTGAAAGTATTGGCTTGGATCTAGCAAATATTCGGTTATGGGCAATACCAGACGTTGGGCCGGTTTTCCCCACAAATTAAGCATAACTTTAGCCAACGATCGTCTTCCTTCATTCTGTTCGACGTGTTCCAAGGTGATGCCTTCTAAGATTCTTTGATCTTTGTATTCTGGAGTGTGACACCAAAAAGGATAGCCGCTAGCTTCTTGTTTTAATTTCAAAAATTCGTTAACCTAGCCTTAAAAAAATTCCCTATACCGGAATCGTCGTCTAGTTGGTATTGTTTATTTGGCAATATTTCAGCATGTCTTTTTGAAACTTTAAAGAGTATAAAGAGTGAACTTGATACTAAGCGTAAAACGCTTCTGATTCTTCTGTCGCGGTCGTATTCATGAATTTTAGGCAAATGCGAGATCGCAACGTGTTGATTGGCTTAAGTATTGAAAAAGCGTGGAAAATAGCCATACTTCATGACTTGGTGACAAAAAGCAACATCTTCTCTTTGTTGCACAAACATGTCACATTTTGCTTGAATACAATGTGAATAATTAGCAGGCACTTTTCTGTTGTCGGAATTGTTTCATGCGATGTCGCTCGTAACAGTGTTGGACTTACGAATGTTCGCTTGCAAGTAGAGCATCGAATCCTTTCTTATCCTTTAGAAATAGAAGGTCTGGACGCTAAACATTCACGACATCTCTCGCCGAAATGAATATGTTGCTCCCGATTGTAAAATCCATGGTTACATTTGTCATAATAATATCTGTATCCAAGAAATGCCGTGATCCTAGTAATCGCATCGAAATTGTTTTCTCGATGATAAACTTGAATGTATTTTAGGCCTGGACAATATGGGCCTCGAAATACGAGATCTTCATGAACGATTTGAAAGTGCACTTTCAACGTAAAACGTGGAGCCAGTACGTCTTGAAGTTTTTGCATTTCGGGAACTTTACAAACGATCTCATTGGCAATATCTGCTTGTTGAAAAAGCAAATCTGTTTCTCTTCCTTGATTGGTTCCGTCCGATTTTCTAATGCTTTCACACAATCGTTTCTATTCCGTTGTATCGTTCTTCTCTGCGTAAGTCTGAGCCTCCGCGACGGCACGTTCTAAACACACCTGATCTTGATCGTTGTCAATCTGGACGATGCTCCGTTTGGTACTGAGCAGCTGATCCACCAGTAAAACGTTTTTGCGTTTTCCGCTACCTCTTGGAGGTCAAACATGTGTCATATGAAAAGTGGGTTTTTCATCTGTCATATCAAACTAGTCATAGGTGTGTTGGCCATGTTGAATTTTGTCCAAAATTTTGGAGGCATTTAATTCTGCGTGTGTACTAAATTCGGTCACACAGGAGACCGCAAAACAATGTCTTCATTGCAGCCATGTTATACTGCACTTGAACTATTCCGCATAATCGTAGGAACGCTCGTGGATATATACATATATACATGCACTATTTTGGTTTGGTTTTAGTTTATGATCACAATATTCTCATTTTTTTAAAGAAAAAAGAAAAGAAAAAAATATACCAGCTATATCTAGCTGATGCATTTGTTTTGAAACAAGAACAAATATACTAATTTGTTTGAAAAAAGACAAAGAAACAAATATACCAGCTAATCTAGTTTGATAAAAGGATACATATACTCGTTTCTTTGAAAAAGAGAAATAAATATGCCAACTAAGTCTAGTTTGCTCATTTGTTTCAATAAATAAACACATATACCAACTAAGTCTAGTTTGTTTAAAACAATGAATGTGTTTGATAAAAGAATAAATATACTCATTTGTTAGAAACAAAGAACAAATATACAAACTAAGTTTACTTTGAACAATCCGTTTCATTTGTTTAAAAAAAATATACTAACTAAACAAGTGAAACAAATTCATAACACTATAAGTACTTGAATAAGTCTAGTTTGATGAATTTGTTTCATTTGTTTGAAAAAAGAAAATCTTTTTTTTTTTCATTTTCAAAAAAGAAACAAACAAATTAATTTGTTTTGAAAAAATAACAAATATATACTAACAAAAACAAAAATGAAACAAATTCCTCGAACTAGACTTATTAAAATTAATTTTAGTTTGAGGAATTTGTTTCATGTTTTTATAAACAAGTGAAGTTATGTTATGTTATGTTAAAGTAAGTTTAGAAAATTAAATGCGATGTTAATAAGCATAAAAAAACCAAACAACAAAAAAAAAAAAAAAAAAAAAAAAAAAAAAAAAGAAAAGAAAAAAAAAAAAGAAAGAAGGGTATTTAAAGAAGAGGAAGGGATCGCAGTATAATGGTATTTCGTGATTAATATAAATAGAAGAAAAAAAACTCTATACCAAGCACGAAGAAAAAATATGTCCTTAACAACAACAAAAAAAAAACCCCAACAAACAACATCAACAAAATTATCAACAAGACGAAAAAAAAAGCAATATCAAGAAGAAGAATATTCAATGTAGCCATTCAATTAGACCACAAATGAAAAACAGTACCAAATAAATTAAACAATTTAAGGATCAGGCTACATAAACGCGATAACAATAAGAATTTGTATCTGCAACTTATGTGGATTAAACAGTTTGATGATCCGTTCTTTCCGTGGAAGCCTTACTGGGAACTATACTTTAAAGTGTCAACTCTCTCTCTCTCTCTCTCTCCTGACCATTGGACAAGACACAATATTGAAACTTTTATTATTAACAATATGTCGCCAGATGATGGATTAAGAGGACAAGGACAAAGAAAACGTTCTTCGATACAAAATAAACAGAACTGATATTTATATGTAAAATATGAATCAAGCAAAAACACAAGTGAGGAAGACAGAAAGAAAGAAAGAAAACAACAAAGTTTGCTTGTCTTTGCTGGTTATTTTCACTGTTTATTTATATATCTACAATAAAACATCTGTTTTTCTAATTTAGTTATTTTTTGGTTAACAAAATAAAATAATTATATTAGATATACATTACGTACATCTACATATACATATAATTATTGTCTCTTTTGTAACAATTTTAGTCTAATAATAAACACATGTTTTTGTTTTTTGTTAATAAGTTTAATAAAAATCTATTAATTTACTCATAATAATGAGATAATAAGTGTCACGTGTCCTTTAAAGTCACACAAAAACCCAGTTTGGTCTTTAAAAATCTCCTTCAAATAAAAAATCACCGTTAGTATGATGATGTCGCTGAGACGGTAACGTTAATTGTTTCAGGTGCTGAAAAGGTGATGAACTCAATTGTGTTACACAAGGTAAGTCAAATGGTTCGGTTGCTCTATACAACTGTTATTCTTGTTTTTGCTGATATTTCTGCTTTTGCTGTTGCAATTGTAGTAAATACCAAGGCGATATGTTATGTACAGGAAATGTTGACAGCAATTATCGAAGAAATAACACTGGTTTCAGTTTTTCTTGTGGTGGTAGTAGTTCCTGCCATTGCATTGTTGATGTCACTACCAAAATGGGGGTCACTAAGTTTCCTTCCATTGATTTATAGGCTTGAGGTGATATTAATGTAACAGTTTCATCCTTATCATCCTCAGATTGTTTTAGTATATCAATAGTACTAGCGTCTTTATTTGGAGTGGAAAAGTATTTTCCGTAGTGTACGAAACTCGTCGACAACTGGTGTGCTTATTGTTCACAGTGATGATGATGATAAATGAGTAAATATATATGTTGTCTTGTAAAAGGTTGGCAGGTGTTTGTCTTGTTAACTAAATGATTGGCATCCTTTTATAGTCCCCCTTCTCTCTCTCTCTCTCTCTCTGTATGTATATATATATATATATATATATATATATATATATATATATATATATATATAGTTTACAGTATATATTATTATACAGACAATTCTCTGGGAGCTCATTAAACTTATGATATACATATTTACATTTTATTAGTCTATAACTTTCTCCACATACGGTTGGTTGACGAGAATGTCTTTTTTGTGTAGATTTTGTCTTTAATAAGATCTTTGAAATGATTGCATTTTAAACCCAAGAATCGTTCCTCACCAGCATGTTGTTATTTGTTTACATTTTATAGTGTTTTTGGCGTCTAAGTAATATTCTTTGGTAGAAATATATATTTGTTTTACTGCGTATCATAAATTTGTTTGCATTCATTTGTACACATTTTAGTTTCATAAAATAAATCAAGATTTATACTTATATTTTTGTTTAACGTTTTATCTCTACAATACACTTCCGTTTTTGTTATTCGCGCAATTAACCCATTTTCACATTTACATTGCTTTTGAGGTACATTACAATCTACTAATGTAATACAAATACATTTAACATAACAATTAGGACGTTCTTTAAAATCGTCATAGAAAACAGCGTCTTCAGTAAGGTCAAGATCTTGTACTAACTTAGAAATTAAAACCCTGACTGTGTCTTCTTTATTCATTTAAAAATAATGCTGATCGGCCAAAGAAATAAATGAGATCTTCTTTAAATTGCTCCAATGTTATTTTGAACGGAAAGTTAATGCCAAGTATCATTTCCAAGGAACGTTGATTTTAAGCCAAGAACTTACGTTTTTTCTTTCAAGATAATATTGTTTTCCAAAGTAAATGTTGCCCGACGAATTAATTCGTTCTTCATATACTTGCTTTTCAAAATCTTCATTACGTACCTTTTTCAAATATTTTTGTACAACATTTAAAAACTTTGTCCTATCTTCTATTGGTAATGGCAGCGGTAATAAAAATTTTAAAGCAACGAATGATTTATTTTTCGTACTTAATATATACTTCAGTATTAAAAAGAAGATGTTGGTGGTTATAGTCTTCATAAAAACAAGTTAAAACTTGTAAGTGCACGTTAGTTGTGTAAACATTACATTCTACTTCTTGAAGTATTTTTGTAAGTAGATATCATGTTTAAGAAGTCGAGTGTTATGTCTTCAGAAAAATAGTTGTTAGCCCCAAAATTAGAGGTTTTTGTTTTAAAGAGATGATCAATTAAATATTTAAGAATTGTGTATAAAAAGTTTAAAATACATATAATATTAGGGATAAGCTTTTTTTTCAAACAAAAGTGGTTGTTGCTTAAAAGTTATATAATGTTTAACGAGAAAGTTTATATCGGACTTATATATTGTTCTTTTTAGGAATTGAATATATATTACCTCTTGATACCAGTTAATAGAATAAAAAGAAAAACATATACATAAAACGCAAAGGCTCCTATATCTTTTCTATTTTTCCAATCAGTTTTTCTCAATAATGTTGAGAATATTGTCACATTCTTCTTTGGCGTGGTATTTATCTTGTATATAAGAAGAGAAATGAACAATGGAACGTACAATGCGTTCTCATAAAGTTAGATTTTGAAGTTGTAAGGCTTTAAAAGATAGAACTTTAAGTTTAAATACAGACATGTAACTGCACATGTTGACATATTTAGAAGGAAAATATTTATATTCCCAGGGGCGATCAATGTTAGTGAAAGACACAAAGGTATGCCCACAAATCAAATATGGCCAATAACTGGAAATATGTTCACCGTGCGTATCTCATTCCTTTTAGCCACTGTAATATTAGCTCCTAGATGTTTCTTTACTGGGTCAAAATAAAAATAAAAATAATTTTCCATGCCTTGTTGTGCAGATTAAATTGGATATCAGGTGCTTTTTTAAAATTGCAGATTAATTAATATTTGGCAACAGGATCTATAAGATTTTTGCTTCGTTTTGAGAAATACGCTGGAATATACGGGTTTCAATATTCTCATATACAGTGTTAATAGTTGCCTTCCAAACAATTTCAAGAAGGTAAGTTTAAACATGTTCATAAGAAAGCGTTTGCTCTAGATTTTTTTTTTTTAGAATAGTTAGTTTGTTAATTACGACATCGAAAATTTTACTGTTAAAACGTAAGGCGTTTAATGCTTGTTTATCGATCAATTGAAGCTGATTGCTCATTTGTCTAAACTTACGTTGCTTTTTGGGGTATAATTTAATCCTAGTATATATAGTATCATAGACATACCCAAAAAGCAAAAAGAAAAAAAAAAAAAAAAAAAAAAATGGCAAAAGCCTTTTTTTTTTTTGCGTCCATAGACTTAATCAATGAAGAGTTAGTAAAAAAAATAAAAAAAAAAAAAAAGAATGTAAACGAAAAAGAGCTAGAATAAGAAAATGAACTTGAGACTGAAAAAAAAGAAATAATTAGTGCAACTGCATAACGACATTATCATGTTATAGTCAGACGAAGATAAGAGTACTATGGAAAATAACAGCAGTAGAGAGAAAAAAGTGTGGGGAAAGACATTATGGCAATAGGTAACGAAACTTTGTCATCTTTGATAAACAAAAAAAAAAAAAAAAAAAAAATTAAAAAAAATAAATTAAAAAAAAATAAAACAAAACAAACAAACAAAACAAAAAAAACATGAAAGTTTCTGATTCGCGTCTGGAAAAAAATATTTCTTTTTGTTATCAACAAAACAGAACTGAAAAAGAAACAAATTGTATTATTTTTTTGTTTATATCAGAAATGCCGTCCTCTTCTAAGAGACCCGCTATAGAAGAAATATTGACGTTTCGGATAAGACAAAATATAAAATCTACCACGACAAGAAGCCCAGAAAAATTTCATTTATTAAGAGATGATACAGATTTTGAAGCAAAATACGCTTCAAAAAAGAGAAGAATTAGAGTGTCAGAAGGCAAAAGAGTAGAAATAGAAGAAGCAGTCAAGAGAAAAAGAAAATTAATTAAGGCCAGAAATGAACTGATTGAATGACTTGTGCCGAAAAACTCAGATAACGGGGATAAAATGGACAAGTTAATACAATCATATGTTGATTTAACGCCGGCAGATAAAGAAGAGGAAACCACAAAAACAAATGAAAACCAGAGAATGGTGAAGAATACACCAGTTTTTGCTAGTGAAACAGATTATGGTACTGTCGTTGACAATTATGTTAAATATCCAATCCGTGCCAACCTAAATGAACTAGAACTTGTACACGATATGATGTTGAATATAAAACAAAAATATAAATGAAAATGAATGTCTTGTATTGTATAATTAATATACCTTAATTAGATGTGTTTAAAATATTTTTTTTAAAAATATTATTCTTTACTAATAAAAATATATTAATTTTAGAGTACTGTTTTTGTTTTTTGTTTTCTTTTTATTAAAATGAACAATCTAATAGAATAAAACTATACAAAAAATAAAAAGATATTATTATTTATATTAACTTTTCGTAAGCTTAAAACTATAAAGAAATGATTGTACTTAATTAAATAAAAAAAGCGTGAACGTTTTATCAAATAAATAAATAAAGAAACGGAGGAGGCAGCTTATTCTTCTTTTCTTTGAAAACAATAAAAGGGCAACTAAAACAAAACAAAATAAAGAACAACAGGCTCAAACAAAACAAAAACAAAAAACAAGAAGAAATAAATGAAGAACTTTTATTTAAAAAAAGTGAACTTTTATTAAAAAGAAGAGTAATGACGGCAAGAACAGACTTAATTTTAAAAACTTAAGTTGCAAAATGAAGACGACGAAAAAAAAATAACAAATTTATTATTGGAAACTGCAATTGTTATATCATCTTCAGATGATGAAGAAAGTGAAACTGACGAAGACGAAACTACTTATAAAAGACCAACTGAAAAGAAAAATACTAGTGAGAAAAAACACAAAGATGAATCAGGAAAGTTTTATTATAAAGAAGAAAAACTGGACAAAAGAGAGGAATACTTTTAAATGAAACAAGACAAACGCCCGACCTTGTACGTGATTATACAACTGAATGTTTGAAAAGTAGCCATTTTAATAGACCGGCGTCTCTGGGAAAAAGATCTTATGGAGAAATATATCAAGACTATAATCGAATGCTGTCAAGAACAACTCCTGCAGAAATAATTAGTGTACCAGACAATATGGATTACTTTAGTGAGTTTTTTTTTAATAATAAAGATATAAAAAGTAACTTTTTTGCAAGCTTAAAAACATACAGAAATGATTGCACTTATATAAATTTTTAAAAATGCAACCAGTTTTTAGCACATAAACAAATGGAGAGGTAGCGTCTTCTTGTTTGAAACAATAAAAAGGGCAAATAAACCAAAAACAAACTAAAGAACTGGCTCAAAAAAAAAGAAGAAATATAAAATGAACTTTTATTAAAAAGAAAAGTAATAGTATCAAGAACAGAAGCAATTAAAAAACTTAAGTTGCAAATTGAAGAAAACGAAAAAAACAAATTATTATTGGAAACCTCAATATTTATATCATCACTATATCATCAGATGATGATAGTGAAAGTGAAACAGACGATGGTGAATCTTCTTATAAAAGACCAACTAACAATAAAAATACTACAGTCCTACCCGTTTATGTCAATATCCTCAGGCCCGAGGAAATATTGTCGACATAAGCGGATGTCGAGATAAGTGTTGGGGGGGGGGGGGCTGAAAAAAGCACATTTCTCTTGGACCTGCATACAAGTTAAATTCATCTGTATGGGGTGACCTGTCGTCGGTGAGCAGGATTTACACTTTGAGAAAACAAACAATGGAAATTTTGAGTACATGAAGACAAAACCAGTGTCAAATACATTTCTATATTGACAAGTTACATTTTGGTTACCTTTGTGTAATAAAATCAACCATGCGTTAAGTGCATGTATATGAAAAATCCATGAATTCATGTTAGAAAATGTATGCATCGGTCACATCCTGATAGGAAACACATGTATAAAATATGGTTGTCCTCATTTGATCTAACACATCTACACAATTCACTATGATATTCATTCCAGTAGCACATGGTTGCATAGTTGTTATTTACATGCTACAAAGTACATGTACATGTACTTAAATTCACCTAGATTTTGGTCAGCCTGAAACAATACATGTTCCCATCTTACTGAGGCTACCAAGGGGATGGGGCTATTCACAGGGAAATGAAAACATATATTTATTTACGGAAGTCATCGTGAAAAGTACATAAAATTGAACACGAGATATGCGGCTGATATGATTAATCTACCTTTCTTTATAGACTCTGCAGTTTTCATCCATCTAGACCAACAAGTTGTTCTCCTTTTTTTTTTTTTTTTTTTTACTGGTCCGCCACCAGCTAAAAAAAAAAAAAAAGGTGGAGAACAACTTGTTGATTTATCATCCATCCTGACAGGGTGTTATGTTTAAGTGAAAGGTTTTCACAGACATCTTTGCGAAATGCCCCACCTTCAACTTCCTTAACAGCCAGATATTTAGTTTCCAGAGACTGTAAATTTAATCTGCGTTTTACGCTGCCGTTGGTAGCCATCGTAAACATAAATATAAAAAAAGGAAACTTTCACAGCACAATAAACTTATTTTAATCACAGATCACTTTGGAAAATGCAACAATCGATCAGATTTCAATGCTTTTATTCAAGTTTGGTGACGATTTTTTTTAATGAAGGGTGGATTGTTTTTATTGAACATTGTAACCGGCTTGCTTTGATGAAGGTTACATGTGTTATTTAAGTGCCGCGAGAGGCCAACTTTATAGGACCAAACAAAAGCCTGTTTTTTAATCCACCGAGACATTAAAGCCTGGCGGCAAGATCAACTAATTGTTGAACAAAGTACAGGTCGGAACTGGCCGCTTGTCGACATAAATGATCTGGTGGGGGCAAATTTAAAGCTTGGCGGCAAGATCAACTAATTGTTGAACAAAGTATGGGTCGGAACTGGCAGCTTGTCGACATAAATGATTAGAAAACAAAGGATTGTTCAAGCTGGGACCAAGGGCTTCTGTCGACATGTACGTTTATTTTTTATCTCGACGTCGACATAAGCATGACAAATTTGGTAGTAATAGTAGACCAAGGGACCGGGACTTTGTTTGTTTGTCGACATAGGCGGCTTGTCGACATAAGTGATGTCGATATAAGTGGGTAGGACTGTAGTGAGAAAGACCCTTTAGATGAAACAAGACAAACGCGCAAAATTGTACGTGATTATACAAATAAATTACATACAGGAAAGCCTTTTACTAGATCACCTTCTCCACAAAAAAGATCTGTTGAAGAATTATATGACGACTGTAACCTAATGGATGTCAAGAAGAATTCCTACATAAATCAATACTGTACCAGACAATATTGATTACTTTAGTGAGTTGTTTATAAATAATCGATACGTTAAAAAAGATAAATAAATAATATCAAAAAGAAACATACAAAGCAAGATATTATTTTGGATTTTAAAAAAAATATATTATTATTATTAATTTAACCAGAGTAAAATTTGTTTGTGAATATGATCTCTTTTTTTTATTTATTTAAACATAAGGTAATTCAATTTCTATGACATTAATACATTTTTCTATAATTATATCATTGTTTTTCTTTTCTTCGTCATCTAGTGAACTTCATATTTTTATCAACCGTGACTTTGTTACTTCTTGGTTTTTTGTTTCACTAAATGAGGGTCTCACAATTTTAGAAATTGGCTGATAATATTGATGGATTGATTATAAAATTAGAAAAATCTAGATTTTTGTTTTATAATGGCGTTAGTGTTATCTATGTTTTTTCTTCCTGGCGGTCTTTTATTTCTAAAAAAGATGCGTAAATTACTACACCTTCCATTCGATTCTCTAACGGTTGATCGTCCTTTACTGTCTCATTAATTGTCGAGTTAGAAAACTTAGAAGGAGTATTAATAAGAAGGTCAATATACTGATATAAATCAGAAAGTTTTCCTTCTTCTTGTATTGAATACAAAACATTGTGAATAACATCTGAAAATCTGGCAGCTTTACAAAGATCACAAACCTTTAAAAACTCTACTGGTTTTATTATTTATGGATATAAAAAGGATAAAACTTTTTTTTAAAACGGTTGTTCACTATCAAAAGAATGCGAAAAAAAAGACTTCATGTCGATATCCTTTTTTTTTTTTCGTTGGTATTATTTTGTGTTTTTTATTATCAAAACACAGAAATGGTATCAGAGACAATGCCATTTAATTTAATTGATAAAATTTTAAACATATATATAAAATAAAAAAATTAAAAAAAACAAATATTCAATGTTGAGTCTTTATTATTTTTTCTCCACAAGTAATTTGTTACAATAATAAAAACAAGCGTGTTTAACATTTGAGCAAAATGATTTGTTTTTATTACACCAGCTATCGTTTTCATTCAGAAGAAACAACCCCTCTTCATATTGGGAATATTCTCCTCCAAAGCAAACCTTTATAAAAGACTTAATTCCAGTTAAACAGAAATGAGCAAGTTTATACGAAGACAGACTAATGCTTTGATACAGTGGTTCCCAAACCCCGGGTCGCGACCCAAATGAGAGTCGTGAGGACCCTCGCGACCCTATACTGGTACTGCATTTTGGGTCGCAAAAGATGGTATTAAGGGTTGCAATAAAAAAAGTTAGGGTGCCACTGCTTTAATATATAATGTACAACACCCGTCTTCATTATCTCCTTCTTTTAATATGTTTATCGACGATGAATTATATTACCCTGGGGCAGTTATGAATTTTTATATCATTTTAAGGACTTTTACAATCAAAACGCAAAAAAAGAGTAAAAACATATTTCGTATTATTAAAGATTATTATGATATCTTAATGTTATCAATGGAAGAAAATGATACAATAAATCTATCGAACGACGTTCAAAATAAATAAAAAGAATTTCATTCTAATATTTCCTGAACATTATATGTCCTAGATTTTATTAAACATTTATTGGTTCGTATAGAGTACGAAATTATTCCTATTATATGAGGAAAAACAAAAGACTTCCAGTTCAAATGGAAATTAAATGGAACTCCATCTTAACTCAGAATTATTCACACGAAGATTGGGAATCAATATTGTTCCTTCCCTTCTCTGCTATTGAAGATAAAGGTCTTTAGAGTTTTCAATACAAAGTTCTCCACATAATTCTTTGTACTAGTAGCAGATTTTTTAAAATAAATATCTCTTAATCATCATTATGTACTTTTTGTAATCAAGTCGAAGAGACTCTGCTTCATTTATTTTGTGGATGTCATTTTCTAAAAACAGTATTGATAAACTTTATGTCAGTTCTTAGAGACAAATGTTGAGGTAGATTTAACGAATCATACCACTTTATTTAGAATTAGAAATTCACCAAAATTGGAGATCATTAATATATGCTTAATTTTGATAAAAAGGTACATATATACTTGTAGAATTAAAAATTGCATTCCATGTTTTTTGACTTGCATAGAATAAATAAAATTTTATAAACCTCTATAATTATATTCTACATACCAGAACTCCTCGACAAGAACAGAAACAATAAGAGGACGGTGGGAAAAGATTAAAGCAGCACTTACGACTGGCTATTCAAAAATTAGATATGTAATAAATAGATATGTGTGTTTGCGGGAATATATGTCTGTAACGTGTATATATGTGTATATGTATACACACATATATATGTATATATATATATATGTATATATATATATCTGTATACATATATATATATATATATATATATATATATATATATATATATATATATTGCAAGTTAGCAATATACTTTGTATTTGTATATGTATATAACTTGACCAAATAAAAAAAGTTATAGAGGGATATCGCGGGATAGCGGTAGTAGGGGAAATTTTAGTTTTGTTTATATGGGGTTTAACTTCTATTTCACCCAGCCCCCTTATTTTACATCCTACCCCTACCCTGCGTTGATAGTATGTGTGGGGATACTGGATAGGAGATATAGATGTTATTGGTCACTCACACGGCGAGTGGGATAGTAAGTGCCGAGTGTATGATAGTAGATAACGGGCTATTTGGGATAGTAGATGACGGGGTGTTGGATAGTAGATAACGGGGTATTGGACAGTGGATAACGGGGTATTGGATAGTAGATTATTGGGTATTAGACATATGGACATTTTGAACAGTACACTTTTCATTTGTTCCCATCAGTCAAGTCATCGGAATTAAAACGGGACTCTGCGGGAACAATGGAATATCCCATTTTAAGGACTAAGGGTTAAATTCCCCTTGTTCCCATAATGTTAAAACCATTGTCCCTATGCAGTCCCATCTCAAAATGGCAGCCTAATGTTAATTTCCATTGTCTCTATATAGTCCCATCTGTCCCTTATATAGTCTCCCATTACTACTTCCTGAAGTAAATTTGCATCGGGAAGGCCTAGCGATTCAAATTATTTGTGCATTTTTAGTAGCTATCTGACTAAAATATATTAATCAGCGTATGCTACAATATCACCTTCACGATAAGTTTCAATAAAACTCACTTTGCAAACTGTATTGAATTACTGCTGATTTTTTTCATGTTTGTTACTTTTATATCCTTGATGAATGATAGAAGTTAAGTAAAATAATAAAAACTTCAGGTTTGCCGTTTCAACATGCAGTGGTGCGCCCTTTCGGCAGGTGAAAAAATCTCTGAGCTATTGCCTTAATAGAAGAAGTTAATATATATTTTGTGTGTACTTACAACTATTATTGTAGACTGCTAAATTGGCGACCGTAAAATTAGTCAGTTTATCCGTTATTACACAATGTTTTAACGTGTATACGTTTGAGTATAGGGATATACATGCACACGTATTGTACAAGCGTTATTACATCCATTGAACAGTCGAGAGAAAAGATGTCTTCCACAAATAAATCTGCAATCAAAGGTTCCAGTGCTAGAGGGATTCTTACATGTTCCAATTTGCAAAGTAGAAATCCATCAACAGGCCACATTTCCCCTGAGATACAAGATGTAAATCCGCATTTCTCAAATTCAAATAAAGAGGCCATAAACGGGGACATGGAGCTGGCTCCAGAGAGTTGCTCGTAAATATAGACATACAATTTGACAAAACAAATGAGGTTTAATTTTTTAAGATCGAAAGTATCGATTCAAAATTTATTAAATTGGTTAAAGATCTTAAGTTAGAGTTTTGATTCTGTTTGAAGTAGTTTGCAGGGGAACGTAGAACACGTAAAGAAGAATGAAGATATAGAGACCATTATGCAGTTTCACGTAAATAAGGTTGAGGGGTTTGAGAACAAACGCCTTAAAATAATGGAGAATCGTTAAAGGAACTAAATAATATCAAAGTAGGTAAAGATGCAGAGAAGCTGGAAAAAGGCGTCTTATCTTTGAAAAGCGTTAAAGAAAGACCAATCTACTCTTATCTACGGTGTGCCTCATCAATGAAATCCTGAAAATATTTACCAGATTGCTAGATGTCTCCTTAAGGAGACAGTTGGATTCGGTTCAGAACATGTGAATAATATTCGTTTTACCTAACTGATTTTATAGTACATATCTTGAGGTGACCAGTATTGAAATTAATTAAAATCAAATAATGCACTGCAAGAAATGGATCATATTTTCTTCAATGAAGAAATAGTCTTCTCGTAAAACTTCTTACCTATGCTTAAAGAAAGACACTTATTGAAATGGGAATGTACATGATTCTCTGTTGGCTCATATGCATACACACAGCGGTCTTAAATTTTAAAATTTTTTTAAGCTGATTCCGAAGAATATGGTTTATTTAGGTACTCTATTTAAAACAGAAATTAATTCTAAGGTTGGGATTTGATTCTTTAGGAAAACTTCTATTTTTGATGAATCCGTGTCACAAATTCGATACGGCATTATGTCAGTTTCTTTATAAATAGTTTGAATTTTGGAAGCCTTAGTCTGTCTCCTCCCACTTAAAACATTTACAGTCAATTTTGTAGAAGATTGTCAAAGTTATTATTTCATGTATTTTTAATTCATACTGCATATATTTTGTTGTGTGTCCTTTGAGATGTTAGTACAATAAAGTGAATTATATTGATGTGTACTGATAAAGGATAAATTCATAGGTGCATAAAGATGTTATTCTACAAAATAAATCTTACAGAGAGGGAAAAAAGGAGTAAAACAAATTAAATAAGAATTAAAAAGCAAACACAGTACTTTTCAAAAAGCCACTAGTTTTGCAATAAATGTCCTCCTGACAACAAAACTGTAAATGTCGGAAACTGTGAACAATGTCGACAATGTCTACGACACTCCAGCATTCTCAGATCAGTAACCAAAGAAAGCCCGTGTACAAATTTAGCGATGACGCCAAGTAAGGGACGTGGCAGGAGGTGGTTTTATTACCTATATAGACTCACACTTAGTTAGAAGTAGTATTGTCAGAACCCTGATCTTGGTGCTGAAGACAACAGTCCATCTGTGAGGAAATGTTGTGTTCCTGATGTTTTCCTCTTGATATTTGAATTGTTTTTTAAGGTACGAAGCTTTTGAATCTAATATCATAAACTAATTTTGTCTACTATGTGCAAATATAGACTCAAAGAAATATATTTGGAAATCGTTTATTTTATTGATATCGATACTCCTTTTACTTGTAACAGATCTTTTTTGCTTTGCTAAGCATGCAGCAAACAGTTCAGACGTAAGTGATTGTAAGAGCAAAGGAAACACAGATGTATGGTAACAGTTCCAATAGGGTCAGCAACTGTAAAAAGAAAAAAGTCAAGAAAGGGTTGAGAAATGGAAACTTTGTGAAGGTCTAAAGCGTTGGATAGAAGGTATTCATAAAAAATAACGAGGCACAACATTTCATTCAAAGGCAGAAAAGAAAACTAGGTTCGAATACCAAGGGAGATGCAACCAGCTCTATATAAACATCAATAATATTTCAAAATAATGAGGAGAGTCAAAATGTACGAATAAAAGTGCAAGACAGGATGTTTTGAGCGACGGAAAAAAAATCGATGCAATTTATAGACATTACACAAAGAATGACTAATAAGTTAAATGATAAAAATGGCGCCGAAAGGAATGGACGAAAAGAAGAACACGAAAAAGACACTGGGGAGATATATATGATGGACAATGACGGAAAATGCTGAATTAATGAGCATAAAGAAAGGAAATATTTCAGGGAACATTCGGCTACGAAACGTCTTGACGTTGATAAAAAATGTTAAATATGCTGATATTGAAGACAACATGAGGAAAGTAAGGGATCTGCACCTTAAATTATGGTCCTCAAGCTGGTGAGTGTGAGAAGAGAACATAAAATTCTGACAAAGGTGATACACTCTTTGATGAGAAAACAATAGGGAAAGCGGATAGGAGAATAAATGCGTTGTTAGAAATGATAGACGTCAGTCCAAAGAAACCTCCCGCCGATACTAATCAAAAGGAAGACACAAAAGAGTCAAGGAGCAAGATCAGCACTGGAGGTGACGAAATGAAGGAAGGAATTTATACAAAAGACACATATAGCGTACATATTGCACCAAACCAGAAGCATAATCAAGATGAATATGAAACGATAAGGCCATATGAATGGATCAGCAAATCACTTGATCAAGCGAGAGTTTATAGTACATCCGTATATGGAACTCCGCAGAGAAGTCTAGAGGGCGAAATAGTCTTGCCTTTTCTTTGATGAGGAACATTTGAGCGCCACGAAATCACGGGCCACACAAAATAAAGAGTCTGTTTAAAACATTACGTCAATTTAATGGTATACGAGGGGTCATTGTCCACAAAAATCATCAATGAAATCAAGGAAAAACTGTATGCCCACAAGGAGAGCAGTAATTCAACACGTGATATGGACTATACCCAGGGAAACAATAAAGATGGCAGAGACACAATTTCAAGATCAATGTTTAGAAGAATCACGAGAGCAATCAACTGATATTTGATCGTCACAGGAACAACGGAAAATCCAGAATCCCGGGAGGTCAGGTCTCTGATTCATCAACTTGTTAAAGAGGGACAAAAGAAACCTGCAACAACAAAAAATGCTGGAATATTCCAAGAAACAAAGTCATGGGAGATGAGAGTAGACCTGGAGGAAAAACTCATATTCCCGGAAGTTGTGCAGACATCACTTCGTCCAAACATCGTCATATGGTCTGAGGCTGCAAAGAGGATTATCTAGGTGGTATTGACAGTCCCATGGGAATAATGAACAGAAGAGGCATATGAAAGGAAGACGGAGAAGTACCAGGAACTGGTAGAGAGCTGTAGAGCAAAAGGATGGAAAACATGGCTCTTCCAATTGGACGTAGGATGCTGGGGGTTTCCTGCACAGTCGATCTGGAGGACGCTGAGTGCACTAGGAAAAAGAGGAAGAGCACGGAAAACATCAGCGCAGACACTGAGCAAGGCAGCAGAAAGCATGTCCAGTTGGATCTGGCTGAAACGTGAAGAAAAGAACTGGCAGCCAACACAGACAGGTAGTGTCTGATCAACACTGTCGCCCCGCCATTGGAGGGTGTACCGAGATAAGGGGGGAAACATCCGGGGGAGGATGGTAACTCGGCTGAAGACGTCTGTGTAACCGCAGTCTAACTGTATATCAACACTATATGCTGCTTTTGCATTATTCCACTTTTTCCTTCGGATCAATAATCTGGGCATCAGTGTTTTCCTGTGAAAATGATTAAATGTATCTTCAGTATACATCGGTATAACCAGACTTTCAGCTTACAACTTTGGTACCTTTTATATGGACAGTCCAATTCTATGGTAGTTGATTAAAAGGATAACGATTTCAAGTTAGATTCATTGCAATGTTTAGGAAAGATTACAACCCTATCTCCCTTTTGCTTTTGAGAGACTCGACCAATAAAATCTCACATATGGAAATACAAATATGGACACTAATGTAGGTAAATATTGCATACATTTGCTCCTGTACATATCTGTATTGTGTTGTGCAAAAGAGTCTTTTGAAAGGCCTTTAGCAATCAGCCCCGATATCCAAAGATGAGAAAGTGAAACTTTGTCTGAACATATTCACCTCATAGCAACAGCCGAAAGTAGTGCACAAAGTATGACAGTAGCGATAGTATGTACATCATCAAAACATCATGAAATTATACATTACAGTATGAAATGATACATTACAGTAAGATTGACATGTCGATGTATCTTGAAGACAATATTTGTTTCCAAAAGACACCTTTATCCAATAAAATAAAATAAATAAACGTAATGATGATAATAATAATAAGAAGAATAATAAGAATAATGTTATAAGCATTAGTACGAGTATTATTAATGCTATTACTACCATTTTTTAAAAATTTACTTTTGACCCCGTATAGATTTAAGTTGAGAATCATACTCAGCCCATATATATATATATATATATATATTCAGGGGCTGTTAAACTAAATATCCAAACAGGTGAAGACTTATTATATTATGCAAATAAATATCCCAATTCGGAAGAAAATGACTGATCCCAAACACTCCAACAGACTGATTCTTGTGGTTGAATTGTAACATATGAATATATATCAAATGATGGATTTGTTTTGGGACTGCTCTTGAAGTACACATCATATTTTTAAATTTTAAGAAGAAGACTTGTGTTAAATATATTGTATATATAAAACTTATTCAGCAAATGATGCATAGGATTGGGGGTATGCCTCGACTTAACAAAGCTCCAATTCCGCATAGACAAAAAGGCAACATAATATAATACCATATATGAGGCATGTGAAAGAAGTATACCAATTGTACTCTAGCATGTATGAAGAATATTGTTTGCATACGACGACCTCTCCAGTTGCTACGTATGGAAAAGTAATAAATACTGTGTTATACGTCATATGACGAATCAGTTTGTTATCCATGTTCGAAGCATGTTATTTGAGTTCCCAGTTGCAATTTCAGTAGGACATAACACACACACAAACACACACATATATATATATATATATATATATATATATATATATATATATATATATATATATATATATATAATAGGTAGTGGTAATAACGTGTACAAAGAAAGGAAAGAAAGATGTTCGTATGTTAGAAATGCTCATAAAATGCTGAAATAAGTTCAGCTGCGCCTTCACAGGGATATAAGAAGAATAGACAATTGAATAGATCATGAAAAAGAAAATTATGCTATTGATTTTGTATTTGATTGTGCCAAATATTAATGACTACGATTATGCTGAAAAGACTTGAATGTTAAAAGTATGTTCAATTGAACCAATCATGAAAAACAAAAACAAAATGGTATGGATTATGTATTGTATTATGACAAATTATCTGGATGACCTGTGCCAAATATCTATGATTATGATTATGTCAAAAGCACGTGAATGTTAGAATTATGTTCTTACTGCATACAAATATAAATACGCATGAGGTTCATGTTATGTTTCCAAGGTCCATTTGTAGACCAAAATTGGAATGATTCAACTTCACATTGTAAAGAAAACCTTTCCTTCCCCGTTGAGTCACAAGGTGTATATGCAGCCCAAGCTTCCCGTCAATGCAGATTGTGTCAAATAAATCCATAATTGCGTGTCAGAAATCTTTAAATAAGTAACCTTTTCAGAATGCATTTAAAATAGCAATGTTTATAACAATAACAACTACAGCAATACTATTAGGGGAAAAACATTAATTATTATCACCAGTATTAATACGACTTTTATTATGTGTTTATATATGTTTATGTGCATGCTGTAAGGATTGAGTTAGATATTATAGAACTACAAATAGTAAACAGTTTAGGAAAGTTGAGTCGCGAGAGAAAATCATTGAAGCATGTTCTGATACACACCGATACTGTTCGAAATTAATGCCTCTAGCAGCTCTCTAAAAGTATTGCACGCCCTTTAGCGTGAGATGAACCCTGTTGAAAGGCGAAAGGAAAAAGCTCTAAATATTATTACGCCACAGTTTAGACTGGCCATAGTGTGACGTCATTATGATAGTAGTGTGTGCATTGCGGGTATCACATTACTAAATGTTTTGCTATGGACCTTAATGTTAACGGTTTCTTAAGTAAATATACATTCCGCCCATTATAAACCATTCAAGAGTTCCATTATTGACAGACAAGTTAAGACTTCGAAAGCATGGTACTTCACAGCACATTAGCCAATAATAATACAATACTACTACTACTACCACTAATAATAATAATAATAATAACAACAACAACAACAACAATATAAAATAATACGTTTTTTTTCAGAGTATAACCCAACTAGATTTAAACCTAGCTCAAGTATTCAGCTTTCTTCTAAGAATAGAAACAGCTACAACTCTTACAAAATAAACCAATGACAGCCAGTTGTTTCATTGTTTTCAGAGTGTAGTATTCTCTATATCCATCCACGTCCCACATGTAATTAGTACCATTACACCTATAGCCAACCTCGATTTTCTTTTACAGTGCATAAGCTCGCACGTCAAATATCATGCTTGTGGTTGTGAAGGCATCCGAGATCCAAGTTTCAACGATATTTGCAATAAGAAATTAGGCATCGTTTACGAATATAAGTTTAAATTTAAAAAAAGAAACGCCATTCAAATAAAGCTGGCCAACCAAGAGCTAATTTTATTCATTTAATAATTATTTATACTTCATTTTAAAATTGAAATATTACGTTATTCTTGTGTTCTTATGCAATAGAGTTAAAGGTCATTGCGACCATTTTAATGCATATGCCGTGATTAAACAAAGTTGTTCTATATCTCATAAAGTCTCTAAAATTTAATTACGACATATATAATTGGAAATTAAAATCTATTAGGTATATACGAATGTTCATACATACTATTAGATTTCAAATCATTCAATAAATGAAGGAAGGCGAATAGGTATTGAACATTGCCCATGTTGTTGAAGAGATAAGTAATCAATACAAGGCACGATTTAAAAAAAGAGATAACATGCAAATATCAAATTGATGACCATAATACTTTTCAACGTGTGGACTATGTATAAAATTGAAACCTTTGGTGTCCTGGACGTCAGTTTACGTTTTGAATAAGAGTCCTTAACGATATACCAGCTAAAATAATTTCCAGGGATGCAAGAAAAAGTAGGATTACTTCTTTTTTAACGAATAAGTATTAAAATTACCTCTGATATTCTTAAGAAACTGCAACATATCATTTGCCAAACAAATTTCTTACGTTTGAGTTAAGATGTTCACAAGATATCTCTAAGTACAGTAAAATTCTTTGCTATGGCCTTTGAACATGATATACCGGTAATGGACACAGGATCATTGAATTCGCCTTAAACAACGTCAAGGTATAACCTCATGCTAAGTCTAATTAAATCTATAAATAATATATCGGGATGAAAACGTTTTCAACGTGGTATCATTCAAGGTATTCTTCAGATATATCTACAGAATTGACGAAATTATAAAAAAATCTATTCATGCTTGTTTGTGTTATCGGTCTCACAAGCCAGTACAGGTAATAACCTCTATCAACACGTTTGCCGTTAAAATCGATGTTAGAGTGCTGATTATCAGCTTGAAAATAAATACAAAGTCTGGTCAAATTCCCTTGTATATGTACAAGGTACTGTGTTCATAAGCTCAGTGAAGTATAAAATGGAATGGCCCTTGACTTGACCCCAAGGTCAATTATGGCTGGTTTTAAGAATCCGTCACCAAATATGATGGTCAGATGGGGGCCATTTTGATTTAGAACGAAGTGAATATTGCAAGAATGAATTGTTTTAGTATTAACTACATGTAAATGACACTATTCGTACAAAAGGAGTATTGATTACAATTGACATCGCAACCATAAAACCATGCTGGAGGTCAAGCGACCGCTATTTTCATGCAGAACCAACTACATACAGCTATAGTGTTTTAGTGAAACTCCTTTTTGACATGACCAGCCATTCAAGAGAAATGACCATATAAAGATATTTCTAATGGTCGTCAAGGCATACATTTGTGGAGCATATATCAGCAACATTGCATTAAAGAAACAACTATATATTGCAAAATGAACTGGTTTAAAAAATATAAATAAATCAAGTACTGTCAGTACACCATCTGTTCAGGAGAAGTAGCTCTTATGAGATCTGTCAAATTTTGGGAGATCACTTTGGAATCTTTTTCGTTTAGGATTAACTACACATCATAAAAGTCCTTTTGTTAAAACCCCATCCCTTAGAAAGTATTAGTGATGACAAGGTTTTCAAGATGTCTGCATGGGTCATCATGTTGGAGGTCTGAACAGCAACATGTTATTTATGACCAACTAGATATCATACCAAGTCTTTTTTTGAAAAGCCTAAGGTCAGTTATGTCTGGTTTTTAAAACTCGGTCAACAAACTGCGTATATGTTTGTCAGATTGGCACCATTTTTATTCCGAGCTAAATGTATATTACAAGAAGTGTTTTAGAGAAAACTCTATTTCAATCCCAATATTAATGTAACAGGAGTAGTGATAAAAAGATTTGTCAACATGTCAACTATGACACCATATTGGAAGTCAAATGATCACCATTTTCAGTCAGAATCAGCTACATACTGCAATAGTGTTTTAGTGAACTCCTTTTCGACACAACCAGCCTTTCAGGAGAAGTGACCATATCAAGATTTTTGTAATGGTCATCGTTCGTACACTTCGGCAGGTTGTATAATCATCATTGTAGTAAAGAAACAACTATATAAAGCACAAAAAGAAGTGATTTCAAAATCAATCAAAGAATGTCATAAGGCGATTTGATCAGGACAGCTACTTCAGCTGTCACAATAGATTTCAGACTTAGGGAGATCACTTTGGCATCTTTTTGATTTAGGACAAACTATATATCATAAAAAGTCTTTAATTTAAAACCACATGTCAATATGGCCATTCCTTAGAATGGGCTAGTGATAATAGGATGTTCATAATGTCCGCCATTAGCAACATTTTATTTATGACCAACTACATATCATAAAAAGTCTTTATTGAAAAATCGAAGTACCACAATACCTTCTGTTCAGAAGAAGTAGCTATAAGAAAATGTTTAAGATGGTTACGATTTTGAGATGTGATCAGCATCATTTTTTATCTAGGACCAACTTCATATACTAAGAAGTCTTTTCGTGAAAACCACATGTCTATATGACCATTTGTTAAGATGATTATTTGATGTCTGATTGGTACAAGTTTCTTTCAGAACTAAGAACAGATCACAACAAGTCTTTTAGTGCAAATCCCAAGTCACTACGAGTATACTTTCAGGAGCAGAAGCTAAAAGATGGCCACCGTAGCTGCCGAATTGGAGGTCTAGTCGTTACAATTTTCATTAATCATCAACTACATATAATAAGAAGTATTTATGTGAAAACCCAATGTCAATATGACCATACGTTCAGGAAAAGCGGCAATAATATTATTTTCAAGATGTCCATCACAGCGACCATATTAGATGTCAAAGCAGCACCATTTTTATTTAGAACCAACTAGACCTCATAAGAAGTCCAAAAAAAAAAGAAAGAAAAACTAAATTTCCATATGACCATTCATTCAGAAGATGTAGCGATAACAAGATTTTCAAGCTGGCAAAAATGGAAATCATTTAGGTGCCACGGCCACGGCTCTGATGGCATCGACAGACCTTGCACTAGTGGGTCTTGTCATCTCTTTATTCAGGGATGGCAGTTGCAGTCGCCCGAACCCACTCCACGCTGCGCTACCAGCTCTTTTTCAGAAAGCAGCAACTCCTGGACGTACAGGTGCCCATAAAGCCGCTCGGCCAGGGTTCGGTTAAACCGTTCCTCAGTGCTCTGGGCCCGTTTGGAGCCGGCCTCGTCACACCTGGTCAGGAGCAGCGACATGACGCCCATAGACTCCCACCCGGTGTCGACCTGCAGCAGCTTGGGCCACCGGAGCGGCCCCCGCTTGTAGATCCGCATCAGCGACGTGGCAACCTCGGCAGCCTCCTTGATAGTCAAGGGTTATGACACCTTGTAGCGGCTGGCGGAGTACTCATACACGCGCTGTCCAACCTTGTCGTGCGGCAGGAGCAAGGCATCTACCTGGTACACCTTGTTGGGGATCTAGACCCTAATACTCAGGTGAGCTTGTAGGTAGATCTGCCACACAGCCTGTTTTCTCAGCAACTCCCTGGCAGGATCTGTAAAGGGCCTGGCTGTCGCCGCCAGCTTTTTAGGCACTGGTGCCCCTTTCAGTAACCCCGAGGACTGTAGTAGACGGACGCAAGACTGGTCTCCATCACTCCACCCTATTGGGCCCGCCTTCAGATGGCTGCGCGCCCGCTAAGCGTGAGCATGACCATCCTTCTACGTAGATGCGGCCAAGCTGCTCGCAGGGTGCTGGACTCCGGATGGCCTTTAAGCTCGTGAATTAGGTCCACAGCGGCCTTGTGCCGGTTCAGTACGACACGCTGTTTATTTGCACCTTGCCCGGCTTGGGCTCCTGGAGGCGTCTAGCCGGGCCCCACAGCTACAGTAGCTGTAACACGGCAGGTGCTTTTCCATGGGACAAGTACTCATGGCAGCCCTTGCAGCTTTCCTAGGCTGAGCGCCGTGTTGCCGACACGCTTTTCTACCTTGGCCACACTCACAAATGTGACCTTTATTGACCCGCATTTGACGCAGACCCACAGAAGGGCTCGCAAGCTGTTGGCCAGGACTGTTCTGGTATTTTGCCAGCAACCCAGACAGTATGCGAGCATTTTGGAGGCTGCCGCAGGCGTTCAAAAAGTATGGACGTCTTTGATTTTTTTTTGCTACACGTGGTATAAAAAAGCTGCGGCATCATTGGTCTTACCACCCGACCGCATTTGCGCACTGCTGATTGGCCCCTCGGGCAGCGACAAGACCCAGCTGCTGCTAAATCTCCTGACGCATGCTCGCCCCCCCCCCCCCAGCGCCGACGACAAAGAGTGCTACGACGTGCTGCGGCAGATTAGCGACGCAACCGCATGCAAGAAAATTGCACTGCGGCAGCCTATTAAAGACGAAGTTAACTCAGTAGAGAACCTGGTAACGTTCTTTCCTTGCGTCGACGACGTCCCAGGGCCGGATGACCTTGATTGCGACAAGAACAAAATTATAGTTTACAAAGACGTGATCCTGGAAGGACAAAAGAATCATACCAGCCTTTTTATCCGCAAGAGGGACAAACACGCCGACGTGTTGAATCTGGCCCAGCAGTAAGCCCACATCCCAAAGGGACCGACATCCATGGCCTGCGCAAGGTCTATGCCACGCAGTGCGCTGCCGAAATGGACTAGCTCGAGTTTCGCAACGTTTTACTGAGTCGACCACAGCGCCATACATCTTCGTCACCTTGGACCTAACTAGCACCGGTCCAGCAAAGTTTCGGGCTGACCTGCTCTGCGCGTAGATATGTCATTAAAGACAACCTATGGATAGATATCAAGATTGTACTTCACTTTATGTCTAAATTACAGCAATTTGACTAGCTGGAATTTATGTTTGACCTAAAATTAAGCAATCAAATATCTTAATTCTAGATTTAACTTTAAGATAGATGTTGGTGAAAAAGGAACCGGATTTAATAGAAAGTTAAAGTTTCCTACCATAATATGCTAACTGTTCTTCCAAACGTGACGTTTTATTGTCCATAAACAATCGAAACACTGCAAAGTGATTGGCTTGCAATAATTAATTCAAACCATCTCTTTAAAGAAAAAGCAAAGCTACTGGTCAAACATTAGATGATTCATTTGTAATCAAGTGGTGCAAAATGATTAGCTCACCAACCCATCCATATATACAGATATTTACAACGTACAACAATCCCCATACCATAACTAAGTTAAGCAAGACAAAGTAGATGAAATTACACACGAGTACCCTCAACAGTTACAGTTACACATACTTCCAAACACAGGAATCCACATTATACGGAACTAAAAGTTAGATATGATTCTGCAAGATTCTAGTATGTGTGCAAACTCACACAAATTCCCTTGAATGGAAACCTCCTTTTACAACAAAAACAACACTTTTTTCTTTATGATGTGTGGAAAACAGAGTGTGCTTTGTTTGCTTGTTTTTCAAAAGGAAACTAGATTATATTTTATCTACTGCACTTATGCATACAGATATATATATATATATATATATATATATATATATATATATATATATATATATATTGTAATTAAGACTCAAGTCTGCAGGGCATAGCAAATTCACAAAAAGACAACACAGAAAATACATCACGATATCTTATCACTATTCCACTCTGGAAATGTTGTAACATGTACCAATCAGACAATGTCATCGCTCTCAATACATTTTTTGACAAGCAAACTAATAGTGCTAATTTTATACAGCCAGGAAAAGTCATCTTTATCCAGTTAGAATAAATAAATAAATAAATAAATAAATAAATAAATAAATGAATGAATAAATGAATAATAATAATAATAATAATAATTCTTCTTCTTTTTCTTCTTCTTCTTATTATTATTATCATTATTATTATAATGACAAGAGTGTTTATATGTAATACAGGCCACCGGCCCATGATACATATTCATACGCCATGCGGTACAAAAAGGTGCTTAGTGTCTAACAGAAGAACGTCATATCTACTGGAAATGTTATAAATGCAAGTAATCATTATTGTAATTTTTTTTCTAATTAGGTGAAATACAAATATATGTTACACAGTACTCACATACTATCAATTAAAGAGCAAACAAAAGTCTTGTGATATTGATATATATTAGAATATCTAGAGTCAATGTAACAGGAGTTGATCATAAAACAGTTTCTCTAATCTTTAAAGCTATTAGAGTAAACAGTGCTAACTTAATCATCATAATTTTTCTAGTATCATTTATATATATATATATATATATATATATATATAACGAGAGTAAATATTTTCTTTTCAATTCTCCACACAGATGACAATCAGTAATAAAATGAAATTCATTTTTGATATTAACATTACAAATTTTACCAAATCTTTCTTCATAACAAATATTTTTTTTCATACCTTCCTGTATTTCCTCTGATTTGCAATTAACCAGATCTAAGCATGGTAATTATGTAACATAAATCTCTATCTCCTAACAATTCTAGATGTTTTTTAACAAGTGAAGTCTATTCTAAATGACCTATAGAAACGTGATTTTTCCATGGATTCAATCTCAAGATGAAGTGTTGCCTAAAATAGCTTCACATCTGTGACTAAACATTTTAAAAAATGTATTTTCATCATTCAGCCCCTGCTTACACCAAACACTGTCAAATCCATACATAAAAAATGCTTTAGTACAGCGTTAGCCCAAGAATCGCAGTTTTTTCCCCATCTTAGTTGTAAATTGTAACATTGTTGAGGAAATCTGTCTTCTGTCATTTTTAGAATTCTAAGCAAACATTTCAAAACACGTTGCATCTTATATTCTGCGTACTAATTCTTCCTAATTAATTATACAGGAATACATTTGTAGTAGACTAAGATATACAACGAATATATTTACAAGATTACAGAAGAACTTATTCAATACCGTTGTCATCATAAAAACCCCAAACCTCGGACCCGGAGTTAAGAATGGGATCTATCTTAGAGTTCAACGGACGAAACAATCCAATAATAGGTATTCTGCCAAAGTTTGAAGAAATTAGCTTCCAAATATGCATAGCCTTCAATGAGGGCAAAAATGGAGTTTTCTGGCACATGTACCTTTTTCTTTTTTGAATAAAATATGCATCAGAGATCCTTGTAATATGATTCAATCTTTACCTCTGTAATACCATATGACCACTTTTCACAACTTCTGAGATAGACACCTCTGCGAAATACAATCACTCTTGTCTTTTCTGTATTCACTTTTAATTTTCACATTGAGCAGTATTGGTACAGTCTATAGAACATATTATGCAACTGATTAGCAGCGTCAGCAAAGACATTTAAATCTTCTGCATGAAACAATAAAAAAAGTTCTAATGTTTCCAGAGAAACTCCCCTGTTTCCTTCTACTAAGAAGGGTTTCCAATTGTTCAACAAATAATAATAATAATAATAATAATAATAATAATAATAATAATAGCATATAAGCTTTGGTATGAATATTATTAGTATTATTATTGGTATTAGTTCACAATTGTTTGTTTGAGACTTTACTTTTGATTATTTTTGCTTAAAGTTGAGCAATTACATCCATACTCAGCTTCCAAACATCTGTTAAAGTACATAGCCAAAAGCTTTGCATTTTTGAACAAATGCAAAATATATATATTGAGGTTTTTAAAATTTTCTTTTAACAAAACACATGTATCGTGTGTAAATATAACTTCATTACGGCTGACTGTCGTATTATACAAAATCGATGGGAGTTTCTAGACACGCTACAAATCACAAAAACAAATAAAGGACCATGTTAAAGAATGGAACAAACTTAAAAATGCACTTCGTGTACTTTGACCATTTTCGCGTATGAAATAAATGAATATAATACATGTTCAGTGTGCATAGTTACTTTTTATTCAAATAACTATATGGACAACCAGTATTTGAGTGTATGAAAGAGTAAAATGTATCTCAAATGAAATTAAATAAGCTCTGGGTAGTACAATTATCTATTCACTCAATGGTTTTTTGTCAAGGTCTCAAATTTCTGTAATATTTCATTTTTGTATTTTGCATTTAGCGATCAAGAATCGTTGTCTTTCTGCATAACATATACGTGCGAGACATATGTATAGAAATACTATCTTACAGTGACTATACAGTCCTTTATAAATTGCATAGGTCTTTATTAGATGCAGCCTGAGTTTTCAAGTTCTAAGTCTTTAAGTTTTCAAGAGTTACAGAATACTTGCAGCCATGAACCAATATGTTCCTGTTCAAATTACAGAATTTCATATTTTAAAGAAATCTTTGAATATCTGCTAACGTTGCCTTATTAAGTTATTTGTTTTATAATCTATTATCTAAAACTTGCCGCGAGTCACAACACCATCGGTAAGGTGTCACTTTTTGGGCCCGATGAAATGAAGTGTAATCTTGCATGAAAAGAGAGATAAAAAGCAAGAGGGGACCATGTACATTTCATAATTATCCCTATGTAGTGTTTGCAGGTCCGAACAAAGTCTAAATTTGCATTATGTGAAATATTGGGACACATTCTGGTTTAAATATAATGGTTTGCAATTTAAAAGACAAAATGATACACGAATTCATGGGAGAATATAGGTATTCTAAAGCATAAATATTTTCAACATCATATTCATCTCAGAATCATATTAAGCCAATCTGTTAGCTAATATAGCATATAGATGAATTCTTAAAGTAACACTGAAGTTTATAAATAAGCATAAAAATAAAATGGACACCGGAACATAAACAACAGCGAAACTTTTGATCAAAATATGTAGAGTGGTTTTGAAGTGATAAGCATTTAAATGATTTCAAGGGGTATAATTCATCACAAACGTTTTACCTTTTCCTGATTTTGATGACATCATGGATCAGCAATGATAATTTACTAATTTAAAATAATGTAGATTTTGTTTAACAATACTATATACTTGTTTTCATTTTATTTTAAAAATATACATAGATTATATTCATCTTAAGATAAAACCATTTGTAAATGAGAATGAATACAAGTTGAATTACTGAAAAAATAGAAGTTTAAATTAAGTTTTAAAAAAATAAGTTGGAAAGTTTGAGGAAAAAAAACACAATAAAAATCTCAAATTTCAAATATTCTTACTTAGCACAACATTTCAAATACGTGTAGTGGCATTTAAATAGGATCAATCAGGTATAATGATATTTAAAGCAATTAATTCTTTTAAAAATTTAAATAATTTACATTTCAATTTTCAATGCTGCTGAAATTATCTAAGTAACTATCTGATGTATTTCTTCCATGGTCTTTTAAGGAGCTGTAACTAACAACTAACCCCTAAGTTTATGATTAATATATATACAAAAATATTGCAATTGCAAACTAACCTCCAAGTTTATGATTAATAAAAACAATAACAAATAATATTGCAAACAAACTCTACTATTTTATTGTAATGAATAAATCATGTAGAAACTTTAGTGCGGATAATTAGAACATTAAGAAATCAAAGTTATATGCCCTAATATTACAGCAACGAATATATTCATTCATAAACAAAGAAATTAAATAAAAAATTGAAAACGAATATTATTCCAAAAGGTTATGATATTAGCAATTAGAAAATCAAGAAAGGAGTTGTCCATAAAGGACGTCCGCAGATAATACCTGTTTTCCTACCCTCCCTCTCCCCTTGTCCGCTTTTTGTCCGCATGTGGCTTACCACCCCCCCCCCCCAGCTGCAGATGTCCCCATCTAGCATTATACACTGCTCTATGGTCTGGCAGTGTAATAGCTGGTGCTCTCAAAATACAACGCTCACTGATCTCATCACAACATGTAGCTCAAAACAAAGAAGAAAATAAACAGAAAGTTCTTTCTTTAAAAAAGTCTATATTCAGGCACTAGCTCTGCAGTCGCATGGTCAGCCAACACATTCATATATATTCTGTGGCACGACTCGTACAAATTGAAATTAACAAATAATTTATACTTAGGGATCACCCATAAAGGACGTCCGCAAAACATACTGGAATACATTCAGTAGGCCTAAAGCAGCTGATCAACACAGAATATCATAACAAAAAATACTAGCTTGCGGACGTCCGCAAGGTCCTTTACACCCCCTCCCCCCCTTGTCCGCAGTTGTCTGCATTTGAACAAACCCCCCCTCCCCCCATCTTTGCGGACGTCCTTTATGGATGATCCCAAATAGCAAATCAATTTATATTAGAGGCATGTTGGATGGATCAGATTACTGGAGGGTAACTCGTAAATTATTGTTCTAAACTTGTTAATTCATTCAAAACTATATTTCAAACTGCAGTAAGACAAAATTAAATTTATCATGTTCATCTTATTTCAAATTTAAAACTCTGGACATTTGTAAATGATGCTAAGCGCAGAGCAAATGTATCCAGTATATTGTTTCATTCATCTTTCTCATATATACAATGTAACCTCTCTTAAGCAGCCACATAAAGAATGGAAAACATTAGAATCAATAAGGGAGCTGCTGCATAGAGGTAAAATATGTAGATAAAATGTAAAGAAAGGTAAATTAGATATGGGTGGGAATAAGAGTTGCTAAAGGGAGATGACCATTAACAGAGGTTGCACTTTTTTTTCTAAATCTACATTTGTATGTACTAAGAAAAATATTCATATAACTTTGAAATCTGTGTCAGGCAATAAATCATGGCAGACAATATAATTATATTTATTTCAAGCTCTGTAAACCAAAGTAATGAATATACCTTCAACAAGAAAAGTAATATAGACTTTTTTAAAAAAAGCTACGAAGCCAAGTGATTTCAAATTGAAGCAACGTTATTCAACCTGATAATGGACCTAAATTATGTACATCAAATTACTAAAAATCCTTCAAGCACAAGTCTCTTGCTTGCTTCTTGTTTACAGCAAATCCTGATAAATATTAACAAGTCTCTCACTTGCCCCATGCTGAAAGCAAATCTCAATAAATATACAGTTTGAATCATGTTTTAAGTATGTGAATTATAGTAAAGTATAGACTTACACACACACATATTATAAAAGGTGTTAAATGTCAAACGTGAACAAATTTAAATAGTTATATTACCAAAAACAAAGCAAAGAAAAAGCAAAGCAAAAAAAAAAAAAAAACAAAAACAAAAAAATCCAAAGCATCAATAATAAATAACTTCAAATGCCTTTCCACTAAAACAAATTTTCCTTGCTTCAAATAAAACCGCATGTGAAATTCTGAGAGAATTGTTTCCTACTACATATGTGATTACAACATAGCACACAAAAATGCTAATATCTATTATTATTCTAGGAATAACATAATTTTTTAATACAATTATTGGCGTTAGAGAAAGGCAGTACCATACTATTATTAATATGAATATGACATTAAATAATTACTTATAGTTAATTAATTTATTTTGCTGTTCCAACATTCATGGAATTTTGTTCTTATCGAGACCATCGGAATTATCACTTTCAAAGATAGTATGTCCTGTCGTAATTTACTTCGATGTGTCATTCGTGGATTCTTTGGATTCTAGGCTTTCCGATACATCTTATTGACTAAAGAGAAAAGAAATATATCTTATTAATATGGACACATACTTTCTGTATTTTTATCAAGGCACATTTTGTATTTGTTTACACCCGTTAGAAGAATTGGTTGAAGAATTTAAAGATATTTTTCGCTTATATAATCTCTTTTAAATTGATATTGTATTTTTAATGTTTAAGTTTCAAACGGTTGCATCAACTCTAGTACTTATTTAACTGCTGATTTACTTAGCTGTTCCATTAATCGAAATGACTTAAAAAAGCTGAATATTTTGTGAAAATCAAATGGGTGAGAATTTGTAATGTGAACATTAATACAGACATTTACTAACAATCAAGTCATTAAGACAAAAAAAACCCAAAAAACAAAAAAAAAAACATACAAGTGCCTTTAGATGCTAGCACTTAAGTCATAGCTTTTCGCCACAAGGTCTGTCCCACTAAAAGTATTATGTCACCATCTGGTTGATATTATAATATGAAATTATTATATATGTTTTCTGTCAAATTTTGAGGTTTCCTTGCTTGAGCATGGAGTTTTGATTTTCTTATTTTCTCTTTGGCTATTTTCGTATGCCCGTAGAGCATCATAATGAATATGTGCTACCATTTTAGTTATACGGAATTAACAGTTGTATAATCTTCATTGTGTGTTTTACCAACATATTTCAATAGATGAATAATTTTGTTCACGTGTAGTTCAGATTTGTCTGAATCTCCAGATTTTCTTATCATCTGTTAACCAAACAGTCTACCGTCGCTCATTCTAAATCTGACATTTGTTCAGCAAATGTTGAGCACGAAATATATTGTTTACTTTGTCATTTTATTTTCTCACAAAAGACGTGACTAAATGAAATAGTTTTGCTGCATATTATACAATTTATGATTTAGGTTTATGGTACAGATGTAAAATTTGCATTAAAGAGTGGATTATATGTTAATATATTGACAATTATTTATCCGTGAACACCCACCTTATCTTAAAATCTTAATTGATGTATGTGACCTTCAACTTAGTGCAACCACTTTATTTACCTACCTTCCTATAATGGATGACCGCACTCAATGCAGAAAGGATCCATTTTGACATATTTTGCACATTTTGGGCACTGTGGTTGAATGAAAGCGGTAAAAGTAAATATGGGTGTATTTAAATGAAAGCGCTGAAACAACACTTCATAAACAATTACACAATTTGCATTTGTTTTATGAACATTCATCCAAATATAATAAACATATCTGCATCTAAGAATGAGGAGTCTACTAAAATAACTTGTAATGTCTTTCCTGTCATTGCTACCCAGTCAAATAGTTCAAGAAAACACACAATTACATAAGATAAAATTTTTCTTGATTATTTACAATAATGCAGAGCAAGTTAAATTCATATCGGTGAGGTTCTTGTTTATATAGGAACATTGCAATTTTAGCTACAATTTATTATTGGAAAGAAACAAGATTTTCTTTGATCGTCTCGATTGATAAACAGTATTGTTCACATAGACTAAAAGTTCTTAGAACAGATACCATAACGTGATCAACTTGTACAATGCTGAGTAATTGTTGGAAAGTTTTCTTTACCACTGAAAAAAACCATTTTTTGAAAGAGTTATATTTCGAGTATTGCCCTTTCAATATTTTAATGCATTGTATTTTCTTCTCCAGTGATGTCCTTAAATATATACGCTGACATTTTATTTGAGTGATGTCGTTAAATCTTACATTCGTGAATATGTATATATTTATCTATCTATATATCTGTCAAAGTGGGGCTGGAAATTACAGTTAAATAGTTTTGGTGTTAAATACGATAATCAGCCCATAACAGGAATCGGAATGGTAAAATAAATTTGTCTCATCTTTAAGATAAACATTATCTATGACTTTCCTGACAGAGGATGGAAATGATTAGCTAATAACGTGAATGCTATTTAGTCAAGTGCTGCTGATGGCTAGTTCTTTTTATAATCCAGACACGTTTTTTTATGATGTATTAAATTACGTTGTATTAAATATGCATATTGCATCCTTTGTATTTAAATACATTTAATTTTTTCTTCTTATTGGTGAAACTCGTCTGCACCAACAGAAGCAAATTTCCAATTGAAAGGTGAAAATAAATAGAGATTACCAGTATGTGAATTAATCTTTGTTTTGCAAAGGATAAAATAAACTAGCAAGAAAAATACGCTATAACTGGATTTTTCAAATCCAAGTTTTCTTTACTATTTAAGTGATTCGTATTAGCAAATACTATTCACGGATGATGAGTTATCACTATTTTTCTTGCAAAGGATGCGGTAGACAATTTGTTGCATGTTTCAAATATAGTCAATCTTTTTAAGGAATTCTACTAAAGTATGTAAGTTTTTACTGCAACCAAATATACTAAAACGCAGTGGGGTATATGAAGAATGGAATGATACACAATTTAGTCCGAAATCCCCTCGAGTTTTCAATTGTAATACCCAGTATCATTCCTTACGCGTGCGTTTTGTGTCGGTCCACCCCAAGTTTGATTCAATGGGTAGCATCTCAAGGGACTCAACTGAATGTCCAGTTGAGTTGTAATGGTTGGCGACTTTCGCGTTGACTTTGTTGCGAATGTGGTTTTTATGATTATTTATTCGCTTTCCGAAATCAACGATTTGGCCAACATATTGAGTGGCACAAAAATCTTGCTGTAACTCCTGTTGTCGAACTTCTGAAAGATTCGGTCTCAAGCATATGCTTGAGCCAAGTAAAACGAACGTTTAACATGCAGTATCTTATACACAGATAAATCATTTGTTTAACTTTATTTTAAATTTTTCACTATAGCTGCTTGTCACACGCCAAAATATCTTTTGTTATTCAAAGCGTTACTTCAATGGAATGGAAACTTAAACAATCGAGCACAAAGTTGAAAATGTGGGTTGCTGTGCACTTGATGCTCCAGACTTGGAAAAATAGCCAACCTAAGGCAAAGGCAATATGTATTCGTGTCTTTTGCAAACACCCATAAGTAATCGTGCTACAAAAGTATTAAGATTTTCAAAAAATGTACACCAATGAAAAGTTTATTTCTCTCTAAGGTACATTGAGAAAAATGGAATGTGAATTGGTGAAACATAGCTGTGGTAGTTAGAGTAATTTTCTAATCGTTTTCCAAGGTTTCAGAATTTTTTCTTAGATATTTTATCGTTGTGTTCCTTTTTCTTGTATCGCAATAACATAATCATTGCATGCCAGGCCTCCTATAATTCCAGACGCATAGTTCCATTAAGTTTTAATCGAGACAGACTTTTATCGCAACTCTGTCACTGTTGTATATATACCGACATGAAACTTCATGCATACATTGACAGTGGGACGATTATTCATAAGAAAAATGGTCATACTGATATAATTTTCAGGATGTATTGGTGTGCTAGTTTTTTGTTGATACATTGCTGGATCAGATGAAACAAAGCAAAGACACTATTTGCAATAGTTTGTCTCACCGGATCCTTCATACAAAGCTTTATTTTATATGGTTTTGCAAGGCATAAAAGTATAATCAATCACAAATACAATTTATATAATATGTATATGTGTGCTAACAGATTCCAAAATAAAGTTGTTTCTGTGAAATTACCTCACCCTGCTTCATCAATCTGACTCAGTTAAAGTATAGCATGAAACAAATCAAATAGGTACAACTCATGTTTCTTAAGTCTTGTAAAATATTAAGTTTGCTTGTTGCTGCATTTTAAGCTGCTAGTAGAGTGGCAAGTATCGAAACAACATGTCCCGTAGGAATGGGATGTTAATTTACTGCATCATATATCGTTGTGCTAAATATATACTTAGGTTCTGAGAGAAACCATATTGCTATTTTATTTATTTTTTTCTGACGTACTTTACGCTAAAGATCAAAGATCAAATGTCATGGATTGAACAGGCACTATCTTCATTCAGACACATTAAGTATATGGTTGTTACACTCTTTATAGACGATTCTTTTATTAATTATGGGTAATTACTTAACATATGAACAAATACAGGAACTAAATTTATATATTAGGTGCTCTATTAACTGTTTCAAAAACCATTTTTCCTCAAATATGCCTTATTCTTTTACAGACTTGCATCTTGGATAAATTCAACCAAACCGATTTCAATCAATCTGACAGACACTGCATTGCACAACTTCCTCACTGCACTCTCTTTATCTCTCTCCAAAGCTATTAAGCATGCTAATCCCACGCGTCGCATACATATAACCTGTGCTCGTCTCATCGGCACTTTTTGAATATTGATCATTATAGGTCAAATTTAGATTAGGTCATTGCATGCAAGGCTATCGGGTACATGAGCCCCAGGGCTAGGATAGGTACAGGGACATCTTAGTTTCTATCACTTGTCATCTTTTGATTTACCTTTGAAATTATCTTTTTGTCTTGACTTGACATAGAGTGAGTGTATTGTTTTTTTAACGCACACGTGTTGGACTTATTATGGAATCAACATATTTAATAAAATGCTTGACTTATGCAGCCAGCAGATTCAGAAGGCATGTAAACATGGAGAGCGAGAGAGAATTCTGTACAATATGGGTTCTTTATACATGCATATTGCTTTTTATTGTAGTAGTTGCTTTGAACTTTGCTCGTCACTGTCCATGCCACTCTATTAACAACTCCATGATATCTGATGAACTACCACTGACCAGAGCTGGTTGTCTGGTACTGCTTCTGCTCGAAGACATGAGTGGTCAATGATGAGCACAGTCCTGAAGCAAGACCGTCATATCAATGTAGAGTGGTTGGATCAGGTTGAAAAATAATGATTGCTCTTGATATACCGCTTGATGAGAAGGCCAAGAAATTGAAATGGCACGCGATTACTGCGAAGACAAGTTGATGTTTCGAATTAGGGAAGTGCATATAGAAATAGCAGCACTGAATGAACCTTGCTTGACCATTCAGAACAGTGACATAGAAGATGCTTGACAGGAAGCATGCATATATAGTTTCAACACAGTTTAACAGATCAAAGACTGCAAGCACATTAAGAGTAGACTCCATGCTCACATCACCACGCTAGAAGCACTCTCTGACTTATATCAGAAAAGTTTCTCCAAAGTGACGGTGACATATAGAGAGCATGTCATCCTTTGGTCGGCCTGCTAAACAACGCATGTACAAATAATCCAGAAGTGCTGCTGTTTTCTTTGGAAACTGCATCTTTCTCCACTTGAGATCTTGTGCAAATACTTCCTTTCTTTGACAAACGGATGACTGTAGAGATGATTCTTCTGTACCTAGCAAAACTGATCGTCATGCAGAAAATAGCTGGAAACTTTGTCGTCAACAAGAAGGACTTGACAGAGCACATTAAGTCAAGATAAAAACAACACATGAAATAATTGAAGCCAATTATCCAGGCCTGCACCAACTCCTTCAGTATGATGGTGATGAATTAGCAAATATTATAGCAAAGACAATAACGCTGATGAAATCACGGATAATATACGCAATGTAGAGAAAATCAGAGAAGACAAATATGAACTGTTCGTGCAGGACCGCATCGCTACAAACAAAGTGAACAACATCTGGCCACCCATGAAAAGTTAGATTGTAAGATGCTGCTGTTTCTCACAAAATGCTGATTAAATTATCACGTTGAAGGATACTCTCTCTCTCGTTTCATTACTTTGCCAGATCCCAGATAAGAGATAGACCTTAGCAATGCAGTTGGACAGTACGAGTTTTTATCCTTACCTCAGTCTCTGTTTGACACCATCGGATCTGAATCCGCAAAAGAAGACTCATGCCATTTTTGAAATGCCAGCTAAAGACAATGATAGACAGATGGAGAATCACGACGAAAAAATCGAATCAGATAGTTAAAGAGTTCAACTATTTTTAGTGGCAAAACTCCTATCTCACGCCATTGAAAAAGGACCAGCTAACTGCATTTCTAACAGATAGGCTTCCAGGCAGCAAGGAAAACTATATCGTTAAATGTTATTTTCAATGACATCAATGTGAATCATATGAGGATTTTACACAAATAAGTAGATACTTAAGATCATGTTCCATGTAGTCTATACATCTAGACATGGTGCAAGTGAAATTGATATTAAATCATCTGATAGTGATGTGTTGGTCTTCTCAATTAGACGAGTTCCATTGTTGTTCACAAAGGTGTAATTAACCACAAGTTCAGGTTAACGCTATGAAAACTGTTGAAGCCTATATACGATATACTTGCTGGATCTAGAGTTACTATCCTGCAATGGCTGAGTGCATTTACTGCTTGCGACCAAATGGAACATTTTGTTTGGAAAGAAAGCCTTTGTGCATCTGAAACATTTATTGCTGTGTTGTTCGAGCTTCAAACAAGAACTTAAGAAAATGATAATGGTCCAAGTTTATCACAACGTACTGCAAGGAACATTGCTATGATGAAATATTCCTCATGATATTTTAATATGAGCATAGATTCGATTTTAAACAGCTTTGTTATTTACTACATCAATCACTACATTATTACTGATTTTGTTTACGTCAAATAGTAACTTGTAGTAAAATATTGATGGCTTAAGTTTACCACAATGAATTAAAAGACCCATCGCTCTGTTGAAATTATGGGTGCTGTTATAATGCAGGATCAATGGCGTATTTAAATAGAAATTATCTTTTGGCATGCAGAGATACTGTACAAATTTGAGAGAAAGTGTTGATGACTACTATCAACATCTCCAATGCCAAATGTTTTCTAAATCTGCTAAGACGATATTCGTCAAAAACTGACATGACTGGCCAAATTACTTTATGTGGTTTCCTCTTCTTCCAATAACTTCTGAGATTTGTTTCCGTGTACGGAATCACCAATCATTCTTTTACATATGTGAACTTGTAGGTAAAATGTTAAACTCCATACGCTTTACTATAAAGATTGTAATTGATAACTGTTGAGATCACTTGTAAACGTTTGAATTCACGTGTCTTAGAAGAGCATTTCTGCAAGCAGGCAAAGTTGATTCGGGTGAAGAACAGACTTCAAAGCTCGAGCATCTAGTCCCTTATCAAGCTTCACAAAGACACACACACAAACAAACACACAAACACACACACACACATAAACACTTTCTTAAACAACGTGTCTTTTTCATCATCAACCTTTGCATACATTAAACATTAATTGATAACGTCCATGAAAAATGTCTACTGTTCAGAATCTATAAGATTATAATTGGTTGTAGAGGAATGTCTTGTATATATATAATAGTTACTTATAGTAAAATATTGATGGCTTAACTTTAACACAACGAATAACAAGACCCATCGCTCTGTTGAAATTATGGGTTCTGTTATAATGCAGGATCAAAGGTGTATTTAAATAGAAATTATCTTTTGGCATGCAGAGGTACCGCACAAATTTGCATGAAAGTGTCGATGACTACTACTATCAACATCTCCAATGCCAAATGTTTTCTAAATCTGCTAAGATGATATTCATCAATAACTGTCATGATCGGCCAAATTACTTTATGTGACTTCCTTTTCCTCCACTAACTTCTGAGATTTGTTTCCGTGTACAGAACCACCTTTCTCATTCTTTTACATATGTGTACTTGTATGAAAAATGTTAAACTCCATACGGCTTTACTATAAAGATTGTAACTGATGACTGTTGTGATTACTTGTAATCATCTGAATTCACATGTGTCTTAGAAGAGCATTTCTGCAAGCAGGCAAAGTTGATTCAGGTGAAGAACCAATTTCCAATTCAAAGCTTGAATATCAAGTCCCTTATCAAGTTTCATAAAGACACACACACACAAACACTTTCTTAAACAATGTGTCTTTTTCGTCATCAACAATTGCATAAACTAAACATTAATCGATAACATCCGTGATAAATCTCTACTGTTCAGCATCTATAAGATTATACTTGCTTGTAGAGGTATTTCTCCGTATATTAATACTGATAATCATCTCTTACGGGGAGCCAATCAATACAAAAAAATCCCATTTCTGTTGCATTGAACTAAACTGCTACAATGATCACGTACATTTACTTACATAAAGTCAGAATATATGTTCATCGAGATTGTAGGTACTTACCTCCTGAAAGAAAGAAAACGTACAATTAGTGCTGTATCAATCTTCAGAAACACTATATATTTAGGGAATGTTTTCTTTTCTGTTATTTACTACATCGATCTCTACCTAATAACCAAGTATCTTCAGTTGAAACAAGAGCTCAAGATAATGATAATGATTCAAGTTTATCACAAGGAACATTGCTATGTTGAAATTATAGGCTTTGTCACCATGCCAAAATAATGTGTATTTAATTTGAAATGATAATTTGGCCTCACAAAGGGTCACCAATACATTTGCAAGAAAGTGTTGATACATGATATTAGAATCTAAAGTGCCAACAATTTCCAAACGCGCTGAAGCGACACGTCCAGAAAATTCTTTCGTGTCGCTTCAAATTTCCCCTACACCGTCTAAGTTTTAGTTCTAAATACATAATCACATTTCTCATGACCTTAAATATTTCTGACTATTATAGCATGTCAAATGTTACACTCCTTAGCCCTTTACTATGAAGAGTGTATTTCATGAAGAACTGTCACATTTGCAAAGATTATGCATATCAGCATTTGTAATCAATAAAGTACAATCAACTTCTGTTGAGAAGAATGTCACATTTTTCTCATGATATTTTAATATGAGCATAGATTCGATTTTAAACAGTTTTGTTATTTACTACATCAATCACTACATAACTACTGATTTTGTTTATGTCAAATAGTAACTTGTAGTAAAATATTGATGGCTTAAGTTTACCACAATGAATTAAAAGACCCATCGCTCTGTTGAAATTATGGGTTCTGTTATAATGCAGGATCAATGGTGTATTTAAATAGAAATTATCTTTTGGCATGCAGAGGTACCGCTCAAATTTGCATGAAAGTGTCGATGACTACTACTATCAACATCTCCAATGCCAAATGTTTTCTAAATCTGCTAAGATGATATTCATCAATAACTGACATGACTGGCCAAATTACTTTATGTGGTTTCCTTTTCCTCCACTAACTTTTGAGATTTGTTTCAGTGTACGGAATAACCTTTCTCATTCTTTTACATATGTGAACTTGTAGGTAAAATGTTAAACTCCATTTGGCTTTACTATAAAGATTGTAACTGATGACTATTGTGATCACTTGTAATCATTTGAATTCACATGTGTCTCAGAAGAGCATTTCTGCAAGCAGGCAAAGTTGATTCGGGTGAAGAACCGACTTCCAATTCAAAGCTAAGCATCTAGTACCTTATCAAGCTTCACACACACATACACACACACACACACACACACAAACACTTTCTTAAACAACGTGTCTTTTTCATCATCAACTTTTGCATAAACTAAACATTAATCGATAACATCCGTGATAAATCTCTACTGTTCAGCATCTATAAGATTATACTTGCTTGTAGAGGTATTTCTCCGTATATTAATACTGATAATCATCTCTTACGGGGAGCCAGTCAATACAGAAACATCCCATTTCTGTTGTATTGAACTAAACTGCTGCAATGATCACGTACATTTACTTACTTAAAGTCAGAATATATGTTCAACGAGAGTGTAGGTACTTACCATCTGAAAGGAAAGAAAACGTACAATTAGTGCTGTATCAATCTTCAGAAACACTATATATTTAGGGAATGTTTTCTTTTTTGTTATTTACTACGTCGATCTCTACTTAATAACCAAGTATCTACAGGTGAAACAAGAGCTCAAGATAATGATAATGATTCAAGTTTATCACAAGGAACATTGCTATGTTGAAATTATAGGCTTTGTCACCATGCCAAGATAATCTATGTATTTAATTTGAAATGATAATTTGGCATCGCAAAGGGTCGATAATACATTTGTAAGAAAGTGTTGATACATGATATTAATATATGAAGTGCCAACTATTTCTAAAGGTGCTAAAGCGACATATTCGGAAGACTATTTCGTGTGGCTTCAAATTTCCCCTATACCGTCTAAGTTTTAGTTCTAAATACATAATCACATTTCTCATGACCTTAAATATTTCTGACTATTGTAGCATGTCAAATGTTACACTCCTTAGCCCTTTACTATGAAGGATGTATTTCATGAAGAACTGTCACATTTGCAAAGATTATGCATATCAGCATTTTAATCAATAAAGTACAATCAACTTCTGTTGAGAAGAATGTCACATTTTTCTCATGATATTTTAATATGAGCATAGATTCGATTTTAAACAGTTTTGTTATTTACTACATCAATCACTACATAATTACTGATTTAGTTTACGTCAAATAGTAACTTGTAGTAAAATATTGATGGCTTAAGTGTACCACAATGAATTAAAAGACCCATCGCTCTGTTGAAATTATGGGTTCTGTTATAATGCAGGATCAATGGCGTATTTAAATAGAAATTATCTTTTGGCATGCAGAGGTACTGTACAAATTTGCATGAAAGTGTCGATGACTACTATCAACATCTCCAATGCCAAATGTTTTCTAAATCTGCTAAGATGATATTCATCAATAACTGACATGACTGGCCAAATTACTTTATGTGGTTTCCTTTTCCTCCACTAACTTCTGAGATTTGTTTCCGTGTACGGAATAACCTTTCTCATTCTTTTACATATGTGAACTTGTAGGTAAAATGTTAAACTCCATTCGACTTTACTATAAAGATTGTAACTGAGGACTGTTGTGATCACTTGTAATCATTTGAATTCACATGTGTCTCAGAAGAGCATTTCTTCAAGCAGGCAAAGTTGATTCGGGTGAAGAACCGACTTCCAATTCAAAGCTCGAGCATCTAGTACCTTATCAAGCTTCACACACACACACACACACACAAACACTTTTTTAAATGTGTCTTTTTCGTCATCAACTTTTGCATAATCTAAACATTAATCGATAACATCCATGATAAATCTCTACTGTTCAGGATCTATAAGATTATACTTGCTTGTAGAGGTATTTCTCCGTATATTAATACTGATAATCATCTTTTACGGGGAGCCAGTCAATACAGAAACATCCCATTGCATTGAACTAAACTGCTGCAATGATCACATACATTTACTTACTTAAAGTCAGAATATATGTTCAACGAGAGTGTAGGTACTTACCCGCTGAAAGGAAAGAAAACGTACAATTAGTGCTGTATCAATCTTCAGAAACACTATATATTTAGGGAATGTTTTCTTTTTTGTTATTTACTACGTCGATCTCTACCTAATAACCAAGTATTTTCAGGTGAAACAAGAGCTCAAGATAATGATAATGATTCAAGTTTATCACAAGGAACATTGCTATGTTGAAATTATTGGTTTTGTCACCATGCCAAGATAATTCGTGTATTTAATTTGAAATGATAATTTGGCATCGCAAAGGGTCGCCAATACATTTGTAAGAAAGTGTTGATACATGATATTAATATATGAAGTACCAACTATTTCTAAATGTGCTAAAGCGACATGTTCGGAAGACTATTTCGTGTGGCTTCAAATTTCCCCTATACCGTCTAAGTTTTAGTTCTAAATACATAATCACATTTCTCATGACCTTAAATATTTCTGACTATTGTAGCGTGTCAAATGTTACACTCCTTAGCCCTTTACTATGAAGAATGTATTTCATGAAGAACTGTCACATTTGCAAAGATTATGCATATCAGCATTTGTAATCAATAAAGTACAATCAACTTCTGTTGAGAAGAATGTCACATTTTTCTCATGATATTTTAATATGAGCATAGATTCGATTTTAACGAGTTTTGTTATTTACTACATCAATTACTACATAATTACTGATTTTGTTTACGTCAAATAGTAACTTGTAGTAAAATATTGATGGCTTAAGTGTACCACAACGAATTAAAAGACCCATCGCTCTGTTGAAATTATGGGTTCTGTTATAATGCAGGATCAATGGCGTATTTAAATAGAAATTATCTTTTGGCATGCAGAGGTACCACACAAATTTGCATGAAAGTGTCGATGACTACTATCAACATCTTTAATGCCAAATGTTTTCTAAATCTGCTAAGATGATATTCATCAATAACTGACATGACTGGCCAAATTACTTTATGTGGTTCCCTTTTCCTCCACTAACTTCTGAGATTTGTTTCCGTGTACGGAATAACCTTTCTCATTCTTTTACATATGTGAACTTGTAGGTAAAATGTTAAACTCCATTTGGCTTTACTATAAAAATTTTAACTGATGACTGTTGTGATCACTTGTAATCATTTGAATTCACATGTGTCTCAGAAGAGCATTTCTGCAAGCAGGCAAAGTTGATTCGGGTGAAGAACCGACTTCCAATTCAAAGCTCGAGCATCTAGCACCTTATCAAGCTTCACACACACACACACACACACACTTTCTTAAACAACGTGTCTTTTTCGTCATCAACTTTTGCATAAACTAAACATTAATCGATAACATCCGTGATAAATCTCTACTGTTCAGGATCTATAAGATTATACTTGCTTGTAGAGTTATTAATCCGTATATTAATACTGATAATCATCTCTTACGGGGAGCCAGTCAATACAGAAACATCCCATTTCTGTTGTATTGAACTAAACTGCTGCAATGATCACATACATTTACTTACTTAAAGTCAGAATATATGTTCAACGAGAGTGTAGGTACTTACCTCCTGAAAGGAAAGAAAACATACAATTAGTGCTGTATCAACCTTCAGAAACACTATATATTTAGGGAATGTTTTCTTTTTTGTCATTTGCTACGTCGATCTCTACTTAATAACCAAGTATCTACAGGTGAAACAAGAGCTCAAGATAATGATAATGATTCAAGTTTATCACAAGGAACATTGCTATGTTGAAATTATAGGCTTTGTCACCATGCCAAGATAATCTATGTATTTAATTTGAAATGATAATTTGGCATCGCAAAGGGTCGATAATACATTTGTAAGAAAGTGTTGATACATGATATTAATATATGAAGTGCCAACTATTTCTAAACGTGCTAAAGTGACATGTTCGGAAGACTATTTCGTGTGGCTTCAAATTTCCCCTATACCGTCTAAGTGTTAGTTCTAAATACATAATCACATTTCTCATGACCTTAAATATTTCTGACTATTGTAGCGTGTCAAATGTTACACTCCTTAGCCCTTTACTATGAAGAATGTATTTCATGAAGATCTGTCACATTTGCAAAGATTATGCATATCAGCATTTGTAATCAATAAAGTACAATCAACTTCTGTTGAGAAGAATGTCACATTTTTCTCATGATATTTTAATATGAGCATAGATTCGATTTTAAACAGTTTTGTTATTTACTACATCAATCACTACATAATTACTGATTTTGTTTACGTCAAATAGTAACTTGTAGTAAAATATTGATGGCTTAAGTTTACCACAACGAATTAAAAGACCCATCGCTCTGTTGAAATTATGGGTTCTGTTATAATTCAGGATCAATGGCATATTTAAATAGAAATTATCTTTTGGCATGCAGAGGTACCGCACAAATTTGCATGAAAGTGTCGATGACTACTACTATCAACATCTCCAATGCCAAATGTTTTCTAAATCTGCTAAGATGATATTCATCAATAACTGACATGACTGGCCAAATTACTTTATGTGGTTTCCTTTTCCTCCACTAACTTCTGAGATTTGTTTCCGTGTACGGAATAACCTTTCTCATTCTTTTACATATGTGAACTTGTAGGTAAAATGTTAAACTCCATTCGACTTTACTATAAAGATTGTAACTGAGGACTGTTGTGATCACTTGTAATCATTTGAATTCACATGTGTCTCAGAAGAGCATTTCTTCAAGCAGGCAAAGTTGATTCGGGTGAAGAACCGACTTCCAATTCAAAGCTCGAGCATCTAGTACCTTATCAAGCTTCACACACACACACACACACACAAACACTTTTTTAAATGTGTCTTTTTCGTCATCAACTTTTGCATAAACTAAACATTAATCGATAACATCCATGATAAATCTCTACTGTTCAGGATCTATAAGATTATACTTGCTTGTAGAGGTATTTCTCTGTATATTAATACTGATAATCATCTTTTACAGGGAGCCAGTCAATACAGAAACATCCCATTGCATTGAACTAAACTGCTGCAATGATCACATACATTTACTTACTTAAAGTCAGAATATATGTTCAACGAGAGTGTAGGTACTTACCCGCTGAAAGGAAAGAAAACGTACAATTAGTGCTGTATCAATCTTCAGAAACACTATATATTTAGGGAATGTTTTCTTTTTTGTTATTTACTACGTCGATCTCTACCTAATAACCAAGTATTTTCAGGTGAAACAAGAGCTCAAGATAATGATAATGATTCAAGTTTATCACAAGGAACATTGCTATGTTGAAATTATTGGTTTTGTCACCATGCCAAGATAATTCGTGTATTTAATTTGAAATGATAATTTGGCATCGCAAAGGGTCGCCAATACATTTGTAAGAAAGTGTTGATACATGATATTAATATATGAAGTACCAACTATTTCTAAATGTGCTAAAGCGACATGTTCGGAAGACTATTTCGTGTGGCTTCAAATTTCCCCTATACCGTCTAAGTTTTAGTTCTAAATACATAATCACATTTCTCATGACCTTAAATATTTCTGACTATTGTAGCGTGTCAAATGTTACACTCCTTAGCCCTTTACTATGAAGAATGTATTTCATGAAGAACTGTCACATTTGCAAAGATTATGCATATCAGCATTTGTAATCAATAAAGTACAATCAACTTCTGTTGAGAAGAATGTCACATTTTTCTCATGATATTTTAATATGAGCATAGATTCGATTTTAACGAGTTTTGTTATTTACTACATCAATTACTACATAATTACTGATTTTGTTTACGTCAAATAGTAACTTGTAGTAAAATATTGATGGCTTAAGTGTACCACAACGAATTAAAAGACCCATCGCTCTGTTGAAATTATGGGTTCTGTTATAATGCAGGATCAATGGCGTATTTAAATAGAAATTATCTTTTGGCATGCAGAGGTACTGTACAAATTTGCATGAAAGTGTCGATGACTACTATCAACATCTTTAATGCCAAATGTTTTCTAAATCTGCTAAGATGATATTCATCAATAACTGACATGACTGGCCAAATTACTTTATGTGGTTTCCTTTTCCTCCACTAACTTCTGAGATTTGTTTCCGTGTACGGAATAACCTTTCTCATTCTTTTACATATGTGAACTTGTAGGTAAAATGTTAAACTCCATTTGGCTTTACTATAAAAATTTTAACTGATGACTGTTGTGATCACTTGTAATCATTTGAATTCACATGTGTCTCAGAAGAGCATTTCTGCAAGCAGGCAAAGTTGATTCGGGTGAAGAACCGACTTCCAATTCAAAGCTCGAGCATCTAGCACCTTATCAAGCTTCACACACACACACACACACACACACACACACACTTTCTTAAACAACGTGTCTTTTTCGTCATCAACTTTTGCATAAACTAAACATTAATCGATAACATCCGTGATAAATCTCTACTGTTCAGGATCTATAAGATTATACTTGCTTGTAGAGTTATTAATCCGTATATTAATACTGATAATCATCTCTTACGGGGAGCCAGTCAATACAGAAACATCCCATTTCTGTTGTATTGAACTAAACTGCTGCAATGATCACATACATTTACTTACTTAAAGTCAGAATATATGTTCAACGAGAGTGTAGGTACTTACCTCCTGAAAGGAAAGAAAACATACAATTAGTGCTGTATCAACCTTCAGAAACACTATATATTTAGGGAATGTTTTCTTTTTTGTCATTTGCTACGTCGATCTCTACTTAATAACCAAGTATCTACAGGTGAAACAAGAGCTCAAGATAATGATAATGATTCAAGTTTATCACAAGGAACATTGCTATGTTGAAATTATAGGCTTTGTCACCATGCCAAGATAATCTATGTATTTAATTTGAAATGATAATTTGGCATCGCAAAGGGTCGATAATACATTTGTAAGAAAGTGTTGATACATGATATTAATATATGAAGTGCCAACTATTTCTAAACGTGCTAAAGTGACATGTTCGGAAGACTATTTCGTGTGGCTTCAAATTTCCCCTATACCGTCTAAGTGTTAGTTCTAAATACATAATCACATTTCTCATGACCTTAAATATTTCTGACTATTGTAGCGTGTCAAATGTTACACTCCTTAGCCCTTTACTATGAAGAATGTATTTCATGAAGATCTGTCACATTTGCAAAGATTATGCATATCAGCATTTGTAATCAATAAAGTACAATCAACTTCTGTTGAGAAGAATGTCACATTTTTCTCATGATATTTTAATATGAGCATAGATTCGATTTTAAACAGTTTTGTTATTTACTACATCAATCACTACATAATTACTGATTTTGTTTACGTCAAATAGTAACTTGTAGTAAAATATTGATGGCTTAAGTTTACCACAACGAATTAAAAGACCCATCGCTCTGTTGAAATTATGGGTTCTGTTATAATTCAGGATCAATGGCATATTTAAATAGAAATTATCTTTTGGCATGCAGAGGTACCGCACAAATTTGCATGAAAGTGTCGATGACTACTACTATCAACATCTCCAATGCCAAATGTTTTCTAAATCTGCTAAGATGATATTCATCAATAACTGACATGACTGGCCAAATTACTTTATGTGGTTTCCTTTTCCTCCACTAACTTCTGAGATTTGTTTCCGTGTACGGAATAACCTTTCTCATTCTTTTACATATGTGAACTTGTAGGTAAAATGTTAAACTCCATTCGGCTTTACTATAAAAATTTTAACTGATGACTGTTGTGATCACTTGTAATCATTTGAATTCACACGTGTCTCAGAAGAGCATTTCTGCAAGCAGGCAAAGTTGATTCGGGTGAAGAACCGACTTCCAATTCAAAGCTCGAGCATCTAGTACCTTATCAAGCTTCACACACACACACACAGAAAGACTTCTTTAAACGTGTCTTTCTCGTCATCAACTTTTGCATAAACTAAACATTAATCGATAACATCCGTGATAAATCTCTACTGTTCAGGATCTATACGATTATACTTGCTTGTTGAGGTATTTCTCCGTATATTAATACTGATAATCATCTTTTACGGGGAGCCAGTCAATACAGAAACATCCCATTACATTGAACTAAACTGCTGCAATGATCACGTACATTTACTTACTTAAAGTCAGAATATATGTTCAACGAGAGTGTAGGTACTTACCATCTGAAAGGAAAGAAAACGTACAATTAGTACTGTATCAATCTTCAGAAACACTATATATTTAGGGAATGTTTTCTTTTCTGTTATTTACTATGTCGATCTCTACCTAATAACCAAGTATTTTCAGGTGAAACAAGAGCTCAAGATAATGATAATGATTCAAGTTTATCACAAGGAACATTGCTATGTTGAAATTATAGGTTTTGTCACCATGCCAAGATAATCCATGTATTTAATTTGAAATGATAATTTGGCATTGCAAAGGGTCGCAAATACATTTGTAAGAAAGTGTTGATACATGATATTAATATATGAAGTGCCAACTATTTCTAAATGTGCTAAAGCGACATGTTCGGAAGACTATTTCGTGTGGCTTCAAATTTCATCTATACTGTCTAAGTTTTAGTTCTAAATACATAATCACATTTCTCATGACCTTAAATATTTCTGACTATTGTAGCGTGTCAAATGTTACACTCCTTAGCCCTTTACTATGAAGAGTGTATTTCATGAAGAACTGTCACATTTGCAAAGATTATGCATATCAGCATTTTAATCAATAAAGTACAATCAACTTCTGTTGAGAAGAATGTCACATTTTTCTCATGATATTTTAATATAAGCATAGATTCGATTTTAACGAGTTTTGTTATTTACTACATCAATTACTACATAATTACTGATTTTGTTTACGTCAAATAGTAACTTGTAGTAAAATATTGATGGCTTAAGTGTACCACAACGAATTAAAAGACCCATCGCTCTGTTGAAATTATGGGTTCTGTTATAATGCAGGATCAATGGCGTATTTAAATAGAAATTATCTTTTGGCATGCAGAAGTACCACACAAATTTGCATGAAAGTGTCGATGACTACTATCAACATCTCCAATGCCAAATGTTTTCTAAATCTGCTAAGATGATATTCATCAATAACTGACATGACTGGCCAAATTATTTTATGTGGTTTCCTTTTCCTCCACTAACTTCTGAGATTTGTTTCCGTGTACGGAATAACCTTTCTCATTCTTTTACATATGTGAACTTGTAGGTAAAATGTTAAACTCCATTCGACTTTACTATAAAGATTGTAACTGAGGACTGCTGTGATCACTTGTAATCATTTGAATTCACATGTGTCTCAGAAGAGCATGTCTTCAAGCAGGCAAAGTTGATTTGGGTGAAGAACCGACTTCCAATTCAAAGCTCGAGCATCTAGTACCTTATCAAGCTTCACACACACACACACACACACACACACACACAAACACTTTTTTAAATGTGTCTTTTTCGTCATCAACTTTTGCATAAACTAAACATTAATCGATAACATCAATGATAAATCTCTACTGTTCAGGATCTATAAGATTATACTTGCTTGTAGAGGTATTTCTCCGTATATTAATACTGATAATCATCTCTTACGGGGAGCCAGTCAATACAGAAACATCCCATTGCATTGAACTAAACTGCTGCAATGATCACGTACATTTACTTACTTAAAGTCAGAATATATGTTCAACGAGAGTGTAGGTACTTACCTCCTGAAAGGAAAGAAAACGTACAATTAGTACTGTATCAATCTTCAGAAACACTATATATTTAGGGAATGTTTTCTTTTCTGTTATTTACTACGTCGATCTCTACCTAATAACCAAGTATTTTCAGGTGAAACAAGAGCTCAAGATAATGATAATGATTCAAGTTTATCACAAGGAACATTGCTATGTTGAAATTATTGGTTTTGTCACCATGCCAAGATAATTCGTGTATTTAATTTGAAATGATAATTTGGCATCGCAAAGGGTCGCCAATACATTTGTAAGAAAGTGTTGATACATGATATTAATATATGAAGTGCCAACTATTTCTAAACGTGTTAAAGCGACATGTTCGGAAGACTATTTCGTGTGGCTTCAAATTTCCCCTATACCGTCTAAGTTTTAGTTCTAAATACATAATCACATTTCTCATGACCTTAAATATTTCTGACTATTGTAGCGTGTCAAATGTTACACTCCTTAGCCCTTTACTATGAAGAATGTATTTCATGAAGAACTGTCACATTTGCAAAGATTATGCATATCAGCATTTTAATCAATAAAGTACAATCAACTTCTGTTGAGAAGAATGTCACATTTTTCTCATGATATTTTAATATGAGCATAGATTCGATTTTAACGAGTTTTGTTATTTACTACATCAATCACTACATAATTACTGATTTTGTTTACGTCAAATAGTAACTTGTAGTAGAATATTGATGGCTTAAGTGTACCACAACGAATTAAAAGACCCATCGCTCTGTTGAAATTATGGGTTCTGTTATAATGCAGGATCAATGGCGTATTTAAATAGAAATTATCTTTTGGCATGCAGAGGTACCACACAAATTTGCATGAAAGTGTCGATGACTACTATCAACATCTCCAATGCCAAATGTTTTCTAAATCTGCTAAGATGATATTCATCAATAACTGACATGACTGGCCAAATTACTTTATGTGGTTTCCTTTTCCTCCACTAACTTCTGAGATTTGTTTCCGTGTACGGAATAACCTTTCTCATTCTTTTACATATGTGAACTTGTAGGTAAAATGTTAAACTCCATTCGGCTTTACTATAAAAATTTTAACTGATGACTGTTGTGATCACTTGTAATCATTTGAATTCACATGTGTCTCAGAAGAGCATTTCTGCAAGCAGGCAAAGTTGATTTGGGTGAAGAACCGACTTCCAATTTAAAGCTCGAGCATCTAGTACCTTATCAAGCTTCACACACATACACACACAAAGACTTTTTTAAATGTGTCTTTTTCGTCATCAACTTTTGCATAAACCAAACGTTAATCGATAACATCAATGATAAATCTCTACTGTTCAGGATCTATAAGATTATACTTGCTTGTAGAGGTATTTCTCCGTATATTAATACTGATAATCATCTCTTACGGGGAGCCAGTCAATACAGAAACATCCCATTGCATTGAACTAAACTGCTGCAATGATCACATACATTTACTTACTTAAAGTCAGAATATATGTTCAACGAGAGTGTAGGTACTTACCTCCTGAAAGGAAAGAAAATGTACAATTAGTACTGTATCAATCTTCAGAAACACTATATATTTAGGGAATGTTTTCTTTTTTGTCATTTACTACGTCGATCTCTACTTAATAACCAAGTATCTACAGGTGAAACAAGAGCTCAAGATAATGATAATGATTCAAGTTTATCACAAGGAACATTGCTATGTTGAAATTATAGGCTTTGTCACCATGCCAAGATAATCTATGTATTTAATTTGAAATGATAATTTGGCATCGCAAAGGGTCGATAATACATTTGTAAGAAAGTGTTGATACATGATATTAATATATGAAGTGCCAACTATTTCTAAACATGCTAAAGCGACATGTTCGGAAGACTATTTCGTGTGGCTTCAAATTTCCCCTATACCGTCTAAGTTTTAGTTCTAAATACATAATCACATTTCTCATGACCTTAAATATTTCTGACTATTGTAGCGTGTCAAATGTTACACTCCTTAGCCCTTTACTATGAAGAATGTATTTCATGAAGAACTGTCACATTTGCAAAGATTATGCATATCAGCATTTTAATCAATAAAGTACAATCAACTTCTGTTGAGAAGAATGTCACATTTTTCTCATGATATTTTAATATGAGCATAGATTCGATTTTAACGAGTTTTGTTATTTACTACATCAATCACTACATAATTACTGATTTTGTTTACGTCAAATAGTAACTTGTAGTAAAATATTGATGGCTTAAGTTTACCACAACGAATTAAAAGACCCATCGCTCTGTTGAAATTATGGGTTCTGTTATAATTCAGGATCAATGGCGTATTTAAATAGAAATTATCTTTTGGCATGCAGAGGTACCGCACAAATTTGCATGAAAGTGTCGATGACTACTACTATCAACATCTCCAATGCCAAATGTTTTCTAAATCTGCTAAGATGATATTCATCAATAACTGACATGACTGGCCAAATTACTTTATGTGGTTTCCTTTTCCTCCACTAACTTCCGAGATTTGTTTCCGTGTACGGAATAACCTTTCTCATTCTTTTACATATGTGAACTTGTAGGTAAAATGTTAAACTCCATTCGGCTTTACTATAAAAATTTTAACTGATGACTGTTGTGATCACTTGTAATCATTTGAATTCGCATGTGTCTCAGAAGAGCATTTCTGCAAGCAGGCAAAGTTGATTCGGGTGAAGAACCGACTTCCAATTCAAAGGTCGAGCATCTAGTACCTTATCAAGCTTCACACACACACACACACACACACACACACAAAGACTTCTTTAAACGTGTCTTTCTCGTCATCAACTTTTGCATAAACTAAACATTAATCGATAACATCCGTGATAAATCTCTACTGTTCAGGATCTATACGATTATACTTGCTTGTAGAGGTATTTCTCCGTATATTAATACTGATAATCATCTTTTACGGGGAGCCAGTCAATACAGAAACATCCCATTACATTGAACTAAACTGCTGCAATGATCACGTACATTTACTTACTTAAAGTCAGAATATATGTTCAACGAGAGTGTAGGTACTTACCCACTGAAAGGAAAGAAAACGTACAATTAGTACTGTATCAATCTTCAGAAACACTATATATTTAGGGAATGTTTTCTTTTCTGTTATTTACTATGTCGATCTCTACCTAATAACCAAGTATTTTCAGGTGAAACAAGAGCTCAAGATAATGATAATGATTCAAGTTTATCACAAGGAACATTGCTATGTTGAAATTATAGGTTTTGTCACCATGCCAAGATAATCCATGTATTTAATTTGAAATGATAATTTGGCATTGCAAAGGGTCGCCAATACATTTGTAAGAAAGTGTTGATACATGATATTAATATATGAAGTGCCAACTATTTCTAAATGTGCTAAAGCGACATGTTCGGAAGACTATTTCGTGTGGCTTCAAATTTCCCCTATACCGTCTAAGTTTTAGTTCTAAATACATAATCACATTTCTCATGACCTTAAATATTTCTGACTATTGTAGCGTGTCAAATGTTACACTCCTTAGCCCTTTACTATGAAGAGTGTATTTCATGAAGAACTGTCACATTTGCAAAGATTATGCATATCAGCATTTTAATCAATAAAGTACAATCAACTTCTGTTGAGAAGAATGTCACATTTTTCTCATGATATTTTAATATGAGCATAGATTCAATTTTAACGAGTTTTGTTATTTACTACATCAATTACTACATAATTACTGATTTTGTTTACGTCAAATAGTAACTTGTAGTAAAATATTGATGGCTTAAGTGTACCACAACGAATTAAAAGACCCATCGCTCTGTTGAAATTATGGGTTCTGTTATAATGCAGGATCAATGGCGTATTTAAATAGAAATTATCTTTTGGCATGCAGAGGTACTGTACAAATTTGCATGAAAGTGTCAATGACTACTATCAACATCTCCAATGCCAAATGTTTTCTAAATCTGCTAAGATGATATTCATCAATAACTGACATGACTGGCCAAATTACTTTATGTGGTTTCCTTTTCCTCCACTAACTTCTGAGATTTGTTTCCGTGTACGGAATAACCTTTCTCATTCTTTTACATATGTGAACTTGTAGGTAAAATGTTAAACTCCATTCGACTTTACTATAAAGATTGTAACTGAGGACTGTTGTGATCACTTGTAATCATTTGAATTCACATGTGTCTCAGAAGAGCATTTCTTCAAGCAGGCAAAGTTGATTCGGGTGAAGAACCGACTTCCAATTCAAAGCTCGAGCATCTAGTACCTTATCAAGCTTCACACACACAGACACACACACAAACACTTTTATAAATGTGTCTTTTTCGTCATCAACTTTTGCATAAACTAAACATTAATCGATAACATCAATGATAAATCTCTACTGTTCAGGATCTATAAGATTATACTTGCTTGTAGAGGTATTTCTCCGTATATTAATACTGATAATCATCTTTTACGGGGAGCCAGTCAATACAGAAACATCCCATTGCATTGAACTAAACTGCTGCAATGATCACGTACATTTACTTACTTAAAGTCAGAATATATGTTCAACGAGAGTGCAGGTACTTACCCGCTGAAAGGAAAGAAAACGTACAATTAGTGCTGTATCAATCTTCAGAAACACTATATATTTAGGGAATGTTTTCTTTTTTGTCATTTACTACGTCGATCTCTACTTAATAACCAAGTATCTACAGGTGAAACAAGAGCTCAAGATAATGATAATGATTCAAGTTTATCACAAGGAACATTGCTATGTTGAAATTATAGGCTTTGTCACCATGCCAAGATAATCTATGTATTTAATTTGAAATGATAATTTGGCATCGCAAAGGGTCGATAATACATTTGTAAGAAAGTGTTGATACATGATATTAATATATGAAGTGCCAACTATTTCTAAACGTGCTAAAGCGACATGTTCGGAAGACTATTTCGTGTGGCTTCAAATTTCCCCTATACCGTCTAAGTTTTAGTTCTAAATACATAATCACATTTCTCATGACCTTAAATATTTCTGACTATTGTAGCGTGTCAAATGTTACACTCCTTAGCCCTTTACTATGAAGAATGTATTTCATGAAGAACTGTCACATTTGCAAAGATTATGCATATCAGCATTTTAATCACTAAAGTACAATCAACTTCTGTTGAGAAGAATGTCACATTTTTCTCATGATATTTTAATATGAGCATAGATTCGATTTTAAACAGTTTTGTTATTTACTACATCAATCACTACATAATTACTGATTTTGTTTACGTCAAATAGTAACTTGTAGTAAAATATTGATGGCTTAAGTTTACCACAACGAATTAAAAGACCCATCGCTCTGTTGAAATTATGGGTTCTGTTATAATTCAGGATCAATGGCGTATTTAAATAGAAATTATCTTTTGGCATGCAGAGGTACCACACAAATTTGCATGAAAGTGTCGATGACTACTACTATCAACATCTCCAATGCCAAATGTTTTCTAAATCTGCTAAGATGATATTCATCAATAACTGACATGACTGGCCAAATTACTTTATGTGGTTTCCTTTTCCTCCACTAACTTCTGAGATTTGTTTCCGTGTACGGAATAACCTTTCTCATTCTTTTACATATGTGAACTTGTAGGTAAAATGTTAAACTCCATTCGGCTTTACTATAAAAATTTTAACTGATGACTGTTGTGATCACTTGTAATTATTTGAATTCGCATGTGTCTCAGAAGAGCATTTCTGCAAGCAGGCAAAGTTGATTCGGGTGAAGAACCGACTTCCAATTCAAAGGTCGAGCATCTAGTACCTTATCAAGCTTCACACACACACACACAAACACACACACACACAAAGACTTCTTTAAAAGTGTCTTTCTCGTCATCAACTTTTGCATAAACTAAACATTAATCGATAACATCCGTGATAAATCTCTACTGTTCAGGATCTATACGATTATACTTGCTTGTAGAGGTATTTCTCCGTATATTAATACTGATAATCATCTTTTACGGGGAGCCAGTCAATACAGAAACATCCCATTACATTGAACTAAACTGCTGCAATGATCACGTACATTTACTTACTTAAAGTCAGAATATATGTTCAACGAGAGTGTAGGTACTTACCCACTGAAAGGAAAGAAAACGTACAATTAGTACTGTATCAATCTTCAGAAACACTATATATTTAGGGAATGTTTTCTTTTCTGTTATTTACTATGTCGATCTCTACCTAATAACCAAGTATTTTCAGGTGAAACAAGAGCTCAAGATAATGATAATGATTCAAGTTTATCACAAGGAACATTGCTATGCTGAAATTATAGGTTTTGTCACCATGCCAAGATAATCCATGTATTTAATTTGAAATGATAATTTGGCATTGCAAAGGGTCGCCAATACATTTGTAAGAAAGTGTTGATACATGATATTAATATATGAAGTGCCAACTATTTCTAAATGTGCTAAAGCGACATGTTCGGAAGACTATTTCGTGTGGCTTCAAATTTCCCCTATACCGTCTAAGTTTTAGTTCTAAATACATAATCACATTTCTCATGACCTTAAATATTTCTGACTATTGTAGCGTGTCAAATGTTACACTCCTTAGCCCTTTACTATGAAGAATGTATTTCATGAAGAACTGTCACATTTGAAAAGATTATGCATATCAGCATTTGTAATCAATAAAGTACAATCAACTTCTGTTGAGAAGAATGTCACATTTTTCTCATGATATTTTAATATGAGCATAGATTCGATTTTAACGAGTTTTGTTATTTACTACATCAATTACTACATAATTACTGATTTTGTTTACGTCAAATAGTAACTTGTAGTAAAATATTGATGGCTTAAGTGTACCACAGCGAATTAAAAGACCCATCGCTCTGTTGAAATTATGGGTTCTGTTATAATGCAGGATCAATGGCATATTTAAATAGAAATTATCTTTTGGCATGCAGAGGTACCACACAAATTTGCATGAAAGTGTCGATGACTACTATCAACATCTCCAATGCCAAATGTTTTCTAAATCTGCTAAGATGATATTCATCAATAACTGACATGACTGGCCAAATTACTTTATGTGGTTTCCTTTTCCTCCACTAACTTCTGAGATTTGTTTCCGTGTACGGAATAACCTTTCTCATTCTTTTACATATGTGAACTTGTAGGTAAAATGTTAAACTCCATTCGGCTTTACTATAAAGATTGTAACTGAGGACTGTTGTGATCACTTGTAATCATTTGAATTCACATGTGTCTCAGAAGAGCATTTCTTCAAGCAGGCAAAGTTGATTCGGGTGAAGAACCGACTTCCAATTCAGAGCTCGAGCATCTAGTACCTTATCAAGCTTCACACACACAGACACACACACAAACACTTTTATAAATGTGTCTTTTTCGTCATCAACTTTTGCATAAACTAAACATTAATCGATAACATCAATGATAAATCTCTACTGTTCAGGATCTATAAGATTATACTTGCTTGTAGAGGTATTTCTCCATATATTAATACTGATAATCATCTTTTACGGGAGCCAGTCAATACAGAAACATCCCATTGCATTGAACTAAACTGCTGCAATGATCACGTACATTTACTTACTTAAAGTCAGAATATATGTTCAACGAGAGTGCAGGTACTTACCCGCTGAAAGGAAAGAAAACGTACAATTAGTGCTGTATCAATCTTCAGAAACACTATATATTTAGGGAATGTTTTCTTTTTTGTCATTTACTACGTCGATCTCTACTTAATAACCAAGTATCTACAGGTGAAACAAGAGCTCAAGATAATGATAATGATTCAAGTTTATCACAAGGAACATTGCTATGTTGAAATTATAGGCTTTGTCACCATGCCAAGATAATCTATGTATTTAATTTGAAATGATAATTTGGCATCGCAAAGGGTCGATAATACATTTGTAAGAAAGTGTTGATACATGATATTAATATATGAAGTGCCAACTATTTCTAAACGTGCTAAAGCGACATGTTCGGAAGACTATTTCGTGTGGCTTCAAATTTCCCCTATACCGTCTAAGTTTTAGTTCTAAATACATAATCACATTTCTCATGACCTTAAATATTTCTGACTATTGTAGCGTGTCAAATGTTACACTCCTTAGCCCTTTACTATGAAGAATGTATTTCATGAAGAACTGTCACATTTGCAAAGATTATGCATATCAGCATTTTAATCAATAAAGTACAATCAACTTCTGTTGAGAAGAATGTCACATTTTTCTCATGATATTTTAATATGAGCATAGATTCGATTTTAAACAGTTTTGTTATTTACTACATCAATCACTACATAATTACTGATTTTGTTTACGTCAAATAGTAACTTGTAGTAAAATATTGATGGCTTAAGTTTACCACAACGAATTAAAAGACCCATCGCTCTGTTGAAATTATGGGTTCTGTTATAATTCAGGATCAATGGCGTATTTAAATAGAAATTATCTTTTGGCATGCAGAGGTACCACACAAATTTGCATGAAAGTGTCGATGACTACTACTATCAACATCTCCAATGCCAAATGTTTTCTAAATCTGCTAAGATGATATTCATCAATAACTGACATGACTGGCCAAATTACTTTATGTGGTTTCCTTTTCCTCCACTAACTTCTGAGATTTGTTTCCGTGTACGGAATAACCTTTCTCATTCTTTTACATATGTGAACTTGTAGGTAAAATGTTAAACTCCATTCGGCTTTACTATAAAAATTTTAACTGATGACTGTTGTGATCACTTGTAATCATTTGAATTCGCATGTGTCTCAGAAGAGCATTTCTGCAAGCAGGCAAAGTTGATTCGGGTGAAGAACCGACTTCCAATTCAAAGGTCGAGCATCTAGTACCTTATCAAGCTTCACACACACACACACAAACACACACACACACACAAAGACTTCTTTAAACGTGTCTTTCTCGTCATCAACTTTTGCATAAACTAAACATTAATCGATAACATCCGTGATAAATCTCTACTGTTCAGGATCTATACGATTATACTTGCTTGTAGAGGTATTTCTCCGTATATTAATACTGATAATCATCTTTTACGGGGAGCCAGTCAATACAGAAACATCCCATTACATTGAACTAAACTGCTGCAATGATCACGTACATTTACTTACTTAAAGTCAGAATATATGTTCAACGAGAGTGTAGGTACTTACCCACTGAAAGGAAAGAAAACGTACAATTAGTACTGTATCAATCTTCAGAAACACTATATATTTAGGGAATGTTTTCTTTTCTGTTATTTACTATGTCGATCTCTACCTAATAACCAAGTATTTTCAGGTGAAACAAGAGCTCAAGATAATGATAATGATTCAAGTTTATCACAAGGAACATTGCTATGCTGAAATTATAGGTTTTGTCACCATGCCAAGATAATCCATGTATTTAATTTGAAATGATAATTTGGCATTGCAAAGGGTCGCCAATACATTTGTAAGAAAGTGTTGATACATGATATTAATATATGAAGTGCCAACTATTTCTAAATGTGCTAAAGCGACATGTTCGGAAGACTATTTCGTGTGGCTTCAAATTTCCCCTATACCGTCTAAGTTTTAGTTCTAAATACATAATCACATTTCTCATGACCTTAAATATTTCTGACTATTGTAGCATGTCAAATGTTACACTCCTTAGCCCTTTACTATGAAGAATGTATTTCATGAAGAACTGTCACATTTGCAAAGATTATGCATATCAGCATTTGTAATCAATAAAGTACAATCAACTTCTGTTGAGAAGAATGTCACATTTTTCTCATGATATTTTAATATGAGCATAGATTCGATTTTAACGAGTTTTGTTATTTACTACATCAATTACTACATAATTACTGATTTTGTTTACGTCAAATAGTAACTTGTAGTAAAATATTGATGGCTTAAGTGTACCACAGCGAATTAAAAGACCCATCGCTCTGTTGAAATTATGGGTTCTGTTATAATGCAGGATCAATGGCATATTTAAATAGAAATTATCTTTTGGCATGCAGAGGTACCACACAAATTTGCATGAAAGTGTCGATGACTACTATCAACATCTCCAATGCCAAATGTTTTCTAAATCTGCTAAGATGATATTCATCAATAACTGACATGACTGGCCAAATTACTTTATGTGGTTTCCTTTTCCTCCACTAACTTCTGAGATTTGTTTCCGTGTACGGAATAACCTTTCTCATTCTTTTACATATGTGAACTTGTAGGTAAAATGTTAAACTCCATTCGGCTTTACTATAAAGATTGTAACTGAGGACTGTTGTGATCACTTGTAATCATTTGAATTCACATGTGTCTCAGAAGAGCATTTCTTCAAGCAGGCAAAGTTGATTCGGGTGAAGAACCGACTTCCAATTCAGAGCTCGAGCATCTAGTACCTTATCAAGCTTCACACACACAGACACACACACAAACACTTTTATAAATGTGTCTTTTTCGTCATCAACTTTTGCATAAACTAAACATTAATCGATAACATCAATGATAAATCTCTACTGTTCAGGATCTATAAGATTATACTTGCTTGTAGAGGTATTTCTCCATATATTAATACTGATAATCATCTTTTACGGGAGCCAGTCAATACAGAAACATCCCATTGCATTGAACTAAACTGCTGCAATGATCACGTACATTTACTTACTTAAAGTCAGAATATATGTTCAACGAGAGTGCAGGTACTTACCCGCTGAAAGGAAAGAAAACGTACAATTAGTGCTGTATCAATCTTCAGAAACACTATATATTTAGGGAATGTTTTCTTTTTTGTCATTTACTACGTCGATCTCTACTTAATAACCAAGTATCTACAGGTGAAACAAGAGCTCAAGATAATGATAATGATTCAAGTTTATCACAAGGAACATTGCTATGTTGAAATTATAGGCTTTGTCACCATGCCAAGATAATCTATGTATTTAATTTGAAATGATAATTTGGCATCGCAAAGGGTCGATAATACATTTGTAAGAAAGTGTTGATACATGATATTAATATATGAAGTGCCAACTATTTCTAAACGTGCTAAAGCGACATGTTCGGAAGACTATTTCGTGTGGCTTCAAATTTCCCCTATACCGTCTAAGTTTTAGTTCTAAATACATAATCACATTTCTCATGACCTTAAATATTTCTGACTATTGTAGCGTGTCAAATGTTACACTCCTTAGCCCTTTACTATGAAGAATGTATTTCATGAAGAACTGTCACATTTGCAAAGATTATGCATATCAGCATTTTAATCACTAAAGTACAATCAACTTCTGTTGAGAAGAATGTCACATTTTTCTCATGATATTTTAATATGAGCATAGATTCGATTTTAAACAGTTTTGTTATTTACTACATCAATCACTACATAATTACTGATTTTGTTTACGTCAAATAGTAACTTGTAGTAAAATATTGATGGCTTAAGTTTACCACAACGAATTAAAAGACCCATCGCTCTGTTGAAATTATGGGTTCTGTTATAATTCAGGATCAATGGCGTATTTAAATAGAAATTATCTTTTGGCATGCAGAGGTACCACACAAATTTGCATGAAAGTGTCGATGACTACTACTATCAACATCTCCAATGCCAAATGTTTTCTAAATCTGCTAAGATGATATTCATCAATAACTGACATGACTGGCCAAATTACTTTATGTGGTTTCCTTTTCCTCCACTAACTTCTGAGATTTGTTTCCGTGTACGGAATAACCTTTCTCATTCTTTTACATATGTGAACTTGTAGGTAAAATGTTAAACTCCATTCGGCTTTACTATAAAAATTTTAACTGATGACTGTTGTGATCACTTGTAATCATTTGAATTCGCATGTGTCTCAGAAGAGCATTTCTGCAAGCAGGCAAAGTTGATTCGGGTGAAGAACCGACTTCCAATTCAAAGGTCGAGCATCTAGTACCTTATCAAGCTTCACACACACACACACAAACACACACACACACAAAGACTTCTTTAAACGTGTCTTTCTCGTCATCAACTTTTGCATAAACTAAACATTAATCGATAACATCCGTGATAAATCTCTACTGTTCAGGATCTATACGATTATACTTGCTTGTAGAGGTATTTCTCCGTATATTAATACTGATAATCATCTTTTACGGGGAGCCAGTCAATACAGAAACATCCCATTACATTGAACTAAACTGCTGCAATGATCACGTACATTTACTTACTTAAAGTCAGAATATATGTTCAACGAGAGTGTAGGTACTTACCCACTGAAAGGAAAGAAAACGTACAATTAGTACTGTATCAATCTTCAGAAACACTATATATTTAGGGAATGTTTTCTTTTCTGTTATTTACTATGTCGATCTCTACCTAATAACCAAGTATTTTCAGGTGAAACAAGAGCTCAAGATAATGATAATGATTCAAGTTTATCACAAGGAACATTGCTATGCTGAAATTATAGGTTTTGTCACCATGCCAAGATAATCCATGTATTTAATTTGAAATGATAATTTGGCATTGCAAAGGGTCGCCAATACATTTGTAAGAAAGTGTTGATACATGATATTAATATATGAAGTGCCAACTATTTCTAAATGTGCTAAAGCGACATGTTCGGAAGACTATTTCGTGTGGCTTCAAATTTCCCCTATACCGTCTAAGTTTTAGTTCTAAATACATAATCACATTTCTCATGACCTTAAATATTTCTGACTATTGTAGCATGTCAAATGTTACACTCCTTAGCCCTTTACTATGAAGAATGTATTTCATGAAGAACTGTCACATTTGCAAAGATTATGCATATCAGCATTTGTAATCAATAAAGTACAATCAACTTCTGTTGAGAAGAATGTCACATTTTTCTCATGATATTTTAATATGAGCATAGATTCGATTTTAACGAGTTTTGTTATTTACTACATCAATTACTACATAATTACTGATTTTGTTTACGTCAAATAGTAACTTGTAGTAAAATATTGATGGCTTAAGTGTACCACAGCGAATTAAAAGACCCATCGCTCTGTTGAAATTATGGGTTCTGTTATAATGCAGGATCAATGGCATATTTAAATAGAAATTATCTTTTGGCATGCAGAGGTACCACACAAATTTGCATGAAAGTGTCGATGACTACTATCAACATCTCCAATGCCAAATGTTTTCTAAATCTGCTAAGATGATATTCATCAATAACTGACATGACTGGCCAAATTACTTTATGTGGTTTCCTTTTCCTCCACTAACTTCTGAGATTTGTTTCCGTGTACGGAATAACCTTTCTCATTCTTTTACATATGTGAACTTGTAGGTAAAATGTTAAACTCCATTCGGCTTTACTATAAAGATTGTAACTGAGGACTGTTGTGATCACTTGTAATCATTTGAATTCACATGTGTCTCAGAAGAGCATTTCTTCAAGCAGGCAAAGTTGATTCGGGTGAAGAACCGACTTCCAATTCAGAGCTCGAGCATCTAGTACCTTATCAAGCTTCACACACACAGACACACACACAAACACTTTTATAAATGTGTCTTTTTCGTCATCAACTTTTGCATAAACTAAACATTAATCGATAACATCAATGATAAATCTCTACTGTTCAGGATCTATAAGATTATACTTGCTTGTAGAGGTATTTCTCCATATATTAATACTGATAATCATCTTTTACGGGAGCCAGTCAATACAGAAACATCCCATTGCATTGAACTAAACTGCTGCAATGATCACGTACATTTACTTACTTAAAGTCAGAATATATGTTCAACGAGAGTGCAGGTACTTACCCGCTGAAAGGAAAGAAAACGTACAATTAGTGCTGTATCAATCTTCAGAAACACTATATATTTAGGGAATGTTTTCTTTTTTGTCATTTACTACGTCGATCTCTACTTAATAACCAAGTATCTACAGGTGAAACAAGAGCTCAAGATAATGATAATGATTCAAGTTTATCACAAGGAACATTGCTATGTTGAAATTATAGGCTTTGTCACCATGCCAAGATAATCTATGTATTTAATTTGAAATGATAATTTGGCATCGCAAAGGGTCGATAATACATTTGTAAGAAAGTGTTGATACATGATATTAATATATGAAGTGCCAACTATTTCTAAACGTGCTAAAGCGACATGTTCGGAAGACTATTTCGTGTGGCTTCAAATTTCCCCTATACCGTCTAAGTTTTAGTTCTAAATACATAATCACATTTCTCATGACCTTAAATATTTCTGACTATTGTAGCGTGTCAAATGTTACACTCCTTAGCCCTTTACTATGAAGAATGTATTTCATGAAGAACTGTCACATTTGCAAAGATTATGCATATCAGCATTTTAATCACTAAAGTACAATCAACTTCTGTTGAGAAGAATGTCACATTTTTCTCATGATATTTTAATATGAGCATAGATTCGATTTTAAACAGTTTTGTTATTTACTACATCAATCACTACATAATTACTGATTTTGTTTACGTCAAATAGTAACTTGTAGTAAAATATTGATGGCTTAAGTTTACCACAACGAATTAAAAGACCCATCGCTCTGTTGAAATTATGGGTTCTGTTATAATTCAGGATCAATGGCGTATTTAAATAGAAATTATCTTTTGGCATGCAGAGGTACCACACAAATTTGCATGAAAGTGTCGATGACTACTACTATCAACATCTCCAATGCCAAATGTTTTCTAAATCTGCTAAGATGATATTCATCAATAACTGACATGACTGGCCAAATTACTTTATGTGGTTTCCTTTTCCTCCACTAACTTCTGAGATTTGTTTCCGTGTACGGAATAACCTTTCTCATTCTTTTACATATGTGAACTTGTAGGTAAAATGTTAAACTCCATTCGGCTTTACTATAAAAATTTTAACTGATGACTGTTGTGATCACTTGTAATCATTTGAATTCGCATGTGTCTCAGAAGAGCATTTCTGCAAGCAGGCAAAGTTGATTCGGGTGAAGAACCGACTTCCAATTCAAAGCTCGAGCATCTAGTACCTTATCAAGCTTCACACACACACACACAAAGACTTCTTTAAACGTGTCTTTCTCGTCATCAACTTTTGCATAAACTAAACATTAATCGATAACATCCGTGATAAATCTCTACTGTTCAGGATCTATACGATTATACTTGCTTGTAGAGGTATTTCTCCGTATATTAATACTGATAATCATCTTTTACGGGGAGCCAGTCAATACAGAAACATCCCATTACATTGAACTAAACTGCTGCAATGATCACGTACATTTACTTACTTAAAGTCAGAATATATGTTCAACGAGAGTGTAGGTACTTACCCACTGAAAGGAAAGAAAACGTACAATTAGTGCTGTATCAATCTTCAGAAACACTATATATTTAGGGAATGTTTTCTTTTCTGTTATTTACTATGTCGATCTCTACCTAATAACCAAGTATTTTCAGGTGAAACAAGAGCTCAAGATAATGATAATGATTCAAGTTTATCACAAGGAACATTGCTATGTTGAAATTATAGGTTTTGTCACCATGCCAAGATAATCTATGTATTTAATTTGAAATGATAATTTGGCATTGCAAAGGGTCGCCAATACATGTGTAAGAAAGTGTTGATACATGATATTAATATATGAAGTGCCAACTATTTCTAAATGTGCTAAAGCGACATGTTCGGAAGACTATTTCGTGTGGCTTCAAATTTCCCCTATACCGTCTAAGTTTTAGTTCTAAATACATAATCACATTTCTCATGACCTTAAATATTTCTGACTATTGTAGCGTGTCAAATGTTACACTCTTTAGCCCTTTACTATGAAGAGTGTATTTCATGAAGAACTGTCACATTTGTAAAGATTATGCATATCAGCATTTTAATCAATAAAGTACAATCAACTTCTGTTGAGAAGAATGTCACATTTTTCTCATGATATTTTAATATGAGCATAGATTCGATTTTAACGAGTTTTGTTATTTACTACATCAATTACTACATAATTACTGATTTTGTTTACGTCAAATAGTAACTTGTAGTAAAATATTGATGGCTTAAGTGTACCACAACGAATTAAAAGACCCATCGCTCTGTTGAAATTATGGGTTCTGTTATAATGCAGGATCAATGGCGTATTTAAATAGAAATTATCTTTTGGCATGCAGAGGTACCGCACAAATTTGCATGAAAGTGTCGATGACTACTACTATCAACATCTCCAATGCCAAATGTTTTCTAAATCTGCTAAGATGATATTCATCAATAACTGACATGACCAGCCAAATAAATTTATGTGGTTTCCTTTTCCTCCACTAACTTCTGAGATTTGTTTCCGTGTACGGAATAACCTTTCTCATTCTTTTACATATGTGAACTTGTAGGTAAAATGTTAAACTCCATTCGGCTTTACTATAAAAATTTTAACTGATGACTGTTGTGATCACTTGTAATCATTTGAATTCACATGTGTCTCAGAAGAGCATTTCTGCAAGCAGGCAAAGTTGATTCGGGTGAAGAACCGACTTCCAATTCAAAGCTCGAGCATCTAGTACCTTATCAAGCTTCACACACACACACACACACACAAACACTTTTTTAAATGTGTCTTTTTCGTCATCAACTTTTGCATAAACTAAACATTAATCGATAACATCAATGATAAATCTCTACTGTTCAGGATCTATAAGATTATACTTGCTTGTAGAGGTATTTCTCCGTATATTAATACTGATAATCATCTTTTACGGGGAGCCAGTCAATACAGAAACATCCCATTACATTGAACTAAACTGCTGCAATGATCACGTACATTTACTTATTTAAAGTCAGAATATATGTTCAACGAGAGTGTAGGTACTTACCCACTGAAAGGAAAGAAAACGTACAATTAGTACTGTATCAATCTTCAGAAACACTATATATTTAGGGAATGTTTTCTTTTCTGTTATTTACTATGTCGATCTCTACCTAATAACCAAGTATTTTCAGGTGAAACAAGAGCTCAAGATAATGATAATGATTCAAGTTTATCACAAGGAACATTGCTATGTTGAAATTATAGGTTTTGTCACCATGCCAAGATAATCCATGTATTTAATTTGAAATGATAATTTGGCATTGCAAAGGGTCGCCAATACATTTGTAAGAAAGTGTTGATACATGATATTAATATATGAAGTGCCAACTATTTCTAAATGTGCTAAAGCGACATGTTCGGAAGACTATTTCGTGTGGCTTCAAATTTCCCCTATACCGTCTAAGTTTTAGTTCTAAATACATAATCACATTTCTCATGACCTTAAATATTTCTGACTATTGTAGCGTGTCAAATGTTACACTCCTTAGCCCTTTACTATGAAGAGTGTATTTCATGAAGAACTGTCACATTTGCAAAGATTATGCATATCAGCATTTTAATCAATAAAGTACAATCAACTTCTGTTGAGAAGAATGTCACATTTTTCTCATGATATTTTAATATGAGCATAGATTCGATTTTAACGAGTTTTGTTATTTACTACATCAATTACTACATAATTACTGATTTTGTTTACGTCAAATAGTAACTTGTAGTAGAATATTGATGGCTTAAGTGTACCACAACGAATTAAAAGACCCATCGCTCTGTTGAAATTATGGGTTCTGTTATAATGCAGGATCAATGGCGTATTTAAATAGAAATTATCTTTTGGCATGCAGAGGTACTGTACAAATTTGCATGAAAGTGTCGATGACTACTATCAACATCTCCAATGCCAAATGTTTTCTAAATCTGCTAAGATGATATTCATCAATAACTGACATGACTGGCCAAATTACTTTATGTGGTTTCCTTTTCCTCCACTAACTTCTGAGATTTGTTTCCGTGTACGGAATAACCTTTCTCATTCTTTTACATATGTGAACTTGTAGGTAAAATGTTAAACTCCATTCGACTTTACTATAAAGATTGTAACTGAGGACTGTTGTGATCACTTGTAATCATTTGAATTCACATGTGTCTCAGAAGAGCATTTCTTCAAGCAGGCAAAGTTGATTCGGGTGAAGAACCGACTTCCAATTCAAAGCTCGAGCATCTAGTACCTTATCAAGCTTCACACACACACACACACACACAAACACTTTTTTAAATGTGTCTTTTTCGTCATCAACTTTTGCATAAACTAAACATTAATCGATAACATCAATGATAAATCTCTACTGTTCAGGATCTATAAGATTATACTTGCTTGTAGAGGTATTTCTCCGTATATTAATACTGATAATCATCTCTTACGGGGAGCCAGTCAATACAGAAACATCCCATTGCATTGAACTAAACTGCTGCAATGATCACGTACATTTACTTACTTAAAGTCAGAATATATGTTCAACGAGAGTGTAGGTACTTACCTCCTGAAAGGAAAGAAAACGTACAATTAGTACTGTATCAATCTTCAGAAACACTATATATTTAGGGAATGTTTTCTTTTCTGTTATTTACTATGTCTATCTCTACCTAATAACCAAGTATTTTCAGGTGAAACAAGAGCTCAAGATAATGATAATGATTCAAGTTTATCACAAGGAACATTGCTATGTTGAAATTATTGGTTTTGTCACCATGCCAAGATAATTCGTGTATTTAATTTGAAATGATAATTTGGCATCGCAAAGGGTCGCCAATACATTTGTAAGAAAGTGTTGATACATGATATTAATATATGAAGTGCCAACTATTTCTAAATGTGCTAAAGCGACATGTTCGGAAGACTATTTCGTGTGGCTTCAAATTTCCCCTATACCGTCTAAATTTTAGTTCTAAATACATAATCACATTTCTCATGACCTTAAATATTTCTGACTATTGTAGCGTGTCAAATGTTACACTCCTTAGCCCTTTACTATGAAGAATGTATTTCATGAAGAACTGTCACATTTGCAAAGATTATGCATATCAGCATTTTAATCAATAAAGTACAATCAACTTCTGTTGAGAAGAATGTCACATTTTTCTCATGATATTTTAATATGAGCATAGATTCGATTTTAACGAGTTTTGTTATTTACTACATCAATTACTACATAATTACTGATTTTGTTTACGTCAAATAGTAATTTGTAGTAAAATATTGATGGCTTAAGTGTACCACAACGAATTAAAAGACCCATCGCTCTGTTGAAATTATGGGTTCTGTTATAATGCAGGATCAATGGCGTATTTAAATAGAAATTATCTTTTGGCATGCAGAGGTACCGCACAAATTTGCATGAAAGTGTCGATGACTACTACTATCAACATCTCCAATGCCAAATGTTTTCTAAATCTGCTAAGATGATATTCATCAATAACTGACATGACTAGCCAAATTACTTTATGTGGTTTCCTTTTCCTCCACTAACTTCTGAGATTTGTTTCCGTGTACGGAATAACCTTTCTCATTCTTTTACATATGTGAACTTGTAAGTAAAATGTTAAACTCCATTCGGCTTTACTATAAAAATTTTAACTGATGACTGTTGTGATCACTTGTAATCATTTGAATTCACATGTGTCTCAGAAGAGCATTTCTGCAAGCAGGCAAAGTTGATTCGGGTGAAGAACCGACTTCCAATTCAAAGCTCGAGCATCTAGTACCTTATCAAGCTTCACACACACACACACAAACACTTTTTTAAATGTGTCTTTTTCGTCATCAACTTTTGCATAAACTAAACATTAATCGATAACATCCGTGATAAATCTCTACTGTTCAGGATCTATAAGATTATACTTGCTTGTAGAGGTATTTCTCCGTATATTAATACTGATAATCATCTTTTACGGGGAGCCAGTCAATACAGAAACATCCCATTGCATTGAACTAAACTGCTGCAATGATCACGTACATTTACTTACTTAAAGTCAGAATATATGTTCAACGAGAGTGTAGGTACTTACCTCCTGAAAGGAAAGAAAACGTACAATTAGTACTGTATCAATCTTCAGAAACACTATATATTTAGGGAATGTTTTCTTTTCTGTTATTTACTATGTCGATCTCTACCTAATAACCAAGTATTTTCAGGTGAAACAAGAGCTCAAGATAATGATAATGATTCAAGTTTATCACAAGGAACATTGCTATGTTGAAATTATAGGTTTTGTCACCATGCCAAGATAATCCATGTATTTAATTTGAAATGATAATTTGGCATTTCAAAGGGTCGCCAATACATTTGTAAGAAAGTGTTGATACATGATATTAATATATGAAGTGCCAACTATTTCTAAATGTGCTAAAGCGACATGTTCGGAAGACTATTTCGTGTGGCTTCAAATTTCCCCTATACCGTCTAAGTTTTAGTTCTAAATACATAATCACATTTCTCATGACCTTAAATATTTCTGACTATTGTAGCGTGTCAAATGTTACACTCCTTAGCCCTTTACTATGAAGAATGTATTTCATGAAGAACTGTCACATTTGAAAAGATTATGCATATCAGCATTTGTAATCAATAAAGTACAATCAACTTCTGTTGAGAAGAATGTCACATTTTTCTCATGATATTTTAATATGAGCATAGATTCGATTTTAACGAGTTTTGTTATTTACTACATCAATTACTACATAATTACTGATTTTGTTTACGTCAAATAGTAACTTGTAGTAAAATATTGATGGCTTAAGTGTACCACAGCGAATTAAAAGACCCATCGCTCTGTTGAAATTATGGGTTCTGTTATAATGCAGGATCAATGGCATATTTAAATAGAAATTATCTTTTGGCATGCAGAGGTACCACACAAATTTGCATGAAAGTGTCGATGACTACTATCAACATCTCCAATGCCAAATGTTTTCTAAATCTGCTAAGATGATATTCATCAATAACTGACATGACTGGCCAAATTACTTTATGTGGTTTCCTTTTCCTCCACTAACTTCTGAGATTTGTTTCCGTGTATGGAATAACCTTTCTCATTCTTTTACATATGTGAACTTGTAGGTAAAATGTTAAACTCCATTCGGCTTTACTATAAAGATTGTAACTGAGGACTGTTGTGATCACTTGTAATCATTTGAATTCACATGTGTCTCAGAAGAGCATTTCTTCAAGCAGGCAAAGTTGATTCGGGTGAAGAACCGACTTCCAATTCAGAGCTCGAGCATCTAGTACCTTATCAAGCTTCACACACACAGACACACACACAAACACTTTTATAAATGTGTCTTTTTCGTCATCAACTTTTGCATAAACTAAACATTAATCGATAACATCAATGATAAATCTCTACTGTTCAGGATCTATAAGATTATACTTGCTTGTAGAGGTATTTCTCCATATATTAATACTGATAATCATCTTTTACGGGAGCCAGTCAATACAGAAACATCCCATTGCATTGAACTAAACTGCTGCAATGATCACGTACATTTACTTACTTAAAGTCAGAATATATGTTCAACGAGAGTGCAGGTACTTACCCGCTGAAAGGAAAGAAAACGTACAATTAGTGCTGTATCAATCTTCAGAAACACTATATATTTAGGGAATGTTTTCTTTTTTGTCATTTACTACGTCGATCTCTACTTAATAACCAAGTATCTACAGGTGAAACAAGAGCTCAAGATAATGATAATGATTCAAGTTTATCACAAGGAACATTGCTATGTTGAAATTATAGGCTTTGTCACCATGCCAAGATAATCTATGTATTTAATTTGAAATGATAATTTGGCATCGCAAAGGGTCGATAATACATTTGTAAGAAAGTGTTGATACATGATATTAATATATGAAGTGCCAACTATTTCTAAACGTGCTAAAGCGACATGTTCGGAAGACTATTTCGTGTGGCTTCAAATTTCCCCTATACCGTCTAAGTTTTAGTTCTAAATACATAATCACATTTCTCATGACCTTAAATATTTCTGACTATTGTAGCGTGTCAAATGTTACACTCCTTAGCCCTTTACTATGAAGAATGTATTTCATGAAGAACTGTCACATTTGCAAAGATTATGCATATCAGCATTTTAATCAATAAAGTACAATCAACTTCTGTTGAGAAGAATGTCACATTTTTCTCATGATATTTTAATATGAGCATAGATTCGATTTTAAACAGTTTTGTTATTTACTACATCAATCACTACATAATTACTGATTTTGTTTACGTCAAATAGTAACTTGTAGTAAAATATTGATGGCTTAAGTTTACCACAACGAATTAAAAGACCCATCGCTCTGTTGAAATTATGGGTTCTGTTATAATTCAGGATCAATGGCGTATTTAAATAGAAATTATCTTTTGGCATGCAGAGGTACCACACAAATTTGCATGAAAGTGTCGATGACTACTACTATCAACATCTCCAATGCCAAATGTTTTCTAAATCTGCTAAGATGATATTCATCAATAACTGACATGACTGGCCAAATTACTTTATGTGGTTTCCTTTTCCTCCACTAACTTCTGAGATTTGTTTCCGTGTACGGAATAACCTTTCTCATTCTTTTACATATGTGAACTTGTAGGTAAAATGTTAAACTCCATTCGGCTTTACTATAAAAATTTTAACTGATGACTGTTGTGATCACTTGTAATCATTTGAATTCGCATGTGTCTCAGAAGAGCATTTCTGCAAGCAGGCAAAGTTGATTCGGGTGAAGAACCGACTTCCAATTCAAAGGTCGAGCATCTAGTACCTTATCAAGCTTCACACACACACACACAAACACACACACACACAAAGACTTCTTTAAACGTGTCTTTCTCGTCATCAACTTTTGCATAAACTAAACATTAATCGATAACATCCGTGATAAATCTCTACTGTTCAGGATCTATACGATTATACTTGCTTGTAGAGGTATTTCTCCGTATATTAATACTGATAATCATCTTTTACGGGGAGCCAGTCAATACAGAAACATCCCATTACATTGAACTAAACTGCTGCAATGATCACGTACATTTACTTACTTAAAGTCAGAATATATGTTCAACGAAAGTGTAGGTACTTACCCACTGAAAGGAAAGAAAACGTACAATTAGTACTGTATCAATCTTCAGAAACACTATATATTTAGGGAATGTTTTCTTTTCTGTTATTTACTATGTCGATCTCTACCTAATAACCAAGTATTTTCAGGTGAAACAAGAGCTCAAGATAATGATAATGATTCAAGTTTATCACAAGGAACATTGCTATGCTGAAATTATAGGTTTTGTCACCATGCCAAGATAATCCATGTATTTAATTTGAAATGATAATTTGGCATTGCAAAGGGTCGCCAATACATTTGTAAGAAAGTGTTGATACATGATATTAATATATGAAGTGCCAACTATTTCTAAATGTGCTAAAGCGACATGTTCGGAAGACTATTTCGTGTGGCTTCAAATTTCCCCTATACCGTCTAAGTTTTAGTTCTAAATACATAATCACATTTCTCATGACCTTAAATATTTCTGACTATTGTAGCATGTCAAATGTTACACTCCTTAGCCCTTTACTATGAAGAATGTATTTCATGAAGAACTGTCACATTTGCAAAGATTATGCATATCAGCATTTGTAATCAATAAAGTACAATCAACTTCTGTTGAGAAGAATGTCACATTTTTCTCATGATATTTTAATATGAGCATAGATTCGATTTTAACGAGTTTTGTTATTTACTACATCAATTACTACATAATTACTGATTTTGTTTACGTCAAATAGTAACTTGTAGTAAAATATTGATGGCTTAAGTGTACCACAGCGAATTAAAAGACCCATCGCTCTGTTGAAATTATGGGTTCTGTTATAATGCAGGATCAATGGCATATTTAAATAGAAATTATCTTTTGGCATGCAGAGGTACCACACAAATTTGCATGAAAGTGTCGATGACTACTATCAACATCTCCAATGCCAAATGTTTTCTAAATCTGCTAAGATGATATTCATCAATAACTGACATGACTGGCCAAATTACTTTATGTGGTTTCCTTTTCCTCCACTAACTTCTGAGATTTGTTTCCGTGTACGGAATAACCTTTCTCATTCTTTTACATATGTGAACTTGTAGGTAAAATGTTAAACTCCATTCGGCTTTACTATAAAGATTGTAACTGAGGACTGTTGTGATCACTTGTAATCATTTGAATTCACATGTGTCTCAGAAGAGCATTTCTTCAAGCAGGCAAAGTTGATTCGGGTGAAGAACCGACTTCCAATTCAAAGCTCGAGCATCTAGTACCTTATCAAGCTTCACACACACAGACACACACACAAACACTTTTATAAATGTGTCTTTTTCGTCATCAACTTTTGCATAAACTAAACATTAATCGATAACATCAATGATAAATCTCTACTGTTCAGGATCTATAAGATTATACTTGCTTGTAGAGGTATTTCTCCATATATTAATACTGATAATCATCTTTTACGGGAGCCAGTCAATACAGAAACATCCCATTGCATTGAACTAAACTGCTGCAATGATCACGTACATTTACTTACTTAAAGTCAGAATATATGTTCAACGAGAGTGCAGGTACTTACCCGCTGAAAGGAAAGAAAACGTACAATTAGTGCTGTATCAATCTTCAGAAACACTATATATTTAGGGAATGTTTTCTTTTTTGTCATTTACTACGTCGATCTCTACTTAATAACCAAGTATCTACAGGTGAAACAAGAGCTCAAGATAATGATAATGATTCAAGTTTATCACAAGGAACATTGCTATGTTGAAATTATAGGCTTTGTCACCATGCCAAGATAATCTATGTATTTAATTTGAAATGATAATTTGGCATCGCAAAGGGTCGATAATACATTTGTAAGAAAGTGTTGATACATGATATTAATATATGAAGTGCCAACTATTTCTAAACGTGCTAAAGCGACATGTTCGGAAGACTATTTCGTGTGGCTTCAAATTTCCCCTATACCGTCTAAGTTTTAGTTCTAAATACATAATCACATTTCTCATGACCTTAAATATTTCTGACTATTGTAGCGTGTCAAATGTTACACTCCTTAGCCCTTTACTATGAAGAATGTATTTCATGAAGAACTGTCACATTTGCAAAGATTATGCATATCAGCATTTTAATCACTAAAGTACAATCAACTTCTGTTGAGAAGAATGTCACATTTTTCTCATGATATTTTAATATGAGCATAGATTCGATTTTAAACAGTTTTGTTATTTACTACATCAATCACTACATAATTACTGATTTTGTTTACGTCAAATAGTAACTTGTAGTAAAATATTGATGGCTTAAGTTTACCACAACGAATTAAAAGACCCATCGCTCTGTTGAAATTATGGGTTCTGTTATAATTCAGGATCAATGGCGTATTTAAATAGAAATTATCTTTTGGCATGCAGAGGTACCACACAAATTTGCATGAAAGTGTCGATGACTACTACTATCAACATCTCCAATGCCAAATGTTTTCTAAATCTGCTAAGATGATATTCATCAATAACTGACATGACTGGCCAAATTACTTTATGTGGTTTCCTTTTCCTCCACTAACTTCTGAGATTTGTTTCCGTGTACGGAATAACCTTTCTCATTCTTTTACATATGTGAACTTGTAGGTAAAATGTTAAACTCCATTCGGCTTTACTATAAAAATTTTAACTGATGACTGTTGTGATCACTTGTAATCATTTGAATTCGCATGTGTCTCAGAAGAGCATTTCTGCAAGCAGGCAAAGTTGATTCGGGTGAAGAACCGACTTCCAATTCAAAGCTCGAGCATCTAGTACCTTATCAAGCTTCACACACACACACACAAAGACTTCTTTAAACGTGTCTTTCTCGTCATCAACTTTTGCATAAACTAAACATTAATCGATAACATCCGTGATAAATCTCTACTGTTCAGGATCTATACGATTATACTTGCTTGTAGAGGTATTTCTCCGTATATTAATACTGATAATCATCTTTTACGGGGAGCCAGTCAATACAGAAACATCCCATTACATTGAACTAAACTGCTGCAATGATCACGTACATTTACTTACTTAAAGTCAGAATATATGTTCAACGAGAGTGTAGGTACTTACCCACTGAAAGGAAAGAAAACGTACAATTAGTGCTGTATCAATCTTCAGAAACACTATATATTTAGGGAATGTTTTCTTTTCTGTTATTTACTATGTCGATCTCTACCTAATAACCAAGTATTTTCAGGTGAAACAAGAGCTCAAGATAATGATAATGATTCAAGTTTATCACAAGGAACATTGCTATGTTGAAATTATAGGTTTTGTCACCATGCCAAGATAATCTATGTATTTAATTTGAAATGATAATTTGGCATTGCAAAGGGTCGCCAATACATGTGTAAGAAAGTGTTGATACATGATATTAATATATGAAGTGCCAACTATTTCTAAATGTGCTAAAGCGACATGTTCGGAAGACTATTTCGTGTGGCTTCAAATTTCCCCTATACCGTCTAAGTTTTAGTTCTAAATACATAATCACATTTCTCATGACCTTAAATATTTCTGACTATTGTAGCGTGTCAAATGTTACACTCTTTAGCCCTTTACTATGAAGAGTGTATTTCATGAAGAACTGTCACATTTGTAAAGATTATGCATATCAGCATTTTAATCAATAAAGTACAATCAACTTCTGTTGAGAAGAATGTCACATTTTTCTCATGATATTTTAATATGAGCATAGATTCGATTTTAACGAGTTTTGTTATTTACTACATCAATTACTACATAATTACTGATTTTGTTTACGTCAAATAGTAACTTGTAGTAAAATATTGATGGCTTAAGTGTACCACAACGAATTAAAAGACCCATCGCTCTGTTGAAATTATGGGTTCTGTTATAATGCAGGATCAATGGCGTATTTAAATAGAAATTATCTTTTGGCATGCAGAGGTACCGCACAAATTTGCATGAAAGTGTCGATGACTACTACTATCAACATCTCCAATGCCAAATGTTTTCTAAATCTGCTAAGATGATATTCATCAATAACTGACATGACCAGCCAAATAAATTTATGTGGTTTCCTTTTCCTCCACTAACTTCTGAGATTTGTTTCCGTGTACGGAATAACCTTTCTCATTCTTTTACATATGTGAACTTGTAGGTAAAATGTTAAACTCCATTCGGCTTTACTATAAAAATTTTAACTGATGACTGTTGTGATCACTTGTAATCATTTGAATTCACATGTGTCTCAGAAGAGCATTTCTGCAAGCAGGCAAAGTTGATTCGGGTGAAGAACCGACTTCCAATTCAAAGCTCGAGCATCTAGTACCTTATCAAGCTTCACACACACACACACACACACACAAACACTTTTTTAAATGTGTCTTTTTCGTCATCAACTTTTGCATAAACTAAACATTAATCGATAACATCAATGATAAATCTCTACTGTTCAGGATCTATAAGATTATACTTGCTTGTAGAGGTATTTCTCCGTATATTAATACTGATAATCATCTTTTACGGGGAGCCAGTCAATACAGAAACATCCCATTACATTGAACTAAACTGCTGCAATGATCACGTACATTTACTTATTTAAAGTCAGAATATATGTTCAACGAGAGTGTAGGTACTTACCCACTGAAAGGAAAGAAAACGTACAATTAGTACTGTATCAATCTTCAGAAACACTATATATTTAGGGAATGTTTTCTTTTCTGTTATTTACTATGTCGATCTCTACCTAATAACCAAGTATTTTCAGGTGAAACAAGAGCTCAAGATAATGATAATGATTCAAGTTTATCACAAGGAACATTGCTATGTTGAAATTATAGGTTTTGTCACCATGCCAAGATAATCCATGTATTTAATTTGAAATGATAATTTGGCATTGCAAAGGGTCGCCAATACATTTGTAAGAAAGTGTTGATACATGATATTAATATATGAAGTGCCAACTATTTCTAAATGTGCTAAAGCGACATGTTCGGAAGACTATTTCGTGTGGCTTCAAATTTCCCCTATACCGTCTAAGTTTTAGTTCTAAATACATAATCACATTTCTCATGACCTTAAATATTTCTGACTATTGTAGCGTGTCAAATGTTACACTCCTTAGCCCTTTACTATGAAGAGTGTATTTCATGAAGAACTGTCACATTTGCAAAGATTATGCATATCAGCATTTTAATCAATAAAGTACAATCAACTTCTGTTGAGAAGAATGTCACATTTTTCTCATGATATTTTAATATGAGCATAGATTCGATTTTAACGAGTTTTGTTATTTACTACATCAATTACTACATAATTACTGATTTTGTTTACGTCAAATAGTAACTTGTAGTAGAATATTGATGGCTTAAGTGTACCACAACGAATTAAAAGACCCATCGCTCTGTTGAAATTATGGGTTCTGTTATAATGCAGGATCAATGGCGTATTTAAATAGAAATTATCTTTTGGCATGCAGAGGTACCACACAAATTTGCATGAAAGTGTCGATGACTACTATCAACATCTCCAATGCCAAATGTTTTCTAAATCTGCTAAGATGATATTCATCAATAACTGACATGACTGGCCAAATTACTTTATGTGGTTTCCTTTTCCTCCACTAACTTCTGAGATTTGTTTCCGTGTACGGAATAACCTTTCTCATTCTTTTACATATGTGAACTTGTAGGTAAAATGTTAAACTCCATTCGACTTTACTATAAAGATTGTAACTGAGGACTGTTGTGATCACTTGTAATCATTTGAATTCACATGTGTCTCAGAAGAGCATTTCTTCAAGCAGGCAAAGTTGATTCGGGTGAAGAACCGACTTCCAATTCAAAGCTCGAGCATCTAGTACCTTATCAAGCTTCACACACACACACACACACACACAAACACTTTTTTAAATGTGTCTTTTTCGTCATCAACTTTTGCATAAACTAAACATTAATCGATAACATCAATGATAAATCTCTACTGTTCAGGATCTATAAGATTATACTTGCTTGTAGAGGTATTTCTCCGTATATTAATACTGATAATCATCTCTTACGGGGAGCCAGTCAATACAGAAACATCCCATTGCATTGAACTAAACTGCTGCAATGATCACGTACATTTACTTACTTAAAGTCAGAATATATGTTCAACGAGAGTGTAGGTACTTACCTCCTGAAAGGAAAGAAAACGTACAATTAGTACTGTATCAATCTTCAGAAACACTATATATTTAGGGAATGTTTTCTTTTCTGTTATTTACTATGTCTATCTCTACCTAATAACCAAGTATTTTCAGGTGAAACAAGAGCTCAAGATAATGATAATGATTCAAGTTTATCACAAGGAACATTGCTATGTTGAAATTATTGGTTTTGTCACCATGCCAAGATAATTCGTGTATTTAATTTGAAATGATAATTTGGCATCGCAAAGGGTCGCCAATACATTTGTAAGAAAGTGTTGATACATGATATTAATATATGAAGTGCCAACTATTTCTAAATGTGCTAAAGCGACATGTTCGGAAGACTATTTCGTGTGGCTTCAAATTTCCCCTATACCGTCTAAATTTTAGTTCTAAATACATAATCACATTTCTCATGACCTTAAATATTTCTGACTATTGTAGCGTGTCAAATGTTACACTCCTTAGCCCTTTACTATGAAGAATGTATTTCATGAAGAACTGTCACATTTGCAAAGATTATGCATATCAGCATTTTAATCAATAAAGTACAATCAACTTCTGTTGAGAAGAATGTCACATTTTTCTCATGATATTTTAATATGAGCATAGATTCGATTTTAACGAGTTTTGTTATTTACTACATCAATTACTACATAATTACTGATTTTGTTTACGTCAAATAGTAATTTGTAGTAAAATATTGATGGCTTAAGTGTACCACAACGAATTAAAAGACCCATCGCTCTGTTGAAATTATGGGTTCTGTTATAATGCAGGATCAATGGCGTATTTAAATAGAAATTATCTTTTGGCATGCAGAGGTACCGCACAAATTTGCATGAAAGTGTCGATGACTACTACTATCAACATCTCCAATGCCAAATGTTTTCTAAATCTGCTAAGATGATATTCATCAATAACTGACATGACTAGCCAAATTACTTTATGTGGTTTCCTTTTCCTCCACTAACTTCTGAGATTTGTTTCCGTGTACGGAATAACCTTTCTCATTCTTTTACATATGTGAACTTGTAAGTAAAATGTTAAACTCCATTCGGCTTTACTATAAAAATTTTAACTGATGACTGTTGTGATCACTTGTAATCATTTGAATTCACATGTGTCTCAGAAGAGCATTTCTGCAAGCAGGCAAAGTTGATTCGGGTGAAGAACCGACTTCCAATTCAAAGCTCGAGCATCTAGTACCTTATCAAGCTTCACACACACACACACAAACACTTTTTTAAATGTGTCTTTTTCGTCATCAACTTTTGCATAAACTAAACATTAATCGATAACATCCGTGATAAATCTCTACTGTTCAGGATCTATAAGATTATACTTGCTTGTAGAGGTATTTCTCCGTATATTAATACTGATAATCATCTTTTACGGGGAGCCAGTCAATACAGAAACATCCCATTGCATTGAACTAAACTGCTGCAATGATCACGTACATTTACTTACTTAAAGTCAGAATATATGTTCAACGAGAGTGTAGGTACTTACCTCCTGAAAGGAAAGAAAACGTACAATTAGTACTGTATCAATCTTCAGAAACACTATATATTTAGGGAATGTTTTCTTTTCTGTTATTTACTATGTCTATCTCTACCTAATAACCAAGTATTTTCAGGTGAAACAAGAGCTCAAGATAATGATAATGATTCAAGTTTATCACAAGGAACATTGCTATGTTGAAATTATTGGTTTTGTCACCATGTCAAGATAATTCGTGTATTTAATTTGAAATGATAATTTGGCATAGCAAAGGGTCGCCAATACATTTGTAAGAAAGTGTTGATACATGATATTAATATATGAAGTGCCAACTATTTCTAAATGTGCTAAAGCGACATGTTCGGAAGACTATTTCGTGTGGCTTCAAATTTCCCCTATACCGTCTAAGTTTTAGTTCTAAATACATAATCACATTTCTCATGACCTTAAATATTTCTGACTATTGTAGCGTGTCAAATGTTACACTCCTTAGCCCTTTACTATGAAGAATGTATTTCATGAAGAACTGTCACATTTGCAAAGATTATGCATATCAGCATTTGTAATCAATAAAGTACAATCAACTTCTGTTGAGAAGAATGTCACATTTTTCTCATGATATTTTAATATGAGCATAGATTCGATTTTAACGAGTTTTGTTATTTACTACATCAATCACTACATAATTACTGATTTTGTTTACGTCAAATAGTAACTTGTAGTAAAATATTGATGGCTCAAGTGTACCACAACGAATTAAAAGACCCATCGCTCTGTTGAAATTATGGGTTCTGTTATAATGCAGGATCAATGGCGTATTTAAATAGAAATTATCTTTTGGCATGCAGAGGTACCACACAAATTTGCATGAAAGTGTCGATGACTACTATCAACATCTCCAATGCCAAATGTTTTCTAAATCTGCTAAGATGATATTCATCAATAACTGACATGACTGGCCAAATTACTTTATGTGGTTTCCTTTTCCTCCACTAACTTCTGAGATTTGTTTCCGTGTACGGAATAACCTTTCTCATTCTTTTACATATGTGAACTTGTAGGTAAAATGTTAAACTCCATTCGACTTTACTATAAAGATTGTAACTGAGGACTGTTGTGATCACTTGTAATCATTTGAATTCACATGTGTCTCAGAAGAGCATTTCTGCAAGCAGGCAAAGTTGATTCGGGTGAAGAACCGACTTCCAATTCAAAGCTCGAGCATCTAGTACCTTATCAAGCTTCACACACACACACACACACACACAAACACTTTTTTAAATGTGTCTTTTTCGTCATCAACTTTTGCATAAACTAAACATTAATCGATAACATCAATGATAAATCTCTACTGTTCAGGATCTATAAGATTATACTTGCTTGTAGAGGTATTTCTCCGTATATTAATACTGATAATCATCTTTTACGGGGAGCCAGTCAATACAGAAACATCCCATTACATTGAACTAAACTGCTGCAATGATCACGTACATTTACTTATTTAAAGTCAGAATATATGTTCAACGAGAGTGTAGGTACTTACCCACTGAAAGGAAAGAAAACGTACAATTAGTACTGTATCAATCTTCAGAAACACTATATATTTAGGGAATGTTTTCTTTTCTGTTATTTACTATGTCGATCTCTACCTAATAACCAAGTATTTTCAGGTGAAACAAGAGCTCAAGATAATGATAATGATTCAAGTTTATCACAAGGAACATTGCTATGTTGAAATTATAGGTTTTGTCACCATGCCAAGATAATCCATGTATTTAATTTGAAATGATAATTTGGCATTTCAAAGGGTCGCCAATACATTTGTAAGAAAGTGTTGATACATGATATTAATATATGAAGTGCCAACTATTTCTAAATGTGCTAAAGCGACATGTTCGGAAGACTATTTCGTGTGGCTTCAAATTTCCCCTATACCGTCTAAGTTTTAGTTCTAAATACATAATCACATTTCTCATGACCTTAAATATTTCTGACTATTGTAGCGTGTCAAATGTTACACTCCTTAGCCCTTTACTATGAAGAGTGTATTTCATGAAGAACTGTCACATTTGCAAAGATTATGCATATCAGCATTTTAATCAATAAAGTACAATCAACTTCTGTTGAGAAGAATGTCACATTTTTCTCATGATATTTTAATATGAGCATAGATTCGATTTTAACGAGTTTTGTTATTTACTACATCAATTACTACATAATTACTGATTTTGTTTACGTCAAATAGTAACTTGTAGTAAAATATTGATGGCTTAAGTGTACCACAACGAATTAAAAGACCCATCGCTCTGTTGAAATTATGGGTTCTGTTATAATGCAGGATCAATGGCGTATTTAAATAGAAATTATCTTTTGGCATGCAGAGGTACCACACAAATTTGCATGAAAGTGTCGATGACTACTATCAACATCTCCAATGCCAAATGTTTTCTAAATCTGCTAAGATGATATTCATCAATAACTGACATGACTGGCCAAATTACTTTATGTGGTTTCCTTTTCCTCCACTAACTTCTGAGATTTGTTTCCGTGTACGGAATAACCTTTCTCATTCTTTTACATATGTGAACTTGTAGGTAAAATGTTAAACTCCATTCGGCTTTACTATAAAAATTTTAACTGATGACTGTTGTGATCACTTGTAATCATTTGAATTCACATGTGTCTCAGAAGAGCATTTCTGCAAGCAGGCAAAGTTGATTCGGGTGAAGAACCGACTTCCAATTCAAAGCTCGAGCATCTAGTACCTTATCAAGCTTCACACACACACACACACACACAAACACTTTTTTAAATGTGTCTTTTTCGTCATCAACTTTTGCATAAACTAAACATTAATCGATAACATCAATGATAAATCTCTACTGTTCAGGATCTATAAGATTATACTTGCTTGTAGAGGTATTTCTCCGTATATTAATACTGATAATCATCTTTTACGGGGAGCCAGTCAATACAGAAACATCCCATTACATTGAACTAAACTGCTGCAATGATCACGTACATTTACTTATTTAAAGTCAGAATATATGTTCAACGAGAGTGTAGGTACTTACCCACTGAAAGGAAAGAAAACGTACAATTAGTACTGTATCAATCTTCAGAAACACTATATATTTAGGGAATGTTTTCTTTTCTGTTATTTACTATGTCGATCTCTACCTAATAACCAAGTATTTTCAGGTGAAACAAGAGCTCAAGATAATGATAATGATTCAAGTTTATCACAAGGAACATTGCTATGTTGAAATTATAGGTTTTGTCACCATGCCAAGATAATCCATGTATTTAATTTGAAATGATAATTTGGCATTGCAAAGGGTCGCCAATACATTTGTAAGAAAGTGTTGATACATGATATTAATATATGAAGTGCCAACTATTTCTAAATGTGCTAAAGCGACATGTTCGGAAGACTATTTCGTGTGGCTTCAAATTTCCCCTATACCGTCTAAGTTTTAGTTCTAAATACATAATCACATTTCTCATGACCTTAAATATTTCTGACTATTGTAGCGTGTCAAATGTTACACTCCTTAGCCCTTTACTATGAAGAGTGTATTTCATGAAGAACTGTCACATTTGCAAAGATTATGCATATCAGCATTTTAATCAATAAAGTACAATCAACTTCTGTTGAGAAGAATGTCACATTTTTCTCATGATATTTTAATATGAGCATAGATTCGATTTTAACGAGTTTTGTTATTTACTACATCAATTACTACATAATTACTGATTTTGTTTACGTCAAATAGTAACTTGTAGTAGAATATTGATGGCTTAAGTGTACCACAACGAATTAAAAGACCCATCGCTCTGTTGAAATTATGGGTTCTGTTATAATGCAGGATCAATGGCGTATTTAAATAGAAATTATCTTTTGGCATGCAGAGGTACCACACAAATTTGCATGAAAGTGTCGATGACTACTATCAACATCTCCAATGCCAAATGTTTTCTAAATCTGCTAAGATGATATTCATCAATAACTGACATGACTGGCCAAATTACTTTATGTGGTTTCCTTTTCCTCCACTAACTTCTGAGATTTGTTTCCGTGTACGGAATAACCTTTCTCATTCTTTTACATATGTGAACTTGTAGGTAAAATGTTAAACTCCATTCGACTTTACTATAAAGATTGTAACTGAGGACTGTTGTGATCACTTGTAATCATTTGAATTCACATGTGTCTCAGAAGAGCATTTCTTCAAGCAGGCAAAGTTGATTCGGGTGAAGAACCGACTTCCAATTCAAAGCTCGAGCATCTAGTACCTTATCAAGCTTCACACACACACACACACACACAAACACTTTTTTAAATGTGTCTTTTTCGTCATCAACTTTTGCATAAACTAAACATTAATCGATAACATCAATGATAAATCTCTACTGTTCAGGATCTATAAGATTATACTTGCTTGTAGAGGTATTTCTCCGTATATTAATACTGATAATCATCTCTTACGGGGAGCCAGTCAATACAGAAACATCCCATTGCATTGAACTAAACTGCTGCAATGATCACGTACATTTACTTACTTAAAGTCAGAATATATGTTCAACGAGAGTGTAGGTACTTACCTCCTGAAAGGAAAGAAAACGTACAATTAGTACTGTATCAATCTTCAGAAACACTATATATTTAGGGAATGTTTTCTTTTCTGTTATTTACTATGTCTATCTCTACCTAATAACCAAGTATTTTCAGGTGAAACAAGAGCTCAAGATAATGATAATGATTCAAGTTTATCACAAGGAACATTGCTATGTTGAAATTATTGGTTTTGTCACCATGCCAAGATAATTCGTGTATTTAATTTGAAATGATAATTTGGCATCGCAAAGGGTCGCCAATACATTTGTAAGAAAGTGTTGATACATGATATTAATATATGAAGTGCCAACTATTTCTAAATGTGCTAAAGCGACATGTTCGGAAGACTATTTCGTGTGGCTTCAAATTTCCCCTATACCGTCTAAATTTTAGTTCTAAATACATAATCACATTTCTCATGACCTTAAATATTTCTGACTATTGTAGCGTGTCAAATGTTACACTCCTTAGCCCTTTACTATGAAGAATGTATTTCATGAAGAACTGTCACATTTGCAAAGATTATGCATATCAGCATTTTAATCAATAAAGTACAATCAACTTCTGTTGAGAAGAATGTCACATTTTTCTCATGATATTTTAATATGAGCATAGATTCGATTTTAACGAGTTTTGTTATTTACTACATCAATTACTACATAATTACTGATTTTGTTTACGTCAAATAGTAATTTGTAGTAAAATATTGATGGCTTAAGTGTACCACAACGAATTAAAAGACCCATCGCTCTGTTGAAATTATGGGTTCTGTTATAATGCAGGATCAATGGCGTATTTAAATAGAAATTATCTTTTGGCATGCAGAGGTACCGCACAAATTTGCATGAAAGTGTCGATGACTACTACTATCAACATCTCCAATGCCAAATGTTTTCTAAATCTGCTAAGATGATATTCATCAATAACTGACATGACTAGCCAAATTACTTTATGTGGTTTCCTTTTCCTCCACTAACTTCTGAGATTTGTTTCCGTGTACGGAATAACCTTTCTCATTCTTTTACATATGTGAACTTGTAAGTAAAATGTTAAACTCCATTCGGCTTTACTATAAAAATTTTAACTGATGACTGTTGTGATCACTTGTAATCATTTGAATTCACATGTGTCTCAGAAGAGCATTTCTGCAAGCAGGCAAAGTTGATTCGGGTGAAGAACCGACTTCCAATTCAAAGCTCGAGCATCTAGTACCTTATCAAGCTTCACACACACACACACAAACACTTTTTTAAATGTGTCTTTTTCGTCATCAACTTTTGCATAAACTAAACATTAATCGATAACATCCGTGATAAATCTCTACTGTTCAGGATCTATAAGATTATACTTGCTTGTAGAGGTATTTCTCCGTATATTAATACTGATAATCATCTTTTACGGGGAGCCAGTCAATACAGAAACATCCCATTGCATTGAACTAAACTGCTGCAATGATCACGTACATTTACTTACTTAAAGTCAGAATATATGTTCAACGAGAGTGTAGGTACTTACCTCCTGAAAGGAAAGAAAACGTACAATTAGTACTGTATCAATCTTCAGAAACACTATATATTTAGGGAATGTTTTCTTTTCTGTTATTTACTATGTCTATCTCTACCTAATAACCAAGTATTTTCAGGTGAAACAAGAGCTCAAGATAATGATAATGATTCAAGTTTATCACAAGGAACATTGCTATGTTGAAATTATTGGTTTTGTCACCATGTCAAGATAATTCGTGTATTTAATTTGAAATGATAATTTGGCATAGCAAAGGGTCGCCAATACATTTGTAAGAAAGTGTTGATACATGATATTAATATATGAAGTGCCAACTATTTCTAAATGTGCTAAAGCGACATGTTCGGAAGACTATTTCGTGTGGCTTCAAATTTCCCCTATACCGTCTAAGTTTTAGTTCTAAATACATAATCACATTTCTCATGACCTTAAATATTTCTGACTATTGTAGCGTGTCAAATGTTACACTCCTTAGCCCTTTACTATGAAGAATGTATTTCATGAAGAACTGTCACATTTGCAAAGATTATGCATATCAGCATTTGTAATCAATAAAGTACAATCAACTTCTGTTGAGAAGAATGTCACATTTTTCTCATGATATTTTAATATGAGCATAGATTCGATTTTAACGAGTTTTGTTATTTACTACATCAATCACTACATAATTACTGATTTTGTTTACGTCAAATAGTAACTTGTAGTAAAATATTGATGGCTCAAGTGTACCACAACGAATTAAAAGACCCATCGCTCTGTTGAAATTATGGGTTCTGTTATAATGCAGGATCAATGGCGTATTTAAATAGAAATTATCTTTTGGCATGCAGAGGTACCACACAAATTTGCATGAAAGTGTCGATGACTACTATCAACATCTCCAATGCCAAATGTTTTCTAAATCTGCTAAGATGATATTCATCAATAACTGACATGACTGGCCAAATTACTTTATGTGGTTTCCTTTTCCTCCACTAACTTCTGAGATTTGTTTCCGTGTACGGAATAACCTTTCTCATTCTTTTACATATGTGAACTTGTAGGTAAAATGTTAAACTCCATTCGACTTTACTATAAAGATTGTAACTGAGGACTGTTGTGATCACTTGTAATCATTTGAATTCACATGTGTCTCAGAAGAGCATTTCTGCAAGCAGGCAAAGTTGATTCGGGTGAAGAACCGACTTCCAATTCAAAGCTCGAGCATCTAGTACCTTATCAAGCTTCACACACACACACACACACACAAACACTTTTTTAAATGTGTCTTTTTCGTCATCAACTTTTGCATAAACTAAACATTAATCGATAACATCAATGATAAATCTCTACTGTTCAGGATCTATAAGATTATACTTGCTTGTAGAGGTATTTCTCCGTATATTAATACTGATAATCATCTTTTACGGGGAGCCAGTCAATACAGAAACATCCCATTACATTGAACTAAACTGCTGCAATGATCACGTACATTTACTTATTTAAAGTCAGAATATATGTTCAACGAGAGTGTAGGTACTTACCCACTGAAAGGAAAGAAAACGTACAATTAGTACTGTATCAATCTTCAGAAACACTATATATTTAGGGAATGTTTTCTTTTCTGTTATTTACTATGTCGATCTCTACCTAATAACCAAGTATTTTCAGGTGAAACAAGAGCTCAAGATAATGATAATGATTCAAGTTTATCACAAGGAACATTGCTATGTTGAAATTATAGGTTTTGTCACCATGCCAAGATAATCCATGTATTTAATTTGAAATGATAATTTGGCATTTCAAAGGGTCGCCAATACATTTGTAAGAAAGTGTTGATACATGATATTAATATATGAAGTGCCAACTATTTCTAAATGTGCTAAAGCGACATGTTCGGAAGACTATTTCGTGTGGCTTCAAATTTCCCCTATACCGTCTAAGTTTTAGTTCTAAATACATAATCACATTTCTCATGACCTTAAATATTTCTGACTATTGTAGCGTGTCAAATGTTACACTCCTTAGCCCTTTACTATGAAGAGTGTATTTCATGAAGAACTGTCACATTTGCAAAGATTATGCATATCAGCATTTTAATCAATAAAGTACAATCAACTTCTGTTGAGAAGAATGTCACATTTTTCTCATGATATTTTAATATGAGCATAGATTCGATTTTAACGAGTTTTGTTATTTACTACATCAATTACTACATAATTACTGATTTTGTTTACGTCAAATAGTAACTTGTAGTAAAATATTGATGGCTTAAGTGTACCACAACGAATTAAAAGACCCATCGCTCTGTTGAAATTATGGGTTCTGTTATAATGCAGGATCAATGGCGTATTTAAATAGAAATTATCTTTTGGCATGCAGAGGTACCACACAAATTTGCATGAAAGTGTCGATGACTACTATCAACATCTCCAATGCCAAATGTTTTCTAAATCTGCTAAGATGATATTCATCAATAACTGACATGACTGGCCAAATTACTTTATGTGGTTTCCTTTTCCTCCACTAACTTCTGAGATTTGTTTCCGTGTACGGAATAACCTTTCTCATTCTTTTACATATGTGAACTTGTAGGTAAAATGTTAAACTCCATTCGACTTTACTATAAAGATTGTAACTGAGGACTGTTGTGATCACTTGTAATCATTTGAATTCACATGTGTCTCAGAAGAGCATTTCTTCAAGCAGGCAAAGTTGATTCGGGTGAAGAACCGACTTCCAATTCAAAGCTCGAGCATCTAGTACCTTATCAAGCTTCACACACACACACACACACACAAACACTTTTTTAAATGTGTCTTTTTCGTCATCAACTTTTGCATAAACTAAACATTAATCGATAACATCAATGATAAATCTCTACTGTTCAGGATCTATAAGATTATACTTGCTTGTAGAGGTATTTCTCTGTATATTAATACTGATAATCATCTCTTACGGGGAGCCAGTCAATACAGAAACATCCCATTGCATTGAACTAAACTGCTGCAATGATCACGTACATTTACTTACTTAAAGTCAGAATATATGTTCAACGAGAGTGTAGGTACTTACCTCCTGAAAGGAAAGAAAACGTACAATTAGTACTGTATCAATCTTCAGAAACACTATATATTTAGGGAATGTTTTCTTTTCTGTTATTTACTATGTCTATCTCTACCTAATAACCAAGTATTTTCAGGTGAAACAAGAGCTCAAGATAATGATAATGATTCAAGTTTATCACAAGGAACATTGCTATGTTGAAATTATTGGTTTTGTCACCATGCCAAGATAATTCGTGTATTTAATTTGAAATGATAATTTGGCATCGCAAAGGGTCGCCAATACATTTGTAACAAAGTGTTGATACATGATATTAATATATGAAGTGCCAACTATTTCTAAATGTGCTAAAGCGACATGTTCGGAAGACTATTTCGTGTGGCTTCAAATTTCCCCTATACCGTCTAAATTTTAGTTCTAAATACATAATCACATTTCTCATGACCTTAAATATTTCTGACTATTGTAGCGTGTCAAATGTTACACTCCTTAGCCCTTTACTATGAAGAATGTATTTCATGAAGAACTGTCACATTTGCAAAGATTATGCATATCAGCATTTTAATCAATAAAGTACAATCAACTTCTGTTGAGAAGAATGTCACATTTTTCTCATGATATTTTAATATGAGCATAGATTCGATTTTAACGAGTTTTGTTATTTACTACATCAATTACTACATAATTACTGATTTTGTTTACGTCAAATAGTAATTTGTAGTAAAATATTGATGGCTTAAGTGTACCACAACGAATTAAAAGACCCATCGCTCTGTTGAAATTATGGGTTCTGTTATAATGCAGGATCAATGGCGTATTTAAATAGAAATTATCTTTTGGCATGCAGAGGTACCGCACAAATTTGCATGAAAGTGTCGATGACTACTACTATCAACATCTCCAATGCCAAATGTTTTCTAAATCTGCTAAGATGATATTCATCAATAACTGACATGACTAGCCAAATTACTTTATGTGGTTTCCTTTTCCTCCACTAACTTCTGAGATTTGTTTCCGTGTACGGAATAACCTTTCTCATTCTTTTACATATGTGAACTTGTAGGTAAAATGTTAAACTCCATTCGGCTTTACTATAAAAATTTTAACTGATGACTGTTGTGATCACTTGTAATCATTTGAATTCACATGTGTCTCAGAAGAGCATTTCTGCAAGCAGGCAAAGTTGATTCGTGTGAAGAACCGACTTCCAATTCAAAGCTCGAGCATCTAGTACCTTATCAAGCTTCACACACACAGACACACACACAAACACTTTTATAAATGTGTCTTTTTCGTCATCAACTTTTGCATAAACTAAACATTAATCGATAACATCAATGATAAATCTCTACTGTTCAGGATCTATAAGATTATACTTGCTTGTAGAGGTATTTCTCCGTATATTAATACTGATAATCATCTTTTACGGGGAGCCAGTCAATACAGAAACATCCCATTGCATTGAACTAAACTGCTGCAATGATCACGTACATTTACTTACTTAAAGTCAGAATATATGTTCAACGAGAGTGTAGGTACTTACCTCCTGAAAGGAAAGAAAACGTACAATTAGTGCTGTATCAATCTTCAGAAACACTATATATTTAGGGAATGTTTTCTTTTTTGTCACTTACTACGTCGATCTCTACTTAATAACCAAGTATCTACAGGTGAAACAAGAGCTCAAGATAATGATAATGATTCAAGTTTATAACAAGGAACATTGCTATGTTGAAATTATTGGTTTTGTCACCATGCCAAGATAATCCATGTATTTAATTTGAAATGATGATTTGGCATCGCAAAGGGTCGATAATACATTTGTAAGAAAGTGTTGATACATGATATTAATATATGAAGTGCCAACTATTTCTAAACGTGCTAAAGCGACATGTTCGGAAGACTATTTCGTGTGGCTTCAAATTTCCCCTATACCGTCTAAGTTTTAGTTCTAAATACATAATCACATTTCTCATGACCTTAAATATTTCTGACTATTGTAGCGTGTCAAATGTTACACTCCTTAGCCCTTTACTATGAAGAATGTATTTCATGAAGAACTGTCACATTTGCAAAGATTATGCATATCAGCATTTTAATCAATAAAGTACAATCAACTTCTGTTGAGAAGAATGTCACATTTTTCTCATGATATTTTAATATGAGCATAGATTCGATTTTAACGAGTTTTGTTATTTACTACATCAATCACTACATAATTACTGATTTTGTTTACGTCAAATAGTAACTTGTAGTAAAATATTGATGGCTTAAGTGTACCACAACGAATTAAAAGACCCATCGCTCTGTTGAAATTATGGGTTCTGTTATAATTCAGGATCAATGGCGTATTTAAATAGAAATTATCTTTTGGCATGCAGAGGTACCACACAAATTTGCATGAAAGTGTCGATGACTACTATCAACATCTCCAATGCCAAATGTTTTCTAAATCTGCTAAGATGATATTCATCAATAACTGACATGACTGGCCAAATTACTTTATGTGGTTTCCTTTTCCTCCACTAACTTCTGAGATTTGTTTCCGTGTACGGAATAACCTTTCTCATTCTTTTACATATGTGAACTTGTAGGTAAAATGTTAAACTCCATTCGGCTTTACTATAAAAATTTTAACTGATGACTGTTGTGATCACTTGTAATCATTTGAATTCACATGTGTCTCAGAAGAGCATTTCTGCAAGCAGGCAAAGTTGATTCGGGTGAAGAACCGACTTCCAATTCAAAGCTCGAGCATCTAGTACCTTATCAAGCTTCACACACACACACACACACACACTTTCTTAAACAACGTGTCTTTTTCGTCATTCTCTTTTGCATAAGCTAAACATTAAGCGATAACATCCATGAAACATCTCTACTGTTCAGGATCTATAAGATTATTATTGGTTGTAGAGGTACATGTATTTCTCCGTACATTAATACTGATAATCATCTCATAAAGGGAGCCAGTCAATACAGAAACATCCCATTTGTGTTGCATTTAACTAAACTGCTGCAATTATCACGTACATTTACTTACTTAAAGTCAGAATATATGTTCATTGAGATAGTTGGTACTTACCCGCTTAAAAGAAAGAAAACGTACATTTAGTGTTGTATCAATCTTCAGAAACACTATATATTTAGGGCAAGTTTTGTATGTTAATTATTTTATTTTTTTATTTACTGCGTGTATTAAAATATAATTGATCTTTTGGCACGCAGAGGTACCGCACAAATTTGCATGAAAGTGTTGATGGATACTATCAGCATCTCCAATTCCAAACGTTTCTAAATCAGCTCAGCTGATATTGGTCAAAAATTGGCATGATCTGCAAAGGTACTTTATGGGGCCTCCTTTTCCTCCAATAACTTCTAAGATTTTTATCCGTGTACGAAATCACCTTTCGCACTGTTTTACATATGTGTACATGCAGAATTTTATACTCCTTAGGGCTTTGGTTTAAAGATAGTAGTTTATGACTGTTGTGATTATTTTTAATCGGTTCAATTCATATTTAATTTAGAAGAGTTTTTGCGCAAGCAGGCAAAAGTAGATTCGTGTGAAGAACCGACTTCCAATTAAAAGTTAGAGGATCTGGTCCCTTATAAATCTGCACACAGACACACACACACACACACTTTCTGAAACCTGTCTTTTTCTCGTCAACTTTCTGCAGAAACTAAACATAAACCTATAACATCCATGATACATTCCCATTGTTCAGGATCTATAAGATTATACTTCGTCGTATATGTATTTCTCCGTAGATTGGTACTGATAATCGTCTCTTAAGGGGAGTCAATCAATACAGAAACATCCCGTTTTTGTTGCATTGAACTAAACTGCTGCAATGATCATGTAGATTTACTTACTTCAAGCAAGAATATATGTTCATCGAGAGTGTAGGTGCTTACCGTCTGAAAGGAAAGAAACCGTACATTTAGTGTTGTATCAATCTTCAGAAACACTATATATTAAGGGCAAGTTTTTTTTTAATATTATTTTTTTTTATTTACTACGTCCATCACTATCTAATAACGAAGTATCTTCAGTTCAAAACAGGAGCTTAAGATAATGATAATGGTTCAAGTTTATCACAACGTAGTGCAAAGAACATTGCTATGTTGAAATTATAGGTTTTGTCACCATACCAAGATAATCTGTGTATTTAATTTGAAATAATAATTTGCCCTCGCAAAGGGTCCGCAATACATTTGTAAGAAAGTGTTGACACACGATATTTGCATCTGCAGTGCCAAATATTTCGAAATGTGCTAAAGCAATTTTCGACCAAAATGGACATGTCCTGGAAGATTATTTCGTGTGACTTAAATTTTCCCCGATAACGTCTAAGTTTTAGTTCTAGATACAAAATGACATTTCTCGTTACCTTAAATATTTCTGACTATTCTAGCGTGTCAAATATTACACTCCTTAGCCCTTTACTTTGAAGAATGTACCTCATGAAGAACTGTTACATTTGCAAAGATTATGCATATCGGCATTAGTAATAAATTAAGTACAATCAAGTTCTAATCCCTCAGATATTACAATTGATACTTTTGAAAAATATTTTAAAGCTGTAAACAATTCTAATGATCACTTGTTTATACCAGATAAGGATGTTATACACTTTAATGAAAGATATGTAAAAGGAGAGTTTAATGTCATGTTTAATGAACTAAATAAAGATATTTCCCTTCAAGAGGTAGAAAAGGCTTTACATCAAATAAAATTAGGCAACTGTGTTGGTCCAGATATGAGTATCAATGAGTTTTTTTTACCATGGTAAAGATATAATGTTAAATACATTTTGTAATTTATCTAATGCTGTATTTAAAAGCGGTCACTTTCCAGAAATCTGGTCCGAAGGTCTAGTTATACCATTGCATAAAAAAAGGCAATTTAGATGATGTTAATAATTATAGAGGTATAACGCTTCTTAGTTACACAGGTAAATTATTCACACATATACTTAATAATAGACTTACTGACTGGGCAGAAAACAATCATGTCTTTATTGAAGCACATGGAGGATTTAGAAAAAAACATGAGTACAGTTGACAATATTTTTATTTTACATGGATTTATCTAACATATCATTAATCGAGGAAAAAAATTATTTTATGCGTTTATTGATTTTACCAAAGCGTTTGATTATATAGTAGGGGATAACGTATGGTATAAATTAACAAAGCTTGGTTTAAGGGGAAATATTCTAGATATAATCAAATCAATGTACAGCAATGTAAAGTCAAGAGTTAAATATGATAATAAGTAAAGTGATGCATTTTCTTGTATTCTTGCTGTCCGGCAAGGTGAATGTTTATCACCATTTCTTTTTTCAATATTTGTAAATGATTTAGAGGAAGAGTTTGCCATGCATGGTATTGAAGGTATTAATATTGGCATGTTACATCTTTTTATTCTTTTATACGCAGTTGACATTACCATCTTTTCAGGTTCGCCCGAAGGTCTTCAGTCCTGGTTAAATTATTTGAAAGATTATTGTGCTAAGTGGAAACTTGTGGTTAACTTCTCAAAAACAAAGGTTATGACTTTTAGAAAAGGTGGTACTTTACCTAGAAATATGGAATTCACTTACTGTAATGAAAAACTGGAAATTGTAAATAAGTTTACATATCTCAGACTTGTTATGACGTCTGGTGGTGCCTTTACTGAAGCACAGACAACATTGGCAGGGCAAGCCAAAAAAGAAATATTTTTACTTGAAAAATACCTTTTTAAATTTATGTCCCTAAAAACAAGCCATGCCATGAATCTTTTTGATAGACTGATAAAACCTATCTTAAATTATTGTTACCAAGTTTGGGGATTTATTCCTGCTAAATGCATTGAAAGAGTGCATTTACATTTTTACAAAAAGATATTAGGAGTGAAGAATACAACACAAAATGATTTTATTTATGGGGAGTTAGGGCGTACGACAATGAAAGTCAATAGATTTTATTACATTGTGAAGTATTGGTTTAAGATATTAGAGGCAAAGAAGGACAAATATATCAAATATATATACCACATGATGTTGAACGATTTAGAAACTCATCCCAATAAAGTAAATTGGGCATATTTAGTTAAAGATTTATTGTTAAGATTAGGATTCTATGAAGTTTGGGTTAATCAAGGGGTCGGTAATACTGATATATTTTTACAGTCATTTAAATTAAGGCTATCGGACATCCAAAATTGGATGGATCGTCTTAAGAAAAGTAGTCGAGCATTATTTAATGTAAATATTGCAAATTTCGGATCAAAACATTACCTTGACAGCATATATTCTTTGAAATATAGAAATGCAATTGCTAAATTTAGAGTATCTTCTCACAGACTCGAAGTTGGAGCTGGTAGATGGGTGAGACCATAAAAACCAATCCATGATAGACTTTGTTCTATTTGTAATCTCACTGAAGATGAATATCATTTTGTCCTTTAATGCGTATTGTATAAAGATCGAAGTGCCAAATATATGGAGAAATATTTCAGATAAAGACTAAATATGTTTAATTTATAGAACTTATGATTATCCAGAATACTAGGCTTTTGAACAGTTTGGCCACTTACATTTATAAAGCTTTTAATCATAGATATACTATCGTTTATGCATAGATCTTGTATATATTTTGACTGATCACCCGTTCAATATAAAATTGAATTACATAACTTGTGATTGTATCTTCATATTATTACCTTTAATAATGTGCATTAATCTGCTTATTTCATTTAGATGGATCTGCATCTGCATGCATATGTAATTTCGTTTCTTACTATGATTTCTTTGTATATTGTAGACTATAGATGATGATACCTTGTTGTTTATTGTACTACCGGTATCTGCCATTCAATTTAATTCATTGAAAAAGATGTATCCTCACAGACCGTTTGGGCTATTGGAATGAATAAAGACTCTGCTTCTTCTTCTTTATATATATATATATATATATATATATATATATATATATATATATATATATATATATATATATATATATATATATATATATATATATATATATATATCGCTTTACCAATATGATTTACTTAAAGTTTGCATTTGTAAATTATTCTCACATAGTATGAGTAAGTCACATGTGCATCATATGATTATATCCTATGTGGATATTTTCTGTATTTGTTTTTCTGGGGTTTTCTTATATTTTTAATGTACATGTGATGAAACATTAATAAAGTTATGTCTGTATTTTAATTGATTCACCTTAAAGATAGTGTACAGGGGTAAATCAAGTTCCTGTCATGAAGATATATAACGGCATATCTGCAGTCATGAGAGTAACCTAATTATCTTCATGAATAATTGCAGATCACTCAAGAATAAAACTAAATAAATAAATGCAGAAGCCACAGGTGGTGTGTGGCACTCAAAAGCAATGGTTGGAGCTTGTTTAAGACAGCGCAATATCAACTGAGTAATTAGACAGTTGAGGACATTAGCAACTATCTGCCTGCTCCCAGCACCATCATGAATTTAATTTCGATGAGTGATGACCACAGCAGAAGATCAGCTACAAACAGGTTTTGGTATAAGGATCCTGGTACTGGCGCAGCTATTAGAGGTGGATTTTAAACTAGGGAAGTTGGCGGTGCTGACCCAGAAAACAGACTTGTATTAAATCCTGCTGGCGCAGATACTGATAGAGTTGCTGGAATTGCTGATGCAATCAGATTTGTAAATGGTAACTTATTAAGAGCAAATTGCAACTCTGGCTTTGCAATTATGCGTGTTCTCGCGGTATTTGACAACTTGGGGCTGACTCGCATTGCTGTTAGAGTCAATAGTGGGGAATATCCTGAGCGTGAACCTAAGTAATTTTGCACCACTTAGTAGAAATTATTCGCGAGCGTACTTTATGCTTCAGGAAGCTATGCAAAAATACCAAGATGTTCATACAGGAACTCAAATATCTTTGGAGTACTATGCAAATCTGTACACCATTTATCACTTTGACATTTCTAAACACCTAGAGCACACAAAAAACTCCATGGCAGATGTTGAAGTTAAGTGAATTTTTCAACCTATCCTACCAACCGTATCTGTAAACTATCACGTTTATGATGTAATTACCTCCGACAGATTTCTCACACTGAATGCTCTTAGTGGTAAGATGACAGTGATTATTTAGCAGAAACTGGTCTATAAGATTATCACCCACACAATTATATTCTGGCAGCGACACGTTAATGTTCACAAAACGCTAGCATGACAAAGTGAAAAAACAAAGTGCAGCAGGAAAAGGTATTGTAGTCGATTTGCCTGCAGCACAACTTGAAAAAACAAGGTGGTCTCACCACTTCTACCACTGCTAGCTGCTGATAGTGCAGGTGCGCTGTTGCCTGGAATTCTTGGTGGCAAGCTTTTTGGACGTGGCATGGGAGGTAAAAAAAACAAGAGTGCGCAAGGACTGTAATACCCCGGAACACAGCGTCGCTAACCAATGTTGACATTGAGAAAGCGCTTAAGGATATAAAAACATTTCGCGGTTTTTCTTTTCTAAAGATAGAATGCAAAAAAAAAAATAAAAAAATAAACAAATGAATAAGAATTAATGTTGCATTGTCAATATCAAGAGTTATTTTGACGATTCTGGAACACAATGGGTTGCCATTGTCAACAGGCCAGATAATTGTTCTACATACTATTTTGATTCGTTTGATCTGCCGCCGTCTGATGCTATACAAAATATATTTCTAGTGCGCATAAAAGTTGTATTCATAACTCAACACAAATTCAGCATATAAACAGTTCAGCTTGTGGTCTTTAATGTATTTATTTTAACAGATCACGATGTCAAGGAAAAGCCGCATTAGATATCTTACTGGAATGTAATGCGCTACCATCTCTAGACAATGACAAGTTAGTTTTAAGCAAGCTTAATCGGCAGAAATGACAAGTTAGCTGAAATGATGACAAGATAAGTTAGCAGAAAAGATTACAAGATAGGTCAGCTGAAGCGTGTTTTGTGTAAATGCCAGATATAATGACAGCTTCGTGGTGCTTATCATGCATAAAGAATACTGACAGTCTTGTGGAAACTTCATCTCAAACTACAAATGGACGTTCTGTCATAAAATCAATATGCGCCATTTGCAGCAATAGAAAATCCAGGTTTGTGAGGACCATTTCTGGTGGTTGTGCTGATGCTCAACCTATTGTCGTACTTGACACATACAATGTTATGTTTGATCGTTACATATATGCATGCCTGCGATGACCATATTTGTATTCAAGGCAATACAATTATTGGACATTGTTCTGTTTATAAGCGTCATAAAATAATTGGTGGCGCTTTTGATCTTCATAAACTTATTGGAAAACTTCCAAAACCCAAAGGAGGCTGGACTCTGCCAGGACATAAGTATACTGGTGCGTGGAATCCTCTGGATAAACAACTAGACGCCAATGATCAACCACTTCCTGGTCAACAACCCTATAAACAAGTAGATGCCACGTCCATGCGGTATGACATTTGCTACTGAGATCATCCAGAAGAAAAACACTGCTGCAACAAAATTATACTGGATGAGTTAGCCGCGATAAAACTAATAGGGATGCGAGAGCGTATTGACAGAGCTTTTGTCAGAGGCGCCGTCGTATTCAAATATAAAGTTGGGGTTGACACCAAACCAGCGGCTAAAAGTTGTCAAACAAAACCAGCGGTTACAGTCGTCCCAAACCAGCGACTTAAAAAAGAGGATGATGTAATAGCAGAAGAATTACACAAGCCATCAAGAAACGTTTTCCTAGGCGCAGAGTTGTTGCTCATGGTGTTGATGACATCTGGTCTGCTGATCTTGTAGACATGCACGAATATTCCAGAAATAATGGCGGCGTCAAATACTTGTTAAATGTCATTGATGCTTTTAGCAAGAATGCATGGAACTTGCCTCTAAAAAAAATAAAACTGGCGCAGCTATCAGAGACGCGTTTACATCTATGACAACGTCATCAGACCGCAATGTTGTCCAATGCAAACCAGCAAAACTCTGGGTGGACCATGGCCGCGAATTTTACAATAGTATGTTTGAGAACTGGCTTGAAAAAAATAAATTTCATAAGTACTCTATGTTCAATGAAGGAAAGCAGTGGTCACTGAAAGATTCAATTGTACGCTATGTGGAAACACTTTACAAAAAATCAAACGAGTAAATATGTAAATGTGCCGCAGTCGTTAGTAGACACGTATAACAATACGAAACCTAGATGTATTGGAAGAACGCCAACACAAGCTAGTGACAAAAAGAATCAAGACAGCGTAGCAAATAAATTATTTAGACAAAAGTTTAATGTGGGCGACTAAGTCAGGATTTCCAGAATTTAAAAAAAATGTTTGAATAAGGTCATACTGTAAATTGGACCAAAGAAGTGTTTACCGTGACAGAAGTATTAAAAACAATTCCTGTAACGTACAAGATCACAGGCCTTAATGGTGAACCTGTTTCAGGTGCCTTCTTTGAGCAGGAGTTACAAACGACAGAGCAAAATGAATTTAAAATTGAGCCTGTCATCAAAACTCGTGAAAACGAGTCGCTTATGAAATGGAACAGCTACTCAGATGCTTAAGTATTGAGAAATAATTATGTCATACTCTACTAATATTTTTTAATAGCTACAGGTTTGCACGTTGCAGCCTTGCCTGGCAGACCTACGAGCAGGAATATTTTCTTAAAGACGTAATCGAACTTGATAAATTTCTGTCTGCCTGGCAGGTTGAGTGTGATAAATCTGTTAAAGATCTTGTTGAATTGCGCCGTTTCTTCATAGGACAGATTAAATCGCGCTAACCTGTTTCTGATGTGATATTTTCTGGTATATTTCTGCGGCCTCGTATTGTAATGCAGGTGCGCATTTTTGACTTGACTGTACTAATCATAATCGCGGACAATTGCATCTTCGTTTTCATCAGTCATACATTTTTGTCCAATCCATTTATCTAGTATGTCAGATACAATTGTTTATATCACATATGTTTATTTGGAAAGGCCAGAAAATGTTGCTTGATGCCATAGTAACATTGTACAGAAATCCTCAAGAGAGCTTTCAGTTGAATCTTACAGTGACAAAGCGGCTAGGAAGTCCTAAAAGTCAAGAGTTGCTTACGGAAGAGTGGTGGCCCCTGCTAAATGAACTTGGCCAAACTAATATCTGCTGTGACAACAACTTGCTAAAGCGCCATAGCATCTCTTGCATCAAGCGCCTTACTCTATTGTCGATGCTAGAAACAAGCAATTAAAGAAATAAAATACCTTATATACAATGAGCACAAAGATGAGCTTCAGACAAAAAGGGCAAGCCTTTGCTGGTTACTATGAAACGTTTGCTTTGGGAAAGGACAGGTTAATACCGCTTGATATGTTTACAAGGTTAATAAAGCCAAGCATAAAACAAATTTTGTCCAATAAGCTGCATTTGCATCGCTGCATACAATTTTATTTGGGCATAAGCAAGCGGATGACACTGAAACTGAAGCACATTTCATATCGAAACCAGTCTAAGCATTTCATCAGAGTTTTGACATTAAATGTGTTTTTGAAGCTCTTCAAAATAGCATTGATAATTTTCAGAGAGATGGTTCAGACTGGATCCTGCAAGGTATTTCAGCAAGTATTATTAATTCTTCTAAACAGAATCCATTACGCGGAAAATCATGTTTGGAACTACCAGCCATAATTAAAAGTAGCCAAAGTTGCATCAATGTCAACAATAAAGACAGCAATTGTTTTATGTGGGCTGTGCTATCTGCTCTGTATCCAGCAGAAACAAATGCAAATCAAGTTAGCAACTATTCCTCATATCAGAACACATTAAAAAAAATTTGGCATTAAGTTTCCTGTTAAGATCAAAGACGTTCCAAAATTTGAGCGACAAATTAATATCTCAGTCAGCGTTTTTGGCGTCGACGCCAAATCCATCATCTATCCATTTCATATTTCATCTTTTGTCAGCAATGTTGCTAATACTGATTTACTCTATGGCAACACCAACGATGGTCATTACTTCTGGATAAAAAGTTTCTCTGGCATAATGAATGGAAAATATAACAAACACAAATGCAAAATATTAAACAGTAAAAGATGTCTTTATGGTTTTTCTACAGAGGAACTGCTTATGGAATAGGAATAGATTGTGCTGATATCGCAAAAACTACCATGCCAGATAAAAAAACAATACGACATCATTTTATCATTTCTGTAATATGACAAGAGTTACTGTTGTAATTTATGATAATTCTGAATCGCTGCTGATTCCAGTTGAGGGCGTAGACAGTAATACTGAAAAATCTTTTACAAGAAAATATCAGGAACATGTTCCTTGTGGCTATACGTACAAAGAAATCCATGTCAACAATGCGCTAATCAAGCCCATACAATTTTATCACGGAGAAAACTGTGGCACGCGCTTCACACACAGTCTTCTTAAAAAGGTAAATTACATTCAGAAAATTATTTCTGCAAGGATGATCTTTAGAGAACATAACAAAGAAAACTTTTTGCAGGCTAAGCCGTGTTGAATTTGTAATCAGTAACTTGGCGAGGACAAAGTTCACGACTACTGTAATTTTACTCTCAGCTATTGTTTCGCTGCTTATAACAATTGCAATCTGAAATTAAGACCTGAATTTATTCCGGTAGTATTTAATAATCTTAGAGGCTATGATTCACATCTCATTGTAAAGCACTTTGGCAAGTTCGAAAAAGGATTACTTGCATTCCATATAACTTAGAAAAATATGTCGTTTTCTCATGGTAACCTGCGTTTTATTGACAGCCTCCAGTTTATGAATGAGTCACCAGATGAGTTTGTTAAGATCACACAAATATTTACGTATACTGCAGAAGAATTTGATGGCATCAAACTTGATCGTCAAGCGCAAAGAAATTTATCCTTAAGAGTACATGCAATCTTGGGAATATTTCAATGAAACCTGCCTGCCACAGCAAGAAGACTTTTACAGCAATCTAAAATCATCAGATGTTTCAGATGTGGACTGTGATCATGCTAAAAATGTTTGGAATAAATTTGACATGAAAAATATGGGCGATAATCATGATCTTTACCTAAAGATTGATGTGCTGTTGCTTGCTGATGTATTTGAAAACTTTAGAGATCTCTGCTTGTGCTATTATAAGCTAGATCCTGCTTGGTACTATTCTTGTCCTTGTTTTCTTTGGCATGCAGCTCTCAAAATGACTGGAGTCAAGCTTGAGCTTCTGACAGATATTGACATGCATCACTTCATAGAGAGAGGAGTTCGCAGCGGTATTTCAGTGATCATGCATAGACATTCTGTAGCCAAATAACAAATATCTGCCTAAAGATGAGTCAGCAAAAGAATCAGAGTATATTACGTATCTTGACACTCAATTCCTTTGTGGTTGGGCTATGTCACAGAAGCTACCAGTTGCCAAATTCAAGTGGATGACGCCAAAATATTTACAAAAAAAACAAACAAAAAAACAAAACAAATTATTACGAATTGATAATGATACTGGCTACATTCTAGATAATTCATGATGCACTTAATGATTATATATTGGCTGATGATTGTGGATGATTCAATGTTAAGTAAATATTCGACAAAGCTGAAAGAAAAACTTGGTATTGGCAATTTTAAGGTTCAAAAATTAATTTCAAATCTGTTGGATAAATATCGCTACGTGATCCACTACAAACATCTGCAACAATGATTGGAATTAGGATTAAAGCTGATTCAACAACATAGAGTTCTGAGATTAAAGCAAGAAGCTTGGCTTAAACGTCATATTGTTTTCAGTACAGCAAAGAGAAAATAAGTTCAAAATAGATGTTTTCAAGCTGATGAATAATTCAGTCTTTGGAAAAACAATGGAAAATGTCAGGAGGCGAATCAACGTATAACTAGTTAAAGATGTCAAGCGGCGAGAAAAGTTAGTTCCAGATCCTGCTTTAACTTCAGTGAAAATATTTGATGAGAACCTGGTAGCGATTCACAGAAAGAAAACACATCTGAAATTATATAAACCAATTTATGTCCGTTTTACTATACTTATCGCATGCATGACTTTCATTACGGTGTTATCAAAAACAAATATGGCAACCAAGCCAAGCTGCTATTGACAGATACGGGTTCGTTATTCTATGAAATAAAAACTGAAGATGTATATGAGGACATGTTTGCGATAAAAGAACACTTTAACTTTTCTAGTTATCCTCGTGATGATGATGCAAGCTCAAGAAATTCTATGACGCCAGCAACTAAAAAACAGTTGGCAAGTTCAAGATGAGCATGCTGCAGAAATCAAAGATGCCATTGCGCTGCGAGCTAAGATGTATTTGCTTGAGTTGATTAACAAATCAGAGAAGTGCACTAAAGGCATAAAAAATGTGTTGTCAAAAATGTTATCACGCGCGATGACTATTTTATAGCGCTATCTGGTGAAAAACAGTATGTAATCATGAATACGATCAGATCAGAAAATGACATCATGCATACCGTAGTGCTAAATAAAATTGGTTTATCTTGATATGATGATAAGCGTTTTATACTTGATGACGGAATCAGCACCAGAAAGCACGACTATTACATAAATAATCAAGTAGATTCTTCAGAATCAGTCCTTGACGTGCCAGCAACAGACATTTTTGCAGAACTAGGTCTGGTCTAGGCAAAGAAAAGTACAACACTAATATTTAAAATTGTTTACAGGATCATATTTGATTTAATCAATGAAAGCTAAATGGAAATCTGATATTATGAACTTTTGAATGAGCTGATCTTTTTTGCCAGTACAGCAGTCATGGACAGATTTAACATTTGTTCCAAGCTTTTGTCCTGCTTTTGTTATAGATGGAAAATCTTCTTGTTTACCGTTCCCTGCATTTGTTGCAATAACCGGGCCGTCGACCTATTGACTTGTGCTTGCTAGTACCACCACTTTCACAAGTTTCGCGTTGAGAAACAACTTCCAAGATTTTCTAATCTGTTATCTGACCTGTTGCCATTCATATGATCGATGACAAGACCATCTGGAATAATACCACGATGACATTCATGAACAAAGCGATGTGCTGGCATTGTTACTCTTGGTACTTCAAATCCGGAAACTCCAGTTGTAATATAGCCCATATTGTTTGGCTGATTATTAACAATGCGCTTACTTTTGACATACGAATTTCTCCTAAGTCGCTAGCTTGATAATTATTGTTAACAGTGTGTGTTCGCCAATTATCCATTATATATAATATCTGTCTCTCTAATTAGTTGTTTAACAACGCCACCCACACCCCCACATCAAATACAACAACAAGAACAAAAATTAATAAATAAATAAAATTTAAAAAATAAAACAAAAAACAATTTCCGACCTAAGCAAATAAAAAGCATACCAGCAATCACCCATTGGATAGTATGATTTATTTCTAATGCCGCTACAGCAAAACAAGATAGAACGGCGACTAGTGCCAAGTGTTATCCGAGTCTGGTACATAGAAGAAAATGTTTCTTGGTCACCGGTCTCGATGTTTGAGGCTTGTACAGGGCGCGCTGTCTTTTTATGTTTACCAACTCCTCTACGCAAATTGTTGGTCAGTCGTGTGACAGCCTATAAGTTTTCAAGCCTATTATCAGATTTGTTCCCATTCAAGTGATCGACTATAAAATGTTCCACTATAATGCCATAAAAACATTCAAACACAAATCTCTGTGCGCTCAATATCTTCTGACATTTATCAGTGCTAGATACTGCGATAAGAATGGAACCATTATCATTAGGATTTTTAGCAAGAATGTTTTGATGCAACACATGTCGTATGTCCCCATTTTCATTGGCTTCATACAAGTTGTGGACGGGATGCTCTCTCCAGGCCATTATACATAAGTATCTTTATCTCTCTAATTCAACAGTCATTAGCATTTTATGTAAACACTGATATAGAGTTATAGACAACATAAATCAGCTAGCATTTTTATGTAAACAATAATACAGAAAACATAAATCTGCAGCCTCCTTAGGCCATTTTAAAAAAAAAAAAACACTAGAATGATTGAGGCCATATGCACGAGAAACAAAGAAAAAAAAAAATATTGTTCACAAAAGCCCAGTCTAAGAACCAGGTGCTAGCAATGCTGATTTTAATTCCCAGCAGTCAAGGAACATTCACATCACAACCCACTGACCCAGTCCTAGTGTGAACGGCTTCGGAGGCGGTTTTTTTGCAACCCTTAACCTTTTAATTTCCTGCAACTTTCAGTTGGTTCAGACGGGATGTTTAGTCCCCCTAACTGGACATCAGCCTGAAGTCTATGTTGAGAAATTTATGGTGAGGCAAATTTGCATATTTAATTTTAATAAAAATAGATTGTAATCAAGGGAGGTAAACTCGTGTGTGCCTATTTTCACCAAACCAGTGTGCAAATAAAAGGATAACTATAACTGTATTATGACTATGATATAAGGGCGGCTATTGGAAACACTCATTATGATGATCCCAAATGAGGCAGAGCGTGAGTGAGGCTGAGACTGGGATCATCATAATTAGTGTTTTCATAGCCCCCTTATATCATACTGCATATTCACTTACCCCTTATTGAAGCATACATGAAGATAAAATTTCCCCTGGATTGTGATTTTCAGAATATTTTACAAGAGAAGGAAATTAAAGTTTGACTGCCTAGCACCAAAAGAAAATTATTTACTTTCATTGGAAATATTGACCCAAATCATGAAAATGACAAATTTTGTATTAATTATTATGGCAAGCATTAATCATATTTGTATGTGTCACGAAAGGTCTTCACAGATTTTGGAACAACAGAAGCTCTGATAAAACCTTATTTTTTTTTTTGTTTTTCTGGTGGGGTGAAGGGACCTGTGACACATTTTATTTGTTACACATACCGGATAGTCTTGTACAGTTCCTATCATGGAAGTCAGTCCACTAGACTTGATTGCTGCTGGTGCAAACAGTGGTTTTATCAGTTCTGTCTTAAGTTTCGGATCATTCGTCGATGAGACTTGTGAAAGCCTTCGCTCATGATCTGGGCCCATTTTAATTATCTCTGCGAGTGTATCTTGATTGATTAGCTTTGTAGCGTTTTCATTCCCAAAGGAACAAAGTTTAATTTGATGTTGCACATTGGACATATCATATTGATATTCATCTCTAAGGTTCTTGTAAGAGAGTTTTACTCTGTCCTTCATTTTTAAAACTTCCTGGTTAAGGGCCTTGAGTAATTCTGCATGATGTAGTTCAAGGGCTGTTATTTCCTTCTTTTCTTGTTCATTTATCTTTCTGACATATTCTTCGCCGTTTTGTGCGGTTACATTAAGACGTTTCAGCTTTTCGGTGCATTTATCCAGTGTAACCTCAAGGTTCTTTTTTACTTCAGCAGCAGCGGTAGCGACAGTTTTTGAGGCATGGTTTTCGTGATTAACCGCTTTGCACAATACACAAATGAGGATGTTACAGTTTTGGCAAACCAGCTTAATTTTCTCCTCAGGATGCTCATCACAGAATATTCGTTGTCGAATCTTGCCTTTCATTTCAGGATCCCAAGTTCCCAAATCACTCATTTTGTGATGCTTGCTCGCTTTCGATTTCTCGTGGGCATGGCAACATGACTGACACAAGTTCTCCTCGCAATCCAAACATCTACTGCATGCCACACTTTTTGGGCCACAAAGGTCGCAGCTCAACTTCTCCTCTGGGTTAGCGTCGATATAAAAGTTCGATTGAAAAGCATTAATGCCTTCCTTCGGTAACTTCACACTTTTCCTGCAGAGGGGGCAGTCAAAAAGACCGTTGCGAAGGTTAGCCCGTACATAATCCTCCAGACACTTGTAACAGAAACTATGGTGACAGGGTATAAACTTTGGATTCTTAAAACTATCCTTACAAATACTACACTCCTGTCGCTTCGCCGCCATTTTTGGAGAGTACTTTCGTTTTATTCAACCAATAGAAATAGACGTAAATATTTAATAAATAAATGAATTTTTATATTGCATGTTTATTACTTATCGAAAGAACGGATTTTTTTATATACACTAAGAAAAATACTCTCGTTAACATTATATTTGGTGGGCCACGTATTAGCGTAGACTAGTGTACGAGTATATTTTAACCCCGTAAATTTTTACCCTCAGTAAAGATAAAAAATACACCTAGGTAGCACACCACAGTTTCGTTAATTGGTCCTTGACAAATTACAAAACTTAAAATCTACCACAAATTAGGATGCATGTGAATGTGTAGAAATCAAGATAGAGATAGATCTATGTGAACTATTGTTAGTGAATGTGATGTGGTCGAAACCGATATGGGCCCTTGAGGGTTCGCGGATCAAAGTTTGCAATATAAAATGAATGCATAAACTATAGGATATAAAATACTGGTCCCTCATGCTGAATGAGTGCTATGTGAAAGAAAGTAACTTCGAAATTTATTACTAATGTCATGCATATCAGTCTAGGGCTGCCACATTCTTTTTAGTTTTATTTACATTTTATGCTTGTGAATTTTGTTTTTCTTTTGATAAGGAGAACTATGTTGTTCTATCTTGAACTAGCATTTTCGTCGAGTTCACTCAACGATAAACTATGGGCATCAATTTTTTCTCTCAAAGGTTGCGGCGACAGCAGGGGGTGAGGTGTCAAGAATGTTAAAGATTTTGACAGAAGCTGGTGTATGTTTACAGTTTCTGAGAATACATCGCACAAGACACAATTTTTTAGATATTTCTTTTTCTCAACAATAATCAACGAAATTTTACCGCTTAAAAATTAAAAAGTGGATAATCTAGTGATAATGTTATTTGGTTTGGATGCCATTTAAATAATAACTACAGGCTAAAGAGTACAGTAACATAAAGCTTTTATTATATAACTGATTGTGATCAGAAAATTATCTATTGCATGCTTGTTTTTTCAAGTTTTCAAGACTAGTGTCCATTAGTGTTATGAAACAAAAATTACAAAGTAATGTCATCACAAAATCACAGACCTTGTATAGGACGATAGGATGTAGTCTTTCATGTCATTAACGTAGTTGGTTTTATTTTTATGAATAAAAGTTTTCAAGCTTTCAAGGAAAAGGTGATTTTCTGTAGAAAAAAAAAACTTCCTTTCTCTTGTAAAAATTGTATATTTTAGTTAATCAACTTTTTTTAAAAGAAACTTTTATGTTAATATTGTCAAAATCTGATCACTTTTTCAGGTAAATAGTGTCTAACATGTCAAAAAATAAAGGATTTTTCATTGAGAAACTTTTTTAATGTAACATCTTTCTTTGCACAATAAATCACATATTTGCATAAAGAATTTTACTTTTTTCGTGAAAAGATATAAATATTCCATGAATATTGTATTTTTTAAAATTAAAACTTTTTTCGTAAATATATTTTTGTGTAATATTTTTTTATATATATTTTTAATTTGTTGTTGTTGTTGTTGTTGCACCGACTTGTATGGACACGGTTTCCATTAAGATAGTTACATTCTTTATGAAAATTGCAGGGTTTTTTTATGAACAAAGAAATTATATCGTGAATAGCTATTTGTTATTTTTTCCGTGAAAAGTTTGCAACAACGTTTCAAAAGCTCTTTTTTATGAACAGAAATTAAATTCTTGATGAAAATTGCACTTTTTGGAAAGAAATAACCTTTCTTGTGAAGGAGTAATTTTTTTCTTTTGCGTTTGCATCGACGTGTAAGGGGAGTTTTTGGGGAAGAAATGTACGTAAAGACAGTCACTAAATTTTTATAAATAAATACACCTTTGCTATCCATGGTGTCAACAGGGTATGAGGAATGGCGGATATCTTGCAGAGTATTAGAACCAGTAAAAGAAGAGCAAACAATTTTTACAGAAGTGATTGTATTTTAATTGATTCAGATGAAAGGTATGGACAGGGGCAGATCAGGACATGTCACGAAGATATATATATATATATATATATATATATATATATATATATATATATATATATATATATATATATATATATATATATATATATATATATATTTATATATATATATATATATAATTAAAGTTTAGATTATCTTAATTAAACATAAAAATGTAGACTGGTTCAATGACAACTTCTTGAAATATAATTCCAGAATAAATACAAAATAAATTACATACAAATCTAAAATTTAGGTAGAAATCTTTATCTTGTTATTTGCAGATTTGAGTATCTACATATTAGGTGTTACATACTGTTTCACATACCCAAGGAATTTGGGTTTCAGACGCCAAGTTGTCTCGTTGCGCGTGAAGCGGCTTGCTGGATGCAATTAGAAACATTCCAAGACCTTAAATACCATATAGTCGGAATTTAGCTGGAAAACGGTTTGGTGTTGGAAGATTGTTTGATAGCCTAAGTGTTGAATGTTGGAAAGCTTGGGCATTTCTTGTAAAACTTGGAAAAATGTTGAAAAAAATGCAAATCGTCTCAGACCAGAAATCTATGCAAACAGGAAAATTATTTTCAACTAGAGGCATCTATTTTGTTAAAGTGGCATTGGAGGAAAATACGGTATTGAATTTTGTTTCCGGAATTTGTTGTTGAATTGCCATTTGCTAACTTATATCGCCCTCAGTTCGGGTGTAAGAGACTTGACCGGGCCCACGCATGCCCAGTGCGCTAAAAAAGTGATGGCAGTGACCTTACAAAGCAACATTCCACAATGGCATAAAAGAAACGCAGTAGTTTGTATATGAAGCGGTGTCATCTATTATATAGTAGCTCTTGTAATCAAAAATTGTCTCAGCAATTGTCTCCAATGTATTCAGATTTCCCTTGTCATGTTAAACTTGCAAATGCGTCCTTCGAAATCGTCAGTAGGTCACAATACATACATGTATACATATTTTGGGTAATCAGCTGATAGCTCAGGCAACCTTTACGAGGTTTAACTTTGACTCTCTTCTTATTATTCAAAAAATAATATATCCATAAATAATCTTGTGTCTATTAGAAAACGTGTAAATTTAGATTCAGATGTTTGACGACCTGTATTCGTTCTTATTGCTTAGTAGTGCAATTACCGTCAAGACTAGTAACAATTTAATCTTGCAATGTATTAAATTTAGGAGCTATAGGTAATGTGAATAAACTTCATACGGTCACTGGGTGGGTGGGTGTGGTATAGGCAGATTTCATATATAGTACGTAATAAATGGAAAATATTACATTATTTACTTAAAAATGAAATGTGCAGGTACAATCTGTTTCTTTTAAAATGTATTTGTAAGACCTAAAATAGGTAATTTAATAATGTATGTTGCAAGCAATAGATCTCAGCATAAAGATAGAATTGAGTTAGTGCATTGTAATTATCATGTTGCATTAAGACAAAACAAGATACAACAAGTGTTTTGTTTTCCATATACATGCGGCCTTGCGTATGTTATGTTTGAGAAACCACTACATATATCTATGTCCTTATGTGTTCTAAATTTATGTATCTCCTGCAATTTGTCGTAACCAATGTGCATTTTTTAAATATTTTGTAAGGTTGTTGTCTTTTTTTGTAATTCAAATAGGCTGAGTGGATGTTGTATAGCCAAATATCATGTATAGTACGTAATAAGTGGAAAATGCTACATTATTCACTTAAAAACTGTAAATGAATTGTAAGGATACAATCTGTTTTGCGGAAAAGGCATTTCAAAGAGGTACAATAGGTAATCTGATATTGCGTATTATGCGCAAATGGATCACGGCATTGAGATAGAATTGAGCTATTGCATTGTAATTATCGTGTTGCATAAAGACTAAACAAGATGCAATGAACTTTACATTTTGCATATACATTGAGGCATATATACACCACATGTGGCAAACATCATGATGCCATGTAATGGTGGCTGTCATATTGGCTGTCTTTCAGTCAATACAGCACATGACTGAGTCATATGAAATATATTACATGCATATCTGTAAAACAGATGGCTATCAAACTTTCAATATAGAAAGTACAGTTGTGGTAGGTTCTGTTAATAGTGAAGAAAATTGCTGAACATTTGTGAAATACATTACTATCAAATGACTTATTTCTTGATTACTAGGAATTTCCCTTACTCAGAAAATAAATATCTTAGAGTTTGAAATTTTCGGCAATATCACTCTGCCTTCATCAGCAACTATTGTTGATCACGTGACTTAGTAAGGGAAATTCCTCTTAATCATGAATTATCCAGAGCAAGGAAGCAACCTTTCCAGACTTATTTTTTCATTTACATTTCATTCCTTTTCTAGCTGAGCCTTCATTTCATTTCATGTAGCAATATAAATATGAATCCGCAAAACTTTATAGCTTCCAGAGTTATGAGTCCTTCATTCTTATTCCTATTACCATGTAAAGGTAAAGAAAAGTACTTAACATTAGCTAAATATCCTAAATATACCTTATATTTAAGCACAAATGGGAGATGTATTGATTTTTTGCTTGTGAGTATGAGAACTATTGTAGTTGTAGGATGATTTTCTGCTAGTATTTGAGAAGGCACTATTGTCAAGGCAAGGTTGTGGTTCGATAGAGGAAAATCACAAATTTGAAAAAAATTATAAACTGATAAAGTAAGATAAATTAGCAGTTGCATACTTTAGACAAAGGTACTTCCTTTACCTGTTGAATGTTACTATTGCCACTAGTCGTGAATGTTAAACTAAGTGTAACATAACAGGGTCATTGACGTGGCGTATGACATGTATACATGATGTGTACATCCATGTCTTTTAATAGTGGATTCTCTGGTGTGTCAAATAGGTCACATGTACTGGAGTAGACACTAATTTGTACAATTTAGTTCTTTATCTGTTAGTGGTACTTTAGTGACTTTTTTGGTATTTGTGATGAATAGTTATTGATATTGTTTTGTGTGTGTCATTTGAGCACTGGGTAAGTTAGTTTTTATTATACTGTGTAGTCATTTGCAAAGACATGGTGTGCTTTAGAAAGCAGGATATAAGGAGACGATTGAATACAGCTGGTAGTCCACATGGGCCAACAATTAAAATGTTGACTACTAACATGGCAAAGGTGATGTCATAGAATTGATATAGAAATTAGCTTATTATTTATGTTTATATGTCATTTTATGGTAATTACATGAAATGTCCTGTGCTCAACAATGATTTATATGGGTCTGGGCTGGTTGGGCTTGGCAATTGTCATCCCCTACATGTATCAGGTACCTTCAACAGCACTTATGTTGTTATAGTGTGGTCATTTCAGTGGAAAGAAACCATGGTAACAGCAGAAATTAACAGAACATGGATAAGTCACCACTGTACACTGTACTCTCTATTTTTCTGGAGCCTGGAATGGAACCTATGAGCATAAAGATGTGAACTCCATGCGTTACTATATAACATTCAGACCTGATAATGTTTTCATATAAATTAAGATCAGAGGCTCCTGTCATTTACAAGTGAATGCTATTTGGCTAAGTACCAGAGAATTACATTGGACACAATGGACAGTATTATTACTGTCTCAACATTTTTCTTTTAATGCTTAGTGTATGCATATATGATAATAATATGGCATTTGCAGTAGTTTCTAAATTATGAACGGGGGCTATATAGGTCTTAAGGAAGGGATGGGATACAGATAAACTGCAAGAGCCAATGTTAGTCACATGTTTAACTTGGTATTATCAGCGTCACTAACTTTATACATACATTGAAAGTTGTCATCTCAATTATTTACATATTCTATCTTAAGTTACATGTCCCCACAGGGTAGGATTGAAGACAGTGCACAATGTTTGTTGCACATTTTAATATCTATTCATGGTAATTGATGGCTAACTATCAAACAATCCTGAAGCTTCTTGCTACTTACATATGTTTTGTGTATTTCTTAAAGTAAATATGTTACACCTCACAATCCAGGTGCCTTTTCTTTCAGTGCCAGCTTATATCCAGTAACATCACATATATTTTGTGTGTTTTGGGGACGAGTTTCAACCTTTTCTTTTATGAAAGAAACACAAATGGAAAATATCAGACCACACTCTTACATTTTTACCTTGAACCCATTACAGAGATACCAAGAAAGTGGTTAGAGATTTAAACTCAAGACTCATTAATTAGTAAAGTATGGAAAAATAAATTACTTATTGTGATCCAGAAAATGTATCCTGACATTATGAAAGGAATTATATAGAGCTAGTCATATATATATATATACATCGTGTACAGAAAGACATAAGAACAGAGAATATGAAAATATTCCAGACTCTTCATTTTGTAGATCATCATAATGTTTGTGACTGAAAAGTTTCTCATTATTGCTATTACCAAAATATATGTACAATTGTGTTATTGTATTCATCATTAAATGCAGTTTATGGCTAATACAGGCCTCCCAATTTTTTTTTAGGCACTACTGTCAAGGCTGGTCAGCACTGCCAAAAATGTATTTTATTTGCAAACAGTATGTATAGAAAAACAGCTTATGTTCAATATTTCAAAGTTTTATACAAACTCCACTTCTTCTTCCCACTAAATGGATTATTCATAAGTGACAGTGACATTTCTTTTTCAGTGCATACAGACTTCATATTTCTTTACACTGCATCATGGTCTGTGGACAAAAAGGTATTCTTTCACACACTCACCGAATAGTGTTACATTATAGTTAATTGAAGGAAATGGGACATCACTATTGCCACAATTTTTAGCCATTTCTTCTCAATCAGAGTACCATTGCACACCTACCTATACTGAATTGTGCATTACCAATAGCTCTTAACAGCATGAAAGAAATCAAGAGTCATCTGTAATTTACGCTGGTATTTTTTATATAATTATTTAAAGATTATATGCAAATTGTCAAACAGTAATTCTCTAGACAGGAAAATAATTTTCTTTTTTTCTTTTTTCTTGTAAGAAGAAACTTATTGCTCTGATTTTTACCTCTACTGATAATGTATCAGAAGAGCTTATGAGATGGTCTGTTGTCTGTCGTCCGTCCATCCATTAGCACAACTTTGTTATCACTACTCCTCCTAAACGACTTATAAGATTTCCATAAAACTATATACACACATTCATCATATGATCTAGTTGGTCCTAAATGAAATGGTGCTGCTCAGACACCCAATATGGCCATCTTGAAAGTCTTGTTATCACTACAGAAGAATGGATGGTCATGTCAACATGGGGTTTTCACTGAAATACTTTTATGATATTGAGTTGGTCCTAAATGAAAATGGTGCCGATCTGATGTCCAATATGGACACCATGGCAGCAATCTGGACAATCTTGCTATCGCTACTCCTCCTGAATGGATGGTCATTTCAGCATGGGGTTTTCAACAACTTGACTTCTTATAATGTCTAGTTGGTCCTTAATGAAAATGGTACTGATCTGAAATCCAGTATGGCTACCAGAGTGTCCAACTTGAAAATCTTGTTATTGCTACTCTTCCTACATGGATGGTCATATCAACATGGTGATATCAGAGATGGTTTCATACCGCAACAGTTAAATGGAAGAAATGGTCTTATCTTGAATTCCTGGAAATTCTTTTCATCCAGTAGAGCATCAGTCCCTTCAAAGGACTCTTGTTAAAAAATTCCCAGCTTGAGAATCCCATAGACGTTATCAGTAAGCTTATCTTTAGTCTTGTATAAAAGTGAAATTCCAATGCGTTCAAAGCATTTTATAAATTTAAATATTGTTTGATAACTCTGATGGGTTGTTTTGACAGGTTTTCATTCTAAACAATTAATGGAATTAATTAATCATCAATAATCAAAGTCTTGCTACATACAAACATACATACATACATACATACATACATACATACATACATACATACATACATACATACATACATACATACATACATACATACATACATAGTCTTATGGAATAATGCTTCTTGAAACTATTTATAAAATAGATTTGCACATCTAGATAAATTTCTAGTTTTTGCCTGCAAATGGACATAGGTATCACTTTCCTGATGTCAATATTGGTTGCTTAGGCATCAAGGTTAAGTGACATACTTTTGTTCTCTCCATGACGTTTTTGGATTAGCTCTTTCTCTGATACTTGTTATATATATGCTATAGAGTCATGTAACTTCATATGTGCATTCATCTTGATGGGAACTACTTACCCTAGGCAAAAGCAGGTCACAGTGACATGCTTTTTATGTTCCACTTATTATGTTTAATTATTTACATTTGGTTCCATTTCTTGGACATTAGAACCGGTACAATCATGAAACCTGGTGGGTGTATTCATCTGGAGGGAAACTACTTCCCTTGAGCAGAAGCCATTAACACTGACCTACTTTTTACACTCAGCTGATTATGCTAATGTATTGAACTCAATTCTTAACAATATCAGTTTTGAAACTTAAGAAGTGCATTCAATTTCAGAACTAAAACTGACATTTTACCTACTTTTGTGCTATTGCTAGGTATTTGGAAAATACCCTGGCAGAGCAGGTGAGACATGGCATGTCATGGAATTCGTGCTTAAAAAAGTTTCGACTACCGTATTTGTCGACCTATAAGTCGATGCGGAGCGGAGTATAAGTCGAATACGCTAATTTTGTCAATTTTCAATCCTTCATCCATATATAAGTCGATGCGGAGTATAAGACGAAGCCAGATCAACACCTTGGCTTCGTCAATTTCGCTAGTAACTTCCGGTTTCATGAATATTAATGGTATCACTAAGCTATTCCAGATTAATTGGGAAAATGATTAAGATGGTCTGTACACGTATTATTTATAGGTATTATTTTTTGGTACATTGTACGCAATGATATGAACTCCTGTTGTCAAAACATAAGTACAACTTGTATTCTTAGAGCAACAGTAACCTCATTATCAAATTATATGTACAATAAAAACTAAAAGAACTCGATTAAGACTTGTTGTTTTTAGTGAATGCATGTATGTGTGTCTGTGTGTGTGTGAGAGAGAGAGAGAGGATGAAACAACGCTATGTCAGTGTGTAAGAACGTATGCATTCAGAGCATTTTTTACTTGTAGCTCTTGGAGAGAGAGAGAGAGAGGTTACAGGACGATTGTAATATGTATTGTTGAGTTACCTGATGATTGTGATCTTACTCATGTACAGGAGCATTACTGTATTCCATTATCAATTAATATCTCAAAATAAACGGTTCATTCTTGTTTTTATATCCATTATCATAAAGAACCAACTGGCTTTGCAGTGTTATTTACATTCTAATTAAATATGCCTACAGCTTTGGCCAGGTCATTCCAGTTGACACCTGCAGTAGATGTGATCAGATTAGTGAGGCTACCAATAGGGAAATGAGGCTACCCATAGGGTATTGTAATCGATCCTGTAAACCATGTTAATGTATGCAGGACTATGTAATGACCTGTAATGCCAGGTGCTTGCTCATGTAAGTTTCTCAACCAGTGACATCTTTTGATCTCGCCGACAGAAGCATCAGAGCTTTGAATTCATGAGCAAAGATCAAACCAAAATGCCGCCTAACTACAGGAAGTGTACATGCACTTACTGATAAAGGTTAATTTTATTTCGTGGGAATATAGAGTGCATTGTATTTGCAACAACAACAAAAAAAAAACAACAAAAAAAACAGCATGCTAAATGGTCATCTTGGGATTTAAACTAAATGGAGTCTATATGAATATAAATATTGTGAATATTTAAATATAAATTATATATCTTTGAAACTGAAGGAGTATGGTATGCATTGTTTTAATTTCCATTGACTATTTCATTACTGTTTTCTCTCTTTGACAAAAGCTTCAGCTAAAAGGGGTCAGTAAGGTACATTAAGTGAAATAGCATGAAGAAGGGCTGAAAGCTGTCTGTCTGTCTCTCTTTTATTTCGATCACAAGATGCAATAAGAAAATGTGCAATGGAATACCCATGTCCATGTCATGGTTATCCGTTTTCTAACTTTTCTATTCTACTACACACATATGTAAGCAAACTTAAACAATATATATTACTAGTACATGCTGCTTTAGCGCAATTACGTCTGATGCATGTGAATTTAATACTGACAATCACGTAAATATTTCGGAATCCTTCTCCATGTCGGGTCCTATATTTTTTCGCACACGATCTCTTCCCAAAAATGATAATTATTTTTTTACACTATACTTTTCGTACTTTGAATTTTTTTTTTTTTACGGTAAAGCAATTTCAATGACATAATTCATATATAAGTCGATTCGGAGTATAAGACGAAGCCCAGACTTCCAGGTCAAAAAGTATCGACTTATAGGCCGGCAAATACGGTACTACAGAACTGTATGGGATTTTTGGAAGTAGGTATTTACTTATGGCCACATACTGTATTGTAAATACTTAGTTATAAGTTGAGTCCAATTGCAAACTGCACAGACAAAGATCTGCTGTTGTTTAATGCTTTGACAGATCTGGGTGTCTTCAGTTTGTTAGGAGTAATCAGCAAAGCAAAAAACATAGACCCTGATCTGCCACTACATTATGTGATGGCAGATCAGGGTTTGTGTTGTTTGCAGTTGGGCTCAACTTATAACCGAGTGTAGACTGTATGTGTCATACATAGATTAGAATATTCCCAGTTGTATTCACACAACACAAGCAAGGATATAATCAGTATGTAAGTGAAAATGTCCAATATACAGCTTTTCACAAGAGGAATATGTTTTTATATGGCTATGTTTTGATATAGTTATATATGTTGATGGGTGGGTGGTTAGATGGATATTTGGATGTATGGCTGGTTCATTGATTGGTTGATCGATTGATCAAAGATATATAAGACATTGTTAATATAGTTTTTTCACCATTTTTGCCTTCTTTTTCACTTGCAGGAGACGATGGTTTTACAGAAAGGTCAACCTGTGAACTGCCACCTAGATCTGAGTTGTACCATACAAGACTTATGGCGTGAGTGTTACATTTCAGGAAGAAAAGGAACAGTAGTTATTACTGCCAGTGTACCTGACTTGTTTTATTTTGGATATGCACATTTTTATTTCTTCTAGTTTCCATTTTTTTTAAGTATCGGAACATTATATAATGGCAAAGCATATTCTAAGCTGGTATATACGGTATATTGCCATATTTAGGCCAAATTCAGCTCTACAGTGATAAGACAAGACGGACAAATACCGTTCTGAAGAAGTTGGGCAATAGCTTGATGGTAATCTGAAATAGCCTTGACAAGTTGTTTGTTTGATTCATATTGTTGAAAATTGGGAGAAACATGTTTCACTATTTATTAGCTCTTTGACACAGATATAATGAATACCATTTGTTTAAAACTTAAATTATTCACCTGTGGATAGAATAAATTCAATCATAAAGGCATTAGATGACTGTGTTACCCTTTATTAAAAGAGACAAGTGTTAAAGTGAAAGTGTTCATCTTGAAGAATTTATTTAATACTGCCATTGTGGATAATACTAAAACCTGCACATGGTTATGTATCACTCACATGTAGGAATTGGTTTCAGTGGATAATACTAAAACCTGCACATGGTTATGTATCACTCACATGTAGGAATTGGTTTCAGTGGATAATACTAAAACCTGCACATGGTTATGTATCACTCACATGTAGGAATTGGTTTCAGTGGATAATACTAAAACCTGCACATGGTTATGTATCACTCACATGTAGGAATTGGTTTCAGTGGATAATACTAAAACCTGCACATGGTTATGTATCACTCACATGTAGGAATTGGTTTCATTGGATAATAATGTATTTAAACAATAAGAAGAAAACAGTAGCAAGCAACAAATCGTTTCTCATGTTTATTTGAATGTAATATTTAGTTTGCTATTAGTCTTACCAAAATTGTGGTACTGGACTGCACAAACTGGAATCAGTTCATTGGCCTGTATGTGACTGGGTGCAGGTTTCAGTCTTATCCACAGTAGAGGTGTTAAACAAAATTTTTGAGAAGACATTCACTTTAATGGTTTCCTCTATTAATTGATGGTGGCATATTCTTATGTTTTTACCACTCCAATTTTTATCTACGGGTGAGTAATAGAATTTGAGATAAATGCTATTCATTATATCAGTGTCAGTGAGCTAAAGAATAGTTAAACATGGTTCTCCCATTTGTTGACAATTAAAATCGTATATGTAACTTGTAGTTTGTTTGTTTTCAGTCACAATGTAATATTTTAAGATATTTTCAAACAGAGAAGAAAGTAATTATTTTTTGCCATCCAAAGACATGCAGAAAATATGGTTATACAAAATAGTAGATGTAGAAGGGGAATTTTGGACCACCTGTCTAGCAGACACCTGTCTAGCATTGGACCACCTGTCTAGCATTGTTGCCAATGTTCTTGGGATCAGCGGGAGCACCCAAGGCCCTGTTCTGCATCTTTATTGTGGTGCAATATGGATTAAATTCTTTTATTTGAAGAAGTGTTTCACTTTTGGTTTACCATAAATATATTGGATTAGTTTTTAAAACTGGATGGATATACCATGGCATTGTGTCCACATGCTCTCAAGCAGCTTGCACTGATGCAAATTCAGTAAACCTTGAAGAACAAATCTGGTGTATTACAAGTACTTGTAGCCAATCCATATATATAATGGTTGGTATGCCAAATGGTCCAGCTCTCTCTGTAAGTCTTAACAATGTTATGGCCAAAGCAGCCAGAAACGGTTATGAAGAGAGCATGCAATTTTGCAAGGTGTCTGATGCCACCAACTTTAACCAGGCTTTGGAAAGGGCTGCCTAAGGCAGCCACAAGCCCATAATGCAGTTTTGTTTGCAGTGGGGCACTTCCAACCCCAGCTGGACCATGTCCATGGCTGCCAAAGGTGGCCACAAGGCCACCATGTGACTTTGTCTGCAGAGAATGCTTCAAACACTGGCTGGGCCATGCTAGCAGCTATCAGAGGTCACCATGAGGCTATTGTACAGCTTTGCAAGGTGTGTAAAAGGAACCCACAGCAGTGATGATTCTCATAGCTACTACTTTGGTATCCAATTGTCTATTTGACCTAGATTGCAAAGCAAAAGGCACAATATAAAACCCCAAAGGTAGAGGAAAACACTGTCAGAATGATTGGTGCGGGTGGGGGGGGGGGAAGAGGGGGGGGGGCAACCCATTCCCTGTGTTGCCCATGTCACTGAAAACTAGTGCTAGCATTCTTACAGCATGGCACAGTTGGTGTTTGTCATTATGACTGGCTTCTGTCTTTGCACTTGTAATCATTATGATTTCACTTAGGCTGAAGTGTGCCAGCTCTCTCACACACAGAGCTTATGGTGAGTCTCCAGCGAGCTTTTTCTGGACAATTTTGCAGGCTATGAGCTCATCTTTTTTTGCTTTGTTGCATTGTCTTGGGACAAGTGCAGCATGCACCTTGTACATTTAAAACCATATTTAATTCTTTATGGCTGTTTATTTCTTGAGTTCATCTAGGACAAGCATGAACTCTTCTGCAGAGATGATGTAGTTGTGTTGTGCTTTAGATATGCAGTTTGCAATTCTTTTGAGTGATATTTTGGCCAAGATGCATTTTTCATCATGCTTTTTGACCTTCATGGTGCATTTTGAAATTAGATGGTGTATTTTGTGAATACTACAAAACACAAACTTACAATACCAGATTGAATCTTAGTCATAAAGACATTAATCATGCCATTCAGAATGTGTCAAATGACATAGTGACCAAGGCTAAGTCCAGATGCATTAGATTGTATGGCTCTCTTTGAGTGCATGTTCTCACAGTAATCAAGTATTATCAAATTCAAATGTGCACGGAACATCAGGAACTTGTCCCAATATAATTGTTGTATGTTGATCACATGCACCATCATGTGCTTAGTGCATGAGCAGAACACTGACAACCTTGACTCAACATTAAATGTCGTGGACATAATGATGTCTGCAGTTTTCCCATGTAAGGATGATATTACTGCACATTTAACCTTCACATCAGTAATGAGCTTGCATGTTCCATTTTTCAGGTATATGAAGCACACCCTGGACCAGTATGTGGAGAAGGACTATGTACCAGTGTATTTCTACCATGGAGAACAAGCAAGAACAAACCATAGCTCTCCTGACTGGAAGAAATCAGTAGAAAGCTGGATTGAAAGTGAGAACACCAGGAATCCTTGTCTTTGATGTATGTCCAGACAGTTGAAATAAAAATTTTACAGAAGATAAGTGGATTGGTTCCTTGTCTTTGCAGTATGCACAGACAGTTGAAATGGAATTTTTACAAAACTCAAGTAGACTGGTTCCTTGTCATTGCTCTTTGTGAGGTCAAAGATAGCTACAGAATATTCTGTGATTCTGTTTGGGTAATAATACTCTTTGGCAATTGGTAGATCCATTATTTGAGCAGCAGTGATTGTTAATTATGGAGCCTATTTGGTCTATTGCACTTCAGTATCCAGCATTATTTTAATTTACATTGAAAATAAATTCAAATGTCATGTAGCCACCTGTTTAGAATTTCTGTTTAAACTTTTTTAATGGAATTCTTTTTTTTTTCCTTTCTAGTTCAGGGATGTATGTCCAGACAGTTGAAATAAAAATTGTACAGAAGATAAGTGGATTGGTTCCTTGTCTTTGCAGTATGCACAGACAGTTGAAATGGAATTTTTACAAAACTCAAGTAGACTGGTTCCTTGTCATTGCTCTTTGTGAGGTCAAAGATAGCTACAGAACATTCTGTGATTCTGTTTGGGTAATAATACTCTTTGGCAATTGGTAGATCCATTATTTGAGCAGCAGTGATTGTTAATTATGGAGCCTATTTGGTCTATTGCACTTCAGTATCCAGCATTATTTTAATTTACATTGAAAATAAATTCAAATGTCATGTAGCCACCTGTTTAGAATTTCTGTTTAAACTTTTTTAATGGAATTCTTTTTTTTTTCCTTTCTAGTTCAGGGATGTATGTCCAGACAGTTGAAATAAAAATTGTACAGAAGATAAGTGGATTGGTTCCTTGTCTTTGCAGTATGCACAGACAGTTGAAATGGAATTTTTACAAAACTCAAGTAGACTGGTTCCTTGTCATTGCTCTTTGTGAGGTCAAAGATAGCTACAGAATATTCTGTGATTCTGTTTGGGTAATAATACTCTTTGGCAATTGGTAGATCCATTATTTGAGCAGCAGTGATTGTTAATTATGGAGCCTATTTGGTCTATTGCACTTCAGTATCCAGCATTATTTTAATTTACATTGAAAATAAATTCAAATGTCATGTAGCCACCTGTTTAGAATTTCTGTTTAAACTTTTTTAATGGAATTCTTTTTTTTTTCCTTTCTAGTTCAGGGATGTATGTCCAGACAGTTGAAATAAAAATTGTACAGAAGATAAGTGGATTGGTTCCTTGTCTTTGCAGTATGCACAGACAGTTGAAATGGAATTTTTACAAAACTCAAGTAGACTGGTTCCTTGTCATTGCTCTTTGTGAGGTCAAAGATAGCTACAGAACATTCTGTGATTCTGTTTGGGTAATAATACTCTTTGGCAATTGGTAGATCCATTATTTGAGCAGCAGTGATTGTTAATTATGGAGCCTATTTGGTCTATTGCACTTCAGTATCCAGCATTATTTTAATTTACATTGAAAATAAATTCAAATGTCATGTAGCCACCTGTTTAGAATTTCTGTTTAAACTTTTTTAATGGAATTCTTTTTTTTTTCCTTTCTAGTTCAGGGATGTATGTCCAGACAGTTGAAATAAAAAATTTACAGAAGATAAGTGGATTGGTTCCTTGTCTTTGCAGTATGCACAGACAGTTGAAATGGAATTTTTACAAAACTCAAGTAGACTGGTTCCTTGTCATTGCTCTTTGTGAGGTCAAAGATAGCTACAGAACATTCTGTGATTCTGTTTGGGTAATAATACTCTTTGGCAATTGGTAGATCCATTATTTGAGCAGCAGTGATTGTTAATTATGGAGCCTATTTTGTCTATTGCACTTCAGTATCCAGCATTATTTTAATTTACATTGAAAATAAATTCAAATGTCATGTAGCCACCTGTTTAGAATTTCTGTTTAAACTTTTTTAATGGAATTCTTTTTTTTTTTCCTTTCTAGTTCAGGGATGTGATGTTACATTTTGAAAATTAAAAAAGATTCTCTTTTTACTAAACAAGTTTCTGTTTTCATAGAAAAAAACAACAGGATACCAGTCTAAGAAAGTACATTTTTAAAAATAGTTTTCTAACATATTGTGTTATTTCATGGTTTCATAGCCAACATTAAAAACATCTGACACCATCAGGAATGCTTGGAAGCATAATTCATTTTTGCAGCACTTGAACAAGTCAAGGAAATTGTAATAATTTGGAAACATTGTGGACCAAGAATGGAAGCAATGATTATGGCATGTTGCTGCAGGGTTAACTTAGCTCATCTGGCTTCAAGTCTAAGTAAACTTGTGCATGGTATGACCATGTGTCTGTCAGCATGGTATGACCATGTGTCTGTCAGCATGGTATGGCTCAATGTCCAACAGCATTTACTACTTTCAGCTTTTTCTAAAATAAACACTGGACCAATTACAGCCAATTTTGACTGAGAGCATTCTGGCAAAAAGGTCTTTCAAAATTTGTACCAATGATGCAAATGAACCATAATATATGGCTGCCATTACTAAATATAGAAACACATTTAAATGTTTTCTTTACAGACTGCTCAGCAGAATTGTACCAATTTGACAGAAAACGTTATGCCATTAGGATCTTGCAAATTTTTACCAGCGACACAGATTTGCCATCAAATATGGCTGCCATTACTAGAAAGAGAAAACCCTTTAAATACTGCTTCTCAAAAACCATGCAAAGGAGTTTGACCAAATTTGACAGAGCATCCCAGCAGAAATGTCAAAACTATTATTTTCATGACATATGTAATATACAGCATTATAAGAAATTTCTACAAAAAGCATTTCTTGGCCAACTACTCTTGTATTTTGGCTATTAAGTCGATGCTAGCCAGATGAATGATCTCGTTCCCATTGAGATGGAGCTATTTTACATTTTAGCAAACAAACACAACACTTAAAGGACATTTAGTTGAGTCTGATGGTGAACTAGTTGTATTTTGTGGGAAATATTAGATTACTTTTGTTAGCTTAACTACGAGTGCCTATGGTATGATCCTTCATCCATATTTTGTACAGGCATCAACAGCAGCTATTTTGAACCTTTGCTCAAAAACTACTATACCACTTTCAGCTAAACTTGGCAGACAGCATCCAGGCATGAAGGCCTTTCAGAATTGTACCATGACGCTGATTAACTTTAAAATAATGAAATAGAAAAACCTTTTAATGACTTCTCATATATACCTCAATAGAATTTGACCAAATTTTGCACAAAGCATTCTGACATTGATGGCTCACATGTTTTACAAATGGTACCAATCTGCCATCAAATGTGGCCATTGTTGCTAAAAATATTAAAAGCTTCAAATGACTTCTCAAAAATCGCTTAACAGAATTTGACCAAGTTTGCCAGAAAGCATCACAGCATAGAGAGCTTTGAGATTTATTCAGATTATGCCAATCCACTGTCAAATATGCCCAGCATTACTAAAATTAGAAAAATCTTTAAAAGACATTTAAAAAACCAATCAACAGAATTTGACAATATTTTAAGCATTACAAAAAAGAAAAGTCTTTGTCTGTTTATATGACTTCTGATGAAACACTGCTCAACAGAATTAGACCAAATTTGATAAAAATTATCTGGGCTTGAAGGTCTTTTAGTTTTATACAAATTATGCTTATCTGCCAAAAAATATGGCTACAGTATGACCAACTTTGACAGAAAAAGCATTCTGGAATTAAGACTTTCAATATTGGACAGATGATGCTGATATGCCATCAAATATGTATGAAGATACCAAAAATAAAGAAACCCTGAAGCAGCTGTTTTAATTATATATGCAGCAAACAGAATTGAAAGAAATTTCTAGAGAAAGTATCTTACTGACCTAGATTTATTGGCCAACTTCCTGTATTTGTCTATTAGGCAGATATCAGCCATATCAGTAATCTCAGGCCCGCTTGAGCCTCTTGTTTGAAAATAGATCAAGTGAAAGACTTGTGCCTATGAATGAATCACTGTAAAATCGCATCCTTTATATTCAGCTGGTTGACAGAAACAGAAAAGGATAAATCCCTCACACTGTATTTCATGTAAATACAAAACAACTGCAATGATGGATCGCTCTGATAAATTCTCAGTTTAAAGAATAAAAGGGCAAATGGCTAATAATTATTCATGACCATTGAAGAATATAATAACTTTTATGAAGTATTTATAGTTTTGGATCAATATGTATATCAAAATGGGAAAATTATTGATGCATTAGTGAACCATTTCACGCTTAGTTATTACTCATGTGTGCAATCTGGACTCAAGTTTAAGTTCAGACTTGAGTTTTGTTGAGCCCGCCTTGATGGAATCGTAACATAGCAATTGCTTTGGCATCCATTTGCTTGTCTGTCCACATGTTTGTCTGTAAATACATCCACACCCCAGATTAACCTCAATGTTAAAAGTTTGCATACTTAAAATAATGTGGTCAGTTTCTCCAGTACAGTTTGCCACAGAATCATGTTACATAGTATGTGTATACATCTCAATGTGTACAATACCAATTTACCAAAACCTCAGGGGTGGTCTCAACATGTATGCCATAGCTAGCTTCTCATTTTCAAGTTTATGAACTTTTTAGACTTTTTTCTCTGCAGTGGGGTCATATGTGGTTTTCAAACACTAATCTTGTTTTGTATAATTCTAGAGCTGGAAATAGAGCAGCAGGTGTTTGAGACACAGGTGATGCTTGGAAAAGAATATGCTGAAGACAGTTATCAAGTCCTGAACTGTATAATTGACTTTATTGTGGAGGTATGACTATATTACCTTTGGACTAGACATAGTTCTTCTTGCTTTCTCAACAAAAGCATTTCTGTCCTGATCATAACTATATTAAACACAGCAGTATCAGATATATATATATATATATATATATATATATATATATATATATATATATATATATATATATATATATATATATATATATATATATATATATATATATATATTTGGTATGTAAATTGTAATAACCATAAATAAATTGTATTCATATTTATACTAACCATATTTTATTGAATTATTGTTTTCCCAACATGAGACTCTTTAAACCCAATAATGTTTGCATGTACATTATTAGCTCACCTGTATAAAGTAGAGGCGTGCTATTGTATTACCCCTTGAGGCAGTGTCTGCATTGACATTAGCACAGATAAAAGCATATACATATTTACATCCACACTGCATAACAACCATTTGTTAATCCTGGGTCCATGGCAACAGTTCGGAGTGGGTTTCAGAGCACCTGCGCCTTAGGGATGAGGCATTGATGGCTAACTTTTGACATTTACATTAGTGGTACATTCTTGGTCAAGTTATTGTGGTAGCTTAGTTTTTTGCACACTGTATGCATACAGTTGTACCTGGAATCATGAACTTGTTTAGTGGATACATCTTTGCAAGTAATCCACCCTCATTACAAAAGTGTGTCACTTTAACCCATATTTCATGCTTCAGTGACTGGATAAATGTTTTGCTTGAAGTTTTCATCTTAAGCTTTATTCATGTCAGAATCATCAAAGTAGATGATTGTATGCACCTCTGTTAGTACCACACCTGTAAAACAAAAGAAGATCACTGTGACCTACATTTGACTGGCTTATGTTAAAGTTTTGTGTTTAGCTCATGACCACATAGGTTTTTGCCTCCTGGATAATACTGTTATACGCAATTATAAAACTTGGTGAGGGGGTGCACCTTAATGAATACTAGACCCTTATCTCAAAAGTAGGTAACTGTGACCTATATATTATTCTTCAATGATTGTGGTTAAATTTTGTAATTTTACTGTTCATCATTAAAGTAGATAATTGTATACATCTCTCTTAATACCACACTCATATACAAAAAGGTCATTGACCTACATTCCACATTATGGTTCATCTTTTATGCTTCACTGATTTGAGTTAAAGTTTGTGTTTGGTGTTCATTTCTCAGTCACTGTTCATGCTAGAATTCTGAAATTGATGATATACATCTCTGCTACTACCACACCCTTGCAACAAAAGAAGTTCATGTCCTATATTTTCTCTTTTATTGGTATTGGCCAAGTTGTTACGTTTAGGTCATGACAATGTTATTGGCATGCTGTATGCATACTATCCCACCTAGAGTCATGAAACTTGGTGAGGGAATGCATCGTGGTACATTCTACATCCTTATTGTATGTGTGCTATGTATATATGTATGTATATGGCTTAATTGTATATCAGCACATTACTGGCTGTATAGTGATGATTAAGTGTTAAAATATATGTTAACAAAATTGAAAATTAAAATTCAAGGATACAAATTGTAACCAAAACTTATTACAAAAGGAGCAACATTTCATTGTCAAAATCTCTTTAGTCTGAATTTATAGTAAGCATGATAATTAATGTTTACACTTTAGTCTGAATTTATAGTAAGCATGACAATTAATGTAGACACTTTAGTCTGAATTTATAGTAAGCATGACAATTAATGTAGACACTTTAGTCTGAATTTATAGTAAGCATGACAATTAATGTAGACACTTTAGTCTGAATTTATAGTAAGAATGACAATGTAGACACTTTAGTCTGAATTTATAGTAAGCATGACAATTAATGTAGACACTTTAGTCTGAATTTATAGTAAGAATGACAATTAATGTAGACACTTTAGTCTGAATTTATAGTAAGCATGACAATGTAGACACTTTAGTCTGAATTTATAGTAAGCATGACAATTAATGTAGACACTTTAGTCTGAATTTGTAGTAAGCATGACAATTAATGTAGACACTTTAGTCTGAATTTATAGTAAGCATGACAATTAATGTAGACACTTTAGTCTGAATTTATAGTAAGCATGACAATGTAGACACTTTAGTCTGAATTTATAGTAAGCATGACAATGTAGACACTTTAGTCTGAATTTATAGTAAGCATGACAATGTAGACACTTTAGTCTGAATTTATAGTAAGCATGACAATGTAGACACTTTAGTCTGAATTTATAGTAAGCATGACAATGTAGACACTTTAGTCTGAATTTATAGTAAGCATAACAATGTAGACACTTTAGTCTGAATTTATAGTAAGCATGACAATTAATGTAGACACTAGTCTGAATTTATAGTAAGCATGACAATTAATGTAGACACTTTAGTCTGAATTTATAGTAAGCATGACAATTAATGTAGACACTTTAGTCTGAATTTATAGTAAGAATGACAATTAATGTAGACACTTTAGTCTGAATTTATAGTAAGCATGACAATTAATGTAGACACTTTAGTCTGAATTTATAGTAAGCATGACAATTAATGTAGACACTTTAGTCTGAATTTATAGTAAGAATGACAATGTAGACACTTTAGTCTGAATTTATAGTAAGAATGACAATGTAGACACTTTAGTCTGAATTTATAGTAAGAATGACAATGTAGACACTTTAGTCTGATTTTATAGTAAGCATGATAATTAATGTTTACCCTTTAGTCTGAATTTATAGTAAGCATGACAATTAATGTAGACACTTTAGTCTGAATTTATAGTAAGCATGACAATTAATGTTTACAATGGCTAGTGGAGACTACTGAAAGTATTGTAGCAGCTACATACAGTAAAATGTTGATTATCTGGATGATGATTATCTGGATTATTCACTCATATGAACTACTACTGTGCCCCGCCCCCCACAAATTTAATTGTTGCAAAGTACATGTATTTATAAATGAAACTGATTTGCTGAATATGATGCCAACATAGAACAGAGTAACATAATATCAAAAACAAGCACAATGGAATATAATTTCATACAATTATATTTATAATGGTATTTTGAATAACTAAATTGTCTTCATAAAGTAAAACAGAAATGTAATTAGGAGAGAGGATGGAGAGAGTGATATACAAAGAGAGAAAGTGTATTCGTATGCCAGATTGTCATTGAGTGAGTGACACAATAACAGTATTGAATTTGTCATACAGAAATTTTAAGCTAATCAGGCATGATTAAAAACTTGTAATGGTTTGATCAAAGGCATTGTGTAGACCAAACCTGCATTATAAACTGCTGATCTATGATTAGTGATCAGTACAGTGGTCCTCCTCTTGAACGGCCCCCCTGACCAGCGGCCACCCAATTTATACGGCCACAATCACTTGGCACCGACGAGTTTGTGTTCAAAAGTACCCCTCAAGGACGGCCACCCCTCTAACGCGACCAGCGGCCAGCATTATAGTGCAAAAACAGTCAAATTTACCCCTGCGAGCGGCCACATAATGGTTGTTTACAGAGTAAAATCTCGATAATATTTTTTAATTTCTCAATTCAACACATTGACATTTTGTTCCAACATGCCAATAAAGTAACTTTAATCCTTACAAGGAGTTAAGTAATCCAATTACTGCCATGTGTTCCTTAGATGTTAGCTTTTGTCACTTTGATAATTACTGGCTATTAATACCACCGATAATTATCAAGAGGACAAAAGCTAACCGCTGAGAAGCACAGCATTGTTCAGCTCAAGTCAGCGTGACATCCGGTCGCCAGATAGTAAAATGGTATATTAGCCTTTATGGCTTCTCTCTAATAGATTATGAAATATATATAACCAGGTACCAGACTGGGGTAGAAGAAAAAAAAAGTCGATCACGTGACAGACTCACTTCCGTTGTAAACACTGTGCCTCACGCGTGAATGCCCGCGAAGGATTAAGTTGTCGCAAAATATCGTCCGACATTCTCAGTTTAGAACAAAAAGTGAAAGCAATTAAATTAAACGAAAAGAGGGAGAGTCTTTTGATAACTACGGAGAAATTTTATGTCAGAAAGATTCAAATAAACATCGTCAATTCAACTGCATTGAGTGGGAAGACGGAATCGACGGACGTACACGGATAGTTACAACCAAATGTTTGTGCCCAGAATTTACCGACAATGTAGTTTTGCACCACGATTCATGATTATTCATTTTTTTTTAAAAATTTCATTGATATTAGCTTTATCATATTGAGTCCTTAACCAGATAATATTCCTGTGATTTTAAATGAAAATATAAAATATATAAAAATTAGTTACATCTTTTATACTTTATATGTAGTTATTTCTCACAACTGTGTGATCCCCCTCTAGAAAGGCCACCCGTCTTATAAGGCCACTTTCTTGCTGCAGAAGGGGTGGCCTTATGAGAGGGGGACCACTGTAGTGACTTAATGGGTGATAAAAATTAATCATCTGCTGGCACAGGTGTGAATAGAATCCATGTCCATTGAGTTTACCTGGATCGAAGCACTTTGACACTTTTGTACAATTTGGTAAAGAATTTTCATGTGTAATTAGAGTATCTGAGTGTTTTTATTGTTTCTTCTTTTTCTGCTCTTAAACTCAAATTCCACAAAACATTAAAATATTGAAGTATTAATACATATACAGTCCAACATATTTAATCCAGATACTTCCATTCACTCTCCCACTTTTTGACCAAAATTTGATGATCTGGATGACCAATTATCCGGATGAAATCTGTAACCCCTGATGTGTCCAGATAATTGACACTTTAATGTAACTGATGATTATACTCTGGTTTGAGCAAAGTGAAAGTCAGAATGATTTTGTCATTTTTGGCATTTGCAGGCAATATGATAGGTATACATATAGAATATTCAGGAAATATCATGTGATTTGTGTTCGTTACAAACTTTATCTTGTAATTAAAAATATAGAAATCAGAAGTTTCTTTAAGTTTACCATATTCATGGTACAGCCAACAAGATGGTGACTTGTACTAAATTTATACCCATAATGATAAAATATTTTTGAATGATTTATTTGCATTTATTATAGAGGTCAGAGTTCAGCTTATTTTGCTATCCAGGAAGATGTTATCTCATTCTAACACAATGCAGACTAATGAAAAATCCCCTTTACTTGAAATCCACTAGAAGCCTATCAGTTATTCAAAGTTAATAGCATGCTTTACTAGACACCAAAATGAACAGTTCTTAACAGTTTTTTTTTTATTTCCTTTAGGTTGCAGCACATTCAGAGAAGAACGAAACGATATCAACCAACCTAGTAATTGTGTTTGAACCCAGTTTGATCTGGTCAATGGGTCAAGCCCCCTTGAGTGCTCAGGTAACCTTTATACTTTTGCCTTTATCTTGATAGACCTTTGATGAACTGTTTGCAAGATAGCCATTTTTCAGAGACAAGCAATGAACCAGTTTACACTTTAGTTGTAGCAGCAGTTAACATTGTTATTGAATTCCAAGCCTGAGCACAGCTGTAAATATATATGTGAAAGTTTACAGAGGATAAAATTCAGCAGTATAGTTGTACATTGTTTTTCTTTTCTGACTCTTGAATTGTGATATTCTCTTGTACTATAAATGGTGTAGTTGACCCTAATATGAAAACTGCACATATCTTACCATCAGGGTTTGTCCTGTATGTTTTGACTACATCACTATTGAAAGTTGTCTGTCAGAACATCCTGTTCCTGTGTATGAAAAGGTCTTATTTGGCTGCTGGTAATAACTAAACATTCTATGTGAAACTGACACATTGTGCTTCATTGTTTGAGTTGGTCATGCATTTGATTTTGTTGTTTTTGTGTTTTGGGACATTATGATTTTTGATACTTTAATTTCAGAGTCTGTTGTTTTTAGCAACTTTCATAGAATGAAGACTACAGACAACTCTTGGGGTTTATAGAAATTGTCTACAGGTGTTTTGGAACAGACATTGTCTTCAAAACGTACCCTGAAAGATGAAATGTTTCAGAAAACTGACGCTTTTGGGTTGTATTTCATTATATAGGTAGGATCTCACATCTAAGGCTGCAATGTTTACACGTGTAAATGGCTTATAGTTTCGTTTACTGCCTGTAAACGTTTACAAAATCGGTAAATGTGTAAACGAACATGCATGTGGCTGTCATTGACACAGGAGCAGCTATTTTCAGTTAAATTATATATTTCCACATTTTTGCTTAAGAGGATTGTTTATTCGGATTTTTATGTTAATTCTTTTATTAAAGCAGATCGAATGTGACCTCACTAGGAAAAGAGCTGAAGTTAATGAGAATTAGTTACTGTGCACATTACACAACATTACACATCAGGTTCATTTACTGATACAAAAATTTCTTTAAACTAGTTTACAGAACCTTTTATTAGTAACATTTTCTAAAGAAAAAACAAAAACACCGTCTCAAGTTTATAAGCCACTGCATAGTTTCTTGGTCATTGTAGACCATACAAAAGCATCCCATGCTCATGTCTAGGCAGTACATCTGGATCCAGTATTGATTTTTTCATCATGTGCATGTAGTAGGAACCAAAATCACTATAATCCTATGGATGTTTTACTGAAATTGTTAGATATAATCAACAAAGACAGGTCTTATAAACTGAAGCTGTCATAATACGAGATGAAGGACGTACAGCAAATAAAACAATTGCAAATTGAACGAGGTATGGCATGCACATTATAATAGCTGAAAGCTGTTCGGTAAGATCAGTGGGTATATAGGGGGAAAAGTTGAATTTCTAATCATTTCGGTTATTGTAAACCATGTACATGTTTAGACATTTTGGTAAACATTGCAGCCATACCCACATCATTGAGACAATATTTGATGTATTTTGATAACACATTTTAAATGCTATAATTGTTTCACAAGTGCACATACTATTTTTTCTGATTTAGAACTACTGAACACTGGACAATAATAGCATTGTAATGCAGTTTTTGTCATTTTTCTCCTCTTAAAAGTTTATATCAGTGTGCTTCATGACACACCTGAAAAAATGTAAAGAAACTAATATTTTTCAGCCAAAAAACATTTGTATCCAAATAGTCACACATAAATGATATTTTTAAAACACTCATTGTACAGTGAAACCCTGCAATAACGCGATATTTGGAGTCCATAAAATTCGATCGCGGAATCAGCGGGGTCCCGTTATTGCAGGGTTTTACTGTATTTTACTTTATTCAGAGAACAACGTATACACGTCTAATGTATAGCATGAACAGGGTATCAACACCGTTTACTCTCTGATATTGAGCCGTCGCTGCATGCAGTTCATCCATAATGCATGTCATTCCATTGAAAAATTGAACACAGATTTAAAATATTAAATAATTTTGTCACAGATCATTGTCTGATTCATTCTCTGAATTCAATGTCTAATGAACAGAGTATTAACACCGTTTACTTACTGTCTGATATCGCACCGTCGTAGCATGCATTTCATCCATAATGCATGTAATTCCATTGCATAAATTGCATACATATTTAAACTATTCAATAATTTTATCACAAATCATTATGTGTCTGAATTCAATGGGAAAAAAGAACAGCAAAATTATGTTATGAAAGACCGAAGCACATTTACGGTTCATTACTTTCCTTGGTCTTTGAATGGTGTCTGTATAAATTGCATACTGATAACATTTTCTCATATGCGTTTCCGTGCACTTTTATCCATTGTAAATGCCCACTAATTAACACTTGTACGCCTATGCATTTGAACGACTACAGCAAGAATAATTAACAATCAACACATGCTTTCAGCATATAACTTTTACTTCTGATTTTGTGAATGTCGAAAGAAACATGTGAAATCGACTCTACTGATCATTGTGCAAAGTGCAAAGTCTATCTGGTTGCATGACTCCATAATTTTAAATTTCATCACTTCTTAAAAAATCTATATAGTAAAGTCTGCTTCTGTGTCATGGACTGTTGGCTTCTATAAAAGTCAAGAATGCTTCTGAGTTGGAGGATTTTTACGCTGTCCACATCTTGAGTTTCCAGCCACCTCAAACTGGCTTCTGGGTGCTCTACTGCCTCGGACACTTTTGGTGGGGGAGTTGGGGTGCCATCATCATCGTCGTTGTCATTAGTGTCACTGGCTTTGGGCTCTGGTTGTGCAGCTTCATTCTTCCCGCTGACATTTGCAACAATTTCGTCATTTGAGATGTGCTCATATATGGGGCAGATGTCATCTGCTGAATACCAGTTGAGGATATCATGATGATTATGCCCATATTCTCTGTGTGCTTCTTTGGCTAAACAAGCATTGTCTTCAGTGAATCGTGTAAATTCTGGCTCGTTGTTGTCACTATCATCGTGTGTAGATGATGGAAAAGCTGGACCAAGACCCTTTATCCAGCATCATTCAATGCAAAAACAGAGATAGCATCCCAGGCTTTCTCGCCGATGTGACAGACTTCTTTCAAGTTGAGTGACGCCAGTGATGTGTCCAAGGAATTGTTGTTATCTGCTACCATCTGCATGATCATTTCACGACGATAGTTTTGCTTAAATACTGATATGATGCCTTGGTCCAGTGGCTGAATTTCTGACATAGTGTTCTTCAGGAGATAAAATACTTTAATCTTGCCATCACGACTTACAAGATTTTCTGCTGGGGGTGGGCAGGGCAATTATCCAGCAGGAGGAGAGCTTTTTGCTCCTACTTGAGTTTTTGTAAATGAGCCCGAACGGCTGGCACGAAAGTTTTATGGAACCAGTCTTCAAATATGGAGCTATTCATCCATGCATTCTTGCTGTTGGTGTATTCAAAGGGAAGGGCCTTCATATTAACATGATGAAAACATCTGGGAAACCTCGATTTTCCAATCATCAGAGGTCTGACTTTGTGGCTGCCAGACTTGTTGACGCAAAACAAGAGAGTGACTCGGTCCTTCCTCTTCTTAAAGCCTTCTCAGTTTTGACTATCAGTCTTGGTTGTGAGGGTGTGATCGGGTAACATTTTAAAGCATAAACCAGTCTCGTCACAGTTGTAAACTTGATCAGCTGTGTAGCAACTATCCACCAGCAGCTTTTTAAGCTAAAATGGGTAGGAATCGGCAGCCTCTTTATCAGCTGAGCGGATTTCCCAGACACCAGAACCTGGCTGATAGCGTGCCTTTTTTAAAATCTGTCCAGCCAGCAATTACTCGCCTTAAACTTGGAATCATCTCCATTGATATGGCGAACAAATTTCTCTGCTTGAGCTTTCAGAATAGGGCCAGAAATGGGAATTCCTTCTGAGTGAGCCTGGACAAACCATTGGTACACGGCTGAATCTAGGCTTTCGTCTTCAGCTAACTTGATCTTTTTATGCTGTAAACCAGTTTCCTCTGCTATAATGCAGGTTAGGCTACAAAGCTTTTCTTCTTCTTTTTTCCACCCTCGCAGGGTAGATTCACTAATTCCTAGATCTCTGGCAAGCTGAGTTTGTTGTTTGCCCTTCTTTAGTTGATCCAGGGCATACAATTTCTCTTGATTAGCATGTTAAGGTCCTGTGTTAAAGTTTTTGAAAGTCCTATATATATTCTGCAGAGGTTGCCGTATTCAACATAAACTTTGATATATTATTACTAAAGGCCTAAAGTTATATATATTCTGTAGTAATACTGTTTTATAATTGAAATATACCACTTTTAAAAAATAACTGTTTTTTAAAAAATTTCTTTCAAAAAAACAGAATTTGTATGTGTTCTATCCACACATTACAGAAACCAGTGGTAACCTGTTTACTGGGGACCAGAAATGTTACACTGATGCAGTGGTGTGTTCTTGAGTAATCTGCTTAAGAAGGCTAGAAGGCTAACATGTGTATACGACAAGCTGTTAATTGATTACCTTATTGTTGTAATCTGGAAAGTTAAGGCCAAATGTGGAATGTTATATGAGGTGTTATAAGTAATAAAAAGATCCAAGTTGGCCCATGATGGCTTTCAAGTCTTGGAATAAAAATCAGCCAACCTTTGGCAGAGGTGAGATATAAAGGAGAGACCGACCAAAAAGTGAATTCAGCAGAAACACTTCAGTTGGTATTTTAAGTTTTTGTATTCTTTAATTGTTATTGCATGTTCAAAAGTTGCTGTTTTATTTAACAATGAAGAGAATGCATATTATGTAAAAAAAATGAACTTATTTTCTTTTAATCCCCTTTAAATGTAAAATTTATGTCGATACAAAAATATCCTGGTTCTATCACATGTATGTTAGTAAGCATCATAATCTTCTACTTTTTCTTTAATTCTTTTTGGCAGGTTGGACCCCTTGTATCACTTAATTTTTATTTTATTTTCAAATGGCTCAACAACCTGTCCTAAATGAGTCCATTCACCTGCATATTTGGGTAGGTCTAATAGCACTATGTCATGTAATTGAATCACCTGCACAGACAATTTGCCATTGTTTTGTTTTTTCAATGAGAACTTGAAATTTAAGAAAACACACACACACAGAGATATATATCTATATATATATATATATATATATATATATATATATATATATATATATATATATATATATATATATATATATATATATATATATATATATATATATATTTTTTTTTTTGTAGGACCTTATTAAAGTGCTCTTAACAGAGTTTCAGGATGAGGAACCCTGGACTCTTCACTGAGGGAAATCAGTAGTCCCCAGTCTATTTTGGAGGGTCCCTGGCATAAACCCTCAAATCCGTAACTTTCAACAGAATAGAAAGCAAAATGAAAAAGTACATGATCATTATTTTATTACATATCTGGAATTAATTCACAACCTCCTAAGATCACATTAGAGAGAAACTATTTTTCAGTAACTGTCAAAAAAACTATATATTATACTGCACTCTACCATCTGCAAAACAAGTTTTTCAAATAAGTTACTTTATTTACTTTTCCCCGTTCTTTACAAGTCAAAGTTCTTTTCTGCACTCTTTTAAATAGTGTCTGCTGATAAATCACATGTACTGAAATTGCAGTTATTATTATATAATTATTGCCTTTTCATGTGGACATTTTATTTTTAATGAATACTTTTGTTTTAATGTATCAAAGCGATATTAAAGAATCAGACTGTCAAAGTTTAACATTTTAAAGCTTTGTTGTTACCTACAGATACATGTATGCTTTATAAAATTAAGAAGTCAATTCAATCAATTCATGTCTAAAAAAGATCAATTTTACCTACATTTGAAAATTTAATTTTTGTGTTACTTTTAATAATAACTAATAATTACCAATATACTTGGACTTACCGTATATACTCGCTTATAAGTCGACGTTTTTTACTTAGAATTTGACTCATAAAGAGTAGGGGTCGTCTTATAAGCGTGACATTAAAAAAAAAAAAAAATTTTGGGGTAATGATGGAAACTCTAGATGTTTGCAGTACATAAAAATACTGTCAATTCATATATTTTTACGTTTTCATGCCACTATTCCTATGCAGTAATGCATATATGGTATGCACTGTGTTTATCCGTTTCATGACGGTATTCATTACACAATACATGTATCTACAGTTATTTGGATTTTATTAATTTGAAAATATTACCGGTAAATTAAATACTACCTACCGCAAAATGAATTGTCCATTAATGTTTACCGTGGGTGTTTACTAGTAAGTATATTGCCTTCATTTAAGTGCAAGTCCGAACAACCTGTATTTGTATTAATATTTGTGTTTTGCTGTATAAAGACTGTGCTTGATGCAATAAAAGTTTTGATTTTATTTGTAATTTCCTTTTCCACAAGTCAGATTTAATTCCCAGGTGATATTTCCCAAGTTATCTGCAAGTGCACGTGGGACGATAAGCCTTTGGCTTGTAAAGCGACTCACTTTGTTTTCAAGTTGACAATCCTTTTGATCGAGCCGCCAATCTATACTTGTTCAGTACCAAGTAGAGTTCTACAACTTCCTGTGCATATACTTTGACCTTAATCCCTTTGCTTGTAAAGGCACCACACTCTTTGTTTTCCCACGTGACAACCCTTTGATCAAGCCACAAGCTCAGTGCCAAGTAACAGAGGGTGGCTATTTGAACTCCCTGTGATCTTGCCGCACAATTGACATGTGTTCAGTTGCAGCCTTTAATAGATTTCTGACTTTATGATCAAAGTGTTACTCACAGAGTCCAAGCTCAGTCTTTGCATAAACACCCGCATATGACAGTAAAGCCAAAAATCGGAGTCTGATGAAATTTACGATGACTAGACGATGTAGGATTTCAGAACTTTATCAGACAACGAGGATTAATTCTTGGACTTTGTACCAGATGACATTGGATAGTGACATTTATAGGATACCATTAATCACAAAAAAGTGGACTTAAATTTCATTGTTTATTTGTACAACGTGTGGAATTAATATATTATGGGATATTGTGAATCGGATCATTCTGAACTTCTATTTTTATACCGGTATGTGACCTCTAATTGAATTTGTGGGTTTATCATATAAATAGATTCAGAGTCGGACGATGTTTACGATGATGGGATGACATTGGAGGAAATTAGAACTTTATTTGATGAGGTTGAATTCTTGGGCTTTGAACCAGAGGACATTAGACAGTGACATTTATAGGATACCAATTTTATACCTGTATGTGACCTATAATCCAATTCATGGATTTATCATATAAATGGATTGAAAATGTTAAGCTATATGGATTTCATTACACGAAGATGGACAAAATGTAAGTTGTAAATTTATTTGTACATATTCAACTCAATAATACAATTGTATTTATTCTACATTGGTTTTTGTATTTATTTGTCCTATCTATCTATATGTCTATCTATCTATCCAGTTTGGCTCGTTTATTTTTCCTAAGTGCAGCTCTGACTCAGTGATGACATGTCACCTCTTGCAGAAGGATTTAATTTGCAAAAAACACCTCGACTTATAGGAGGGTCATAGCTGAATTGGCTTTTTTGCAGCCATGAAAAGGGGGGGTCGACTTATAATCGAGTATTTACGGTAAGTTGTACCGATAGAGGTAACTAATGTCTTGAACCATAACTTAATCATCCACTATCATGCTTAATTTATTTTACCTTGTAAGGTGACTTGAATAAAAAGGATTAATTTGCAAAGATTATCACTGATCGTAATTGTTTTACTAAAAAATTACAAAGAATTGATACTAGTGTCATTTAAAAAAAAAACAGAAAAAGAATTCTTTTATAAACAATATACATTTTTAAGTTAAGTCATATAAATAAAGTTAATAATGAAATAATATGATAACAACTATTATCTTTACACAACTTTAATATAACTTTAATTATTTCTTGCAGGTCAATATGAGGCTACCATAGACAGGTAATAAGAACCTGAAGAGAAATTTCTATGCAGACAAGTGAAGGGAGGCTGGGTTTGTTTCAAATACTTAGAAGTTTCTATATTTTTGCTTTGACTGCAATGATGAAAGGAAGACAAGGTTATATAATGATTTTGTTCAGGATTATTCAGGATTATCCCACTATTAATTATTAATCTCAATCACCCACTATTATATATTTTACAGACAATAAAACATGCTTCCATAACTTGTATCGCAGGTTTAACAAGTCATTCAAGAGAAATTGCAGATGAGCAAGTTTAATGTTTGTAACCATGACTTAATTATTAAGCATTATTTATTATTGCAAATGTCATGAAAAACATGAATTCATACTTTTTTGTGTTGTGAAGAAAAGAAAAAAAAAACATTTTCACATTGTGCAAATGAGTGCAATACAGAAACTCTAAGAGTAACAAAATATGAATGAACCAATAATGAACCAATATGCATAGAATCAAATAAAATTTAATATGAGAAGTGATAAAGTCACATCTTCAACCTTGTGAAAATTAAAATTTACAAAGTGGGTCCACTTTGTTGGCTGTAAGGCATTTAATGTTTGAACTTGCTACTCATTTGTTATATATATATATATATATATATATATATATATATATATATATATATATATATATATATATATATATTCCATTTCTTACAAATTATTCACAGGTTGAGATTATTAAAAACAGAAAATTAGGGCACACCCAGCCTCAGTGACAACAATTCTGCCAGTTCTGGTGGATCCAAAGAGGTAAGTTCAGGTTTTTTTTTTTTTTTTTTTTGTAAAATAGTAGTAAAAGACTGCTGTTGTATTGTTTAAAAACAAAATTTAAATTTTCATTTAAATTTATATGAATTTATTAGTGTTTTGGATATATATTTAAATATACATTTGTTGTGAATTACATGATCTTTATTTTTTTATTTTGCAATTTAAAATAGAATTTGTACCAATTGCAGTTAAATTAACTTCTCTCTGTAACTTTGGCTCTTCTATATAATGGCAACATAATTTGGTCGCAACAAGGTCATTCTAAATAATGGTCCAAAGTGGGGGAAAGTTGGTATTACACATTTTAAAATCCACTGGAGTAAAAAAAAAAAGAAAGGAAGCAGATTTTACAGTTTTTATAGTGTTCCCTCTTCAACTAAAATGCAAGATACCATATCACTTATTTACTGTGACTTTGTGTCCATGTTTGCAATAGCAATTACTTTTAATAGTTCTTGAGTGCCTAGGATTACTTAAATCACAAGTGAGTGCAGTGATTAAGTGAGTTCAGTGATATTGGACACATTTTCAATCTACCATGTTGGGATGTACAAGATTTTTTTTAAACAAAATATGCAGTTTAACATTATAAATCACTTGAAGAACCCCCCCACCCCCACCCCCACCAACAAAACATTAATTTAGCATTCATTGGCATAGACACAACCTAAGCAACCCTAATGACTGCAGGTGGTGTGTGGCTCAGGCCAAGCGTGGGCACAAAAATTACCCATCAAACAACTTTTTTTATTGTGTGTGTGTGTGTGGGGGGGGGGGGAGTGGCTTCAGGCCCAGTGGGGGCCCAAGAACTCCCATCAAACAAATTTTTTTATTGGAAGGGGGCCCCAGAAAAAAATTCTTTTGCAGGTGGGGGGCAGAATTTCTTGCTATGCCACTGTTTAGCATAATAGGAAGCTAGGAGGCTGTTATGAACAAAACTATACTTGCAATTGTTTGAATTATTGCTACCCATTATTTAACATATGCAAAAATGTCAGGAACATTATAGACATTTTAAAACTTTAATTTGTAATCATAACAAATCATGCTAGAAGAGGTTACATCATACAGTTTTCTTGAGAACAATCAAACAAAATTTATGTAGCAAATAATGAGAAAAAAATTGTGCAATTTTTACAGATATCAACTAGAGACGAATTTGTTCAGGAGAACTTGAATTCTTACACCTACATGACAATAAGTGGAAACCACCTCCAGGCAGAAATTCAACTTGCAGTTAAAGAAGATTGAACATAGTTTTCAATTTTAAAAAAATATAATCATTTTTAAAGTTGGACAAAATAAATTTAAGATCATTTTATATAATTGAAATAGTTATTTTTGATTATTAGACATATAACATAGATGTCATGTGACATGTACTGTATCAAGCATATTTTATAATGCACAATGAGTGTGCCAATATTGTTCCTAGGATAATAATTAAAACTCATAGATATAACAGACAAAGCAATTACATGTGATTATGGAAGCTAAGTATCATGTGGACTGCTGAATGATCAGGTTGATAACCACATACAAAGTCAACGATTGTTTCCTGTTTATCTCATTCTATTCCGAGCACAAGAACTTTCAACAATAAAAGCTCATTTGGACAGATATTAATTTTATAACTTGTATGAATTCTCATCATTATCAAAGTCATTCAAGGTCTTATCTGTATAAAGCTAAAAAACAAATTTGATTAAAATAAACAAAACTGTTGATATGCTTGTGCTGCACAAAAATCATCAAGGGGCATAACTCCTGTAAAGGATGCATGCATTGTAATGATGAAAATAAAACTCATTCAAAATCCAATCAATATAAAGTCCATACTAAATGTGAATGAAATCCAAAACACCTTTATATAGTTATGCTGAGTAACCCATCAGGAGGATGGGCAACCATGGGCAATAACTTGTGTAAATAATGTTGTGGAATGCTCTGAATCAATATCTTTCACAGTCCCATCAATATAGAAATGTATGCCATTTAAGTATCTTGCAGAAATGAAATTGTTGACAAATGGACAGCAAGCCAGATGGATGGGCAATATCATTACTGTACTTTGTCAAGAAGTGCCATAATAAGTGTATTTTCTTTCAGGAAAATAAATGTTCACATTTGTGTGTCACTTACAGAAGAAGAGGCATGTTACATTGGAATTGTGCACAACATAAAGTACAAAACATTAGATTTTACATTTCAAGTAAGTTATAAATTTGAACCAGACTGGAAAATCAAATACAGATGCAATATAATTTATTATACACATGCTATATTGTTAATACCATGTGACTGGCTATTAAAATTATATGTTGTACAGCTTTTTAATCTAACAACTATGGATAGGCTATATTGGATGCCAAAAATCTGTAGTGGATGATGACAACATGGACAGCAGATGGTAGATAATTGATGTTGCTGATTTCCATCAGTTAATTCATTTCTAAGTAGGTATACATGTCTAGGTTTTTCATATATTTGTCATATTAAGAAATGTATGGTTATATTTATATAAAACATTTCAGAACAACACTCCCTCTCTCCCTTCCTAAAGTGTTTTCTTTTTTAAAATTTTTTTGTCAACTCCAGATTTATAGCTATGATAAAATAGCACATTTTCAAAAGTTGTTTATATTTATTTGTAAACAACGCCATAATTTGTGATTTGTTTAGACACCTCCAGACCCCTGCCACCCAGCCCATGCACCAAGCAAAAAATTGCCGTATAGCAGGTATTATTGAAAATAAAAATTATATAGATATTTGAGCAGAAATACAATTTAGTGCTTAATGGCATTGCCATGTTTCCATTAATTTATTTTTCCATTTATTATTGGGTATGTGCCTAAAACAAGCACAATAAATGGTTTTGCTTGACTAAGCCCACTTGAAAGTATGTAGATAACAAGGCTTTTGGTAATTTCAGTTTATCAATAGCAATCTATACAAATCGACTGGTTTTCCTACTGCTTTATATATATTTTGTTTGTTTTCAAAATATAATTGAAATTTCCTGGATTTAGTTCCTCCTTAAGCATTTGTTTAATGAGTTGATTTATTTGTGGACATCTTTCCGACCTCTAGCTATAGAAGCTAAAATGCCTTTAAGGTGACTCCCTTTTGTGCCACAAGTTGTAAAGTTTTTTATTTATATCAGTATATTTTCCCCATAGGCCTCTTGTTGTGGGTATCAGTAAAAAATCGAAAAGAATTTTGAGTAAAAATTTATTTAAAAGTGTGATTTGGAATAGGGTTCCTCTTTTGATTTGTTTTGGAAAGGGGTGTACTTGTTTGGGTTCCCATCTCCAGGTCCCCATTCTTTCCGTTCCTTGACCCAAAAACGTTGAACTATGGCTCGAACTCCCCTTCTTAGGCATTTCACCTTTTGGCTGGTTTCCTTGCCATGTTAGAGTAGTGATCCTTGCCAGGGATCTGTTTTGTCCAGTGTTTGCTGTATGTGTGTATGCTATAGTTGTTATATCATATGCTATATTCTACGTGTATTTGTTTGGACTGGCTTTCATTGATCAAATCTTCATTCAGTTTTTTACTTAATTTTAATATATAAATAAACTTTAAAGAATTCTTTTGGAATCTTGTAATTGTAATGGTATATATGAGATAAGTTGAGACATTTTGGCTTGTAGCAGGGGAAACACATACTGGTAGATGAGTTCTTCTTAGAAAACTAGTCACCCATCTGGTTTGATTTTTCTCCCCTTTCCCCTGCCATAGAGGCCCAGTTTTTGTCTCCCCCATTCTCTTTAAGTATTGGTGAAAAGACCATATTTTCCTATACTTATCAAAAGATTTTTTTGGTATGAAGAGATACATTAATAGTAAAAAGAGAAAAAAAAAGCAAAAAAACGAAGATATACAAAGTTTTTTTTGTAGTGTCTGTTTGCTTGATGTGCATTTTAAACTGGAGTGTCTCCGTCTCTCTTTTCTCGGTCAGTGGAAAAACTCCCAGCAAGGGCATAGGCTGGTTTCACCCTCTCAGGCAGGCGGGGCCACTCCATTTCTCAATGCAGACTTCAAAGAAGACATCAAGTTATACGTATATAAGCAGACTGTCTGTTTTCGTCGCCCTCATTCACACAGTATTCCTCTTTGTGGACACAGCTTGATGATTGATCTCTCGATTAAGTCGGTTTGTTGAAGTTTCTGGGAGGCATTGACCCCCTAACTTAGATTTAACTTTCCGTCGGATGCTGGGTGCCCATATCAATCATTTGTTTCATGATTCTAGTAGTTGGGGATATATTCCCAATATCGTTTTTCTCCAAATTGAAGAAAACGGTATCGGTGTATTGTCCCCTGAGGAGAAATTTAATTCCATTTTCTGTTTGTGTAACTATTACCTCAGACTCGGGGTACATAAAGCGTTTGTAGGATCTTTTCTTCTCTGTTTCAATGCATGTTACGTATCTCATCATCAGTATATGCGGCTTTCTGCCCGCATACATTTTTCTTTATTTTCTCTGTTAAATTCTATCCTGGATATTATATTTTGCCACTGTTTGGGGTTTTGTGCCAGTTTTGGTGTACCAATGGTGTGCATCTTTCAGATAGAGGGAATTCATGGTCGTTCCATCACATTATGTCCTCTGTCCAGCCTAAGAATGTACTGTATTTCATGTAATTTTTCGTACCAGTAAATTTTTCATACACCATCTAGCTATATAAATAATAATTAATTAAATGTATCTAATTTTCCGTACATAGCACTTCATATTTTTCGTTCAATCCTTTAAATTTTCGTACATAAATAAGATCTGCTGTGAAGATTTAAGTTTGCATTGGAGATAAAAAAATATTCCCTTTTTTTTTTTACAACAACGAATAAGAGATTAAAATAATTTACAATTAAGGTGCTTTATGTTGTTGTTTTTTTTAATTTGTTGTAATTTTAAGTTGTTATTTTTTTACCTCGTATTTTGATGTGTTAAAGTTGGAGAGGTTCCCGTTTCAAACAGCTTAAAAAATATACCAAAGTACCATTTAGATACATCCAAAGACCATGATATTGTTTTGCTAAGCGTGTAATAAGTGGTGATTAACTTTAGATAAATTCTTAATTGAGGTATTGAATAGTGAAACAGGAGCTTGAGAAATATAATAATTACCATTTATAATCATGCAGAAAGGTAATTGATAATTTCTTTTTTTTACTATTGCTTTTTTACCACGTATTTTTGTGTTTTTTATTTGATTCAAGAAAAGAAGTTCGTGTTTCACATGGTTTTCCAAAAAATACCAATGTACGATTTAGATACGTCAAACAACCAATGTATTGTTTACCAAGTATATGTTTCATATAATTCCGTATGAAAAATATAACTATTTGTTACCTCAATTAAAAACTTACCCGAATTATTTGCTAACTTCACATAAATGTTTAATTGAGGCATCCAGTAATGAAACATGAGATCAAGAAATAATGAATTAATCACCATTTATAAACGTGTACAAAAGCCTTTGATAATCTCATTTGGAAAGGGTAATTGTTCTGTTAATTGATAATCTATTCTCATTCATCGAACCGCCTTTCTTTGTCTTCTTTATCGGCGAGAAAATATAATGATTGATGCGTATGATCTGTTGTTGTCATTACGATATCTACTGCTGTTCATTAACAACTGGACCATGGCCTTTACAGTAGATAATCCTTCAACAACATTGTTAATGAGTGCTCTTTATTAAGTCAGTCACTGTAACAAAACACCAAACGCATTTTAAAATGAGTTCAAAAGCCATTTAATGTTTTGTTATCCAATAAAAATAATATCTCAGTGCATGCTAAAGCAAAGACCACAGACCATTGGGTAATTAGTCTCATTGTTTCATTATAGCAATGCAATTAAAACTATAAAAACCTAGTCATTTTCAATCATAAATGTGAAAGTCATTGACTCAGCAAATTCGATTCTTATATAATATCTTTTAAGTGCTTTTACTGTTCTTGCTTGGAGATGTCTTCATTATTAAATTTTTTCAAACCCCTGTCAAAGGGAGAGACATTTGTTCCACCGCCACCTAAATGCACTGAGCCACCAAAAAAAAGGAAGATTGGACCAGGATGGCCTAGAAAAGACAACGGTGAAGCCCGTCAGTTGTCTGTTCCTGCAGTTGTGAAAATCGCCATAGAAAAAGACGATGCTGAACTGCAAGAATCAAACAGGTGCAGTAGATAACACCGGCGTACCAAAAACTGCTAGTGAAACAGAACCCAATGATGCTGTTCCTGAGCTTGCAGTAGACAAGCTGGACTACAGCAAAGATTTGCGAGACATGAACCAGTTTCCTGGTACTACCAAGTCACCAGTAAGAGGAAAGCACAAGAAATGGGAGATTAATGATAAAATTATAATTGTTGAGGAGGCAAAACTATGTGGAATTAGGCCCATAGTTGCTAAGTACCACCTAAGACCGAGTACTTTGTCTAGCTGGATGAAACTGGAATTTTCATCAAATATTCAAAGGACAAAAAAAAGGATCCATCCCAGGTGCCGGCCGACCCTTGACATATTCGTATGAGAAAGAGCAGGAAATTTTATGCTGGTTGCTCTGTATGCGGGACCATCACGTGCCTGTAACAATTGAGATGTAAGATGTTACAAAATTATGCCGCTGCTGTTATTCAGGAGGAATACCTAAAGTTTCAGTGCTCGAGAGGATGGGTTGATAGCTTTTTCAAGCGAAATGGACTTGCGCTGAGATGCAGAACCTCCATATCTCAAAAACGACCGCGAGACCTGGAGGAAAAAATATACTGTTTCACGAAATATATGAGAAGGATGCGGGAGGAGGAGGAATTTGATGACCATTTAATTGGAAATATGGACAAAACACCAGTGTATTTCGACTTGGTACCCGGGAAGATAATTGATAGAGTCAGAACGAGAGAGGTGCGTGCTAGGAGTGCTGGCAGTGACAAGCACCATTTAACTTGTGTATCGACATGCCTGGCATCTGGTGACTTGTTACCACCCATGATAATCTTTCGGGGGAAAAAGAGACTTAAAAAATATAAAGATTCCAAAGGGAGTTATAGTGAAGGCTCAACAAAAGTCTGGATGGACTAACACCTCATGTTGCGAGTATATTGACGAAGTCTGGAAAGCACACAAATCACGCACCTTCTCTCCTAGTGTTTGATTCTTTCTGTGGCCATTTGACTAATGGAGTTAAAAAATCCATGAAAAAAATCAAGAACAACAATGGCGGTAATTCCGAGTGGATGCACAAGTAAACTGCAGCCACTGGACGTCTATTTAAATAAACTGTTCAAGGGACGGCTGCGGAAAAAATGGTCAAGCTACATGAAGGACCAGACTTCCAAAAGTATTGCAACCAGGGAGGCTGGTGAGGAGACGACTGAAAAAATTCCAGCCCCTTCAAAGCAGCAGATGATTGATTGGATTTTTTAAGCCAATGAGGAGTTAAAGAAGAAAAAGGACATGATAATTAGCAGTTTCAAAGTAACTGGACTTTCAAATGCAGTTAATGGTAGGGAGGACCACTGTATAAGGAGTGACAATGCAGATCCACTGGAAAATCTCTCGCGACGAAGATGATGAATGGTTTGAGGGCTTTGAGCTGGGAGATTTATAGAACTCTTGAACATTCTGAATTTTTCATTACATAATTTTATTGCATTTTTTGTTTATTCACTCATGATTGGATCGCAGATTATATGTTTGCAAATAATAATATTTTGTGTTTATTATATATATTTCCACGTACACGTCTCTCTGTCTGTCTGTCTCTATTCAATTGGGTACTAAATGCATTTGCTATTCATATTTATTTTGAATGGCACAAATCACATTTTTCAACCAACAGCTGTTATTATTGTCATTTTCCAACTGATAGCATTACAATTTGACCCCATCCGAAGGCATACAAAGTACCAGTACCTAGTACGTCAATCCTGTTGTTGAGGCAATGGCTTTGTTGGAAACATTTTCAATACCCTATAGGTAGCCTAATTTCCCTACTGTGAGCCTCACTAATTTGATCTGTCAATGCAAATCTAGTCTTCAATCCGGTATTTACTTGAAATGACCAAGCTAAAGGTCTAGGCATATTTAATTAGCATGTAATACCTCTGGATAGCCATGTGGTTTTTGTGACAATGGACATCCTAATTACAACAAGAACAATTTATTTATTCAGGTTTTAATTGCCAATGGAATATAATAGTGCCCTTGTACGTGTATAAATGAGGAAGAACACAATCAACAGGTAACTGAACAATAAAGATTAAAATCACATTGCAACCCCTCTCTCTCCAACAACTAAAAATAAAATGAAGCTCTGCGTGCGATCTTACATGCAGATGGAACACTTTTTCATCTCTCTCTCTCTCTCATACACACATTCACTAGAAACAAAAAAGTCTGTTGAAGTTATTTTATTTTTTATTGATTTCATTATGAGGTACACACCGACACATTGTCTTCTCTCTCTCTCTCTCTCTCTCTCTGACACACGTACACATATTCATTGATAACAACAAAAGTCTTTTTGAGTTTTTTTTTTATATAAAAACGAATTAGGTTGAGAACAAAATTAGACAAAGCAATGTAGGTTTATTTTTGCATTAGTGATGTTAGGTTGCCCAGCATCGGGTGTCACATAACAGTAGATCTTGTTTAGGTCCAAACCCTTCACTTTATTTTTCGTACAGTCGGTACTCCAAAATAATAATATTTTTTTTACATATAATTTTTGTACTCTGAAAAGAATAATTATTTTTTCGTGTACGAAAAAATACATGAAATTCGATGAAAAAAAGACAAAAAAAAAAACATAAAACAACCAAAAAACAAAAAAGAGCCCAAAATTCAAAAATGGTTGAATCACCTGAAATGATAGAAGTATCTATTTTGAGTCTCAAATGGACTGAACATCTGTATTAACGTTTATACAAGTTGATTGAAAATTTCATTCACACGGACATAGTTGAAAACATGATATTTTGTTTCATTATATTTTTGTGTAAATTCAAACTTTTAGACTTTTGTATATTATTAAGCTGTAGTAAAAAGTTTTATTGTTCAGTTTATGTGTGTCTATATTGGGGAAATATTTGTTAGTAATATTTTGTATGTTTGTTGTTTTCCCCATTATATATCTGTACTGTTTGTCCATATTCCATGCACCCAGTTTTCTGTGGCTCCTCTTCTGCAGGCCTGTCTACCTCGCATGAGCTACATAGCATAGCCCTGCATTGTCTACACCTCACACTTCCCAGGTTACATGGTTCTCTGTACCCATCTGTATTGCTTTTTGTACGTATCTGTTTGTTAGATCTATGTTAGTATTATTTTGTATTTCCCTTTTTCGTGTTTGTTTTTAGTACTTTTGTTAATCTAAATATTTAGACATTTGCTCAAACATATACAGTCCATTCATTCTTTCCATAGTTAATTTTCTTTGTAGTTATCTTAAATATTTATAATCCATCTCCCCTTTTTGTGGAGTCTTTATACATTCTCCATCGACTCATTCAGATATTATTGGAGAAGTGAAAAGTTTCCAATAGTTAACTATAGTGTTACATTTTTAAATGTGTGTGCTACAGGTGGTTAATTTTACTACTGTTAGGTAGAGTCCATTTTTGTGAGGCTGTCATTTTCAGCATGTGGGTGAGTATGATCTAGTTCGCTCTCATCCATGAACTACCCCCTAGTGGGGAGGCCTACTGGTTCCTCTCCCTACAATGGTTGTATTTGGCTCCTCAAAGAAGTCAGCACCTTTTGTCTCATTTATTATTCAGTTCATTGTGGCATGTTGACTTCTTTTGAGTCTAAAATTTTTAGATTATTTCACAAATATTCACCACGAATCTTGTTTGAGCATATGTCAATATTTTCTGCACTAGTCAAAGAAATTAATTTTATTAGTATTAAATATGAACTACATGGAGTCTATGCACTACTGTAGTTAATTGTCTACATCTTATAATAGCCTTTATTATAAAAATCTACTATTTGAGAATGTATTCCTTTGTTTGTTATTTTATCCATGTATAGTTATTACTTATCTTGGTATGTATACAGTGTTTTTATCTTATTTATTAAAATATTCCTTTCTGTCTGAAGTTCCCTACAGTGTAATATCACATGACTTTTCTTATAAATTCCTTATCCACATAGAGGACATTTTTTTCTTGCCTGTTACAGGAAAGGTTGCTGGTTCTATATCAACCCAAGCCAGCCTGGGTCGACTAGCTCTGAGTGTCATTGGGAAAGGCACTTAGCTATCATTTCCTTGGGATTATATAGCCAATAATCTGTGAAAAGTACCCTTAAAAATCAACAAACCATCTATCCTATACATGTACATCAAACCCAACAGTTGCTTAACTGGGTAATGTGTTAAATTCTACACATGAAAACAGATAAAATTGTTTTCATTCCTACATGTCATGGAATGTTATTTTATGTGTAATAAATAGTACAATAAATACAGTTATGACTGTAAGATAAATAACAGAAAAGTCATGTGATAAACATCGTAATGTTCTATCAATAAAGTAGTCTACTGCAATTTATGAATGAACTTTAGAAAGAGATGTAATAATACTTTGGATTTTTATATTTAATATAGAACTAGTAAATAATACATCAAGTAAAGAACTGGCAAAATTATGTTCAGAGGACATAACATATAATAGTTGTAGTAAATAATAAAAAGAACTGAATAAATTCCTATTTTTTATTTTCAAATTTACAGATGTCAACTAAATACGTTCCACAAAGGGTTGTTGATTTTTGCAGAGATGCAGTTGTTCAAGATTCCATACCAGATAGTGGAGTGTGGAGATATCAATAAAGTACAATGGTGTAGATGTGAACAACAATGATTTAATTAGGATATTAAAGAGAAAAGTAGAGAAAGAGTTGATAAGGAGCAAAAAGCTCAGTTCACTATGTTAAACATGAAATAGAGGGTTAACTGGAGTCACAGGTGGATGCGGAATAAACCTGTAAAAACTTGGAACTGTTTGTTCATTTAAATGATTTCTTTTTATTTATTGCATGAATATACAAAACTAGAAATAAGCTGCAGTGTTATAAACTACTTGATATTTTTGACATTTCATACATGCAAGATAATTTGTGTTGATTTGAATGAAACAATCTGTTTGAAAAAAAAAGAAACACAATTCACTGGATGCACAGGTGTATATATATATATATATGCTCATTATATAGATATAAGAACTCGAATACAATATATGGATGTTGACCAAGTGTTTGTTGCTCTTCTTAACTGATGGAAATAAAATGTTTGAAGGAAAAAACAGTCATTGGATTTATATATATATATATAGGTTCCTTCAATATGTAGAATAACTCGTAATACATTATATGATTCTGCTACGTATGCCTATCCAAGACGTCTTACCCTATACCAGAATAAGGTTAGAAGGTCTCATCTTATACAAGTATAAGACGTCTTGCCCAATACCATTATAAGATTAGAAAATCTCATCTTATACAAGTATAAGAATAGGACGTCTCGCCCTATACCAGAATAAGGTTAGAAAATCTCATCTTATACAAGTATAAGAATAGGACGTCTTACCCTATACCAGAATAAGGTCAGAATGACTTGTATTGTACAAGTATAAGACTAGAGTGTCTTACCCTATACCAGAATAAGGTTAGAATGACTTGTATTGTACAAGTATAAGACTAGAGTGTCTTACCCTATACCAGAATAAGGTTAGAATGACTTGTATTGTACAAGTATAAGACTAGAGTGTCTTACCCTATACCAGAATAAAGTAAGACTTTTATTGTACAAGCATAAGAATAGGGTGTCTTACCTTATGACCATATAAGGTAAATATATCAAACCCTACTCGAGCATAAGATTGGATAATGACTACAGCTATATCTTTATAAGATAATGATGGATGATCTTATACAAGTATAATATAAAAGTGGCTGTCTTTATCTTTCTGTCTTACTTTCTTTCAGGTATAGCATAATAGGGTTCAGATATTCATATCTTACACTATCATACAACACAAATATATTTTCACTAATAACAATGAGAGGTGTAAGGATGTATGTAGAATTGATGAGCATCAGCAAACCCACTTATTGCCAAGAACACATTATTCAGTAAGTCAAGTTTGCATTGCAAAGGGAAGCAACAATATCATCAATAATTTTAGTGTAAATATCAATATGGAACTTGTACTATTTATATGTCTGGTTATTTGAAAGTGAAACATTTAAAATTCCAAACATCAAAATAATTTCTGAATTTATGTAATACTCTGTTTATACAACTTTGAAATCTGTTTCAGACAACAAATCATTGCTGACATTTAATATAATTATAAAATTTATTTCATGCTCTGCAGATCAAAATAATGAATATATCATCAACATGCAAATTAGTCTAGCTCCTAAACACAACTTGTATAAAGCCAAGTGATCTCAAATTGAAGCAAATTAATCAATGTGACAATATACTTAAATTAGTTACGTGAAACTACTAATGTCCGTTAAAGCCATGCTCTCGCTTACAGCAAATGTTAATAAATGGCTGGTTCAGACCAGGGTGAGGGGAAGAACCAGTGCCCCCCCCCCCCCCCCTCCGAAACTACCCACCCTAAAAATGAATGTGAATCAAAACATTTCCTATAGTAAGCTTTCATCAAAGTTAGATGATTCAAAAGCATGCACTGGAAAGGCGTCAAATGCGGGAGCTTCATTCCCTAGTCCCTCGTTGGGGATTCCATCTCACAACTCCCCCCTCATCTACGTGTTGTCCTCCTCCTCCCCAAACTTTCTGAACCTGCCACTGAATGCGCACTGTTTTGAGCTTTTGAACCAGTAAAATATGTACTTGCATTATAAAAGAGGGTAGATGTCAGCCATGAATGAATTCAGATAGTTACATTAATTAAACAAAATAAAGCAAAATAAGGAAGACAATATAAACAAAGAAAATGAAAAAATTCGGGCATGAATAATTACCTTCAAACATGTTTCCACTAAAACATTTCTGTTTTTTTTTTTGGTGGGGGGGGGGGGGGATAAATGCATGTAAAGTTTTCAAGGAAAAAAAATAATTTTGATTGGATATGGAAAGGCCTTCTTGCACTAACACATGATTACAAACATCTATTAATCAAACAATAACACAACACTTGTATGCAATTGTCCACTTTAAAAACTACAGTCGGGTAATAATAATAATAATAATAAGACCCTAAGACATTAATAATCATTTAAAGTTTTATTAGTCTGCTGTTTAAATATTCCACAAATTGTGTTCTTCTTTCAACCTGGTGAATTATGACTTAAATAGATGGTATGTTCCATCATGATCTACATTGATCTGACAATTCTTTGGAGTGAAAGCATACAGAAGCACCTTGATGGCTGAAAAGGAAAACAAACATAGTGGTGAAAACTCAATATTAAGAAGAGACAATCCATTTGGTATTATTTCAAAAAGTACATTGTGTGTTTATTTACATCCATTTAGAATATTTTCTTGAAGAATTGGAAGACATTTGGGTTCATGATATTGACTTTAAGTTGATATTGTGTTTTTCACTGTTTAAGTTCAAAAGGATTCATCAGTTTAGCATTTGCTTGATTGCTCACTTATTTAGCTGCCACAATTAATTGAAATGTATTTTTAAAAACTAAAAAACAAAGGTTCCTCCCAATCCCCCCCAAAAACAGTGACTCTGTCTATGAAAGTATATAATGTTCGTATAGGAGTATGGATTTTAATATGTCAATATTTATTTACTTGTAGAATCCCATGTTGCCTAAAAATATTATATGTGACATTCAACTTATTAGTACTACTTTATTTGCATACCTTTCTATAAGGGATGACCACACTTTAGACAGAAAAGCTTCTCAAGGTTCAAAGTGTTACACTGGGGGCACTGTACATGTAAAATATGTCCAGATAAATATGTTTCTGTGTCACTAAAAATCTTAAACTACATTTTGTAAATTGAAAATAGGCTTTAGTTGATTTCATGAGCAAGTATAACAGATATTTCTGCAGTGAAGAATGATTTATTTCTACTAAAATACACATCAGATTAAACATTTTAGTAAGAAGATTGCACTTTGTTGTACAGAAAGTTATAATTTTAATATAATTAGCCATATATGTTTACAATTGAGGCAAACAGCTATTATAAAATCATATGCTTTTGCATATATATATATATAGAGAGAGAGAGAGAGAGAGACAGAGAGAAAGAAAGAAAGACTTACAGCCAGCTGTAAAGGAAACAAATATGCACATTAGAAAAATAGTGGAAACAATGCAATGCTGCAGAAAGGAAGGAATCAAAGATTTGTATTCTCAGTGTTGATAACTTTAATAAAATAGTACAACAAATATGAAAGTTAATTTTTGTGCACCTTTATGTGTGATGTCGGCATTCAATAAGAATTCCAAACATTGTAATATATTATGTGTCATATTTACATTTCACACTTATGTGTACCCTTTTCCAGTTTAACTATGTGCAGAATGAATAAATCAAAGATCGTATTGTGGTTCTATTCCAAATAGATTGCAAATTTTGTACATGTACAAATTTGCAATTAACTGTTTTCTACATTGACTACAGTAACATTATTTTTTTCCTTCTGATTCTTTTTTCCATGCAGTCAATAAGCTCTACATCAACAGACAAAATAAAAAAAAGGAAACATTTGAATTAACCATATCAACTGCCTAAAACACCCAAAGACACTCAAAAAAAAAAGAAATCCGGTCTTTTTACCTTCATGTTTACCACCCTGTCACTAGGGAAAGTATATCTTTCTAAGTATACATACCGGTATATCCTACACTAAAGATGTTACCTGCTGCCCAAATCTTAATACATGTAAACAGCTTCATGGCATATCACTGTCATGCTCTTTTAGTATTCTGATGTATACAAAATATAGAACTAAGTGTGACCATTCACTTGATAGAGATAAATGTTTAACTAAGTGTGACCTTTCACTTGATAGAGATAAATGTAGAACTAAGTGTGACCCATCACTTGATAGAGACAAATGTAGAACTAAGTGTGACCCTTCACTTGATAGAGACAAATGTAGAACTAAGTGTGACCCTTCACTTGATAGAGACAAATGTAGAACTAAGTGTGACCCTTCACTTGATAGAGATAAATGTAGAACTAAGAGTAACCCTTCACTTGATAGAGATAAATGTAGAACTAAGTGTGACCCTTCACTTGAAAGAGATAAATGTAGAACTAAGTGTGACTTATCACTTGATAGAGATAAATGTAGAACTAAGTGTGACCCTTCACTTGATAGAGACAAATGTAGAACTAAGTGTGACCCATCACTTGATAGAGATGAATGTAGAACTAAGTGTGACCCATCACTTGATAGAGATGAATGTAGAACTAAGTGTGACCCATAACTTGATAGAGATAAATAGAACTAAGTGTGACCCTTCACTTGATAGAGATGAATGTAGAACTAAGTGTGACCCATAACTTGATAGAGATAAATAGAACTAAGTGTGACCCATCACTTGATAGAGATGAATGTAGAACTAAGTGTGACCCATAACTTGATAGACATATAATATCAATGTTAGATTTTAGTAGTGCTTAAAGACATTTAGAAATATGCACATAAACAATTATTTTGTGTATTTCCACTGCTCATGTCAATAAAATAATCTGAACTACCTTGAAATGTGAAGTGTGGGGCAGAGGAGATATGCTAGAATGTAGATACCAGATTTTGTAATGCTAGTGACACGGATGAAGTTGACAAATAAGGATGCAATATTAAGCATTTATATACAGTGTTAAAATTTATTATATTTAAAACTGGCTATTAACAATTGTTATTCTAACATGGCAAACAAGGAAACTATTTGTCTTTAGTCATCTCAAATTCATCTGAAGGCATTTAATACATTATATGTTATTGTTCTGTTTCAAAAATAAGAGAGATTACATTATAATCTCTTTTCCAAAATACATACAATTCAACCCTTTATTATAATGAATGATTAGGCTAAAAATGCAGGGTGCACTTTGTCCAACAGAAATTGTGCAAAATTGTCCAATAATGTTAGAAGTAGCTGTATAGGATCATTCTTGCAGTACATGTCTATTATAAAATCATATATAATTGATGGATAGATAGAAAACTATTTACTTACATAGCGCTGAAAAGGAAAGAAGCAAGCATATTAGTTGAATTAATGATACATTGCACAAAACGAGTAATCAAAAATGCATCCTAGTTGTAGATGGCTTTTGTCAAGTAGTGATACAATATTTTGGAAAGTTCATTTTTGTACACCTTTACTCACGATATTGTTAGTCAGGAAGGATTGTATATATAATTACTAAATGAGACCAAAAAACTTATTACAGTCCAAATAAAAATAGATTGCATATTCTGCACATGTACATGCTTGCAATAAAGTATTTTCAAAATTACTATAGCAGGAGGAATTTTGTTGCTATTTTCTCTCCTTGACATTTAAAGTTCATTCGCTCTACATTCAAACCAGTAAACACAAGGAACACTTTAATAAATATCCATAGTAGCTACCTATACCAAGCCCCAAAAAATTTTAAAATCTGGAATGAAAAAACCTAGTTTTATTCTCTTCGTTCTAATTATGTTATCTCTGTTATAGCATAAGATTTGTTTCTTAATAAAAAAAAGTATTTTCATTTATTTCACGTATAGCATACCTGCCTTTAATTTATAGTGTAAGAATTTGGCTTTTGCACACACTTGATATTAAATGTTAAATTTCATTCAGTGAATATTTGTCAATGTCAGTTTTATGATTTATAAAAATAAAAATAAAAATTATAAAAGAAATCTTTGGGTTGCATTCACAATTATAAATAATTTGTCAGGTGACCTCGAATTCACTTGGACCATTATTTACCTTAGTAACATGATGTGTACTCTCTAAATTTCTCTGCTAGCATTTTTATAAATACCCAGGTTCACTTATTGCTGTGTCTGAACACGATTGTAAGCTAGGAGACTTAGCTCCAATAGTGATAAAGGATGCAGAATAATAGCTGTTACCATTACTTTTCCCCTTCAGTTAATTTAAGGATAAATTGCAACATATATTTTTTGTAAATAGTTCAATAAGTATAAGTATAATATGTTGCAGAAAGTTAACATACCATTCTTATCAAATGACTCTTGCCACCCAAAAATACCTTAACACTGTATGCATATTCGATTTTGCATGCTTCTTATATATAGATTTCACTGTTCCAGACGCCATGCACATTTATCAGCAACATCGACCAACAGGAGCGATTAGTATGTTTCTTATAAAATCGATTACTTCTGATCCATTGTCATCACCAATACACCAGAAAGCTTTTACTACGTTAAATGTTATTGCTCAGATTGAATAATAAGAGAAAGAGCACATTATAATTTAATTTTCCAAACACATATAATTCAACCCTTTAGGATAATCATTGATTATGCCAGAGAAGAAGCATACGCTATGTCCAACAAAAAGTTCATAATTATATTTTAATTATCCATATATGTTTATATTTGCGGCACGCGCCTGTTATAAATCGCATGCATTTGTCCAGCATGCTAGTGTGTGCATATATATATATATATATATATATATATATATATATATATATATATATATATATATATATATATATATATATATATATATATATAACCTTACATCGAGCTGAAATGGAAATAAATATATATTAGTGGAATTAATGCAATGCTGCACAAAACAATTACAACTTGCATCCGCGTGTTCATGACCTTCATAAAATAATGATGAAACACTTTGGGAAGTTACGTTTTGCACACATATACTCCTGATGTCACTGAGGGAGGATTTCAAGCATTATAAGTTAATGTGTCATATTCACATTTATCAGTTGTGCCTACCTTTTCCCACTTCTAAATCTGTATAGAATTAATAAATCAGACAAATGGCTTAATGCAGCCCTGTCAAAATAGACGAAATATTCAGTACATGTATATATTTGTAATAAACTGTTTTCTAAATGACTAAAGTAGCCTGAATTTATTTTCTGATTTTTTTTGTTCGATTTAGATTGAAAGTCAATTCACTCCACAATCAACACACGGAACAAACGGAAACACTTGAATTAATATCCACATTAATTACGTATGCCTATCCAATATACTCTAAAAATTAAATTGGGTCTTGTCACTGGTGAACGTATATCTTTCTATGCACACATATATCCCATACAAAAACTACTTCTTGTTGTCGGAGTCTAGGTTACATGTAAATATGTTCATAATATAATTTTCTTGCATTTCCAAGTATTTGGAAAGATTCACACATATTATGAAATGTGACGCATCATTTGATAGAGGTATAGTATCAGCTTTCAGACTGTAACAGTACTAACTCACATTTCAAAATATGCATAGAAAAGGTGTTTCCTGTTTCCAATAGCTCATGTTATCAAACAAGTCCAAACTTCAGTGAAATGTGCAAGTGTGGAGCAGATGAGATATGCTGGAATGTAGCTATCAGATTTGCTACTACTAATGTCACGGACGAAGCAGACGCTAATGATACCATACGAATCATGTAATTATAGTGTTAAATTTATATTACAATTTGTTATATTTAAAGCTGGCTCTTTCCTTTTACCGTGAACTTGGAAATGCTAAGAGTTATATCAGGAAAATGAAAATATTTGCAATTGTTTCACAGATACGATGTGAGAACAATGAGTGGCGTTACAATTTAACATTGTCACACACTTGAAGTTTAATTTTCCATTTCATTTAGTGAACATGCTATTTAATATTAATATTCAATATAATTTTAATCATATTTAAATATAACAAAATTTAAACAATTTTAAAATAGCTATTTGCACGACATTCTAAAATTTCAATATTTGTTAAGGTAACCTTAATTTGACCGTGACCATTATTTCCTTTGCGAATATTAGGTGAACTCTGTAAATTCTTTAACAATATTTCTACATATCTGGGTTCACTTATTGCTGTATTGCTGTGTCTGATAACGATTGCAATGTAATATAATTACCTTAATGGTCCTACTAGAACAACGGATATGTCGTAATAGTTGAGACTTCTCATCTTTCAATCAATTTGTTGAGGAGAATTTGCAACATGTATTTTGTGTAATCTGTTTGATAACGGAACCAATATCATACGTTGCAGAAATTAACATATGATTCTTATGAAATTACTCTTGCCACCCTGTATACTTACGGGTAGCTGAAAGGGAAATAAATGTGCATTTTAGTGGAATTAGTGCTATGCAGATTAGCATTTTCGTGTTGATGGCTCTTATAAAATAGTTATAGCGTATTTTGAAAGTTAATTTTACATATTTACTCATTATATCTTCATACAGGACGGATTGTAATATATTATTTTTCTTATATATATATATATATATATATATATATATATATATATATATATATATATATTATGACTTATGTCTACCATTCCCAATTAAATAGTACACACACACACACATATAACATATAATATATATGTATGTATATATATATATATATATATATATATATATATATATATATATATATGTGTATATATATATATATATATATATATATATATATATATATATATATATATAAGAGAGAGAAAGAACGTTTTGCAGAACTACTCGAAATAAACATGTTTGCAATAAAGTCAATAAAGTGTTTTCTAAAATGATTATAGAAGTACGAATTTAGTTGGTGATTGTATTTTATTTTCTCAGTTTTAAAGTCCGTTCGCTCTATTATTGACACTTGACAAAAAAAAAAAAAAAAAAAATACTCTTGCACAAATATAAACATTAGCCACCTATGCGTATCCAAATACACCTTCAAAAAAGAAATAAGGTCTGATTAATTTTATTTTAATCACCCTTGCACTGGTGAACGTACTCCTTTCTAAGCATACTTATATCCTACATAAAAATGGTTCCTTGCTGCTCAAATCGTACAAAGTACAGAGATTCTTAACATAATTCTCCTGCTCATCCAAGTATTTAGAGATGTAGCAATTTAGTATTAAATATGAGTCTTAAGTTAAGCGAGATATAGTATCCACCTATATATTTTAACTGTGCGAACTGACATTTCAAAATATGTACTAAAGAAAAAAAATCTTATCTCTTCAACTGCTCGTGTGAAAGAAATATACTAACTTGCACTGAAATATGCAAGTGAGGAACAGATCAGAAGATTTCCCTGAATGAAGATGTCAGATTTACTATTGCTAGAAGATATCCCTGAATGAAGGTGTCAGATTTACTATTGCTAAAAGATATCACTGAATGAAGATGTCAGATTTACTATTGCTAGAAGATATCCCTGAATGAAGGTGTCAGATTTACTATTGCTAGAAGATATCACTGAATGCAGATGTCAGATTTATTATTGCTAGAAGATATCCCTGAATGAAGATGTCAGATTTACTATTGCTGAATGCAGATGTCAGATTTAATATTGCTGAATGAAGATGTCAGATTTACTATTGCTGGTGAGACATATAAAAAGGACAATGACAACGCCATATAAAGCATTAATTTGCAGTATTAACTTGGTTGTTACTGTTGGCTCTATTGCAAACCAGCTCTTACATTTTTACTCAAACATGCCAGTCAATTAAATGCTGAAACGCTCATCAATAAAATGAATGTATTTGCATTTATTTCAAAGATGATGAGTATGACTTTAATCAGTGGGGCTACAGTTTGATTTGTTTCACATACTTGACGTTTAAGTTTACATTTTATTCAGTGAACATGCTTTATGACTATCATATTTCATTTCAGTTTTACGATCATTAAATTTAAAAGAATAGTCTAGCATAGCTCTATGTAAGGGTTCAAAAATGTTTACTAATTGTTTCAAGTGACCTTGATATTACTTTAACCATTATCTACCCTGTGAACATTAAATACAATCTGTAAATTTTCTACTAGCATTTCTTTATAAACGGGTTCACTTTTTGCTGTGCTGTAGTACGATTGAAAGGGAGTCTATTTAGCTTAATTGTTTTACTAGTTGCAGCTGATTGCTAATAATATCAGCTGCAATTGTCTTTTGAACATTCAATCAATTCGGACACAAAGAAATTGCAACATGGAATTTTTGTACCAGTATGTTTTACATGTTACAGAAAATGAACATGCCATTAGAATGGAATGACGCTCGCCACCCTAAATATCTTAACATTTCGTGTACATTCCATTTGGCATACGATTCTGATCCACAGATTTACTTTTCCAGATGCCTTGCACACCTATTATCTATTAACAACATGGACAAGCATAAGCGATTATGATTCGTTCAAATCATATACTATAATCCTTATTTATCACAAATTCATTTGAAAGCCTGTGATACAAATATATGCTATTGCTCAGTTTCAGCAATAAGAGAAATCTAACATTATAATCTCAATTCCAAAACATATAATGCAACTCTTTAATGTGACTACTGATTGGGCCTGAAATGAAGGGTGCACAAATAGAAGCACTTGAATAAATAGACATATTAGCAACTTATACCTATCAGAACAAACTCTTGAAAAAGCAATAATGTCTTATTATCTGTATTTTAATCACCATTTCACTGGTGAACATATATCTTTTAAAGCGTATATACATCCTATAAAAAACTGTTCCTTGCTGACCAAGTGCTAATACGTGTAACGTAGCATCATAACATAATTATCTTCCTTTTCCAAGTGCTCAGAGATATACAATCGTACTAAATACCATCAATGACTTCGATATTTATGAAAGATTAGTAAAAACATCTAATAATTTTGAAACCCTTATGGCCAGTTGCAACAGGTAACACCAATCAGATACTTTTCAGTTGTGATACAGACCCTTGGTAAAATGCAGGTAATCCCTTAGTAGTTCAGTTGGCAGAGCGTCCGACTAGTAATCCAAGGGAAGTGGGTTCGATACCCACCCAAGCCAGCTCGAGTCGGCTGCTTCGGTGTGTCCACGTGAAAGGCACCTGCCATTTCCTTGGCAGTAATGTGTTAACCAAGAAAAGCAAAATCTGTGGTAAGCGATTTAGGTAAAATAAGATTTGTAATGGTCACATTTAAAAGGCGTTTATTCTCATATGATGCAATAGAAATGTTTTAAAAAAGCAAAAACAAACAAATATTGGGTTTTCAGGTGTGGAAGATTGAAAGATATGTTTAAACAGAAGTCTCCACGTTTAAGTTTTATTCCATTTGAATGTTATAAACCCAAAATCTGAGAAAATAAAGGTAAAATAAATTTGCCAATATTGCAAGAAAACAATTCTTACGTGTAATTTAGAAAGAAAACGAAACACTACGATTAATTGTTCACTGGTTACTTTGCTTTGATAAAGTGTAGCAATGCTGCTGTCTCGTTCCTCGCTGGAGAGACACAGAGCAGAATCGCACAGAACTGACCTTTATGTGGCATTAACTATACAATGCTATACTTTTCTTTTCCTGAATCAGAAATAATCTCAGTTCTATTCTAAATGAGATCATTTTCTTACGTGCAATTGTTTTTATCCAACATTGCGGAGACATTCTTTGCGATTCTGTTTGAAGTTGTCTTTTAATGTGTTTAGTTTATTTTAACCATAAATGTTGGGAATCATATATTTCTAAAAAAAAACATTAAGAACTATTTTCACACCCAAAACATAAATCTAGTGCGGTAAAATTAAGGTTACCAACCAACCTACCTATCACTTTACAAAAACTTATAAATACGGAATTATGAGGTTAATACGTGTGGGTGTGAGTTTGTAAGCTGCCTCCCTTTGCCCTCATAAGCTTTGTTTGTAAGTATGAGTGTTAGTCTGTAAGTATATATGTTAGTCTGTAAGAATCGGTTTCAGATTGTAAGAGACTGTGTCTGATTATAAGTATGAGTGTTTGTCTTTATGTATGTTTTGGTCTGTAAAAATAAGTGTTTGTTATCTACCATAATATACAAACCCCCCTATACATATTTTTTTTAAAGAAGTGGGTGTTAGATTGTAAGGACGTGTGTTGGATTGTAATAAAAGGGTGTTGGATTGTGAGGGGGTGTGTTGTCCTATCAAATTCAGTGTTTATCTCGCATTAGGCGAGTGTTTGTCTATCTCTACACGCGTTGTCCGTCCAGATCCAATTTCCAAGAAACGCCAAATCCTCCCATCTACAGACATTTTCAAGCTCACTTTAAATATATTAGCTGTCAATATCCGGAACGAGTAGCTGATTTACAGCATGGTACAGCTGTCCATAGTGATACAAAATATTTCATGTTCAGATGTTCATTTCTACGGAAACAACTGGTGGAAGATGAAATCCTTATTTGAAAAAGTCAGGGGTCACTATTGTGAGGTGTATAAGTAAGTACGCAAAACTTGTAACAAATATATGAAAATACAGCAAAGAAATATATGTGTAGTGCTGAATCACAGGCGAGAAATTAAAGTCGCAGAACATACAAGACTGAGGAAAACGTTGTGGTACTGAGCCACCAACGCAATAATAATAAATTGAAAAGATATAAAGTTGCAAAGGATGTGTGTACCAGTGGTACGGGAAAAGGAGGCGGTGGAAAGAAAAACGCCGACAGGGGTCATTGTAGTGTAGTACGGAGCAAACTACGTAACAATTGTGACAAGCGACAGCAAACAAAGGTACCCTTGGTACGGAAACACAGGCTAAAAGACACAAAAAAGAACAAAAGAACATAAATAGCTCAGGTCACTGCTGAGTGGTATGGAGCCTTCAATGCAATACTAATAAAAATCGGGATGATAGAAAAGACAAAAGGAAAAAATTGTACCAGTGTAACAAAAACATCTGTCTGAAAACAGAACCTCGTCAGGCGTCACTGTTGTGAGGCATGTAACCAAACTACGCAAATATTATAACAAGTAAATGAAAATAAAGCAAGCAAAGGTACCTATGGTACCGAACAGCAGACGAAAGAAAAAGGACCTCAGAACATAAATGCCTAAGGCCACTGTTGAGTGGTACGAGACCTTCAACGCAAATATAAAAAAACTGGGACGATACAAAAAACGTAAAAGAAAGCGTGTACCACTGGTGCAGAACTAGTCGGCAGAAAATGGAGCCCCAACATTGTATTTTCTCCTTAAACTTGTGGCCGCTGTTCATACTACGCAAATATAGGAAAACTGAAAAGAGATATTGAACATAGTGCGACAAATTCAACGAAAGAAATGCTGAAGTGTTAAAAGTTTAGATAATATTTCCTGTATGGAAAATTATACCCATATGGCACTGGTAAACACTAACAGGAAACCAGTACAGGTTTAACTTTACTCACCACCTACAGATCGTGTTTTATCAATTATTGAACAGTTCTACTCCCGACTCCATGCATAAAGATCGTAGAAATCTGCCGAATATAGTCAATTCGTAGCCTAATATATCTTTTAGATTTCAGATTATATTGCAACACTCTAATTATAAGCATAGTGAATAATTGAAAGCTACAGAAGAAGGAAAATAACTGAAAATTCTCTTTGTTACGTACAAAGAACAATAACGAAAATAATATTATGTTTCCAGCAGATAGGTGTTGTAAATTCAAAAAAAAAAAAAAATGACAAAAAAAAAAAATGAAACCGTGAAGTAAAACGAATGGGCTCATCAGATCGCGTGACATAAAGCCTTTTAAATAACTGGCCATTAAGAAAGGGATCGCGCACGGTAATCTGCCTTGAAAATGGGAGCCAATAACTTCTCCCATAAATTTCATTTTGCTGTCGTCAATAGTTGTATTAACATAAAAAAAAACAATGACCCTCTAGTTGCCAACTGACTGTATTCACTCCACCGCAGTTTACAGAAATACAAAACATCTTATCTATGGTCCAGGTGAGACTTTATTGAAAGTTTCATAATCTATATCTACCTATCTATTTATCTATCTATCTACCTACCCAGGCCCGCCCTGGTGGGGGGGGGGGGGCTGGGTGAATTGTCCAAGGGCCGGGCGATTTCTAGGGGTCCGTAATAAACTCGGTTATTAAAATTTGTTTCTTGCAAGAATCTAAGTTATGGTAGATTACTACAGGTTTTATATGCAAAACTGTATACAGGTTTTTATATACAAAAATTAAACTATTTTTGGGGCACATGACTGCTCTGCGCAGGGGCCCGGAATTTCTGTCGGTGGGCCTGTACATATCTATCTATCTGCCTGTCTGTCCGGCTAACTACAAATCTATTTGTTTATAAGCAATCAGTTCAACTAATTCAGACAAACATATCTCTATATTGCTCTTTAATTCTTGCAAAAATACTGGGGCCTCCAACTCATTTGTATGCAAACATTACTCAATTGTTTCGCCAGATGAATTCGGCGTAGTTTGAAATTTGTACATAAATAGATGTGTGCATTGAGTCAAGGTTAAACATTGACAGAGAAATCCAAATGAGATTCAAGGGTGTTAACATACTTAGGGCAATACGTAGGAGTCACTTGGTTTTTCATTTACTCAGATGGCTATCACGGATCTACCTGTGTTTTATCAAGGGACTGCATCACAAACAAAAAATAGTAATGCTAGTGGTACCTAGTACAACTGACCACTTGCATTGGGTCCTTTAAAAGTGTATTGTGGATACAATCTTCAAAATGCAAAGTTCTCATGCTTTTTGTAGAACGTTATGTGTACATTCAAAACCCGTTTCTACGGCACCATTTACTCCAATTCCTGAAATTTATCTTTAAAATCAAGAGTTAAATTGCATTATCTACTTCATGTACTAAGGCTCGGTTTGCTTATAAGTGTGGTGTCATTCTAGAAACACGCAGAGCATCCACTAATGTAGAAGTCTATCGATTGGACTGTCATTTCAAGTCAAAAAAGGGTCGATTTTGTGCGGTATACGGTCACAAACGTGATTGAAAACCAAAAAGGCCTATTTGGTTTCCTTTGTAAAAAAAAAAACAATAAACACAAATTCTAAATCAAGTCGAACGCAGAAAATAGACATCTGCGGATCATTCTGTTATGCCTATTTTAATGTTCTACTCTTCCTAAGCAATAAAATCATGATAAATCTTTCGTTTTGTTTATAAAAGGGTTTCATAACCTGTCGCTTATTCTCTGCACAATATTCCCTCCGAGTTAAGGGGCAGAACATACCTCAGCTAACATTTATGAGTGTCATACTTTTAAACGCAATTATTACTAAAAGATGGAAAATACATATATAAAATAACAAGAAATATTTGGTTTTCAGGTACAGAAGATTAACAAATATGTTTCAGCAAAAGCTTCCTTTACTTGCCTTTAATAAATTGTATGATTGCAGTTAATTCATGTATATGATACTTTTTCAATAATGATAAAAACTTAAAAAGTTGTGTCTTTTCGTGTAGCCTATTTTCTTGAATGTGTTTGAAGATGTTTGTAATAGTTTCTAATCAGTTGAACTCACTTCGGGCCTTTTGAAGAGTATATGTCCAAACGAGCAAAGCTCTGTTGAAGAAATTACTTCAGATTAAAAGTACGAGGTTTGGTTCCGCACCCCACCCTACCCTCTCTCTCTCTCTCTCTCTCTCTCTCTCTCTCTCTCTCATTGTTCTTCTCTAGAGTATCCTTTTTTCATCCAACTGACATTAATCTTTAGCATCCTTGGTGAATCTCTCCTTTTTCCTTATGTAAAAGTATACCTGGTAGTAGAGGTATTTCACCATACAATAATATTGATCGTTTACTCTACAGCGCAATTTCAATTTTATTCTTCATGTATCGCGCGAAAGACACCGTATCGTTAACATTCAAGCATTTTTTCTTTTCATTTTGATGTTTTGTTCTGGCCGTACAAATCCTTACTTATGCCCGTTATTGCTGATCATATTAAAATTGATAATATTCCTTTCTCTGAAAAAAAAATTGATAATATTCCTTTCTCTTAAAAAGTCTGTAAGATTAGGCATTCTTTGGTCTTCGTGTATATAACGATATACGTTGAAACAGTGGTATACTTACTGACTAGCATTGAATTACTGGTCACACTAAATGAAGTTGACGAAATAAGTATGCGACTAAAACTACAGCTTTGCGTGTCACGACTCGTCATCTCGTAATGTTGAACTGATTTTAAATAAGAGGATGTCACGATTGTGATATTGGATTTGTCACTCGTTATCACACTACTACATTAACAGATGTCGATAATTTGCTAAAAGATGTAAAGATATTGGCTTATAATATAATTCATCATTTTCGATTAGAACGACCATATTTTTTACAGGAGAATTTTAAACGTCACAATTATTTGTTAGTTTAATGTGATACCGTGCAGGGTCAGTCTTCTATTATACTTTGATTTACACCAAAATTATGCATATGAACATTAATAATCCTCTAATTGCAATAAAGTTATTATCGAAACAAATATCGCATTTTCCCATCAAATTCTGATATGAGTATGACTCTGATTTTAATACAAGTCAACAGTTCAAACATTTTACAGTAAATCAGTACATAAGTTTTGATTTTGTTTGCGTAAAATAATAACTTCAAATAATGAGAATGGTTCACGTTTACTACAAGGAATTACAAGACACATTGCTGTGTCGAAAAATGTATATTTTGTCATCATGACAGCATATTTAATGGATGGATTTAATTTGATTTTGTTTTTGTTATACAGATCTACCACTTTGTAAGAAAGTGTTGATAAGTACTATTAGAGTCTCCAGTACTGAATGTTTCTAAAACTGTTAAGCTATTATTCGTCCAAACTAGATATGCCATGCAAGATTATTTCATGAGCATTCCTTTTCATCGTGTGACTACTGAATTTTGTATCTATATATTGAATCACTTTTCTGCATACAGTACACATTTTTGTACCATTATAATATGCGAAACGTTACACTCTGTAACTATTGCTATAAAGAACATATTTTATTGAAAAGAAATATTAAGTTTCCATATTTACCTTTCTCATTTTATTGGATGGAACTAACTACACCAGAATCTGTATCATTGTGTTCTACTGTATGAAATATCAGGTGCATTTGCTTACTAAACGGCAGGATGTATGCTCATAGTGGCTGTAGGCACTTACCTTCACCTGAAAGGAAAGAAAACTTTCAATTAGTGCTGTATCAATATTCAGGCACACTATATTTAATAATAACAATACTAATAATAATAGACTTTATTCTCCATGGACTGGTGGGGTGAATGCTCGTCTCACCCAGGGTAGAGATGCATCAGAGTGTGTAGTATTCTTATTATGTTTAATGAAATACGTGAACCTCACAATACAGATATTATCAGAGATTCTAGGCAATGCAATACAACAGATCATAATAAAACTATACAATTGTATTTTGGACTAAAAATAATGTTGTACATTTGGGCTTAAAAGCAGTAAGTATCATAATAATGCAATATCACTCGGTAAGATATTAAAACACCATTGTATGTAAAATATCATTTTAAATACTTCACTCTTGTGCTTTTGGAGGCCTTGTTTATTTGACTATGAAAATCTGATAATGATTCGACTATGAAATTCTGATAATGGAGTAAAATTATTCAGATAATCTGGTGCCAAGTCGTTTAATATTTTGTAAACGAGAACTCATCCGTTGTTGTTTTACTCTTTAAAAAATAAAAAAAATTAACTTTTCTAAAAGAATTTTAATGTGTGTTAAATACTTCCCATCTCAAAGAGTTCTAGCCACATTATTTTGCAAGTGTTCAATGCGTTTTAAAAGGTTAGATGAACAATGATCCAATTATTTGAACAAACAATAATAAAGAAATAGGTAACATGAAACCATTGCAAAATGTAATTCTTCATTTTGGCGTTAAAATTGATTAATTCTTTCTAAAATAAATAATTTGGTAGAAATTATGCTACATACAGAGTTTGTGTGTTTTTTTAAATGATAGTGTTTTATCAGCTGCGACTCCAAAAATTTTCACGAGTAACAAATTCAAGTTTGTCATCTCTGCGTTCTCAGTTTCTTTTGAGTAGTGCCAATTAGTAATAACCTTGGATATTTTTAATTTATGCACATACCATTGTGTGTTGACCTAGTTAAAAACTTTGGCATGTCGGAATATAGCTTAATTTCAATTTAATCAATATGTATACTTATGGCTTTAGAAATTTTGCCATTTGAATATATAAACATATTATAATGGTCAGATACAAAGGGGAGGTAAGTAACAAGCAGTAAAAGGAAAAGTGGTCCTAAAATTGACATTTGAGGAACTCAACAGTTTGTTTTGAACAAGAACATTTTTGGTAAAAGAGATTACATATCATTATTTAAGTCATTATCATGAAAATAAGCTTCCGAAAGCTATAGACATTTATATATTATATACCAAATTAAAAATGAGTCAGTCTATCTACAGGAATGCATTTTAAAGGTTTTAATGTTATATCCGTTTCATAATTCTTCTGTTATGAACAAATCATTATGTGATCTCTACAAGATCAACAAAACTAATTATCTATGATTCTTCTATATGCAGCAGGCAATATATTTTCCTTAGAGCTGCAAGGCATTAATATCTCTAGCTGCATGTAAACAAAACTAACAATTTAAAAAGTAAACTATCTGAATTGTTGTTCTAAATGAGAAAAGCGAAGCATTCAACAAACCCAGAAAAGGACGTTCTTTATTTTACTGGCTAACTGCGACTATTGCAAATCACTAGGCATCCTGATTAACGAATTATATGTATTGCTACACCATAGAAAACTATATATAAAAAACATGAATATATATTCTATTTGTATTTGTGGAAAATAATAATCTCATGTATTATTTTTATTCCTCAAAAAACATTTGAAAACCTACCGAATATAGTCGCGTATAACCCAAAACCAACTGCAAACTGCATAGACCCAGATCTGCCGTCGCATGAAGCAGTTTGTTAGGAGTAATCAGGAGTAATAAAAAAACATTTGAAAACCTACCGAATATAGTCGCGTATAACCCAAAACCAACTGCAAACTGCATAGACCCAGATCTGCCGTCGCATGATGCGCCGGCAGATCTGGGTCTATGCAGTTTGTTAGGAGTAATCAGTAGAACAAACAACATAGACCCTGATCTGCCGATGCATTATCAGGCAGATCAGGGTCTCTCTTATTTGCATTTGGACCCTCATTATACGCGAGTATATACGGTATGTGTCTGACCTCACATTTTCAACGAAATCTGTAATCATTTCATATATTGGCACTTTTAAGTTTCGATTCCCTATATCCCCAGCTTATGTAAGTTGGGGCTGCATCCATAATTCGAAAACTTCATTATTATCTACCCATCACTTTGACGCTTTTAGACAAATATTATCATCGTAGGTCAATATGTGTAGACGTAATTCAGGTAAAAGACAGAGTCCATATTAAGGTTGTTTATCTAATCTGTAACCCCAAAGCCTCCATAATCCAGAAGCTACATTTATAATAAGAAACCTTTGTTTGCATTTACTCGAGCTCGTACAATATCATTTTAAATATAAGAACCCTATGTCAATACGTTTAAAGGAGGTTTATGTTACAATTAGAATAACTGTTGTTTGTACAAATGAACAGACGGACGAACATGATTAATCAGAACATATAGGTGTAGACAGAAGTATATTTAATTGCAGTTCGGAATCTATTTATTCCTCCCACTGGTCTACCTTATCCAAAATTGTGTACATCATTCATCAATTCCATACAGGTATACGATTTAAGCAAGGAATTAATGATGTCTGACTCAATTGCTAATTACACATTTTAGTGTACATGTACAACATTCAGTAACCCCTTAAACAAGATTTAGCTAAAGATAAAAGCCATACAGAATATTATCACTTTTAAGATTGCACACACCCTCCACCATCATCAACTTAAGGGGCTCCAGTTCAAAATTTGTTTTCAACTACTTGTCCATATGAAACATCATTTTAAATATAATCACCCGCGACCTATCCAAATTGGTATAGATGGAGGTAAGGTTACCCATGGGGATTGCAGCTGAGATCCAAAATTCTAGTTGCAATCTACTGTTCGTCCATGAGTTTAGGTTACGAGGAGAAGTGATAGTGGGACGGGCGGACGGACGCATGCATTAAAGAGCATATTGATGGATCGGCCTGAGATAATACAATATCTGCAAAAGTTCAGGTATAATATTTAACTAGATAATGTGATTTTTCAGAACACTTGTACTATGATGCATTGAATCAATTTTACGTACGACGTTTTTTCGTCCTGTCTTCCTGTAAACGTGTTGAATTCTTAGAAAATACTATGTTGAATTTGCATATTTTATAATTTTGAACTTCATAAGTAGGAGCAAGTAATACTTTGTAAGTTTGTTGTCACTTTTATGTTTTATGTTATTGTTGATACAAAATGGCATTCAAAATTGATTCAGAACGCAACATTTCTGAAAGAAAAGGAAAGAGAATGGGCACATATGTGTGTTCTTAACTATTACATGAACAGCTTTTGCCACAGGACGTGTTGCCTTTGGTATGTGAACAAAGAACTTTAAAAAGAAATTATTGTAACATAATTTATCCGAGCATTGTGAGTAAATACACGTTGTATTTCTAATTCTAGTGACACGTTTTGTTTGTTTTTCAGGTTATAAAAAGACAGACGGACATACGCAAGAACTCGCTTGGACATGACTAACGTCAATATATATCAGCCGCGGTGCACATACATCTTGGTACAAGGTTGTTGTTTCCATTAATGTACAATTCATACTGATGCCTCAACTATGAAATAACTAGTTTTTATAATTTTTGCTAAACTTTGAAAATTTAGTTTAGTCTCCTTTTGAACAAATTATTTTGCATATTTTTATCATAACTGTGTATATGTTATATTTTATAGAGATACGTTAACCAAGGCGAGTTATAATGACAGTAGATATAAATGAAAGTGTTTTCCGTTAGGAATCAAATTTATCAGGCATATCACTTTCCCCTTACTTAAGCATACGAGATATACCACTCTACGTATTATATAAAATCTACAGCTGCATAAACAAGCACGAGATAAAATCGTGCCGTATAAGATTGTGATTCTCAGAATATTCCACAGGAGAAATAAAATATAAATTTTGATTGCAGATTAGCATATGACAATTATTTACTTACATAGTAAATACTGGAATAAATCACGAAAAGGACATACATTTTGTAATAATTATTGTGGACAAAATTATTCGAGCAATTTTATTTATCGCAAAGTGTTTTCTCAGAATCAGCGGATGATTTTAGAAGAATATAATCTATTATAAGATTCGTGTTTTTCTGTTTTTTAAAAAAATCTTATTTGCTACACATACCAAACCGCCCCGATAGTCATGTATAGTTCCTATTAAGGAAATCGGACCACTAGACTTAATCTGTGCTGGCGCAAACAGTGGTTTCATCAGTTTTGTTGTAATTATCGGATCCTTCCTTAGCGAGACTTTGCAAAGTTTTTGCTCAAGATCTGGACCTTTTTTAATGATCTCTGTGAGTGTACCTTGATTAATTATCTTTGTAGCATTGTCATTCCCAAATGAACAAAGTTTTATTTCATCTCGCACACCGAGCATACAGCTTTTATTTTCTTGTCTGAAGTTTTCGTAAGAGCGTGTTATTCTGTCCTTCATTTTTGAAACTTCCTGGTTGATTGCCTCGAGTAACTTTAGATGATATAGTTCAATGGCTGCTATGTCCTCTTGTTTTTGTTCAGCTATCTTCCTAACGGATTCATCACCGTATTGTGCAGCCACATTAAGGCGTTTCATTCTTTCGGTGCATTTATCCAGTGCAACCTCTAGGTTCTTTTTTACTTCAGTTGCTGTGGTACCAACCGTTTTTGAGGCATGATTTTCGTGATTGACCGCTTGGCACAATACACAAACAAGCACATCACAAGTTTGGCAAACCAGCTTGACTTCTTCATCCGGATGCTCCTCACAGAATATTCGTTGCTGAATCTTGCCTTTCATTTCAGGATCCAATGTTCCCAAATTGTTTATTTTGTGATATTTGGTAGCTTTTGATTTTTCATGGGCATGACAACATGACTGACACAAGTTCTCCTCGCAATCCAAACATCTACCACAAGCCAAGCTTTTTGGGCCACAAAGGTCACAGGTAAACTTTTCCTCAGAGTTAGTATCAATGTAAAAATTTGTTTGGAAACCCAACACGCCTTCTTTAGGTAAATCCACGCTTTTACAGCAAATAGGACACTCAAATCGGCCATTCAGAATTTTAGCGCTCACATAATCCTCTAGACACTTGCAACAGAAACTATGGTGACAGGGTATTAGTTTCGGATTCTTAAAACTATCCATACAAATACTGCATTCTCGTTCTCTCATAGCCATTTTGGAAAGAACTTTTGTCTTGTTGGATCAACAGAAATGACAGTCATGGTACATGTCTATTTTATCTAATATATACGAACGTCAGAGTTGTAATTTATCTAATCTATACGGGCGTCAGTGTTGTTATATAACTTACATGAATCGGATACGGACTTGAGAAGGCGTAAGAGAAAGTACGATATACAATTAACAGTGACAAGAAGAAGCGGGAACATAAGTTGAAAAATATATGGAGACCGAGAAAATAAAAGGAAACCGAGTATAACGCTGAAGGAAAATGTTATTTATTTGCTTTCTTCCTATGTCAGAAACGGATCGATTCTTAACAAAATAGATATTGCCATATGTTAGCATTAAAGTTGTATATAAATGTGAATTCTATATTAATGAACATTAATTATAAATGAGATATGCAGCTCAGTTCAGAAGCGGAAATATATATAGGAACCAGTTTTTGTATTTTCAACGGTTTTCATGAGAAAATATGTCTCTGTTTCATAGATCATAGCCAGACTAAATCTTTGTACTAATTTTTATACCTACATTTTCATAGTAAAGCAAGTCGATGTGCCACTATTTTTTAAATTGTAATCGGTTTCAAATAATATTCTCTAAAACCCTTCTTTGAGATAAATAGTCTCTTGTATTATTGAGATAAGAATTTTAAGAATTGTATTCTCTGTTTTTACAACATAAATGATTGCACTTACATACAAGTGTTCGTCTAGTGGATACATGACTGACGGCAGTCAGCCCCGATGGGATTCCAACTCTTCTGATTCTCCCCGGAATGCCACTCTACTGTCATTATTTAAAATTTGTACAAATCCCATTCTCTATATATTCAAAGCTTCCAGTATAGAAAAAAAATTAAGAGAAAGTTTGGAAACTTACACTTGACTTGCTATCTTGTTTTTTTTTGACAGTCGGGTAAACTACTGAGGCAAACTTGTACCTTCATGTTATCTCAGTTTATCATGGTTGACCACTTTTGGTTTCTGTTTATATCCTCCTTTTCTTCTGTATAATAGATCATTGGCTTTCCTCAAAATTTGATATGGACCTTTCCACGGTCTTTGTCATTTTGGGTTTAACACAGTTTTGCTGGTTGGATTGTAATACCAAACAGTATCACCTTCTTTGCGTTTATTAAAATTTATTTTTGTGCCATAATTTCTTTGACTGCATTTACTAGACTAATTAAATTTTTTTCTTGCAAACTCGTATACTTCTTCAGTTTTAGTTTCTAGATGATTTGCTTACTCTGTCTTGTGTCTTTGTTCATTCTCATTCTCATTTATTTCAGGTTTAGAAAGTATCATGTCAATGGGAAGGATTATTTTCCGGCCATATGTCACCATTCTGGGACCTATTCCAGTTGACTCGTGTAGTGCTGATTTGTATGCCATGATGCCCAAAGGTAAGAATTCATCCAAGTTATCTTAATGTGACGACACAAATTCTGAAAGCATGTTATATATGGTTCTGGAATCTTTCTCTATCATGCCATCACTATAGGAGCATTCCATGGACTTCGTGGACATTTTTACATAATTTCATATGCCATCATTTAAGTTTCATGCGCAGCAGCTTGTCTTTTAGCAAGTGGTATTAGGCATGGATATTTTTGAACAGGTGTTGCATAGTTTGTGTCAATTTGATGTTGCATTAAGATGGAATGGCCTATGTCACTTGATCATGCGGAAAAGATATTCTGATGTTTCATCATGAGTTCCTCTAACTTGTTAGTTTCTTCTTTATCCAGAGTTTTAGAAGAACTTCAAACATTTCTGTTAAAGATTGTGTTTATTGTTGAATACTACTCCTTTCCTGTTCATTGCACTCACTTTGTAAATGTGCGCTACATGTAAACGTTGTGATTCTGCAGTAACTGTATTTTTATGCTATTGAACTGGTTTCTCGCCTAAATTTGCTATTCTGAGAGGAATGTATCCATTTATAGAATTTACTGAAACTTTTGGTACTAGTAAACCAGCTTTCTCTACAAATTATGAGAATGATTCAGTTAACCCCATTGCTTTCTTATGATGGGTTTCCCTATATCCGATTTCCTATACCACGGCACTTTTTCTCCTTTTACATTTAAATAATCTTTAGAGATGATTGGGTCACATCTGTGTTTCTTTAAAATGTGAATACCAAGTATGTCATCCTGATAAGCATCCGTTAATAGTACTTCACGTGTGACGGTACGAGTCCACAACATAATTTATACCTCTACCTTACCATGAAAAGGTTGGATTTATCCTGTTATAGTTAGAAATATACATTTTATAAGAGTCGCCTCAGGTTTAGAGTTTCCTGACCAAGTTGTTATTACGTTCCTACTAAGAATGGTAGCATATGATCATGTGTCACACAACAAAGAAACATTGGTTTAGACCGTTCTTTCTTTATAGCCGAGCTACGGTCCCCAAGCTTGACCCATTTCTGTTTCCCTGACCTCTGGTCTGTCTATCAATTATTTCCTCTCTATTTGTAAAACTATGGTTTTTCTAGTACTTAGGATTTTTGTTTTTATTTTTCTATTCCGAACTGGGTTTTCTGTTAGTATTATGTAAATTTAAAAAAAAAAACATTTTCCACTGTAGTATCATTGGTGATCATTTCTTCTGACATTATCATTCTTATCATGATGTTTTGTGCTAATTTATAAATATATTCCCCTTTTCCCGCGCTCTAGATTCAAGTTGAGTTCTGTATATATCAGCTTTATTCAGAATTCGAAACCTTGATTTTAGAACTTTGACCAAATTGTTGTAATCCTTCCTTTTTCTGGTTCAATCTCGTTAAGTAAGGAGCAAGCAGTGCCAGTCCAGTGAGACTGCCAGCTAAATATAATGACTTTCCATCATAATCCCATTTAATCAGTTCTGCAATAATAATGAACGGAGTTAAATACTGATCTATGTCCGTCTGACCCTCATACTGTTGAGGTTTCATTCTAGACTGTTCATTGCATATCCTGATTGCATATGTATATTTCTGTTTACCACTGCTTCTAATTCCACCAACAGAACTGTTTGTTTGAAGGCTGGAGTTTCCTGCTTGTCTAGGTCTGGAATTTATATTTCTTTTTTTTTCAATAAGATCCACATGTTTCTGTAGATTATGCAATTTTGACTCAAAATCTTTTAAATGTCGATTTCATGCGATTTGCAAGAAAGAGTACCGTTTCTTAACTTCTGTAGTTAAACTTGTTATTTATTGTTCTAAATCATAATCCTTTATCTTATTCCATCAATTCTATAATTAATTTCTATTGTTGGACTGTCTTTATTGATTCAGATTCCCTATTTATGTCTTCAAAACTGACAAATTTATATTTTCCTCCATTTTAAAATCCGATCAGTCACTTTTGGGAAAACAAATTGTAGTACTATTGGTGAAGTCAGATTTTTATTTCTGTATTCTTTTTTTCTTTTTTCTTCAGGCTAATCAACTCTCTTCTGCTATATTTTCAATAAGCAAGACAAAATTATTGTATTAACAAAATTTGAATACTGTGCATACATAGTGTTAGTGTCTTTCCTTTTATCAGACTGATCTGATAAGTGTCTGTTTGTATCCAAAATATAAAATCACTATGATCCCAATTCTGACTACTAAATCTATAACCTTGCCGGTCTGACAAATTAGTCGGGATATTTAGATTTTTCCGTACTTGGATCCATTGGAATGAAAACCAATGTCGGGAAAAAGAGAGAACTTCAGGACATATATAGTCAATATATTATCAGACTTTTTGTCAGGATAATTATTAGAATTAAGGGGAATATTATCTGTGCAATTTACAAAATCAGTCTTAAACACAAATATGTTTCCAAACATATCAGATTTTTCCGCACAATTTCAGAAGTTAGTTTCATAAATTCATATTACATACAGCGTCTCAACCTGGTTATAAACAGCTTTTAATGTGTGCAAATTTTATACTTTGAAATAATTTATTTCATTTTATGTCCATATATCTAAAGCAGATATTCGCAGATAAAGTCTGTCTGCTTATGGAAAATTTGTAATTCATATTCTTCGTTCGTAAATGTATAGACTAGGAAAATTTGTAGATGAATTTCCGTTTCAAGTTTTTAGATCTACTTCCTCTTTCATTTTTATCGAGTTGCTCTCTTTATCTTTTTACAACTATCTTCCCTCTACGGTCTCAAGCTGACAAGTCTTCGTGTTTTCACTGCCGACTCTGTTTATATATAAGGCTGGCAAGTGTATGTATTCTCGTAAACATAGTATGGATTGGAGAGCATTCCAATCGATCGGCCAATCCGAACCGACCTTGCGTGGGAACGTGACCTCGCGACTGGAATACACACAGAACATCGTGATACACATCACATTAATACGAGAAATCATCTGTAGTGATAAACGTATTCGAATATATGAATGTAATCTTTGACTGTTTGTGCATATAATTTTATTTGACAATCTTATATTGCTATAAAAAAGATGCGAGTGTGTAATGAGCATATATATGTACAAGGGGTCATCTCCAAATTGATGCGCATTATTAACAACGTTGTGCGATGAAAATCAGCTGATCGGAGAATACGGAAAGTAATGGCATAGCAATATCTTTATTCAATTCGGAATTCAAAAGAAATATCTTTGAATATTTTATTTATTTTCTTATAGATTTATTATCCCTGCTTTAAAACAAAATTATCTGATTAAATGTTCTGATATTGATTACTGTATAAATATTTAAATGCTGTAACCTTCTCTTTATCAGTGGTCATATCTCAGGAACTATGGTGACAGGGTATAAGGTCAGGACTCTTAAAACTGTGCATACAAATACTGCACCCATGTAGTTTTGCCGCTATTTGCATCACAGTGTATTTGTGTGGGTGAAGGGGGCACACCGCCAAACCATTATATACGCACGTGAAAATTTTCTTGCATGTTTAATCATGAAATATACCTTTCTGACGTATATGTATTATTTATTGAGAGAACAAATCTTGTACACTTTTACACACACTTACTAATACATTAGTCAATATTCTACTTGCTGCCCATGTATTTGTGTACATCAGTTCAACAGCCATATTTTAACGCCGTAAATGTTTATCCTGCGTCAAATTAAGCATAGTATTTTTGCCGAGTCTGCTCAACGAGAAATTTTACTTTTGGTGATGGCGGCGCCAGCAGGGGATGCGGTATGAATAACGTTATGGATTTATTTTAAATCTATATAGAAACTGTGGAGGTTTAATATGTATGAGAATATATCACCCTAGAAACATTTTTCAAAAGATTAACTTTCTGAAGCAATTTTTAGAGGAGACTTGGTCCTTAAAAATTAACAAGCGGGTAATCAAATGTTTGCGTTATTTGTTGTGTGTGTGCAGTTTAAATAACAACTATAGCTTAAGAAAATACAATAACATAAGGCCTGCATTACAGATCTGCTTTGAAAGTCTTAAACGCAACATAAAACTAACTATATCATGCTCGTTATTCTAGTTTTTATAATATAAGGACTACATTATATAACTGCTTTGAAAGTCTCCAGTCAACAGAAAACTAACTATAGCTTGCTCTTTATTCTAGTTTTCACAATATAAGGCCTACATTATAGAACTGCTTTATAAGTCGCCAGTCAACAGAAAACTAATTATATCATGTTTCACATTTGTATCCAACACAAGGTTCAACTAGTGTTATAAAACGAAAGTTACAAAATTCATTTATCTCAGAAGTATCATATATGGGTTTGAGGGTAGGGAGCTATTAATAATCATTCATGTTATCAAGGTAGTTTTGTTGTTTTATTCACGAAGAAAAACTTTCACGAAACTATAACTGAGGGAAAAGGTATACTTTTTCGTGAAGAAATTATTTTCTTTATGAAATATTCGTTTAGTAACACTGTTAAAATGTGCAAAAACAGTGATCGTTTTTTCAGACAAATAGTGTGTACTCTGAAGGATTTGATTTGAAGAATGCTGTTCTGAAAACGTTATGGAGAAAAATCTATATATTTTCGGAATAAAGTTTGCATTGATGTTTATGGGACACGTTTGTCATTGAAAAAGTTACATTCTTCATGAAAACTGCATTATATTTACGATAAAGTAACTTAATCATAAAATGAGTAACTTTGATTTGCGAAAAGTTTCCATGAACTTGTAAAGACACTTTGTTGTGAAGAAAGTTGCATTCCTTATAAAACAAATGCACTTTTAGCACGAAAAATTAAGCTTTCTCGTGATGGAAATAAAAAATTTTACTGAAAAGTTTGCAAAGACGTGTAATTACACTTTTTCGCGAGGGAAGTGCACATTTTTCAATAGATAAGCTGCTTTATTTAAAAGCAGTAACGTTTTTGTGAAAGGTTTGCATCAACACATAAGGTTTTATCCACCTCTGCTGACACAATAGCTAACTCCTCCTACATACCTAGCGCTAAATCTGTGTTTGCCTCATTAATTTGAGTCTGTCAGTACTGTAAGGTTTCCAATACCCGTGTTCCATATTGTCCCTGTTTAAAGGTCAACCATGAGGAAACCTTGGACATTAAATTTATCATGCTGTTTTATGAGATGATGCGTAGATTGAAAATCAGTTCAATCGATTTTCTGAAATTCATCGTTAAAAAAAATATCGACTGCTTTACATATCGTGACTAATTATTGGTTTGCCGTTATGGGTGATGTCATTTTAGTAAGAGACGACAAGCCACTAAATAAAAGTAAATTATGTGCACGGTCACATCAAGTGAATAGGCACCAGTCTGCGAAAATGAGGGTGAGCAAATGAGCGAGCGAGCGAGAGAGAAGAGGAAGAAGATGATGAAAAATAAGCCAGCCCCTTTCATAAGATATAGGCATTTGAGCTGCAAACATATTTACATTATACACTTTGTTGGATAAATTGATGATGGATACATACCAGCAGCATATATCAAGTAGAAAATGGCGAAATATTACGTTAGGAGATAAGAGTTTATATAATGCTTCAAAAAGTCTCCGCGCCCGATATTAAATTGCACAGTTCCTACAATTCTAAGAAATCTTGAATTTACTGCTATAATATACATCGAGGATATCAGCAAGCTTAGTGATATTTCTGTGTAACATTAATATCATATGAAAGGCTGGCTTTTATGCAGATTATTGGATTTATTCGATATAATTTCATCCGAAATATTTCCAGCTTCTTTCAAATTACTAATGAAGCAAAAGGCTTTAAGAACATATTTGTAGAAAGCAGAGCCACGAAGATTTACGACAATGAACAGTTGCTGCGTGTCAGGTATATGTAATTGAGATATTAAAAAAGTTCTATTTGGCTTGATTAACGAAAGTAAAGAAATATTGATTTAATTTAATGTGATTTTTCTTTACCGTTACCTGTGAGATGTGATACTAATATTGGTATTAGTAGTCATTGAAGATGAAACGGTGTCACTGTCATTTAGAATAGTTTGCATTGCTGATTATATAAACACCTCGTATATAAATTCATGGATAAATTGACAGAAAAATGGATAGACAAAGATGGCCATACTGACAGATATGTATGTATATATATATATATATATATATATATATATATATATATATATATATATATATATATCTTGACGTCCGACTGAGTGTAAGCAGCCTAGATCTCGGCCGTCCAGTGTATATTGTCAGTCCATGTACGGAACTTGGAGTCTTCTAGTTTGGAGACTAAATCAAAATTTCCGGAAATAAAATATTGGAGCATATCCAAATTCCTTCGTTAATCAAAATATTGTCTAAAGGAGTAATTCACCAACAGAAGGAAGATTTTTGCATTGGGAACGCCTGTCCAGGGCTGTGTACAGTGAAAGGTCTCAAAGCAGCCAAACATTTCCGAGCTCTGCAGGTATAGCCTAAGCACAACTGTTTTGCCTCTCATTAATTCCTAGGTCAAGGATTCGGACAAGTGATAGTATTTCCGTTTCATTCTCGCGTGCTTTCTCAATGTCTTGTTGTTGCGTACTCGAAATATAGTAGTTGGAGCCTTTGTCCAGTGAAAGGTCGCATGTAAGTCGAAACGGGTGCTTGGGCACGTACACAATCTGCATAGGACTTTGAGGTACTAGATGTCGGAGCTGTAAGCGAGCGAGTTAGGCAAGGCAACCACGACAGGTCCACCAGCATTAGGGGCAAGCTCTTTCTAATTGTCCGTATGACCAAGTTGTTAGAAACGGATTTGTTTAGTAGGTGGCTGTGGCATAGAAACTACACGGGGATCGTTAGAGGCAATTTGGGTAAACGTGTTAGTAATCGTGATGGGGGGTGGGGGGGGGGTGAAGGACCGCCTGCAAGTGTGTCCTTGTCTCTTAACCGTATGGAGATACTCAAATGTGTCAAGTGTCAACGCTCTTTTTCAAAGAGCTTTCAAGTTACTAAGCGGAAGAAAAAAAATCAAAATTGATATAAGGCTTTGACTCTGAAGACGGGACTCCAAATGTCGTACGCAGCACGCTTTTTAGGTATAATATATAAGTATACCATATTTCATCCATTTATCTCAAACGGCTTTAAAGGTATAAAAATGAAACGACAGTATGGCTGATGGAACGTAATTTCTACGTCTTTCGTTTTTCTCACAAAGGCACCTGATGTGGTTTAGATTCAAAATTAATGGGTTTTTGTCTTCTTTTATGATTAGTATAAAGATTAGGGTAAGAGGTTTTGTTCAGTCAGATGAAGGTTTACCCGAATCACGATTACATCGATCCACGTCTACTCCTTTAAAATATCCAGATGTCAAACTATCAGATGTTTGTATTTTTCAATGGAAGGACAGCTTCATCGAGTAATCTGAAAGTGCTATAGGTTCATATTTAATATTACAAACCTCTGGCACTTTTAGGGTGTACTTGAAGAGTTGTTGTTACCTTGAAAACTTGAAGAATCCGGTAGCGTCGTACTATCTTACATTCTTTTCATGTCTTATTATGACTTTCATGATAATCTTAAGATGACATATAACATTTAGATTACTCTTCCAGACATTTTTCTCTCCTATGTCTTAGAAATTAATACAGGTGTTAACAGAATAAGGAATCGCTTCACAATCTCATATTTTCTCAATATAAACTGACTTTTCGAATGCCTATGAATTTGAGAGTGTACAAAGTGTGCTGTGTATGTACTCGGAGAGTAGAATAGTTCAGAATATTTCTGTTTGACAACAATTAAATCATTTTGAGCAAATTAGACCACTACTGTTAAATTTCTCAGTACACATCGGTCACGAATGAAACAGAACTGATAGTATCTCTCTCACTTCATCCATCCATCCATCCATCCACCCACCCACTTATCTATCTATCTATCTATCTATCTATCTATCTATCTATCTATCTATCTATCTATCTATCTATCTATTTATCTATCTATCGGTCTATCGGTATTTTATTTTGAAACAGGTGGGCCTTCTACTGTGTACCCGGAGAGTAGAATGGTTCAGAATATTTCTGGTTTACAACAATTAAATAATTTTTAGCAAATTAGACCACTACTGTTGAATATCTCAGTACACGTCGGGCACGAATGGAACAGAACTGACATTATCTATCTGTATAACTCTCAATCAATCTGTCTATCTGTCTGTCAGTCTGTCTCTCTATCTATTTATCTGTCTATCTATCTTTATATATATATATATATATATATATATATATATATATATATATTTATATATCCACCCATAAACAAAATCGATCTATTTATCTATCTATCTTTCTGTCTATCTGTCTGTCAGTCTGTCTCTCTATCTATCTATCTATCTGTCTGTCTATCTGTCTGTCAGTCTGTCTCTCTATATATCTATCTGTCTATCTCTCTATCTATCCATTCATCCATCCACCCAAACACCACCCACCCACATATCTATCTATCTATCTATCTATCTATCTATCTATCTATATATATATATATATATATATATATATATATATATATATATATATATATATATATATATCTGCATGTAATGAGTTATTGGAGTTATTGGAGAGTAGCTCGTAAATAATTGTGTTTGGTTTTTGTTATACTCTTATAAAATGTTATTAAATATATGAAAACAAAATGTAGGTCAACTAAAATCAAGATATGTATTTTGACAAGCAAACGTATATTTATATTAATTCAGTCTTTCAAACTACGGTGAGACATAATTTATGTTTAACACGATCAACTTATTTCAGATTTGAAACTATAGACATTTGTAAATTATGTCTAGCACAAAGAAAATATCTCCATTATATTTATTCATTCATCGCTCTCCTATGTACAGTGCAACCTCACTTAAGCGCCAACCCAAAGGGTGGATGAATTGACGGTTAAGATAGGTGGCAGAGTAGGATAGGTAAAATATGTTGTCGAAATGTAGTGAAGCTGAAAATATACCTTGTCTGAGGTTTCTACTAAATGGAGGTGATCATTAACGGACATTGCCCTATATTTTCTGAATTTACATCTTTATTTAGTAATCAAAATATTTACATTATTTTGAAATCTGTTCCAGAATAGAAATCACGCATGACAAATAATATAATTAAAAATTTTAATTCATTCTCTGCGAAAACAAAGTAATGAATATGCAACATGACTTGTATGAATGCAAGTGATCTCAAATTGAAGCAAAATTAACAAAAATCACAATACACTCAAATTAGATGCCTAATGTCTGTACAACCCAATGTTTCTTGCTTTAAAACGAATCTTGATAAATGGGCACTATGCTGAATCATGTTTTGAGCGTGTGAAAAAATAGTAGAGTATATAACTATAGAAATATTATAAAGAGGTTAAATGCCAACCAAGAATCAATTTAAACAGTTAAATTAACAAAACGAAACAAAAACAAAAAAGTAATCAAAATTATAAAACAGAAAAGTATTCAAAACAGAAATAATTACATTCAAACCTCTTTCAACTGTTACCTGTTGTTTTTTTTTTGTTTTTTTTTTTTGGGGGGGGGGGATGGGGGAGGGAATACAAAAACGCCTCTAAAAGTTAAGATAAAAATCGTTTTCATTAGATATGGGCATGCCTCTTTACACAAAATATGAATGCAACATTTATTATTAATCAGAGAATAATACAACATTTGAATACAATTATCAATGTTCAAAGATTATTATGCTCCTCTTGAGACTACAACCAGAATTATCCCTTCAATACTCCAGTCGTGAGTTACTTCGATATGGCAACTCTTAGGATTCTATGCATACCAAAACACCGTGATCGCTAAAGAGGAAGGAAATAGAATCAAAAGTCCTTATTAAAATGGACACATAAATTTGGAATACTTTATCAAACAACATTTTGTATTTATATATATACATTGAGATGAATTTCTGAAGAATTGGATGTTGTTTATGTTGGGTTGTTTTGCGATCATATAATCTATTATTAATTGATACTGTATTCTTAATGTTTATGTTTTAAGTTTCAACGGGATTCATAACATTTAGTACTTATTTGGTTGCTCACCTCTTTACCTGCCACCATACGCTGACAGGTATATTAGATAAAACAATGACTGACACAATCTATGCAAATGTAACATTTTCAAACAGGAATATGTATTTTTTAATATGTTGACATTTAATTTACTTTAAAATTCCACCCATACTAAAATATTAACACATTGGTGTGTCCTTGTGCTTTCCAGTACCAATTTATGTGCATACCTTTCTATAATGGATGACCACACTCTAGACAGAAAAGCTTCTCTAGGTTCCAAGTTTGACATTTTGGGCACTGTACATAAAAAGTGATAAGTTAAATATGTTTATATTTAACTTTAAAATGCCATAACACCACTTTGTGAACTCAAACAGTTTTATTTATTTATTTATTTATTTAATTTATGAAACAAACAAAACTAATCGTAAAAGAGTTATATTTCAAGAGTTGCCTTTAACTCTTTAAATGTACTGAATCTTTTCTCCCATGACATTCACACAAGACATTTGATTGGTAGAGAGATCCTGATACATCTTTCATCAGTGTGTGCATCCATCCATCTATATATAAATACATCTATTGCAATTTACTATATGTAAAAATTGCAAATACATTTCTTCTTTCTGGCATAGTGAACAGTGACATGCTAAGATATTACTTAGTACATAGAAAGAATTTCCATAGTTTCACATGTGATTTGTGTCACCTTAATCGATAGGGTCACAATTGTTACTTTTTACTGAATTAAAATGCTCTATATAATAATGATGTTCCATGTCAACCTCATGATCTTATAATGCACAAAGTAAACACAAATGTATTGAAAGTCTATAGCACGACATGTTAGATTTTAAATAAGCTTCAGCTGACCTTGATCTCACCTTGACCTTTATTAATTTGTGAACATTTAGCACACACTGCAAATAAATTCTTTACTAGCATCTCTACATATTTGCAAGAGAGGAGACTTTGTTTCATTGTTCTATTAAACGCAGAACAATAAATAAGACCATTAACTTTTGACTTTTCAGTCAAGTTGGGGAGGAATAACTCCCAACATGGACTTTGGTAATCAGAATGTGCTATATATATATATATATATATATATATATATATATATACTTACTTCGAACTGAAAAGGAAAGAAATATGCATGTTAGTGGAATTAATAAATTGCATCTTTCGTGCCGATTTCCATTATAAAATAGTGAGAACTAATTCCACACGTTTTACACTTCTACTCACGAGATCTTTATTTGGAAAGGTATTCATATATTGTAATGTAGTATTTGTCATATTTTCAGTTGCTATTTATGCCTACCCTAACCCATTGAAACTATATATATATATATATATATATATATATATATATATATATATATATATATATATATATATATATATATATATATATATATATATAAAATAAATCTGAAACTGTTCGAGTACACTCGCAAAAAGGAGAGCAGGTCTTTTTGACTTTATTTTAATCACACTTTGACTGGTGAACGAATATCTTTCTACACATACATATGTTCCATACAAAAACTGTCCCCAATCTTAATACATGGAAATAGTTTCGCAACATGATTGTTTTGCTTTACCAAGTGTTAATATAGATATTTCAACGTAATATTTAATACTATGCTTTAGTTGACAGAGATTTTGTATCAACTTTAGATCTGAACAGTGCCAACTGACATTTCAAAATATGCATATACAAATTGTTTTGTGTTTGCAAATACACGTGTCAACGTAATAATCCACACAGTAATGAAGTATGCAGTCTGGAATCGATGATGAGATGACAGATTTCCTACTACTAGTCACAGGGATGAAGAGAATGACGAGGACGCCGAATACAGCATTTAATTGCAGTGTTAATGTTTCTTTTTATCGTTTGTTAAATTGAAAACTTGCTGTTAGCTTTTTTGCGCTAACATGATTTGTTATATAATGTTAAGATTTTTTCACAATTTGGCTTTTTCAAACACTTGACATTAATTTGACATTTTATTTAGTAAACATGCTATAATATTCCATTTCCATTCAGTTTCATGAAATTTACATAACTACTACTACTGCTAATACTACTACTACTTATACTACTACTACTAATAATAATAATAATAATAACGAAGCTCCAAAAATGGATCTATGCAGGATAATCTAATGTTTGAATATAGTTTTTCTCGGTGACCTCATCTGACTTTGACCATTTATTAACTTGTAAATACCAGGTCTGGCTTCAATTATTGGTGTGTTTGAGCACGATTCCAAGAAAGTATAATTAGTCTAACTGCTCCACTAAAAGACGCGGGTACAGAATAATAACTCCAACTGTTGACTTTGGCCTTTCAGTCAGTTTTGCGAGGAAAAGTCGGAAAAATCGGAAAATGTAATTTTGTTATTAGTGTTATAAAGGAAATAATTTTTTTTACATCTTGCAGACAATGAACATACCATTCTTCTGCAATGACACTTGACTCACGAAAATATCTTAACACTCTATGTACATTCAAACTGGCATTCGATTGTTATAAATAGATTTAACAATACGAGACGCCTTGCACATCTATTAGAAACTTCAGCTATTTATCGATCACTAGTAGGTCTCGTTCAGAATTAATTACTACTGGTAATTAGTCATCTCAGAATCGTTAAACGCGTTACATTTCAGTTTAAATAATTAAGAGAAAGATCACATTATACTCTCATATCCAAAACATATGAAACTCATACCTTCAGTATAATCAATGAGTAGATCTGATATGAAGGACGCACTGTCCTATAGAAAGTTTAAAATGTTATTATTATTAGCCCTATATGATCATTCTTGCGGTATACATCTATTACAAAGTCATATGTTTTTCGCAAGGATAATAGTGTTTATATATATATATATATATATATATATATATATATATATATATATATATATATATATATATATATATATATATATATATATATATATATATGTGTGTGTGTGTGTGTGTGTGTTTGCGTGTGTGTGTGCACTTACATAGTGCTGAAAAGAACAGAAACATGCATATTATTGAAATTAATCATATTCTGCACGAAGAAAATAATCACAAATTTCTTGATATCTTTTGTAAAAAGGTGATAGCAAACGTTTTGAAAGTTTAACGTTTTTACCTACCGTTCTCCCTTTATAACTATATATATATATATTGTTTTATATAGATGTTTCAAAATTCCAGACTCCTTTCACATTTATCAGGAACATCAACAAGCGGAAGCGAAGAGTAGGTTTCGTACAAAATCAATTATTACTGATCAAAATTCTTTTGTGTGATCAATGATTAGAACTGATATGAAGGATACACTTTGTCCAACAGAAAGTTTATAATTTTGTTACAATTAGCTGCGTATGTTCATAGTTGCAGAACACGTCAATTTTTAAAATCATACACATTTGATAAGCATACTAGTGTTACTTATATTGACAAAATATCCCTCTATAGGGCACAACTAACTAGCTAGTAAAAATTAAAGCTAGTGAACCGTTACTACCCAACACAATGCTATTTCACGAAACATAACATCCTTTTATTTTGACACAATGGACTACCGTTGTAGTCCACCAGTAAACCGTTATCCCCCGCCACAGTGTTTGCTTCGCTTGACGTAACATCCCTCTATAGACTGTTTAGATTATGTTATGAAGCCTCTTATCTGTATACTTCCTTCCTACCTTCAGGACACAATGGACTACCTCATGAAATGTAAAGTCAGAGAATCCTTACCACCCAACACAGCGCTTGCTTCATTAGACTATGATCCCTCTATAGCAGTATTCCAGATGATGATGGAATACAGACATGTAAAGACGTCTGGGAGACAAGAATTGTAAAAGCGAGCCGCACATAATTCAAGGTCAAACGATTTTAGTTAGTCCTAAAACTCAGTGGCAAGAACTACCTTCAGGGAACAGCCATGGAGTCTAAGATGGCTCTCTCATATGCAAACATATATATGCGTCAGATAGAAAAGCAGCTTCTAATTTCTCTAAGTTTAACTCGTAGATATCTATATCTACCTATCTCTCTCTCTCTCTCACACTATATATATATATATATATATATATATATATATATATATATATATATATATATATATATATATATATATATATATATATATATTCAAGCACAGTCACAGGTAACAATGAAACAATATGAGCCAGGCTATAACATGCAAAACAGAAAAGGTGATCTAGATCATCACATGCACAGTACGTAGCAGCCAGTCTTTTAAAGAAACAAAGCAATTCAATATTTTTTAAAAAATCCACAGTCCAGACTAGGAAACTAAAAAAACAAATGCAAAGAAACCCCGTGGGGAAACATTTCTCTTCACCCTGGTCACACTTTCAAGGACGCTGTCCTGACTGGAATCGCCCATAATTAAAAATAGAGCGCAGAAAATACGAAATCCAAAGAAACCATTTAATTTCACAGGTGCAAACATTCAATCCCATCGGAGGAATCCAAACGTCAAATTCCGGTGCATAGTTAACAACATTTCCCAAATCGCATTTTCATGTCATTATTTCGCTTTCTCAAACCAATCATCTCAACTTCCATTCGTCTGAATTTTTTAATGTTCAAAATGCATTTTAATTAGTTTTATTTTATTTTAATTTTTGATTACTCGCAACACAGTTGTGTAGTATTATTTCAGGACGAAACTTTTACTAGTATTAAGCATTCGCCAGTTCGATAAAATAGTATATCCGGGAAACTTGTATCATTCGACAATTCTCGACTTTTCTGTAGATGGCGCAAATGTTCATTGCTGACCTACATGCTTGCGTCATCAATTTGATTACTTTGTTCTAGCTACATTCCCGCTTGCGAGCGTCCTCTTAGCGCGTACCACCTTTCCTTTTATATATCTTTATTGTATTGTTTTTATAAATATATACAACCAAATATGATGAAGACTTTGCAACGTAATTACGTTATTGTGTTTTGTTTTTGTCCTTTGTGTAATCGTAGCATGTAGCTTTCTGAGATCGTTTTGGCTGAATTAACATATCTTGTTTCTCAATTTTTCATTCATTCACACACACACATATATATATATATATATATATATATATATATACATACATACATACATACATACATACATACATACATACATACATACATACATACATACATACAAACATGTACTTACATCGAGCTGGAAATGAAAGAAATATGCATATTAGTGTAATTAATGCTATGTTACACAAAGCAGCTACCTAAAGAATTGCATAATCTGTGTTGATGACTATTTTAAAACAAATTTGAAAGTGAAGTTTTGTACCCATTTATTCATGCTTTCGTCATTCAAAGAATTTAATATATTATACGTCATTATTTGCATTTTCAATTATGCATACCGTTCCACATCTATAACCTTTTCCCATCTTATTAAACATAGACCAAATGTTTGTACATGTGATTGTTACCAATAATCTTCGGAATTATCTCTCATTTTATATTCTTGTTTCTTTTTGTCTTCATTTTTTGTATAGGGAGATATGTTATTTTAGATTGTAGGCAATAATAATAATAATAATACATTTTAGTTGCACGAACTTTTTAAAATATAAAGAAATAAACATTTCTATAAATGCTCTTCTACACAACTTTATAAAATATTTCTAGTTTCTTTTAATTAATCTTGCATTGAACTTGATCATTATTTACCTAATAAACACCTACTGACGGGCAGTGTCTGAACATATGGAATAAGACTTAGTACCCAGATATGCCTTAACACTGCAAGTATATTCGATTTCATTGATATATATTGAGTTTACTCTTCCAGATGCCTTGCACATCTATCAGCAACATAGACGAGCAGACTCGACTTGTAGATCTCGTGCCAAATCAATTACTACTGATCCTTTATCATCACAATTCATCATTAAGTGTTTGGCACGTTATATGCTTTTGCACAGTTTGAACAATAAGACAATCATCACGTTCTAATTTTATTCTAAACCACATAATATAATTCATCTTTTCAGTGTTATCAATAGTTATATATATATATATATATATATATATATATATATATATATATATATATATATATATATATATACATATATGGATATACAGGTACTTACATCGAGCTGCTGAAAAAGGAAATTAATACATATCACTGGAAATAATCCCATGCTCATCAAAGCAATCGATCCAGAATTTTCATCCTCGGTGTTCATAATCTTTGTAAAATAGTGATCAAATCATGGACAGTTATTTTGTGCACCTATACTCAAGATGTCGTCCTCCAAGAAGGATTTAATAAACCTTGTAATATATTATCTTTCATATATTCATTGATCACCTATGCCTTCCATTCCCCATTTGAATTATGTGTAGAATCAATAATGAATACAACGATCCTTTTTGCATTCCTTGTTAAAATAAATTGAATATTCTGTACATGTAAATATTTCTATAAGCTGTTTTCTCAAGCACTGGAACATTGACGTGCAGAAGAAATTTGTATGTTTCTCACAGAATCAGTTACTCTTGATCCTTATTTATCACAAATTCATCAGAAACAGTTTAGTACATTATACCTTATTAATCAGTGTCAACAAGACGAAAAAGATCACGTTTTAATACATTATATGTTATTGATCAGTTGCAACAATATGAGAAAGATCACATGTTTAATACATTATATGTTATTGATAAGTTGCAACAATATGAGAAAGATCACATGTTTAATACATTATATGTTATTGATAAGTTTCAACAATATGAGAAAGAAAATTCAGATGTTTAAGACATTATATGCTATTGATCAGTTTCAACATTGTGAGAAAGGTCACGTTTTAATCTCGTTTCGAAACTATATATAATTCAACTCAGTAGTATGATCAATTATTAGACCTGATAGGAAGGATGCACACACACACACACACACACACACACACACACACTATATATATATATATATATATATATATATATATATATATATATATATATATATATATATATATATATATATATATGCTTACATCGAGCTGAAAAGAAAAGAAGAATGGATATTAATAGAATTAATGAGATGTGGTACAATCCAGTCCATGAAAGATTTGACGTCATTCATAAAAGAAAAATATCTATCGTGCAATCTACACTGACGAATAACTGCTCAGTGCTTAAGGTGGATCTATATTTGAGCCACATTGTTGCCAATCCATTGCGTAATTTCTCTGAATCAAACGAAAACAGCCTAGACCTATTTCTTTCAATGTAAACTATACAATAATCCTCGAATCCTCCTGATGAATAACCTACTCAAACTTCCAGTTCATATTGACCTATACATACTTGTTATGACCCAATTAATACTGTCATTTTGAAATAGGTACACCTTTATCTCAGACCTGCTGACCGCTTTTGAGCCTATACATTTAGCAATAAAATTCAAGAAAGTTAAATCCAAATGTGTATCATAATCGTGGTTTTTAAGTCTTAAGCACTGTTATTATTATTATTATTATTATTATTATTAACATAAAAGGATTTCCTTTGTTTTCTCTCCACCGATCATCATTATATATATATATATATATATATATATATATATATATATATATATATATATATATATATATATACTCACATCAAGCTGAAAAGGAAAGAAACATGGATATTAGTGGAATCAATGTTATCATGCACGATTCAAGGAATCAAATATTTGCATCATCGCTGTTGGTGATATTATAAAATAGTAATACAAACGTTTTGAAAGTTCATTTTCTACAATTGTAGTCATAATATCTTCGTTGAGGAAGTATTCCATATATTGTAATATATTGTTTGTCATATTAGCATTTATCTCTTACACCTATCCGTCATCATATTTAACTATGTATAGAATTAATAAATCAGACAGAAAGCGTTTTCAAAAAGAAAACATGTTTTATTTTCTTTATTTCACTGATGAACGTAAGTCTTTTAATCATACATATGTCCTACACAAAATATGTGTACTTACATGCAGCTGAAAAGGAAAGAAATGCGCATGTAAGAAATAATGGCATGCTGCATAAATGAACTGAATCCTTGATGTGGATGCCTATTATAACATGGTTATAAAAAAAATGTTAAAACATTATAAGTTCACTTTGTACACATTTTTCTCACGATATTACCTTTTAGATGTGCATTCTAACAAAGTAATATATTATTTGGCATATTTACTCCCGTAACTTAAGCCAACTCTACTCCATGAGAATAAATAAATAAATTGTTTTCTAAGATGATCATAGTAGCCTAATTTTGTTTTCTTACTCTTTTGGTTCAGGTTTAAAGTCTATTCGTTCTATCATCATCATACTAAATAAATAGAAACATTTGAATGAAAATCGATATTAGATACTTAAAACTGTCCACATACACTCTCGAAAAAGTAAAAAAGGAATCATGTCTTATTATTTATATTTTAATAACCCTTGAACTGGTGAACGTTCATTCCTGCCCTAATAGTCATGTAAGTATATAAGTTCATGACATAATTTTATTGCTCTTTCAGCTATGTAAAGATATACCAACGTTGTATTAAATGTGCGCTTTACTTGATAGAGACATCAACCTGCAGATGTTATCGGTGCTAATTGAAATGTAAAAAGATGCACATAAAATGCTTAGCATATCCAACTGCACGTGTCAACGAAATAACCTAAGCCACTCTGAAATGAGCAAGTGTGGGGTACTGAAGCGTGCAGATGTGCAGCAAATGTGGAAATATACTTCAATATAGATGTCATATTTCCAACTACTATTGACACGAATGAAGAGTACGATGAGTATGCTATACAGTGTATTTAATTACAGTGCTAAAATTGTTTGTCACAATTCGGAATATTTTAAACTGATTATTACATTTTTACTCTGAATTTGAGAACACTGTAATGATAATTTATTATCAGTAAAATCATAATAATATCATTTGTTTTACGTGTAATATGTGTCACATTAATCGGTAGGTCACATTTTAACTGTTCTCAGACATTTGGCGTTTAATGTTCCATTCCATTCTATGAATATGTTCTATAAGAACCATATTCCATGCTGGTCTCAAGATCTTTAAATAAAAGATAAATTAAAACCCCAAAGCGCTCTGTGACGGACATTCGAGATTTTAAATATTTTCTTTAGTTGACTTTTTATCTCACTTACAGCATTTTTACCTTATGAACATCAGTTGCGCTTTGTAAACGTTCCACAAGCACTTCTACATATCTGAGTTTACTCATTCCTAAGTCTGCATTCGATTGCAAGGGAGTCAAATTAGCTTAATAATTGTGCTAAGAGAGACGCATATACAATAGCAGCTTCGACCATTATTATTTTACCTTTCAGTCAATTTCGGGTGGAACAATCGCCAGGTGCAATTTTGAATCAATATTATTAAGGGAACAATGTTTGATGCGGAAAGTTAACATGCTATTTTTAGGGAATGACACTTGCCATACTAAAATACCCTAGCACTGAATGTATATTCGATTTGGCATATGATTGTTATATATTGATATCGCGAACGAGAAAACTTGTACATCTATCAGAAACTTCGTATAGGTTTGGTTAAAAGTACATTACCACATGATTATAGTCATCTCAAATTCACCAAAAAACGTATGTTGTATCATTTTGTATTGGACAGTTTCAACAGTAAGGGAAGATGACATTATATATATATATATATATATATATATATATATATATATATATATAGATAGATAGATATATATATATATATATATATAGATAGATATATATATAGATATTTATATATAGATATATATATATATATATATATATATATATATATATATATATATATATATATATATATATATATATATACTTACATAGCGCTGGAAGGGAAAGAAATATTCATATTATTGGAATTACATTTATCTCTTGTGTCGTCCCCTCTCTATTCACAACTATATAGAGAATTAATAAATCATGCAATGAACTTACTCCGTCCTACTCAAAATAGACTGATCATTCTGAACATGTACATCCTTGCAATAAATTGTTCTGTAAAATCACTACAGAAGCCGGAATTTACATATTAATTCTTTTCAGTCGTTTTTAAAGTCGATTTGCTCTGCAATCAAACAGCTAAACAAATGGAAACGTTTGAAGAGATATCAACATTAGCTACCTATTGGATAGATAGCAACATTAGCTACCTATTGAATAGATATCAACATTAGCTACATATACCTATTCAAATATACTCTTAAAAAAATCAAGTCATATTATCTTTATTTTAATCACCTTTTCATTGCTGAGCGGATATATTTCGAAGCATACACACATCTTACACAAACATGTCCCTTACTACCCAAATCATAATACATGTAAATAGTTTCATAACATAATTCAGTTGTTCTTCTAAGCATTCAGAGACATACTAACGTAATATGAAATGTATCACTTCATTTGATAGACATATAAAATAACCTTTCTGGGTTTTTTGGGTTTGTGGGGGGGGGGGGATTAAAGTGCTAACTGATATCTCATATGTTGCATATAAAATAATTTTCTATTTTCAACTGCTAACGAAATATACTAAAGTACACTGAATATTGAAAATACGCAGTATGGAGCAGATGAGGAGATCTGCTATAATGTATATGTCACGGTCCTACTACAAGTCAAACGGACGAAGAGGATGCCATACAAGGCATTTAATTACAGTGTTATATATCTCTGTGACAATTTGTTATACTTAACACTGGCTAAAATTGGCTATTATAGTTTTACTCTAACATGATGCAGGAAATCGAATAACACTTGCCACCGTAAAATAAGACTGAATGTACGTTCTTTTGCGCATGCTTCTTATATATATATATATATATATATATATATATATATATATATATATATATATTACGATTCCAGACGCCTTCTACATCTATTAGCAACTATAACAAGCAGAAGCGTCTTGTGTATTTCGTATCAAATTAATTACTTCTGATCCTTTGTTACAAATTCATTAGAAAGTGTTAAGTACATGATGTTGTTGATCATTTAAAAAAAACAAAAAAAACCCACACCACCTTATAGTTTTCATTTCCAAAATACATACAATTTAACCGTTAGTATGACTGATATTATAGCTGTATTTTGTCCTAAACAAAGTTTCTATTACAAAATTAGCTAATTTTGCTCAGCATCTAAGTTTTTAATATACACACACACACACACACACACACACACATATATATATATATATATCTATATATATATATATATATATATATATATATATATATATATATATATATATATATATATATATATATATACACTTACATCAAGCTGAAAAGAAAAGAAAAGAAACATATTATTGGAATTAATGCTCTGCGGTTCAAAACCAGCAATTAAAGATTGGTATCCTTGGCGATTGCTGACTATAAAATAATGATCCAATGTTGCAGGTTAATTACCGAACACCTTTAGTAATAATCTCGTCATTAAGGAAGGATTTCAAAACATTGTATTATATTATGTTATGTTTATATTTGTCATTTATGAATGTCCTTCTTCATGCTGAACTCTCTATAGAAGTAGTAAATCAGACAAAAAATCCTTATTATTGCTTTGTCCTATTCAAATTAGATTGAATATTCGATACATGTACATGTTTGCAATAACCATTTCCTGCAACGACTATAGTTCCCTGAACGAAATTGTTTGTTTTTGTTTCCATTTAAAATCCTTGCAACCTACCATCAATACACAAATCAAAATGTAATACTTGAATAAATATCCAAATTAGATACGTGGACCTATCCTAATACAAAATCGAAAAAGAAGCAAGGTCTTATTATATTTGCCTAATCACTCTTGTACTGGTGAAAGTTTATCTTTCGAAACATACATATCGTACACAATAAGATCCTTATTGCCGCTCTAATCTTAGTATAAGTAAATAACATCATGGCAGAATTCTTTTGAGTTTCCTTGTATTCACAGATATGCAAACGTTGTATAAAATATGACGCTGTGATTCAAATACTACTGATTCATAGTGATCACAAATTCTCCATAATTATATGTTGTTACTCATTTTCAATACATCAAGAGAAATATCACATTTTATCCTCGTATCTTTAGAAAGTTGGAAGAAGTAACTAATTTTATTATAATTCGCCATATATATTAATTAATATTCCTTGTTAATGTTAAGTACTGATCATGTTTTGGTCAGTATGGTAGTGTATATATATATATATGTATATATATATATATATATATATATATATATATATATATATACTTACATTGAGCTGAAAGAGAAAGAATATGAATATTAGTAGCATTATTGTCTTATTGTCATACAACACAAGACAGGCAAATGAAAATGTAGCTTCTTTGGTGTTATAGATATTTTGAAAAGCTATTTGCTCATGATATCGTCATTTAGGAACGATTACAAAGATTCTAAGATATTATTGGTCATTTTTACATTTATCACTTATATCAACCCTTCCACTTTTAACACTATATTTGAAATTAATGAATCATACCCACGATTTATTGCAGTCCTATTCAAACAGGTTGAATAGTATGCACATATACATGTGTGTACTAAAGAGTATTGTAAAATAACAATAGAAGCCTGAATTTAGTTGCTGATTGTTTTCCACTTTAGGTTTAAAGTCTATATCCTCTACAATTAACACACCAAACAAAAGGAAACACTTGAATAAATATCTGCATCAGCGATTTATTGTTATCCAAAAATAATTCTTGACAAAAAACAGGTCTTATTATTTTTTGTCTGTCAGCCCCTAAGTGGTGAACATATATCTTTCAAAGAATACATACATCGTACACCAAACATGTTCTTTGCTACCCCAATCTGAATACATGTAACTAGATTCATAACATAATTCTCCAATTCTTCAGGGTATTCAGATATATACACACGTAGTATTTAATGTGACGCTTCATTAGAGTAACATATAGAATAAACGTTAAGATTTTAACAGTCCTAACAGATACTTCAAAACAATCACAGAAAAAATGTCTTGGTTCCCAACTGATCGTATCAACTAAATAATCTAACCCGCACTGACATATGCAAGTGCGGAACATAAGAGGAGATACACTAGAATGTAGATATCATATTACCTACTATTAATGACACGAATGAAGGGGATAATGACGTCGCCAAATAAAACATTAATCCACAGTGTTGATTATTTGAGTTTCACTTTGCTATATTTAAAATTGGCTCTTATCTTTTTCTTTAACATGTTGGACAATGACATGGTGAGATCTGTAAAAGCAAACATTAAATTATGCATTTGTTCAAGGCCGATACGTGCAACTTTAATTCGTAGTATCAAAATTGGACTATTTCACACACTCAACGCTTACATTTATGGTTCATTCCATGTACATGCTATAGAATAATCATATTATATGTATATTGAAGATCTTTAAATCATACAAATATATTATGCAAGAGTCCAATGCACGATATTCTAAATTTTTAAATACTGTTTTCATGTGACCTTGGTTTGAGACTGTGGCCATTATATACCTTGTGGACGTTAAATGCAATCTTGCCTACATATATATATACATAAATACATAATACTTAATACTTACATAGCGCTGTAACGATAGGAAATAATGACATTAGTGGCATTAATGATATTCTGCACAAAGCAAGTAATCAGACATATGCATTGCCAGTGTTGATGACTTTTGCGACATAGTAAACGATAGGGTGTGATCACATTTAAAACTATATATATATAATTATTAAATTAGACCCATAACTTTCTCCAGTACTTTTCACAATAGATTAAATACTGCTTATTTGTACTTGTTTGCACAACACTGTTTTCTAAAATGAATACAGTAGCCTAAAATTATTTTTTTTTATACAAATTTCCCTGCACGTTTCAAGTCAAATTTCTCTACAGTCATTTCGCTGTACAAAACGACACATAAATATACATTACACAATGCTGTTCCTTGCCTTCCAATCTTAACACGTGTAAGAATTTGATTTTTGCACACACATGATATTGAGTTTTGCATTTCATTCAATGTAGCAACATAATAATCATATTCCATGTCAGTTTCATGATTATTAAATACAAAATGCAACGACGTCTAAGCGAGCGTATGCAAGACATTCTAAAATTGCAATGTATGTATGTAGGTGGCCTTTATTTGACCTCAACCATTATTTACCTTGCGAACATCATAAGCACTACATAAGCACCTACTATTTTTATGATTGCAAGGGAGCATATACTTACATCGACCTGAAATGGAAATTACAATGCATATTAGTGGAATGGATGCCATGCTGTACAAAGTACATATTAATTAAAGAAATACCTCCTGGCTAATTTTTTTAATCATCCTTTCAATGGTGAACGCATAATTTCTACGAATAAAGAATACATTTGTCATACATAAAGAATGCTTCCTTGTTGCCCCAATTTCATCTTGTAAATAGCTTCATAACATAGCTTTCTTACTCTTTCTAAATATTAAGATATATATATATATATATATATATATATATATATATATATATATATATATATATATAACATAGTATGATATATAAAGATTTAAGCCAAAGAGGTCAAGAGATATAATACCAAATCTGAGATTATAACAGTGCTAACTAATATTTGGAAATATGCATAGAGAAAATGTTGTCAATTTTCAACTGCTGGTGATAACGAAATATTCTAAACTGCACTGAAATGTGCAAGTGTAGTGCTGATATGGACATGGGCTAGAATGTAATGTCAGATTTCCTAGAACTAGTGACACATATGAAGAAGATGGGTACGTCATAAAAAAGAAAGAAATTATAGTGTTAATGTTGTCTGTTACTTTTTGTTGTAATACAAACTGGCTATTGCATTTTTACTCCAAGATGGAGAATAATCACTTTCTAGGTTTCTTATCAGTAAAATGGACGTATTCTCATTTGGGCACAAATGATACCTCTGACTTTAATGGATAAGGTCATAATTTGACTTTTGCACACATCTGACGTTTCTTTTACAATTTATTCAATGAACTTGCCATATAATAATAGCATTCCATTTCATTTTTATGACCCTTAAATAAAACTTTTTAACAAATTCTCAATAGCACTATGCACGATATTTAAGCTTTTAATTAATTTGTAGGTGACCTTGATCTGACCTTGAGTAGTATTCTGTGAAAAATAAGTGCACTAGTATTTCTGAATATCTGGATTCACTTCTTGCAGTGTCTGATAACGCATGCAATGGAGTAGGTGAGCTTACTACTATAAACTGATACAGAATATTAGCTGCGATAATTAACTTTTGACATCTTAAGCAGTTTGTTGAGGAAAAAATCGCAAGATGTATTTTTGTAGTCAGTACAATAAAACAAACATTGTCTTATATGTAGCTAAAAATAAACATACTGTTTGTATGGAATCACACTTGCCACCCTAAAATATCCTAGAAATCCATATATATTTGGTATGGCATATTATTGCTATATAAACATTTCACGATTCCAGACGCCTTTCACATCTCTCAAGAGCCTCCATAAAGAAAAGTAACAAGTAGGCTTCGTTAAAAATCAATTAGAACCGGTCCTTTGTCATGCGAAATTCGTCCGAAAGCGTCAAGACATTATATGTTTTCTTTTCCAATAATAAGATAAAGAATACATTATAATCTCCTTTCCAATTCATATATAATTCAGACCTTTAGTAGTTTGAATGATCAGGCATGATATAAAATATACACTTTCTCCTACACAAAGTTTCCAATTTATTATCTCTTACCGTTTATAATCATTTCTGCGGTATACGTCTATTGTAAAATCATTTGCCGTTTCTCAGCATGGTAGTATTTGTTATATATTTGAGTAACATTAACATTCTTGTAGGTATATACTTACATAGAGCTGTAACAAAAGAAACATGAACAGAATTAATGTTATGCTGGTAAAAGCAATCAGCCAACTAATTGAATGTTCGATGTTAATGACTTGTGTATACATTGATCACAATAGCCCACCATTAACGCTTTTTGTAATCAGTATGATAAAAGAAGAAACGTTTCACATGTAGCAAAAAATGATACCATTATTATGGAATGATACGTACCAACCGACACTACCGTAACATATAGCATGAATATTCGATTGTTATATATATATATATTGCTTTGCATATATATCAGCAACTTCGACACGAAGAAGCGATTAATAGGTTTCGTTCAAAATCAATTACTACTGGTCCTTTTTCATCACAAATTAATCCGAAAGCGTTTAATACATGATATAATTTTGCTTTATTTAAACAATAACAGAGAAAAAAAAATGATATTTACAATCTCATTCCAATATACATGTAATTCAATAATACATAATTAGGTCTGATATAAAGGATGCACTTTCTCCAACATAAAGTATCTTATCTTATTATAGGAAGTCGTAGTTGGCTACTACTGCCGTACATATATGTCATATAACCATGTCTTTAATACAGCAGTTTAGTGTTATATACATCCATATCTCTCTGTCTCTCTCTCTGTATATATATATATATATATATATATATATATATATATATATATATATATATAAAATGTTAATATGTAACATGCCCATGTGCCGGTTCGTGCATAGATATGTTTAAAAATTCAACAAGATATCTTAAATATGTTCATCCTTTATTCCTTCAAGAGCTTCCACATCATCGTCATGGATGCGTGTAAGGTAGATACATTATACGTTCAAATATATTTTGTAAACGCCAGTATATACTTACTGGTTTCTGAAATGAAAAAAAAATAAGTGGAATCAAAAATATGCATATAAGTGAAATTTGAATAAATGCCATGCTGCACAAAGCATGCAATAACTAATTCGCAAATTCAGAATAGGCTGAATGTTCTGCACACGCAAAAAAAAAACTTTTGTAAAATGTATTTATTGTCTAATTTTTGTTCTTTGTCACATTATCCACATTAGTTATGTATACTATCTAAATACACTCTCAAAAAAGAAATCGGGTCTTCTTATCTTTATTTTCATTACTCTTTTACTGGTGAATATATATATCTTTCGAAGCATTTTTGTATCTTACAGAGAAATTGTTCATAGCTGCCCCAGCACGTAAATAGATCCATAAAATGGACAACTGTAAAGCAGATGCTGAGGTATATGCTAGAATGTAGAACTAGAGTTTTAAAGTTGTTTATAACAATTTGTTTTATTTAAAACTAGCTATCACATTTCGTACTTTCAACTGATTAATACATATCAAACTCTAACCTGGTGGACAATAACAGTGAAAGGAAAGTGTTTGCATTTGTTTACAGATGTTTTGTAACCTTAATAGGTAGGTTCGCACTCTGACTACTTCACACGCGCGATATTTTATTTTAAATTTCATTCAGTGAATATTCCATATAATGATGATAGTCTATTTCATTTGCATGATCTCTGGAAAAAATAGAAAGATTTTCTATAGGAGCTCTTTGCACGATATTATAAGTTTTAAAGGATTTTTCAAGTGACTTTGACCTAACCTTGACCCTAATTTACATTGTGAACATCAAGTGCACCCTGAAAGTACTCAACTAGCATCTCCACCAATCTGTATTCAATTCTTTCTTTTTCTGTGCATGATTGCAATGGAGGAGAATTATATTACTTCTTCTACTAGTTGTCATGGATACCGAATAATGCCGGCGACCATTGACATTTGACTCTTCAGTCAATTTATGATCTAGACATTTCAAAATGTCATTTCGTAATCTCCTTTCCAAATTACATATAATTTTCCATTAAATATGATGAATGATTAGACCTGATGTGAAGGATGGACTTTGACCTGCAGAAGGTTCTGATTTTTAAAAAAATGACCGTATATGATCATTGTTGTGGTACACGTAAATTAAAACTCTCGTGCTTTTAGTCAGAATCATTCATATTTCATATATATACTTACCTGTGGCTGGAATGGACATAAATATTAGCGATTAGTGGAAATAATGCTATACTGAATAAAGTAAGCAATCAAATATTTGCCTCCTCGGTGTTTTTGACTCTTTTAAAATAGTGAAAAATAATTTTTAGAGGTAATTTAACTATGCATAGAATTAATAAATCGAAGAAAGAACCTGTTTCAAAATAGATTTAATATTTTGTACATGCACATATTTGTAATAAACTGTTTTCTAAATGACTTTATTGGATGTAATTTGTTTTCTGATTTTTTTCTTCCCATCAGGTTTAAATTTAATTTGCTATACCATTAACACACAAGATAAAATGAAATACATAAATAAATGTCCCCATTAGCTGCATATTCCTATCTAAATCCACTCTACAAAAATTGGGTCTTATTATTTTTGTTTTTACGGTATATGTTATTACTCAGTCTTGGAAATGAGATAAAGATCACATTGTAATTTCCTTTGCATAAATGCATATAATGATATAATGTTTCAGCCCTTAACTATGAAAAATGATTAGATGTGATATGAAAGATTCATTTTGTCCAAAAGATAGTTTCTAAATTATATATATATATATATATATATATATATATATATATATATATATATATATATATATATATATATATATATATATATATATGTATGTATGTATGCATATATATATACATATATATATATATATGCATATACATATACACACTTTATATACTTAGAGGAAGCTGAAAGTGATAGAAATATGCATATTAGTGAATTAAATTAATGCAAGTCTGCACAAAGCAAGTAATCAGAGACATTTCTAGGTGTCTGGATTGGCTTTTTTATGTTTAAGTATGATTGTACGGGATTAAAATGAGCTGATTTTTCTCCTAGCAGAAAGGGATATATAATAATAGTCGTGACTTTTGACCTTTGTTTCAATTAGGGACAAAAAATATCTACGCATATATTGTTGTCAACAGTATGCTAAGGAAAAAAGTTTCATCTGTTGCAGATAATGAATTTCCCATTCCTACGGAAGCAAACTTGCCACCCCAATGTACCATCAACATTGCATGTATATTCGATTTGGCTTGATATTTATATATAAATGTCACAATCCCGACACTTTGCACATTTAACAGCAATTGGAACACGCAAGCAAACTAGTAAATTTGGTTCAAAGTCAATTGCTACTGGTCCTTAGTCATCACAAAATTATTTGAAAGCGTTTAATACACTTAATGATATTGATGTGTTTAATACATTATATGTTATTGCTGTGTTTAATATACTATATATTATTGCTGTGTTTAATACACTATATGCTATTGCTGTGTTTAATACATTATGTGTTATTGCTGCGTTTAATACACTATACGTTATAACTGTGTTTAATACACAATATGTTATTGCTGTGTTTGATACACTATATGTTATTGCTCTATTTATTTCACTATATGTTATTGCTCTGTTTAATAAAACGATAAAGATTATATTATAATTCATTCCAAATCACATATTTAGGATGATGATTGATTAAGTCTTATACTAATAATGCAGTGTTTCCTAAATACATGTAAACAGATTCATGGCACAATTCTCCAGCTCTTCCAATTTTTCAGAAATACTCTGACACCTGATTTGAGCAACCACTTCTATGAGCGACCACCTGTTATATACTACTAAATTCACTGTACACCGATAGATTTGCTATATAAATGCACTGCTAAGCATGACCAGCAACTTCAATGTTCGGGTAATATATGTTTTTCAACACGGTCATGATGCGAGAAGTCAGATGTAAGCATTTACGTCAACGATCACTGAGTAGAATCTGCAGGCGGATTTTCAGATTATTCTGAATTAAGGTGCTCAGTGAAATGCGGGAAGAATAAAGACTGGTTACCAATTGTCTTCAATGTATAAGGCATGTTATAAGCTACAATTAAATAGGTGCCACATACCGCCATTTTTGTGCTGTAGTTATTTAAATACCAATTACAATTACTCATTCTTTCCTTAAAAGAATCAATCATCAACGCACATTGTTACTTCAACAGTTCCTATTGTTTGTCTGTTTGTTTGTTGTGAAACTAACGCAACATCTCTAACGTCAACATTATATATCTTCTCCATCTGTTTTCACCGCAGCTAGCCAGGCCTGCAGTATATCGTTTTTCTGTTAAATTATAGAACACAATGACCTGGATAAATTAGATCTTTGCTTTCTTGTCTTAAAGGAAAACAAACTTATTGCAACAACCCATTTTTATCAAATGTAAAATTTGTCAAAAATTCTATATTTAGCACATAGTTTCTTTTCATCACTCTTGTAAGGGCTTGTTTCTCATTTACACTTTCCGCAATCAGTAATTATTCCATCGCTATATTTGTAAGCAGAGTTTGTCAGTACCAAGATGTTGCTTATAACAATCCGACTATGAGACAAGTTGTAGGATGATTGAAAGTGACTAGAAGTTTTGATAAATTTCAGTTTTAAAATAATTTGGATAGACTGTAATCATATCATATAAAACAATGTACGTGCCAGCAGAATCCTGCAAAATCTTGACTAAAGTTGTAGCGAAGATAACAAATCAGTAATAATTATCTTGCCGTAGTGAAAAGTGTTGGGTTCCCAGAGCAGGTGGCAAAAGTTAAGTGCCCGTATGAAATGTTTCTCATACTATCTCCATAATCTGAATTCATTTCATTATTTACTATATAACTTAACATTGTCTTTATGTCTGCTTTTTATATCGTATAATGCCAAAACTAGCTTTATTGCAACAGCAAATCGGTATATCAATGCATCGGCAAAAGACCCTATTCGACTTAGTGATGACACAACTATGTACCTCATATCGACTATCGTAGCCCAGACTATAGACTCAAATGTTAGAAATTAATTGGCCATGTCTTTAAAACGGATCAGTATATTTGAGTAACATTTTGGTATATATTTTTCAGCATTTAGTATATTCTTTCAAGACAAAGCTGAAAAGTATAATTCATTTTCCTTTAATGATATTATTTGTGAGCTAAATATATTGTCATTGTAAAGGTTTGTATCATAAAATCATACTCGGAAGGTTCGTGTTTTTTTATGTCACTGTGCCAGTGTGATTGTTTGTAAACATCAGGACACAATGCCGAAGTGTCATTGTCATCGATCTTGTCATATGTGCACTTTACCCAAAAGTTATATACTTTTGTTTGTCGACTTCATTAATAAATTGTTTATGCCGTAAGTGACGTAGCCTTTGGTCTTTGGCTTGAGGTAAATTTATTAAATATTTTCATAGCTAACTTCACAATTTATGCAGAGAGTAAGTGCGTATTAACGTATATATATATATGTGTAATTCACCTGCTAATAAATAGACTACGCGAAAGATCCAATATAATTTGAATGTTTATAATAGATGCATTTCTTGTTGTATGCCAACTTTTGAGATGAATGCATTAATATTTTAACAAGAACTAAGAAAAACATGAAAAAAATATTTACAGTAATTATGGTATTTATTTTCCTCGTAAGCGCAATTAAATGTTGACCTTGAAAACTGGTCCTGCAGCACATAACTGTTGTGATAGACCATCTGTATGAGAGACCACTTTTTACTGGCATAGGTGGTCGTCCCTCAAGATAGCTTTTACAGTAAGCAAACGAACTATTAAATGTGATAGTTGATTTGATTGAGATATGATTAAAAGGTCTATATTTTAACAGAACTAATTGACGTCGAGATATACGCAGAGTTATGTATAACTGAGTTAAAGTAATTAGGAAAAGCATATAATAATCTTAAAGATCATTCTATTTGGTAGAAATCTGGTGAACGTAACAACCAGGGTGACCCATACTTTATTGCCCCAGACATATTTGCACATTGCAGTCTAATCTGGAATCGTCTTTAAATATTTAACCTAAGCTCATTGCAACCAGCCGTTCAAGTACAAATGATAAGTCATGCAGGATTTATCTTGTAAATTTACTCAGTTATATTTGCACAAGTGTAAGTATCTGTGGATGGATTGTAATATTTGTGCATGAATTAAAGTGTAATTGTTGGGATGTGTTGATATGGATTGGGTAGATGGATTGATTGTAAAATAAAAATAGAGTAATGAGTATTAAGGACAAGACAATTGAATGAAGACTAAAAATAGAATATGGTGGTCATGGCCACGACGGGATATGGCTGAAAAACAATATGTAAGAGAAAAAGGATAAATATTTTCATAATTTATTAAGTTATGATGGGAGAGCGGAGGGTAGCGATTCTGAGTGCATACAAACATGTTTCTTTACTTGAATGAAAGTAGCACAGCCGACGCTAAAGCTTCCTTAGGATATAAAGAAGGAAAAGGTAGTCTAGGTAGAAAATATCGAAGGGAGCGGAAAAAACAGATGGGTTATAGCATATTATTATATATGATAACATTAAGAGAATAATATAGAAATGCATGGACACAAACAAGTTCTACAACAAACAATCGTTGATTACAGAAGAATAATAGAGTGAAAACAGAAGTTTCACACAACAGATCATTCACAGCAAAGATATAGAGTAAATATACATTATCGCATAAATGTAACGAATTTTCAACTTGTATTTTAATAATGGTCACTTTGATGACTTTGCCTTAAAATCGAATTAACTTTAGGGCCATACATTTAAACGTGTATTTGCACTGCATAATATAATGTATATAAAGTAAATATTCATAGGTTTAACACCAAATCATGCCGTATTTTAATAAATTCTGAGACTGCAAGCGCCATAGCATAAGTATGGAAATTTTATCTTTGCCATATTTCTAGAAGCTCCAAAGCATACGATTTTTCCCATGGATTAAAGCTTTGCAGAAATGTCAGTAGACAAATAATTAATGTAACAGAGTTTGTTTCTTTTGTAAATAATAATAAATACATAGGGTCTTGTACCACTTTACATATAAAGGCAGCGAAATAATTATGTTCAAAGAAAATGTTCGTTGATGTAATTGAAAAGAAGTATTGAAAAATAAAAAATGAATTAAAAAAAAAAACCTTTACAGTGAGCTGTTATTACATTTAAGTTTCATGAAACGATAGAAACAGAATGCTCAGTTTAGATCTCAATTATATTCTGTTCTGAAAACTGGTTATCCGTCCGGTACATAAGTAACGGTCTTCTAATATTTCCTTTATGTGATAAGCAAGCTTGAAGCTGTGCTACATGGCAAATACAGGGTTAGGATGGGATGAAACATATAAGTTACAGAGCTGTCATGAGCTGTATTTGAAGTTTCAAAAGTCAATCTCAGGCTAGTTTTAGAAAACCAGACAAGAGATATTTTGAAGCAAGTATTATTTTCTTCTGCAACTGTCTTCGCTGTTACCTCATTTCTACTGATATGAACAATCAAAACCCCATTAAATATTGCCCAATACGTGCTTCGCTTGAAAAGATACCAATCACGCTGCAGTTATTTTGTGCATTATATATTGCCGGTGAGCAAGAGAACAACGCTAGATTTATTTCTTGAATTTAGGTGAAAGTGATTTTCGACAAAGGAAGAGGAAATATGATAAATGAAGCGTTGCACACCGCCAAGTGCTGAAATAAACGTTGAAATTAAAGATGCTGCACATTTCTGCTTGCTGCATTGCGCAATGACAACGGCAACATTGGTTACTACTAAGACTTGATTATCAGAATGGAAAAAGATGAATTTGATGGTCAAATCGTTGCTCACAAATCAACAAGAACATATGTGAATAATTCTAGATGACAAACAATGTTTTGATTTGCCCAACCCTAATCCCAAAGTCAAATGAAAGAAATTGTTTGGCAATAACCGATCTGTATGCGTTCCAGCCAGATATATATGTGTACAAGAAGTAGGAGGCAACGCACCGATCCGGCAGAAAGAAAGATTTACCGTTAAAACGATTTAGATGTTTCAAAACCTACTTTCCTCCACAGTACTAGTGCCAAGCGAAGTCAATGATACCTATGATAGAGTGTAACTTCCGGATAATGATTATACTTTGAGCCAAATAAGATTTTATCAATTCGTCACATTACAGATTGTCCGGTGGAAGTTGAACCACCATTCTCAGTAAATCACATTTATATTAAAATACTAGTCATTTCTGTGGATGGGTCAAAGGTTTTATCTTCTGCAATAGGTGCGCCACTGTTGGCACATTTTTCTTAGAACCAATCAAGCACGTTTTATCATTGGGCACGATATAATCCCGAGGCGCTTCAAAATATTCAGTCCTTTCTGGACGAAAAGCTATAAGATACGCACGACTGTACGAAAGACCGACTGTAGCACACTACCCATTATCTTGTCCTCATTGTCGAGCTACTCCTCGGTACAAGGGGTACATAAGTTACAAGCCATTCGAGAAACCTTTGAGAAAATGATGGGATAATAGTGTGGATGAACAAATTCAGGTGATGTCTTTCTTCCTTCATCGTCAGCAGCCATCCTGGAACTCATTTTAAATGGAATCACTCTCAACAATGGAGTTGCGGTGTTTTTCACCATGTTGTACGCTAGTACAATGAGTACACAAACCTCAGTCTGAATCCTTCATTCATTTCTATGAGGTATTGAAACTATTTGAAGAATATATCGTTGGTGATGTGTTTTTACTGAGGAGTAAACACTCTTGGAGAAATTTGCTGATCAGCGTATTGATGACCCAAAAAGATACAGTCTTAGAAACTGATCGCAAAAAAGATTCCAAAACGTTCAAGAGATTTTTAGTTAACGTCGGTAGACTGGACAGCAAAGAAAAAACAAAAAACACTGGCTTGCGAGCTACTTCACTGACAACATAAAACAAATGCTACAAATTTAAACAGACAGGTAGAAAGATAGTACAATGAAACAATACACATTGGTAAAATTACAATGCTAAAAGATATGTCGACACTTTTGACTACAACTAGGAATCTGAGGTATTTATTTTATCAATGTGGCTAATAGATTACAAATGTTAGTAAGTATGCCGAGATGACGCTTTGAGTTACAATATACGGTATTTCTATTTAATTGTCATTGATTTTTGTTTTCAAATCTTTGGATAAGCATATAGACAGCAACCGTAAGGTTAGTTGTTTAAATTTCTTAAATTAACACATTATCACTGTTCGTTTCATAGCAAGTCGCATATTTTCTTCGCTATATACATTAGTGAGTTTTTTTATACCAATTAATAGGTCACTTCAGCCAGGTAGAATTTTCTCGCACTTTTGAGTGAAGTTTTGACATAATAAACGTAAACTTTGAGAAGCAAAGGTTTGAAATTTTTTTATAAATATTGCAAGAAACAACTCTTACGCATAATTTTCATTATTTCTCTCCGTGTGGTTATATTTAGTCATCATTTCTAACAAAAATAAGATATATATTTATCACATTTAAATGCTTTGTATTCTTAGTTTCACTGATGTTGTACTCGTAAAGAAAAATATCATTTCATACCCAGCTTCCCTCACCAATTTATTTGTAAATGTGAGTGTTGGAATGTAAGAGTTTGTGTGCTAGTGATCATACCTGTTCTCTATCTTACAATTAGTTTTAATTATGTAAAAAGGTTTCTTTTCTACCTAATGCATTCATTCACTCGCTCATATATATATATATATATATATATATATATATATATATATATATATATATATACACACAATTATATATATATATATATATATATATATATATATATATAGAGAGAGAGAGAGAGAGAGAGAGAGAGAGAGAGAGAGAGAGAGAGAGAGAGAGAGAGATTGTAACGGTGAACTTAAAGAACAGTTTTTTTCCAACGTCTCGAGCTAGTCAAGTTCTTCGTCGGGGGAATACAAATTAACATGAAGAAAAAGCACACTTAACAAAACAGAAGAAAAAAAGAAAAACGTGCTTTATCGTTAATTAACTTGCATAAATTTATATGATAAATTATTGCAAAAACAAGCAGTGGCTTCATCAGTTATAACTCATGAATTAATTATTATGCTAATATTATAATCAAACAAAAACATCTATAAATCAATAATGTATGCACTGGAATTAATGTTTGAGTAATACAAAAGAAACTGCACTCATTATATGATTTATGTTATTATTTACTAGCTTAATTTTAGTTGTTTCTGAAATCAACTTAACCTTTATTCTTTCTATCCAATTACTGTTTTAAACCCTGCCATTGTTGTTTTTATATGTAAATTAACAGTTTTTTTGTTTATAATTTATTACGACGTTTCTGCTGTTACTTTTTCTTCTGATTTTGTTTAACTTTTTGCCGCTGTAAAAGTGATCTTTTCCCTTATTTTCTTTACCATTTTTCATACCAACATCTATGAATGCATGCTAGTATCTATGTATGTATGTATGTATGTATGTATGTATGTATGTATGTATGTATGTATGTATGTATTCATGCATATTTTAGCAAGCTATCTATTTGCCTATAATTGTAAGGAATAAATAATCCAACCAATAAATTTAAATGCATCTCTATATTGTACTTTCATCCATGCAAAAAATCCTACAACCAATCACCCACATCACCACTTATTCAAATATAACTCGTAAGCTTGGACAGATGAACCCTGCGTGGTTTGAAATTTGATTAGCAGGGTGCATCAGGCCAAGGTTAAACAGTGACAGAATAATCAAATCAGATTGCATAGTGTAAATATACCTGTTGCAATAAAACAGGGTCACCTTGGCTGTTACTTTACTCAGATAGCTATCAAGGATCTACCTGTATTTGATCACGGGGCTGTATCACAAATGAAACGAATGAGATCAGTTGTGCCTGGTACACCTGACCACCCGTAAAAGGGCCTTTAAAGGTAATTTCTGCAGAAATGTAAAGTTTTCATGCTTGTTGTAGAATTTTGTTGATTCAAAATGCGTTTTTCTGATTAAAGATACTCCAACTGAATTCTGGAAATGTATCGTTAAAATTAAGAGTTAGTGTCCAAATGTAATGGTTTGCTGTTATGTGTGATATCACTCTAAGTCAAACTTGCCAGCCATTATAGTACAGGTGTACTGAATGAACTGATATTTAAAATAAAAAGGGAGAATTTTGTGCCATATACGGTCACACATTATGAACGAAAAGGAAGAAAAATGGGATTTTGCGATGATTCTGTATCAAGCCAGGAAGTTTAATACTACTACTACTACTCTATTACTACAACTACTACTACTACTAATAATAATGGTTTTATTTAAAAAGGGTGCCACAATTAATTAGAGAACTATGTTGAAGAGTGTTACTTCGCGTTTTCAGAGTAGGACATACTTCTCCTTCTAATGCCTTTTCTACAGGATTATTACCATTAATCAAATCATCACAAATCTTTCTAAAAGCGAGCGAGTAAGAGAATAAGAACAAGATCAGGAATATTTAAAAATGAATGGTTCCCTTTTATATGCTTCATCAATATGAACTATAAACACATATTTTCATTTATCCTTTGCTTCACGAATTCATAATGGAGAAATAAGAGCAACAAATATCGTGTAAAACATGGCTAAATTATATTATATTAGCAAATAAGGGGTAAGATTAAAAGGGGACATGGTCCCTATATACCATTTTAAATGGCTGCAGTATATTTTTAATTTTGTCCATCAGATTAAGAAAACAAAAATGATATGATGTATTTATTTTCTCAATGTGGCTTATATAGTATAACAGTTAGAAAATTCTCCGAGATCTCGTTTGTACGCGCAAAATATCGCAGTAACGATTATCCGAATTTTCGTTGACACTTTGAGTAATAATAGTGACCAGTTACATAGTTTGGTAACCGGTTATCCGACCAAGAGCGTTAAGTAAGCTGACCAATGAATCAACAAATTGAAATTTAAATAAACTTTCCAATTGCCAGACTTTTCTTCAAAAACAAGCTTTAAACATGAATTTAAACATTCTAATACATATGTTCTAGATACAGTCCAATGTTATACATGTACCGTAATCTGTTATTGTAAGATACGATACAGAAGGGTACGTTTGGAAGTTACTCTTGTTAAAATTATTCAGGCGTCGTTAAGTTTTGCGTATAAGTCATTTTAACGCTAGCATCACGCAAGTTTACCAATTAGCGATCGTGACAGTTGATCTGATTGGTATACGTAGATCTCATACCAAAACAAGCGGGACATATCTTTTTTCCAGCAAGTGTAACAAGTACGTTTTACGAACTGGAAACTGTGATTAAGACGTTATTGTTGCCCGTTCACAGTATGTAACATGAGCTGTTTCTTTAGATTGCAATTAACCGGTTATTGTATTACTGGTAAGCGGTTGAGGAATTTTCTAAACGTCTGAGCCCAAGTTTGAATACTGTAATTGTATAAATCTTTCCAGTAATTAGCATAATTTATTTTCCCTCTCTACTCTTGATCTATTGTTGACCTTATTGATTATAAGTGTAGCTTTCTTAAATTTGCTCAGGTTCATTGTTCATTTCATAACCTATCACAAATTTCCTACACAATAATCTCTATGTTAGCGATTTTGTGTTCTAGATATATATCATTTCCACATACCTACCAGGAGCTGGAACAACCAGCTCCAACATTCGTAAGTGTCAAACTTTTAAACTCAATTATTCTGTTTATAAAGTATAAATTTATACTAACAACTAATATCCGATTTTCATGTATGGAAGATTACAAAAATAAGTTAAAAGAATTACCTCCATAACTGATCTGTAATAACACTGTTTGTAAGCTTACTGACGTAATATACACTTACCTATCTCCAGTGACATGGAATATGTACGTTAACATTAATCGATAAATTCTCTATCTATCCGTAAAATTCAACCTTTTTTATATACACGTAAAGTATATATATATATATATATATATATATATATATATATATATATATATATATATATATATATATATATATATATATATATACAACGGAATAAGGCGTAAAATTCCTAACTATCGACATTCTGACGAAGAATGCTTGGGTTCCATCTTCCTCTTGCAAATATAAAGAACAATAAGTTCATTGATATACCCCTATAAAGCAATTTGTGAATGTGATTATCTGTATTTGATAATATTTTCCAAATTATAGTCCTTTCATTGTTTCGTTGTTTGCTTCCCTTTTTATGTTTCTTTGCTTTTATTTTTAATCCATTCTTAAGACACCAATTCTCTTAGAGTCGTTCTGGGTATTTGTCTAGCTCTAGGACTTAATATATCATTTTTAAGCTGTGGGTGTTATTAAAACATAACTGTATTGTAATGAAGGAAAGGTTATTATTATTAAATTGTTTTTTAAAACACTGTTTGCCACAAACCGCGTTTATTAAATATAAAATGTGTAGAAAAATAAATGTTGGCCCAAAGTTTGCCTTTTAGCATTGTTGTGACTGACACTTTCTCGCGTTCTGTGTGAATTGTATTGGCAACAAATCCAAAACAAGCTATACTACGTCAGTAAATAGGTTTGCTAATGTATCAGCTACAGACCAGGACATGACTAAATGACATCATAATCATATCCCAGACTCTAGACACAAATGTTTTAAATTCATTATCTTTACAAACAGAGGAATATATTTGAATATATGTTAATGTGTACTTAGGTTCACTTAATATTCACTCAGGGCACAAATACAAATTTATATTTGTTTCATTTAAGAAGAAAACTGTCTTTTTTATTTGGACTAGATAAACAATAATGTGTCGTTTCTAACTTTTACTAATCCGATGTAGTTGTAGTAGTAGTAGTAGTAGTATTAGCTCTTGTTGTTGAAGAAGGATTAAGATGGGGAGAAGGTGGAATATAACTACAACTTTATTTTGTATTAGTTATAGGTCCGGAACGCTCGCAAGAAGTAATCAGTATTATTAATTTCTCAATCTTGTCAACCACAACTTGAAGATATATATCACCTGGCTTTAAAATTTAGAATTGCGTCCGTTTTCGAGTAGCCATTGTTCCTAAAGTTGTTAGACGACTTTTGTGACTATTTTGAAACAGTTCAACTCACATCTGGGGAGACATTTCTCCAAGCTAGAAAAGTTAATTCGGTAGAACGGACTTCCAATTTAAAGCTTCTCTCTCTCTCTCTCTCTCCCTCTCTGTCTCTCTCTGTCTGTCTCTCTCTCTCTCTCTCTCTCTCTCTCTCTCTCAACAACAACAACAACAACATGTCTCTGTTTACTGGTTTCCTTGATTGTTCTTTTCTAGATCAATACCCTAATTTCTATAACAAACACTAATCTTAAGCATTCTTGATAAATCTGTAATTTTTCCGTATTTACAAAATTATACCTGGTAGTAGAGCTATTTCGACATACAATAATATTGTCATTTTCTCTATCTTAATATGCATGTCAATACACCGTATCTTCATATCCCGTTCTTTTACCTTTTAGATTTATGTTTTTTGTGGCCCTAGTATACATGTTTTTATTTATGTCCAATATTGTTGTTCGTATTCAATTTGGAAATATTCTTTTTTAAAAAAAGTGTAATATTAAGCATTCTTTAGGATTAGCGTTATATGTTCAAAACAGTGGTCTTATTTACTGGCTAGTATTGAATTAAAAATCACACATCAGGAATTTGACGAAATAATTATGTCACCAAAAACTACACCTGTGTACATCGCGGTTTGCACTATCGTAATGTTGAACATTTTTTAAGTATGAGGATGCATGTTATTATATTTGGCACTCATCCTCACACTACCACATAACTGTTGTCGAGAGTTTTCTGAAATATTGGATTACGTGTAACTCCAGAAAAAATCCATAATTTCCATATTTTACAGGATAAATGTAAGCGTCACAATTATTTGTAAGTTTATAGTAATACCGTCTAGTGTAAGTTTTCTAATATACATTGATTTAGATCAACATGTATGCACATGTATGCAAATGAGTCTTTGTAATCCTAATCAACTGATTAAAATGGTTACGTTTACCCGTCTGTATTGCAAGCTACATCGCTCGATCGAAAGTAAGTAATTTATTATTATACAAGGATAATTGATGGATTGAAGTTGAAATTATATTTTGCCACTCAAAGTGTTGATAATGCTATCACCATCTCCTGTGCTAAATGTTTGTAAAACTGCAATGGTGATATTCGTCATAAATGGATATGCCATGCAAGATTATTTCACGGTGCTTACTTTTCTTCCTGTGACTTCAGAGTTTTGTTTCTAGGTACATAACTACTTTTCTGTATACCATATGCATTTCTACAAATATATTATGTAAAATGTTACGTTCCGTGGCCATAACTTTAAAGAATATATTTCACGAACATAATATTACGCTTGCATATTTCTCTTTCTCTGTTTTTTGACCGGAACAAATTTTAGTTACATTTTACACCACAAGCTGCATCTGGTTTTCTATTGCAGGACAAACCAATTAATGATTTGGCGCATTTACTTACGCAAAATCAGAATGTATGTTCATTGCGAATATAGACACTCACCCTCGCCTGAAAGGAAAGAAAGCATACAATTAGTGCTGTAGAGCGTTTTTTATAATTCGTTGCAACGAAACATAAATCTATTCCATAAAGTTAACCGAAAATCAGACAGTTTTAATAACAAAGAAAAAAATATTTGAAAATAGCAACAATGTCTTTAGCAAGCATGGGTTATTTTAGAACACTAGAGTGTGCATTGTGCTTCACTTTGAGACTCTTTTTCTTCAATCACAATTACTCTCATTTATCTTATTAATTTACAATTATAACTAAAATACTCAGGTGCGTGTTTATTAGGATATAATGATGCAGCTTATATTTAACAATAATTATTTTATTTTGTTTGACTAAAGAGATTTTGTTATACGCAGCTCATTTTGCGAAATATACAAGGAGTCCCAATGAGACTAATGACAAGTGCGTAATTGAATGAACTAAAGCTACATGCTGGCCAATTTGACGTAAAAAAGCACCGAATCCTGTCCCCGACAACGAACAGATGCACTAAAAGCATTAGGTTGCCCGTCTTCAAAGATGGAGAGACAAGAGTGAGCGGCTGGTTTAGAGCCCAACAAATATTATTTACGGTTCTAAAATATAATGAATCAAAAAGTATCCCAAATTCTTCACAACAGACGTACTATCATCTATTCAACCTTCACATCAAACGGAATATAAAATACCAGGTATAATCATAACATTAAGATCCATCCAAGGTATCACTACTTGAAGCATTAATACTACTTGAGGTATGTGTAATACAAAAATATGTTGCATTAAGATGTTTAACACTTTGTGGTGTTTCTTTCTCTTTCTGTAGAGTTACATATTTTCTGGTTACTATCATTCAATTTTTAGCTAAATGTTATAGATAGTTGTAGCGTAATTTTAAAGAAATTTGAAACCAACATAAAGAATGGTGTCCCTTATAATAACAAAACATACATACTCATAATTTAACTACTGACAGGAAGGCAGATAAACATGATTAAGTTAACTTTTACTGGATCTTTTTTAAACAGTATCGGGATGAAAGGAAGAATAGAACAAAAGCTTCATCCAGTTTCCTTTAACACTGAGGAAGCATATTGTATTCTCGTAATCATTCATTTAAATAATCAACTAACTTTGCTCATCGTTCATTGATCTCATAAGTGTTTTTCAGCAATTCTTGAAAGACAATATCGCACGTTTTTTTCTTCTTCATCAGCTCGATTCAGATAAAATAACTTGATTAGATAATTACTACCTGTGAATAATGGGTCGTTAGCAATGACCGTTGCTGTTGCCATCTTTTGGTTTTCTATACTTATGTATTTTATGATAAATAACTGTTTATTCTGTCTCCCATATCAAATAAGAATACTATTAAATCATCATAAGTACTTTCTAACTTTCTCATTGAAAGAAATAAAATATTATTTTATTTTAAAAAAATATGTTTTTGATTGTTTTATTCTTTGATGTCTAGTGACTTTAAAATTGGCAGTCGTATCAGATTTATCAGGATTTGTTTGTTTATGTTTGTTCACAAACTTATTACTCCTCTACTTTTCCTTTGTTTTATTAATATTGAAGTATATAAGTACCATCCGTAAGTCCACTAGCACTCATTTATTTACTTAATTGTTTTCTCTGGTGGTATCCCTTATAATATCGGATACTCAACCGTAAACTCGCTTTAAAAAACGGAATAATCAACTTTATAACGTCTTATAAATCTATTTTCGCTGATGAAGCTATTGATACGTTAAACAACTTCTTTAAAAGCATGCGGTATCTAGCTGTTAGAGCTAAATTTAATCATCCATGGTAAATAGTATCAATTATTTGTTTGTCGTACGTGCCATTTATTTGCTGATAAATTCATGAATTTCTTGAAGCTTTGAAAAATTATCTGCGCTTTATATCATATCTGGAAATGGATTTAGCTGTTGTTTAACTAATTTAAGTGGTGTTTGAGGTAACTTATCAGACAAAGCACTTTTAAAAATACAGTTGTTTACGTATGTCTTTTAGTACGTCAATCCAACCATTACAACACCTATCATGTAATACATTTTGTTTGAGTTTCTTATTTGTTCTTCATTCATCAACTTAGTTTTGCCTTGCTCTTGTTTGACTTATCTGCTTAGGCTTTTATAATTCTCCTGAATGTTTTCCAAATTATTTTTGAGGTACACATCTACTTGGGTCTATCTTCTGCGGTGAAATTACCTTCTCTGATAATTTAAGAACTTGATTGCTTCTCTCTCCAACCTTAAACTTTTCTTTAGTTTTGCAATCACTGTCTTGTTATCTTTTGATTTTGCTCAGTCTCCTATTGTCTTCAATTCCCATTTATTTTGCAACAAAATTAACATTTTAACGAAAATATCATTTTTATTAGTATAAAACTATTGAATACCAATTTACAACTAAATTTCATGTAATCCTTATCACCTCTTAACCTGATGTTGAAAAGTAACAATAGAACATTTAAAGCTTTATAATATCATATTAGCAGTAAAACGTAATTGAAGGGAAAAAAGAATCTGGTGTAAATATATATGGAATACGGGATGCTTAAGGTTCATGAAAAATGGGTATTTCAATATTTGTAGGAACGAGTACATACAAAGTTTATAAAAAAATATGTATGCGAATACATGAAGGAAAGGTACCAGAAGATTGCAAATTGCAAAAAAAAAAAATTTAAAAAAAAAAAAAAATCGCATGACAAAAGAAAAAAAGAAAAAAAGAACAGAAATGTACATGTTATGAAACCAAACATTATGTCAAATAAAACTTTAAAAATACTGGGCGCTCCATCAATTGGATTTGTATCATGTATGGTTAAATTTAACAAAGCCTGATGGTGTGACATGTCTATGTATAGATCATATTACTCATTGTGCTTCTGATCACTTTTCCATTCCTAACCAACAGAAACAAGAACTGATTTCACCGGTCAAACACGTAAGAAAGGCTGTGATAACAGATCTCAAAATGATAAAATGTCATTAAATAGAGACATACAAGAACATAATTGAACAAGAAGCCTTTGAAACTGCTAACTTTATTTTTGATGACATTGCAAATAATATATTTTAATTTTTTTGTCTGATTTTTATCTATCCTAGAATATGTAATTATGGAGTAGACATCCACCCATGTAACAACAGCATTTACTGCAATCATTGTCAGTCAAATAATTGCAATAATGAAAAAGCATCCAGCACATATTTTTGTAGCCTATTTATTTAGCATTTTTCTGAGCTTTTAATTTCATCATTCTGTTTTCCTCTGTTGATATTTTAAATTAATATTTTCAAGCTATAAAGCTAGCACTTAATACTGACTTTGGCAGTCACAATTAAAACGATCAAAACAAAGTAAAGTATCTAACTTTTATTGTTGTATTTTGACTCTGTCTGTCAATCATACAAATTATTGGCTGGAAGAAAACTATTCCTTGTATTACTATATCTGACTATTACTTTGATATTTTAGCCGATATAGCATTTAAAAACACGTCATATATCTTTATTTCTTTTCCATCATTTTATCCAATGAAATCTTTGCCAGTTATTTCCGTGTTTATTCCATTCGCTATGCTAATGTTTAATTCATATTTAAAATCATCTTCGTCGCTTTGTTTTCTTTGCACCTGTCACTGAGTGTTGATCATACTTTGAACTTCATGGAATCCTAATTCATTTCAAGTTGTCTTTGTTATCCGTATAAATAGTGTGAAATGTGAAAAAAACAAGTGTAATGGAATCTGGTCAAGAGTTTAAAACATCTGTTTGCGTTGAAGATCACTTTGAAAACCTATATAATGATACATTAATTTCCGCGCCTTTAACTGATAATTATCGAGGAAAGGATTTGTCACTCCTCAAATCTACTCAAAAACTAACTATGGCAACAGTTAACAAATGCAAGAAGTTATAAAGCATAGATTTAGAGACACTTCAAAGTAATTAGGCCGCAACTGTTAGAGATAAAACACTGTACGAATATGAAAAGGGGGAGAAATAATAAGGTTAAGCAACTGTACAGTTAGAACCAACAGTTAGGATAAGAGACTCAAAAAACATTCATGACGAAACATACTTGGAGTAAGAAATGTTTATGATGCAAGAGAAATACACAATAATTTCAGTGCCAGTAATATTGATTTTCAAAATGAAATGGAAAAACTAAAAAAGAAATTGCGAATCAAGAAGGAAATATTAACAGATTGCTTAGTGACCACGAAAACAGGATATTTAAAGAGCTCTTTCTATTTTCTGTTTCTATTTGTAATCCTACTGGCACTTTGTTAAACAAAGATGGCAATTATAAGTTTCTGCACTTGTTATTACAAACGAAAAGGTCACCCTTCCCACCCAAGATCCTCATTCACAACATCTTCCTACACCCTCCCTGAGTTACATCCAAAAACTAAAACCCCTGTTGCAGTACATCCAAAAACTAAAACCCCTGTTGCAGTTTACTCGTCCACACAAACACACAAACATGATTATTATGCCAAATATTACCACCCCTTCCAAGTACAATTTCACACACTCACTCAATTTTCACTGCATCCCAGGGCCTAATCCAGAATCTCTAAAATATGTCGTCTACTCAGTCTCATGAAACTGCCGATAATATAATCCGATGATGTTTGGATGGGTTAGGGTGTAAAGAAGTTGTTGTTGTTGTTGTTTTGGACGGTATGGTTGTATCATTAAAACACACTTCACGCTGATGCCACGACTCAGAATTTACTAAACTTTGAACATTCAGTTCAGTTTATATTTGACATATAATCCTACATATTTTTTATTTTATTTTAATTGTGTACATGTTATATTTGATAGAAATATGTTAAGCAAGGCGAGTTACAGTGACAATAGGTATAAAGTAAGGTATTTTTTGTCAGAAATCAGTTTACCAGGTTTATCCCTCTTCCATTATTCAGGCATGCATGATATATTAAAGTATATCTGATATGGCACCTAGAATCGCATAAAAACACAAGAGATACCATTATGGCTGTATGGATTGTGATTTTCAGAATATTCTACAGCAGGAACAATTTTAAAATTTTAAATGGCTAGGAATATAATGACTATTATTTACTTACAGCGGAAATAGTAACATAAATCATGAAAATTACATCAAGTTTGTATTAATTAATATGGCAAAATTAATCGAAGAATTGTGTGTATCGCAAAATGTTTTACTCACAATTTTCGAACAGTAAAAGCTATGATAATATATATATATATATATATATATATACTTTATTTGTTCCACATACCAAGTCGCTCCGATGGTCTTGTATAGTTCCTATCAAGGAAATCGGTCCACTAGACTTTAATTCTGCCGGGGCAAACATTGGTTTTGTGAGTTTCGTCTTAAGTATTGGATCCTTCCTCGATGAGACTTTGGAAAGTTTTTGCTCAAGATCTCGACCTTTTTTAATCATATCTGTTAGTGTACCTTGATTGATTAGCACTGTAGCATGTTTATTCCCAAAGAAACAAAGTCTGATTTCATCTTGCATATCGCGAATGAAACGTCTGTTCTCGTCTATAACGTTCTCATAAGACTGTTTTACTCTCTCCTTCATCTTTAAAACATCCTGGTTGAGAGCCTCGAGCAACTTTACACGATGTAATTCAACGGCTGCTATTTCATTCTTTTCTTGTTCAGTGATCTTCCTCTCATATTCTTCACCGTTTTGTGCAATCACATTAAGACGTTTCAGCCTTTCGGTGCATTTATCTTGCGTAACTTCCATTTTCTTTTTCACTTCACCCGCAGCGGTAGCAACAGTTTTTGAGACATGGCTCTTGTGATTAACCGCTTTGCACAATACACATACAAGAACGTTACAGGTTTGGCAAACCAGCTTGATTTCTTCCTCAGGATGCTCATCACAGAATATTCGTTGAATAATCTTGCCTTTCATTTCAGGATCCAAAGTTCCCAAATTACTTATTTTGTGATCCTTTGTCGCTTTTGATTTATCGTGGGCATGGCAACATGACTGGCACAAGTTCTCCTCGCAATCCAAACATCTACCGCATGCCAAACTTTTCGGGCCACAAAGGTCACAGGTAAAGATTTCCTCATAATTAGTGTCGATATAAACGTTTGTTTGGAAAGATGATACGCCTTCTTTGGGCAACTCCACACTTTTTCTACAAATAGGACAATCAAATCTATCGTTGCGAAGGTTAGCCCGCACATAATCCTCCAGACACTTGTAACAGAAACTATGGTGACAGGGTATTAGCTTTGGTTTTTTAAAACTATCCATACAAATACAGCATTCCTGTCGTCTGGCAGCCATTTTGGAGAGTGGTTTCTTTTTGTTCAACCAATATAAATAGCATTCACACCACGAGTCTAATTTATCTAATCATTACGAGCGCCTGAGTAGCAATTTATCTAACTTATACTCGCGTCGGAGTAGTAGATATATTATAGTATATAGTAGTATATAGATATACTCATAGTAGATAAGTAGTTAGGAAACATACTTGATTCGGATAAGGATATGAGACGGTGTAAGAGAAAACACGATACATGACGAAGAGAAGAAGAAGACAAGAAAGAAAGAGTGAAAAATAGATGAAGAACACATGGAAACAGAAAAATAAAGGAAACCCAGTTTTAGAGCCGAACAAAATGTTCTTTATTTTTTTTTTTTTCTTCCAGTGTCAGAAACGGAACTTTGCAATAAAAAGATACTGCCAAAACAGTAGCGTTAAAGTGGTAAAGAACATTGTTGAATTCTGTAGCCATAAACCTTTGTCATAAATGAGATACGCAGCTCGGCACAAAAGTTTTAAAACTCCGAGAAATATAAATTGATGGTAAAACTACCATTTTCATGAAACACATCTTCCATCGACTGTTTACTTTTGGAATAAAATATCACTACAAGTCTAGCATTTTCTCGAAGATCTTTTACGACAGAATTATACGTTTGCACTATCACCAGTATAGATAGTCAGTTCATGATGCCTACCACTGAACGCTAACTTTGTTAGGTTTATTTCTTTAATTTTTCAATCATCTAACTTCGCACAATTGTGTATTAGAAATAAATTACTATTTTCCCGGTGTATGCTAAAAAGTAATTCTCACGACTTATTTAATTTATCACCAGGATCTATTTCATGATACAAGTATAACATTTGTTAAGGTTGTATTAGCGTTTACATTAATAATTGTCTCTCCTGTGCTGTAATCATAAAGAAACAACTTCCAGTTGTATGCCTTTTTCTTACAGAATTAGCCAAATCATACTCAAGATATATACTTAGATTCACAAAATGAAAACAATCAATGCCCAGGAATTTCTGGTCTGAGAACTTTTGAAACACTCACATATTTCTATTCAAGAAAGAAACTATTGAAGCGAGTATATATTAATCATTAAGGGTCACTGGGCAACATTACAAATAAATGGTAGGCTAATATTATTGTAATTATGCTTCCAACTAGTGTGTTAGCCAGTGATGAAAGTACTCAATCTGAATTAAACCAAGGAACTCTCATATGTAATAGTTCAAAACCATTACGGCGGTTGGTAAAAAACAAAATTAAAAACCCTATCAACACTTTATTCAGATTATTACAAATGTTCTAGATACTGTCTTAAACTGTACATATTCATGAGCCTATTTCTTCTTGCGGAACTCAATAATGAATTGAATTGCTAGGTTATAAACCATGCAATATAATTCTTTACTATATATATATATAGAGAGAGAGAGATACATGAGCATATTGATACTTGTGCAACTGAATAATGAATTGAATATTTTCGTTATAAAAGTATACAATATAATTGTGACACATATTGATACACAGAGACAAACATGAAAAGTTGCAAGCTGCATTCTTTTCCACTTGAAGATGCTTGTGTGTAACTCAGATTCATCACTCCTTCACAATGTACAAGAAATGTATGTCCCACTATTTGTACAAACTTCTTGAGCACTCAACTTCGGATAATATTTGATTTTATATTTTTATAAAACAAATCTTGAATAAATATTATTATTATTGCTATTGTTGTTGTTGCTGTTATTATTATTATTATTATTATTATTATTATTATTATTATTATTATTATTATTATTATTATTATAACTTGTTAATATCACACCCAGTTATGACAATGAAAAGTTTGAAAAGATGGGTTTCGTGCCAGGTTCCATCTCATTATAAAGACTGAAGTTCCTATTTATGCCATAAATTAATAGTATATATCCTTAATTATGCTCTTGGATATGGCTACTTACTTTACATGTATATCTCTATGTACGTGCATAATTATGCTGTAAAACTCCTGAGGCAAAGAGTGAGGGTTCGATTGCCACTATCGCATCAGCCCAGATCGTTTTCACTAGTGTGTCCTTGGCAAGGCACTTTGTTCTACTTATATCGGCAAGATATACTATCCAATTTGTTGCTATGCCAAGAACAACCAAAATCCCCAACCCAAAATCAGATTTCTAGTTTCTTTCAAAATAATGTTGTATACTGAATAATACTATTTATGCATGTTGATGATTTTTGAAAGAGGGAGCCTGAGTTAGTACACAAAATAAACCAAACTGTTTTCACCATATACTAGAAATAGAATACAAATCATGATAAGGGTGACACTATAGCATTGCCCTTCATAACAAAATAAAGATCATATGTTAAAATAATGTGTGAGTGAATAAATATACTCTGTAAAGTCGCGTATTTACCAAAATTGTATGTGACTAACTGTTTGCTTGCTATAAAATGCCTTCAACAAGCCCATATCCACAAGGACATAAAACAGCGTGTATAATGTTATAATCTGCTATGTTAGATACTTGATCAAACAATTCTGAAAGATTGACAAAGATGGAAGAAAACCCATGCGGGAACGGTTTAGTTACAGTGTGATATATAAAAGCCATATCCATCCCTAAAATATCCTTGTAGTGAACTTTAATAGAGAGACATCAACGTTTGAAAGAAACAGCACAATAATAACAGTATGGGCTGGTTTGTTTGCCACTGTATGACTCTACATTATGATCACGCTGTTCTTGCTACTGTTTAGCAGGCGAGACAAAATGAAAATGAACCATAATGTCAGAATAAAAAATAAATCAGACCGAATAAAGGAATAGGAAAAGGTTTCCGTTTTCCTTCTTCAATAAGGAAGAAGGAAATGTTACTATGTTTTGCTTGTGATTTTTTAAATATTCGTTCAAGGTCTTTTGAAAGTTTTCTTCTACTCTACTGTCAGTACTTTGCTTTTCGTTTTATGGTGTTGTGACAAGAACATTGTCAGATCATAAAATTATAATCAAAGTGAACCACAAATACCGTCTTCAAACATCCACACCCACACCCACACCCTAAATGAACCATTTTGCTTTTTTTTTTTTGCACTCAGTTTGCCTTAAATGCTGGGTATTATAAATTCGCCAACAAAACTTATAAAAGATTAATGATGAATTTATTTCCGAATAATAACAATCTGCTTCAACATACATGAGTAAAGACATAATGCTCATGTGTAATAAGAACAATACCAAATAAGTTCAATAATGTTTTATTAGCAGTAAAATGTACATATTGTACAATAAAACACGCATCAAGTGTTTGCAAAAAGAACTCTTTAACATTTATATTTTAATATTTTTGTTTCAATGCTTAATGATTCCCTTGAGCCTCTAAGCGATATATTCCCAAACAGTATGTACCCATTCTATTTACTTTGCATCGAAAATACGCGTTACAAACATCCCGTGAATTATTTTCTTTTCAATCTTCATCCTTCATAATGACGCTCAATATGTTAATTGCTCCCTTCTGTAATCTTTTTGTAATGTCTATTAATAATGTACCAAACAAAGTCTCAGTGAAACTCATTGTTAACTGACAAACACTCGAGGAAACAAGAAAAAAAAGCCATTATAGTAATGTTTGTCTTATTGATTTGGTTCAGGAAGATGTATATATTTTGGTTTGAAACACACGCAGACTGTTTCAGATTCAGTAGATTCATAAATAAATGTCAGTGGCTTGATGTGAGTTATAACAATTTTGCATGTAATCGTAATTATTTGTACTGTGTGATTATTACTTTGTGTGATTGTAACTTGAGGGTTTTGTATTTACAGATTCAAAATCAATACTTTCTTCTCTGTCTCCATTTGCAACCATTCGCTCTGAGTTTCTTTGTGTATATTTCGAGGTTGTAATTAACAATGGGAACTAAAACAGTTCCCGTTTCATTCTTCCCACTGATGTATTAAAAAAAGTTGTTTTTGACTTCACCAAAAATGTTGCAATAACCACCAACATAATCTACTCTCTGTAATGAACAGGATAATTTGGTAATTCCGTTATTAATTGGATTGGAAAAGTATGTTTTGTTTGCAGGAATTGGATCAGTTGTTATATGGCTCTCTTCTTTTGGGCTATTTATACAGGAATTGTCTTTATTCTTTGCAATACCTTCCATTCATTTCTTCGCAAATTTATTTTTCATCTTTTTGTACTCTTTGCCGTCGTTGACGACGAAAATAAACTCCTCGTATCTGGCATCGTTATCAATGATTGCTTTGCTTATGAATTGATCGATTCTGTTCACTTTATCGTTCGCTGGTGTTACTAGTTTGTCATCTTTCAAAATCTTTTTATTAATATATTTTTTATTCAAAGCCTTTGAAACAATTTCAGTGACTGCTGTGCTAAATTGTGCAAATGTTCATATACTATCTATGCCAGTAGATTTCCAGAGAAAAACAATCCAGCTGTTTAAATACCAACACAAACTGAAACTCTTTTCATACTTGCCTCGAACCATTTCAAAGCTTTGCATCCCATTTTATAATTCTTTTTCATGACCTTGCAGTGTTTGACCTCGTTCTAAAACTCATTTCCATCTCTGTAACTTCTCTAATACATTGTGTTCCGTATCAATCATCTCGTAATCTATATATGTAACAACAAAACACTTTATTGTGTGAACATTTCTTTGACTATCAGAAAGTCTATTGTGAATAGGGGAAAAGAAACTGGTATTATCAATTTGAAACTTCTCCAATATCAAATGTTGGTGAAAAACCCATCATAAACTTCAATAGCTTTATTTGCTTCAAACGTACGTTGTATAAAAAATGTAATTTCGCTTGATAGATTGTGCTAATGATATTTTTGTTTTAGTCAGCATGTTGTTTTTTATGGAGCGAAAAAGTTAGACAAAAGAGTTGTCCCACAGGGATAAGACTTTTCACGTATCTGACGTAAAGTTCTGCCAGCAATGTGTGTTTAATGTTAAGCTCGATTGTATTGTGCCAATTATTTTCTGAGAAGAAAATCCATGTGCTATCAGATAGTCAAATCTCAGGTTGTTGAGTGATAACGAAATATTTAACCACGTAATTTCTCCGATGTCCATTGTTGACGGTGCACCAGCTGTTAACTTCAACAGCTTTTTCACAAGCATGCTGTACTGTTAAAAGTATTTCTTTCCATTCTGAACATGTTGTTACTTGTCTAGTTATCCTTTGATTTGTTACTCCCATATTTGGCCAAACGAGTTAACAAAGCAACTAGAAGAATTAAAGCTTCGTAACCTATTTCAAAAAAATAAACCATACCAGTTTACACAACCATAAGTGTCAACAACAAAAAACGGTTGCTTGTTTTGTTCGTGGTTGATGTCGACATGTCTCATTTGAATGACAGAGAAAACTTGTGTTTTAGGCATAATATATCTCAATGTAGGACAATAATCATCATAGTGTTTCTTCTCTACAACATTTTTCCCTCGTTTACTTTATGTTTATCCTCTACAGTTTTTGTTAATGTATTTATCGTACTGTTACGAGTTGTTTATCACCCATTGGATACCTCTCTTGGTTACAACTTTAGTTTCACCCCACTTTAAACGAGTCACTTGAGTGTAAAATATTTTTATTGTATCCCATGACACTACATATCTTAATAACCATGCCACGCATTAATATAAAGATACCGTTACCTCCAACAGCATAGTCCGATGTCATTTTGGATTATGTTATGTACCATTCGATTTTTATCATCTTGTTCTGAGCTGAGTAGTAACATTGCTGTTCTAAAATCAGTAGCTCCATCGCCTTTTGGCAGTGAGTGATGCTGTTGAAAAGAAGTGTGTAGTGGTGTTCGAATTTGAACCTGTGCATCGAACCTGTGCATCGAATATGCAGATTGATTGCATATCATCTGATACTTTGATTTAATGTTGATATTCCCACATATGTCAGGCTATTACTGTTTTACAGAAAGAAGTATGTTTATTCTCCAGGTTCTTATCTATTCAGTATACAATTTATTTCATCAGCTGGCAATTTTCTCCAGTATTCAATAATATATACCGCATAGTTTTATTTACTTTTGTAAATGGTTAACACTAAACTTGATGTAGATTCCCCAAAACATAGTCGTACACTTTTTTTTCTGGGCCGCTATTGATCAATTATTTATGTTTTGCCTTGATGTATGTCCAGTCACAATGTGGTGGAATTTTAAAATTCTTCAAGATCAAACTAAATTATTTGAGGTCACTGTTGTTGCTATTCATTTGAATGCATCGTCATCGGGTAAAGTTATTTTACATTCAGACAGAAGCTTTCGCATCTGCACATAATCGGGAAACATGCAAGCTGATTGGTCCAACTCTAATCATATGCCAGTATGAACTCCCACAACTAGATGTTGCCGTCCAAATTACCCAGTTTATTTCATTTTTCCAACATTTCATGCCACTCTGTGATCTGTATATTTTCACTGATTCATCACGGTCAGATTTTAAAGTATTATTAAAATAGTTAGGCGTCTTGTTTGTGTAAACAAAAATTCTCAGTGTAGTAAATTTGTATATCATTAAATATTAAATAAATATCCTGGTTTACTGGAGAGTTCAAAAGAGCTGGAGGACAAGAGAAAGGTTCTGTACTGGTTAGTTTTATAACTCTGAAGTCCATTATTTTAAATCAAGACATTAGAGTAGAGTTTGCTTTTGCGAAAAACACCGATGCCCTATTTACTGTTTTTCCACGCTCACGTGGAATTCTATGTTAATATTACACTCTCATCTTTTCATTTCCTCCACTGTAATACTATAATAATCTCGATTGTGTACGCAGTCTCTGATAAATGTGTATGTTTTTCCATTTCTTCCACCAGCTCTACTCCCATTGCATTGTTAACATTTTAGAAATGTTGTTCCATCTAATTATTCCATTTGTTTCAGTAGGTGAATCTCAATTACTATTGCATGCTTGTGAAATTAGATCTTCAAAAGTAGTATATTGGCGCACCATGAAACGCATATTGGTTAATACTTCCCGGTGTGAGAACTCATCTCTTCTTTTATATTTTGTGGTATGTTTATTTAACTTGAAGACAAGCTTGTAATCTTTTTCACTGCATCTGTATTTCAGATTATTTTCGAAATATAGTTTCAATCAGCTTCATATTCTCGAATGTTGTCTGTTTTTATCTCTTCTGTAATGTCATTTATTACCTTCACAGGACGGCGTCTACATTGTAATAGTCTTATCACGTTTTTCATCAGTACCAGTTTGTTCTTAAACTGGGATTTTTTTCCACGTGGTTTCTTTTATCCTCTGGTCTTATGATTGATTCAAATTCACATGACCTACCGGATACGCTGTTTTACCACGTCTGTCACATTCTAGAAACTTGCTATCCTTCAAACACACAAAACACAAAGGTTTTCTACTGCTTGATACTAAAATCTAGGTATGGCATTTCTACTATTGGTGTTAAAGGAAGAAATGCTTTCTGCTGATTCTGATCTCCTAAAAAGATTCATCATATCTCTTCCGTTTCACGAGTGCATATTTTTGCCGGCGACGTTGTGAAGTGAACACTATGAAAACACTTTTTGATATTTTTAAATTCTGACTGTTTAGCCAATTTGTAATTTTTGTTCTGTATATATCAATTATCAAATAACCGTACAGATTGATGAATAGTTTTGGTCTATGGTTTTCCTAGCTTTCTTCAGCTAGAGTCATTCTATTGATGTATGACGAGTGTTATGGTATTCCTCAATAAGCTGTAGTTAAAGGTCAACGTATTTTCCTATTTGCAGTGAAATACTTCAACATTATAATTGTCAGAGTTATTCTGATAAATCGTTTCACTTCTGATACGTTTCTGTCAAAGTAGGTCGAACTGTACTTAATGGTTTCCTTGTCCAACACATCTTTTGACTCTTTCGTTTAAGACCTTTTTCCTCTCATCAAACTATGTCCTTGTCGGCCATTATCTTTGAATATGTTCGTGAAAGCGTCGTGTATGAGTCTCCCTTTTTTTGTTTGTACTCTCTGAGCCCATGCGTATTTAAAAAAAAAAAAAACATTTATGATTATCATGATGTTTTTTTAACCATCGTTGTATATTAGATATCCTTGCATTTTCAGCAATGTCTGCTTGCTTCTGGTGTGAGTAGCATAGGTCCTTCAGTAAGGAATATGGTTTACATATTGCTTGTGCAGTGTATGTTGACTGTTCGGGAAACCATTCTCTCTATTCAATGTGTTTTATTTTCTTGTTCTCACGTTTAATTTCTTCCCAAAATGTATTGCTGTTTGTGTAAGCAACTAGACGTTCAGAACCGTAATATAGGTACCTTAAGAACTGCTGTTTCTCTTGCTCTGTAAAGTTTCAGACGTCAGCCACTTAACGGTATAAATATTTCAAGAAAATACTTTACGCTTGACAAATTGTATTTTGCTTCCTCAAGAAGGGTTTCTTTTATTTTCACAATTTCAAACAATGTTTCAATCTTTTCAAACGAATAAATAGGATCAGATGTATCTCATATTTTGACATTCTAATCGTTGACTGAAAAATAGCTACTTTCGTATACTGAGCCACCAAGTGCTGTCAATAATATAAATTTCGTTTTCATAAATTATATCTCAGTTTTCTCCCGTTCGTTGTAGATTGACTCCACAACCTTTACGAAATCTTCAAGCTGTGCCGTTATTTTAGCTGAATTCAAATGTTTGCATTTTTTCACATCATATTCCGAATTTAATCCTTCCTAATGTTGCATAGTTTTGATGATGTTACTCTCCAGCTTGATGCTGCATATTTCAGTATGAAAATTAACATCATTATTAAAACATTGCGGTACATCCTTCGTGATGCTTAAAAAAGGCAAATTAATATTAGAATTCTTTTGAATGTTTTATTGCATTAAAAATAGTTTTCATAACGTTTAGAAGGTAGGGCGAGGTTTAAAAGTCAGATGTCATTCGGTCGGTACTAATCCACATTGGAAAAGAAACAATTACAAACCTATTTTACTTGTAAAAGCAACTTACTAAGTGTATCACTCTACAAACTTAATTTACATTCCTCTCTCCAGAGTATTGCGAATTTAGTTATTTGTGTGGGAATTAAATTTTAATTTTGGATAAAATTATGTTATCGTTTGTACTTCCATAGGTGAATATACCTTTGACATAGGAAGATTAAGACATTTTCTCCCCAGGTGGATCATTATTCGTTGGCTCTTTAAATTCGTGGTTGTAGCAACAAAGCTAAGAAAATGTGTGTCCAAGAAATCCGTGAAAATTTGTAGCGCACGAAGAAATGTGACTCACAGCAAGTGATCGGCAACTCAAGGCTGATAATTGTTGTGATTGCTCACACAAGGTTCGTAATGCTTGTGGCCGACCACTCAAGACTAGTAATGCCCGTGATCACCTACTCAAGACTAGAAATGCCCGTGATCACCCACTCAAGACTAGTAATGCCCGTGATCACCCACTCAAGATTAGTAATGCCTGTTATCACCCACTCAAGACTAGTAATGCCTGTGATCACCCACTCAAGACTAGTAATGCCTGTGATCAACCACTCAAGACTAGTAATGCCTGTGATCACCCACTCAAGACTAGTAATGCCTGTGATCACCCACTCAAGCCTAGTAATGCCTGTGATCACCCACTCAAGCCTAGTAATGCCTGTGATCACCCACTCAAGACTAGTAATGCCTGTGATCACCCACTCAAGACTAGTAATGCCTGTGATCAACCACTCAAGACTAGTAATGCCTGTGATCACCCACTCAAGACTAGTAATGCCCGTGATCACCCACTCAAGACTAGTAATCACTGTGATCACCCACTCAAGACTTGTAATGCCCGTGATTACCCACTCAAGACTAGTAATGCCCGTGATCACCCACTCAAGACTAGTAATCCCCGTGATCACCCACTCAAGACTAGTAATGCCCGTGATCACCTACTCAAGACTAGTAATGCCTGTGATCACCCACTCAAGCCTAGTAATGCCTGTGATCACCCACTCAAAGGTGAGTGAGTGTTAAGGTGATATAGATATCTGCAATTTAGAGACATTTGAACTCTAATATTTGTAAATCAATATTTGTTCTCTTTAGTCTTCTGCGTGTCGATAAAATAGTGTTCATATATTCATACACAATCACGTCTTCGTGAAACTTAAAGGAATATGTAATGCTACAACTTCAATTTCTGATTGACAAAATATACCTAATTTTTTGTAAAAGTTCTACGGCGGAGCTAAGCAAAGGCAGACATTTCTTATATCGCTCATCGTTCTAAGGTACTTTGTATAGTGCAGCATTCAATGATTATGAACTATGGTCAAATTGTCTAAGAACTGCTTCACCCAGAAGCAAAAATGCATCTAATAGAGATATGTAATTCATAGAAATTTACAATAAACAAAACTAAAATATATGTAAATATTGTATTTTTCTGACTTTACAGTTAAATGCAATAAATACAAATTTAACAAGCATTAATAGAATTCAAATTGCCGGATATAATGTGCCAAGCTCTGTCATTGTTATTAATACTGAATATAGTGTGAGATAACTTGTAATGATATGATCGATACTGCATATGTATGCACTATCGTTGAATCCATCCATCTATCCTTCTCCTTCTCTCGTTTATGAGTCAGATAAAAAAAAAAGAGCCTGGCACGCGGTAAAACCTAGCATCTTTGCAATGCAGGTTAACAACATCGAAACCCGCTCAAGTTAGATCACTTATGTCAACATTACGAAGTGCACTTAATATCAAACATATCTTAAATTTGTCTCTATTATTAGAATTAAACAGATAAATATTATAGATATAGTACAAAGTTCAGCTGTTAACAGATTATGGAGTACAGCATTTACAATCCCTGAGATAATTCAAATTCATATTCACCCTAACGTGTAGAAGGTAGGTCAAGGTTGCAAAGTCGGATGTCATTCAGTACGTGCATCACGATATCGGTCAGTACTAATCTACATGACAGAAACATTCCAAACCTATTCTATTTGTAAAATTAACGTACTAAGTTTATTACTTTATGGTTACACGGTTAATTTGGATTTCCTTTCTTCACAGTACTGTGAATTTATTTATTTTCGTAAATATCAAAGTTCGTACTTCCGATAGTGAATGTGCCTTTGTCTTTGACGCAGGAAGATTGCGCTATTGTCTCCACAGCTGGGTCATTGCCATTGTCTCCACAGCTGGGTCATTGCCATTGTCTCCACAGCTGGGTCATTGCCATTGTCTCCACAGCTGGATCATTGCCTCTTTAAATTCGTTGTTGTAGCAACTATACAATCTATGAAATTGGGTATACATGAAGGTACTTTATCGGCATGGTGCAACATTCAATGGTAAATGTGCCTTTGTCTTTGACACATAAGATTGTGCTATTGTCACTTCAGGTTTATCTTTATTCGTTGACTCTTTAAATTCATGGTTGTCGCGACCATGGAGTCTGTGAAAATTGATATACATTAAATCTGTGAAACTTGGTATCCCACGAATAAAGGCGAATTCACAATAAGTAATCGCCCACTCAGGGCTTGTAATGTTTGCTAGCGTCCAATCGGTAATAATGTTTTCATATCGCCCAGTCGAGGCTAGCAATGTTTGTAACCGCCCAAACAAGGCTAGTAGTACTTTTCTCCGGGTCTTCCAACTTTTTTCCTCCAAGATCATACTACCCCTGCATTTTCCGTTGTAAGTACTTAATATGAATTGCCAAGCTTATACACACAATCGACGTTAAGTACATATATATGCATACGGTTTATCAGGTGCTATTCGATCCTAATGACCGAGTATTATTGCGCTATGGAGCTTTTATCTTTAGCCTTTCCATTTAGTATTCTCGGCGATTTATTCATTTGCTATGTTATCAGCGTTTTGGGAAGTCACTATCAAACTGAGTTGATTGAAAAGACGTTGACACCGCTTTCAGAATCTACAGATCATATACATTATCTCTCTCTTTCTTTCTCTCTCTCTCTCTCTCTCTCTCTCTCTCTCTCTCTCTCTCTCCTAGTCTTCCTGTACATACACTAAATACTCTCAAATCCGTTCTCATATTAATAGCCCCTTTCAGTATGTATGATGTGTTATGTCACAGGAGACGGAGGCGACATTAATGTCTATAATCAACAATATTCTGTGCAATGGGTGGTTGGGGTGGGGGAGGAGAGGTAGTAATGCCGATTGACCGAAGTCCCTCAGATTACTGCTATGACCCACTTAAAACAGGACTCTGTCTATAATATTGTCTCTTGACGATAGTCCCTCAGATTACTGCTATGACCCACTTAAAACAGGACTCTGTCTATAATATTGTCTCTTGACGATAGTCCCTCAGATCACTGATATAACCCGCTCGAAAACTTAACCCAGTCTCCAGTAATGCTGTCTCTAGACAAATATCCCTCGGATTACTGATATAATCCGCTCGGACTCTGGACCCCATCTATAATACTATTTCTTCTTCCAATACGTTACCCGATCATAATACGTTAGGAGAACATCCACTGGCACTCAAGTCCAACAAAACCACTTAAATGGACGTTTCAGTGACGGACTTTGTTAGAATACCAATGTAGTAATACAAGGACTAATGCAAAGTTTATGTATTAACACATACAACAAATGGGTTCATTCCACTCATTAGTCAACTCACTTATATATATATATATATATATATATATATATATATATATATATATATATATATATATATAGATAGATAGATAGATAGACATATATTAAAGTGACCATGCTGTAAAGAAGTTTCTTGGATTCATACATCCTCATGTTCGTCGTCATTCTCAGACTGGGACAAGGGATCCACGGTGGGTGAATGGTTAGCGTGCCGGACTCATGACCGAAAGGGTGCGGGTTCGAATCGGACCAGCCTGGGTCAGCTACCGTGGCGTGCCTTTGGGCAAGGCACTTTACTCCGATTGCAATCGGCACTTGTGTTGCTGTGCCGTTAAGCACCAAACCAAACGATATCATAACTAACTATGATAAGTATTTCATTGCCCGAGACAAGCACCTACGGTGGCCCAAAGGTACAATAATCAAAAAGACTGGGACACAGTTTCCACAGAGTTGTTTATTTGTAGTTTCAGCGGCGACTGACCCAGTTTAATCACATATTTATTTTTATTACTTTAAAGTTAGATGCAATACATGTAAATGTAACAAGCCTTAAAAGAATTAAGATTGTCAGATATATTGTGCCACGATCAGGGATTCAGTTAATATTAATATTGCGCGAAAACGTCTAAACATATTCATGTACCATCTATCCATTTCCCCATCTCTCTCTCTCTCTCTCTCTCTCTCTCTCTCTCGTTTTTGGGTCAGATAAAGAAGAAGCCAACAATAAATACAGCAGGAAGGCAGATCTAGCATCTCTACAATGTAGGTTATTAAGATTGAAACCGAATCAATTTAGATCTCTCGTCTCAAACATAAAATGGCTAAGTACACTGTCTATTATACATAGTTTTAAGTCTGTGACCATTATTAGAATGTGAACAATCATATATGCTAAATAATTCAAAGTTCTGCAGTTGACATAAATGAGTTTGTTTTAAATTCATTGTATATATATATATATATATATATATATATATATATATATATATATATATATATATATATATATATATATACATTAATGACACAACAATTGATAACGGCGCAAGTACAAAACAGTTTCCCAAAGTTTCGAGCTAAACAAGCTCTTCGTCAGGGGAAGAAACAATTTACATGCACAAAACAAACACTAAACACAAAAGTCAAGAAGAATTTTGACTCCTATATTTTTCAATAGCGGGGAAATAAACAAAGGATAAACAATAGTCGAAAGAAAGAAGACAAAATTAATAATCGGTCTTAAACGGGTAAACTAGATATCTATGTTATGCTGCCATCAGCCTAACAAAGTTGTGTACAAAAATATTCAAAGTAGTGTTTTGACCTAATTCCAAACGAAACTATATCCCGGTAAAGTTATTCATGGAGGTACTCAGGAAGTATGTCAAGAGCATGATATAGCAGAATAATGGACAAGAGTTCAAATAATAATAATAATAATAATAATAATAATAATCCATGTAAAGAGTTGCGGAATATTTACTTGGGTAAATATCGCAAAGATTGCGTACGTCTGATAAACTGACGCCTGGCTGTAGTTTTGATAAGACTGCATTTGAAAAGTTAACCTTTTTTTATTTAGGTCGAACTCCCCATTAGATTTCAGTTGAAGTATCCAGTATCGTTCCTTACGTGTGCGTTCCATATCGGTCCACCCCAGGTTAGAATCAATCGGTAGCATCTCAAGGGACTCGACTGAATGCCTAGTCCATTTGTAGTGGTTGGCGAGTTTCACGTTGTTTTTATTGCGAATGTGGCTCTTGTGGTTATTCATTCGTTTTCTGAAATCAACGGTTTCGCCAACATATTGAGTGCCACAGATTTTGCTTGTTTGGAGATATATTACATTTTTGGTTCGACATCCTAACTTTTGATTGATAGTGTTGCTAACTCCTGTCGTCGAACTTCTAAATGATTTTGTTTCGGGCATATGTTTCCAAATTAGGCAACGCTTGTCTTTGCAGCAATATGTGCCTGAATATGTGGTCTTGTTTGAAGTTATCTTGGCAACCAGATGGTCCTTCAGATTATATATATTATATAAATGCAATAAACAGACAACGAACACTGCAAAACTTGTTTTTAACCAGCCTAAGCGTTTTCGACTCTCTCTGAGTCTTTTTAAAAGGTAAACACATAACAGAGACAAGACAAACAATAAACACAAAAAGCATTGAAAAATTGCAAACGTTTACATAACTATTTCTAAGGGAATTACAGTTTGAAAATGTTTGTTTTTTAATGTAAATTTGTGTAACTCCAGATTACATCCCGGATATATAATTGTTTTCAAGTAATGATCATAGCAATAATAATACCAGGAAGAACTACAATCACCAACCCCCCCCCCAAAAAAAAAAAAAAACAAAAAAAAAAAACATTAATAATTATGTTAGTGAGTGACTAATGAGTGAAATTAATGAATTATTTAATTGAAAATGTGGTGGCTGTAAACAGATAATGATTTTATTTGCGTGTAGTTGTCTTTTTTCAAGTCTTCTTGGTTTAAGCCGCTTGGTTTCAGTGTTCTAAGGCGGCGTATCCAGTTAGATTCTTTTTCTTTCCTGGTTTCGGAACTCCAGTTAGGGTTGTGAGCAATTGCAGTAAGTGTTACATCACCGAAAGTGTGGCCTCGGGAAGACAAGTGTTCTGCAACTGGACTTCTGTCCAGCTTCTTTGTGATCCAATCAGATCTGTGAAGATTGATCCTTTTGTGTAGCTTTTCAGTTTCTCCGACATACCGAACGTCGCAGATCTTACATGTGATGAGATATATTACATTCTCTGTTTTGCACGTTCTGTTTGGACCATGTATGTTCAATGTTTTGCTCGTCGCTGTGCTAGGTTGGTGAGAATGTTTTTTCTAAAAAAAATTTAAGAGCAATTCGAGCTTTTCTGTAATGATGAATAACTCTGTCTAGAACTGTGATGAGAACTAATGAAAACATATCTTTAGATATACAAATATAGGGACATATTGACAGATAGACAACAAAAGTGCAAACACAAATACTATTTGCTAGAAGTTAAAAACACCCTAATTTGCATTTTTTTTCCTTCAAATTGCACAATAACTGTAACATATTACAGACTTATTGCTTGAAATTAAAGCAGCGTAAGCACAATATATAACTGAGATATGATCAATGCTGTTTATTTATTATTAAGCCCAAATGACCTGATAATATATCTGTATTTGTTATATAATATGTGGAACCTTCTCAATTTATATTTCCACAAGTTAACTATTTAATAGTGTAATCACTCACTGCAGGCCATAGCTGTTATTTTGCTATTTTACAAAGAAACATATGAGAAGGTGCTATGTGGTGTTGACTGCTACGACGGTATTATTAAATAGTATGAACAAAGATATTAATCATGAGAGAAACTCCGTCCTCCTTCACAGTACAATTATACTGTCAATGACTAAGTTACGAGTCATAAACGCCATCTGCAACATTTAATAAGGGCAGTAATTATCCTCAAACATGGACATTTATCATAATGGTGACATATGGAAGTAGTATAGTATGGAGAAATAGAAACAAAGGGGAGTCCTGCGTTAAATAGGGTCAAATATACTACTATCCGCCTATAACTTCCCTACCACCGTTTGGACGGACCAGTAGCCAGTCGTCTACCGGCCACACAGGATAGTATGTTAAAACGGAGTTTAAAATAGAATTTAAACCTTTTAAGCAAAGCTAACTCCCTTATCACTATATGGTATCCTTATAAACAAAGTAAAACTCCTATACCCCTATAACTTCCCTACCTCCATTTGGAGGGACCAACATTCACTCATTTACTGACCACACAGGGTAGGATTTAAAAGAACGGGTATAAAATATAATTTAAATCCCGTATAAACAAAACTAACTTCCCGATAATTTCCTCTGATTCCCCTTATAAAGTAAAAATATCTACCCCGACCTATAATGTCCTTAACTTACGCTCCCCTCCTATTTTAAATATTTTAAATAAGACAACCATCCCATTCACGCAGGATAGGATGTAAAAAAAAAACTTGTATAAAATAGATTTCAAATCCCTTATAAACAAAACTAACTTTTCTATATCCCTTACAACCCTATTATTACTCTTTTAAATAAAGTCCGAATCTCTACCTTCATCTATAATGTCCATATATTTCTCTACCCTCCTATTTTAAACATAACTACCATCCCATTAACACAAGGTAGGATGTAGAAGAACTTGCAAAAGCTAGAATTTCAATCCCTTATCAATAAAACATAATTTATCTAGTCCCACTTAGCACCGCATAATACCCATTATAAATAAAGTTAAAGTCCCCAACCTCTTTTATAATGTTTCCAACCTCTCCTACGCACCTTTATATAAAATAAACTATCATCCTCTTTACTACTCTCATAATCCTTACAATTATTACTATGGAGTGTACGAAAAAACAAACGTAGGCCACCCTTTTTATGATTTTTCGGCATTATAGGAGAAGAAGATATTAACAATAAGTTACCCTTTCGTGAGTTTCTGAGGACAAGAGTAAATTGTGTTAGAAATGTTCATAGGTTTTTATCATTCATAAAGTCTATATTGACCTCAAAAAGAAGGGAGTTTTAGACATTTTCGCAATACTAAATGTTGTAATCCTCGATGATAGTCATTTGTAGTTTAATTTATTTATTTATTTATTTTTGCACAAGGATAGCATATTTTGTTTCATTTGTCACAAATCTAAGATATATCAAATTCAGTCAGCATGCACTGTCTGTAATCATTGCTTCCGCAAGGCGTGTGTCAGAAAGTTACAGTGTTACAATCCCCCAAAAATGCACTATACATTTTGGTTTATGCAAATCCTGGAGTAAACAATTTTCACGTCTATCTCTGTTGCCGTCTGATAGCAAATGCAGTAGATTGACTTGTAAATCCCTTGAAAAAAATATTATCCAATGAAATCGCCTATAATTACTTTTTTTCCAAAACTTGTGTTTTGATCTAGATTCAAGACATGCAGTGCAAAATATGACGGCCGATACCCATTTGGTCTACAGAAAGAAGAGGAAAAGAGAAAGCCACAAGAAGAGAAGAGGAAGACTTCGAACTGTAAACAGAAGGAAGAGAGTGGAAACAAAACTGATAGAGTGTTACAAGACATTTTGGCAGAGTTAAAACATATGATACAAATGTATCAAACTTCTTTGGAGAAACCAAAGAGAAAGAGACCCACACGTACATCTAAATCCTTCACTACATCGATGTTAGCGGTAACCACTACCGCTACTGCTTCCATGGCAGTAATATGACTTGAACGTGGAAAAGGTGTAAGGCAGTTGCAATTGATGTTGTTCATAATTTTGTTCGAAACCCAACGGTCCTTTTCAGGGCCACTTAGTTCTCTCGGAAATAGATATACTATTTTAATCATTGCCAATCTAAGTGTTTTATGTTTGTGTATGTCTATGTCTTACACAAAAATCTAAGACTGAAACCCCATACTCCTCTTTTGCAATATTTTATAAGTATGTTTGTGGATATAATGTGAGTAAGCACTACAACCCTTGCTTGTGTGTGATAGACATTTTTACAGACAGACGGAAAATATTATTTTCTTAATAAGTAAAATACACTCCATGTAGGATACATAACTTTAGTTTAGTATGTGTTTGCCGTTTAAAAAAATGGAACTCCATACGTTGATATAAAAGTACACCAAACTTTACGCTAAGCTTGTTTGTTTCAGATACAGTATCCTGCTCCAATATATAAAGTTAAAAGACAGAAATATAGTTTTGAGTACAAACATTCACCGAAAAGATAAATTCCACTCAAAAAAAATATGATCTACCCTACAAAAAAGCTAAACGAAGACGAAGCCGTGCCATGCAACCAGTCGGCGTGTTGACCGTGTAGTGTCGGTGCAAGGTAGTAGTGAGATTAAGGGAATTGGCGACCGCAGTTAACGATCTGCGTTCACGCCTTCTATACCTTATAACTTTTCCCCCGCGGCAAATGCGAGTCAAGCGCGAGTGAATCCCCAGGGGTGCAAACACGGGACCAGCGCAAAGTCGCGAGCGCGCTTTTCAACCGCTTACTCGATTTATATTGCCTGAAAATCACATCCCTATTTTGGTTTTGTTCTGCTTGTATCTGTTCATATCCGCGCACGGAGTCGTCTGAAGTTTTCCATTTCGGCTAACACCGTCTCGAACTCCGCCGCGGTAATGGTTTTATTTTCAATGGCCACCGAGTAGAGTTTGCAAACTGCTCTGTACCACCCCGAGTATATTATATTGAATAATCACAGTGAGTAATATATAATTTCATGGAAAACATCACCGTTTGACACGGACATCATCATGAAAAAATTCGCGTCCGTAGAAAATGAGAGAATTACAAGGGCCCGACAAATGGTGCGTTCTTGTTGATACATACAAAATTAAATCCCTCTTCAGCCTGAATGCGTCATATAGATTCATCAAAGAGGCCCAACAAATGCTGTATGCTTTTCCAAACATATATACGGAGCACATTGAAAACTTAACCGGGCTAGGGATCGCATTAGAGCACGCGCGGCGAAAACTCAGAGACGAATGCAATAAGAAGCTTCATGTTACGACACTATGGTCTGAAAATATGTAAAAGAAAGTGAAACCAACAATGTAAGTAAATCAACAAGCAATTTATTCCTATACAATTAAAGTGAAAATTTTAAAGACACTTACAATAACGTAAATTAAAGTCCAAATAATCCTAAGTGTCCTAATCACAAGTCCACGAGTTCATTGATCTGTTGCTCGTCCACACACACGCATTTGAACTCTGCCGTGGAACCTTTGGTTGTCATTGATAGTTTTGTTGTCCAACATTTGCGTCCACAATCACCAATACCTTTTCCATGTTTCGGGAGTTCCTCGGGGGAGATCGCGGTGGCACAAAGCAATCTCAGCACGACTAGTAAACTCTACTTGATGGTCAATGAAGATAAAACCATTACCACTGCGGAGTTCTATACGGTGCTAGCCGAAATGGAAAACTTCGGACGACTCCGTGCGCGGATTCGAACAGCTACTAGCGGAGCAGAACCAAAATACGGATGTGATTTACAGGCAGTAAAACTCGAGTAAATGGTTGAAAAGCGCGCTGGCGAGTTTGCGCCGCACCCGTGTTTCCACCCACGGGATCCACTCGCGCTTCGCTCGCGTTTGCCTTTGGTTAAAGTCATGGGGTAAAGAAGCAGTGAACCCAGATCGGTAACTGCGGTTGCAAATTACCATAATCCCACTACTTGGATAGTAAATAACTGCGTGATGGTCACTACAATTTGAAAATAAACATGTAAAAAATTAAAATAAAAAAAATTAAAAATTAAAAATGAAAATTGAAAATGAAAATTAAGAAATGAAAATTGAAAAATAAAAATGTGAAAATTTAAATTAAAAAAATGAAATTGAATAAACCAAATTTAAAAATGAAAATTGATAATGAAAAATTGAAGAAGGAAATAGAAAATAAAATAAAAAAATGAAAATTGAAAAACCAAATTTAAAAATTACAATTGATTTTTTTAAAAAAAATATAAAATTAAAAAGCCGAAATTGAAAATGAAAATTGATTTTTAAAAACATCACAAAATTGAAAAGCCAAAATTGAAAACGAAAATTGAAAATGAAAATTGATAATGAAAAATTGAAAATGAATATTGAAAAACACCTTACCCCGGACACACAACTCTATGTTGATATAAGGTTCTCGATGCCACGACTTCTGCATTGTGTGTGGCACCAAAGTACATTATTTTTGGAACTGCGTGAGCGCATTTGCACAGACTTTGTTCAGAAGTAAGTGAAACGCAAATAACATTTTCATCCGAAATGGCATAGACTTTTTAATCAGTGGTATCTGAATAGTACAAAAAGATTGATTACTTTGAAAATGTTCAAATGGTCAGACATTGATAAACTGCAAACAAATTATAAGACTCCATGTCACGACTTATGTCATCAGTGTTACATCAAATTCCATGGATGGAAGTCAATGACAGCATTAGTGGATTACCAAGTACTTTTACAAGAAATGATTCCACAAGATATACTGCCTTTGAAATTTGGACTACATGTCGAGTGAGCGTTAGTGACCACATTTCTTGACTTTCGTTTACCTGCAGATTCTTTGCTGCAAATTTACGAACAGTGCATGCAAAGACACAACAACCAAACCTTTATCTGTGCACGAAAAAGACATAATATTAACAGTGATACGAATAGTGATGAATACAACTTCTGTACCCCAGTGTGAGGAAAACAGTCGTCGCACTTTATATATTCTTCATACTTACCAAGAAGTGTATATAGCTAGTTGGCTACACCAACAGATTTGTGACTTGATGAATGTACGTGGTGTGAAAGTCTTGGATTCAACACTTGGAAACAAGAGGTAACTGATAACGCCAAAGGCTCCGTGTGTGACTGATGAAAGAAAGAAAACATGGGCTTTGGTTGTTTCTTTGTTTGTTTGTTTTTTTGTTTTTTTTTGGGCAATGTAAATATATTTTACCATGTGAAACAAACACGAACAATCCCTCTCTTTATATATATATATATATATATATATATATATATATATATATATATATATATATATATATATATATATATATATAATGCTAAAAAATACACTCGTGCCGTTTCAATACGTGAAGATGGAAGAGCAACAAGAGATGTCGATGCCACTCTTGGTCAGAGATTTACAGAGAGTCATTAAAAAATACACTTTTAACAAGAATTCTGGAGAAACGCCAGACTACACTTCTCAAGATAAAAGTCAAAATACTTATTATGTTCTTCAAGAGAAAGGACATTGGGTTCCATAATGTCCACAACGTCAAAGAAAATGAAATATGAGAAAAGAGAGACAAACGTAAAGAGACCTATTATTAATGCAGAGTGTAAGGGCATTCTTCTAAGGAGTGTCCAAAGAGAGTGAGAAAAGAGAAAAAGCAAGAAATTGAATGAGAAACAAACAAAAAACAAAAAAAAAAAAAAAAAAAAAAAAAAAAAAGCAAACAACAGAAGAACCGATTCCTGCAAAGAAATTTAAAGCAAGACGTGCAGAAGAAACAGCCGAAGATCCCATTTCGGTGAATACATTAAAAAAAGAAAGATAGTAAAAGCAAATGGACTTGTTGGATAGTAGTTAACTGGGTGTTAGATAGTGGATAAATGGGTGTTGGTCACTCCAAGCGGCGTGCTGATTGTATAGTGTGGGTGTTGGATACAAAATGACTGTTGTTCACTAGTTTGGTTTCTTTGTGTCTGATTGGTCTAGTAGTTTTTAATTTGTGCAACAATACTTCTACTCTAACTGATCCGATACTTTTTAGCGTCCTGGACATAATGACCAATCTGAAATTTTAATTTCTAGAAATTTCTCCATTTATTTATTAAGTTACGCATGGTCGAAGATGCCAGGGAAATAAATACAATTCTCTGTTTAAATTTCTGCATGTCCATCACTTTCAGTACATCGTGATCCATTACGTATCCCACGCCAAATTATAAAATATTACAGCCTCAATATTAAATTCCAATATTTAAATTAACTAGTAGTCCCAAATTCTCATATATTACCCACTATTATGTTGCCTGTTGAGTAAGGCCCATGTTACGGCTGGATAGTAAAGAAATTAAGTGGTGACCTAATGTTAATTCCCATTGTTCCCAGAATCCTTTATACATGTAAATAGCGTCCTAATGTTAATTCATGTTGTCCCTGTAATTCGTAAAACCCTCATAGGATTTCATTAGTGTAGTTTTATCTTTACATTACTTGTTATAGGCCAGAGAAGAACATTACACATGATAAATCTATATTTCAGTTAGAGGACCGACAAACTCCAACTTATTACAACTCTCTCTCTCTCTCTCTCTCTCTCTCTCTCTCTCTCTCTCTCTCTCTCTCTCTCTCAGACATCATTAAACCACGTTGATGTACTTTTATGTCCATATATCTATCAAGCGATACAAAATACAGCATTTCAGTTAGAGTCCACATAAACTAACATTTCCCGCCAGAAACCTCTATTACTGTTACAAACAGCCTGACTCATCCTGTGTGAAAAAGAAATATCAACCAATATTTACGAGCGATCACATTTCCAGTGCAGACAAATTCCAACCTATTACATATCCAGCCAAATCTCTCTCTCTCTCTCTCTCTCTCTCTCTCTCACACACACACACACACACACACACACACACACACATCATGAACAATTAATAAGAATAATAATAAGAAGAAGATTACGAAAACATTGTGTCAATAGCCTGTTGAGTAACTCTCTCTCTCTCTCTCTCTCTCTCTCTCTCTCTCTCTCTCTCTCTGACAAATCATAAACACTTAAATAATTATAATAATAACAATAATAATAATAATAATACTTTTGTATGGTCTGTAGCTGTTGAGCAAATCTCTCTTTCTCTCTTTCTCTCTCTCTCTCTCTCACATCGTGAAAAATGAATATAACAATAATGTAATAATAATGATTTTGCATGATCTGTTGAGTAAGGCCAGCTTGTCCACATAAACTCATAAAAAGGTTAACTTTATGTTAAGTTCTCCTTGTCCTATAATTCCTGAATTTTTTTTTAAAAAAATGGATTTGATCTGTGGTCATTCCAAAAGTCATTTAAATAGTAAGTGGAGTTTAATCATTAGATTTCTTGTTATAGACCAGAGGGCCCTATACGTGATAAATCTATATTCATTTCGGTTAGAGTGCCGACTCATTCCAGCCTGTTATATTTGCCTACAAAATAGAACCAACATGATACAAACAGACAGTCTCCTCGGGTGAACCATATGGCGTAATACGGTATTTCAGTTAAGTACAGACCGTCGCATAATGTTACACTGTTAAAAAAACAGACATTTCAAAATGGCAACCTGATGCTAATTTCCCGGTGGCACTATAAATGTTTGACCCAATTTAATACCGGCCCCCCCCCCCCCCCCCTGGATTCAATGTGGCATCGCATACTACTGAGTGCTCTGGTTCAATGGAGACAACTTGCTCTGTGACTGTTTCCAAAGTTAAAGAGTTGTGTCCCTTGAACTGTATACTAGAATGACTCCTTTTTGAAATACTCTATGGCATCTGGAGAAATATGTTCGCGCGACAAACTCACTGGAATTCTTCACAGTTGAGAGTTTCAGACGTGGAGAGTGTGATATTTGAAGACAAAAAAACTCATTCGATTAGCACACATACATTTATTGAATGGAATTCGCTTAATATAAAGAGAGAAATAGTCCAATACCACACACAATTTAACAGAGTAAAAGTGTGGCATGTGTGAAGAAAATTTACTCGTTCAGTTATCACACAAATTAACAAGAAAGAAGTAATATGTGGTAAGAAACATCACCAATCACCATCCAAACAAGAACATATAACTGCAATGTATTCCGACATCAAGGCGAACTCATTTACATTCGTACAACCATAGGAGTTACAAACAAATATTCCCAGAAGAAAGAACCAAGTCTTGAATAGATACATACTTCAGACTCATGGAACTGTATCCTAAATAAAACACACAAGCAAAGAAAAATTTCAAAGTTTGAGAAAGTTTACGACAATAAAACCCTGAAAGTCAACTGATAAATAAAATTACTAAGGTTACACTTTCGATTATCTTAATTTTAGCCTAAAATGTAGACTGGATCAATTGCAACTTCTTGAAATATAATTCCAGGATAAATACAAAATAAAAGATAGAAGTAACTCAATTGGAAAATGTAAGTAAAAACGTATGTCTTGCTGTTTTGAGGATTTCAGCGTCTAAATCTTAGATGTAACAAGCTTTTGTATATAGTCAAGGAATTTGGGTTTCATACTCCCAAGAATCGTGTTACTCGTGAACCCGGCTTGCTGGATTTGAATTCGAACATTCCCAGGTCTTAAATACCGTATAGTCGCAATTTAGTTGGAAAACGGTTCGGAGTTGGAATGTTGTTGAAGTATTGGATGTTGGATAAGCTTGAATAATTGTTGGAAAACCCCAATATATGCAAACAAAGGAACTATGTTCAACTAAATAGATACATTTGGCCAAATCGGTATAAGAGGAAAATACTTTATTGAAAATTGTATTGGAAATTCGTTGTTGAATCGCTGTTTTGATAACTCATATCTCCCGCTGTTCGAACTGCGGTGGCTCAGTGGTTAGCGTACCGGAGTCACGGCTGAAAGGGTACGGGTTCGAATCCTACCATCGGACCAGACTGTGTCAGCTACCGTGATGTATACTTGGGTAACGCACTTTACTCCTATTGCCTCGGCACTAAATAAGTTACTTGTGCTGCTGTGCCTTATATATATATATATATATATATATATATATATATATATATATATATATATATATATATATATGTCGTCCAACGGCCAGTTGTCGTTTGCCTCCTTCAGTCGTGCGCCATGTTTCTCGCGATCTAACGCGCTTGTTGCGAGATAATGACCTCATCAGCTGTGTCACCGGCGTTGTTAAAGAGCGACAGAAATTTAATTATATAGTAAAATCAAACAAAATGAGATTCAAAAAGGTAATTTCATGTAATTTAAAAAAATGATAATGAAAATCTGTTTTCACTAATGCCTTTTTTGTGTCAGACATTTTGGCCTTGAATTTTATATTATATGCGAAAGATAGCGCCGCCGATCACATGTTGGCTTCGTTTACATATTTTGAACAGGATAATCCACTTTGGGAATTTATACAATTGGATAGCCAATGTAAATATTGGTTTTAATCATGTGATGTTCTTATACAACGTAAGAAAAATGTACACTCGAAATGTATATTCACTACGGACTTTTTCGTTTCAGTATTATTTCTTAATAAACATATATTCTACATCAAAAGACATTGAATCTATTATGATAAAATGTGTATCCATTCACCAGTGTCTATTTTTAAATTTCTCTCTCTCTCTCTGCCTGTCTCTCTCAGTCTTTTGAGTCATGTATCTATATGGTAAAGAACAAGCAAGCAGTAATGTAAGTGCACAAACTGCATATAGAATTAACGGTAACAAATTATTCATTTTTAAATTTTTTTTTTTTAAATTTCAAAAGCACGGAGACGCTATGAACTAATAATATCCATACATTGGTCTAACTGGCACGGTCCGGTTATATGCCACGTGACTTTTTAGTGATTGTCACGAACCATGGATGTCACTTCCGGAAATAAGTAAACATACACACGATCGGAAAAACGGTAATTATGAACTAATGTACATGAATGCCAACAAATTTTCACGCTGATTAAACTGATTAAATGAAGTAGATATAGTTGAACACTTTTATGGTTTATTTGAATAGATTATCATAATATTATAACGAACGCGTTAAAATTCACGTTAAGTGAACGATTGGTGGTTACTCGAGGCTATATATATATGTCACCAAACCAAACCAAAGCCCGCCGTTCAAGTTTACTAGCTTTTGACCTATGAACATCACAGACCACACTTCATATGGGATGCTCCTAGCAAGTACCGGAGGCACATACAAAGCAAGAACAACATATGGCGGTGACCTTAGTATACCTACAGACTCGACATTCCACGATGGATCAAATGAAGCACAGTAGTTTATATAAGAAGCGGCAACATCTATTAAATGGCGTATTTGGTAATCAAAAATTGTCTCCAAGGTACTTAAATTGTCCTTATCATGTTAACCTTAAAAATGCGTCCTTCGAAATCATTAGGTCACATGTACGTACATGTAAAAATGTTATGGATAATCAGCTGATAGTTCCGGCAAACCTAAATAGACTTAAGTTCAACACTTTTCTTTTTTTATTTAAAAGAATATGGCCTTAGCAGATCTTGTGTTTAGTAGAGTAAGTGTGGTGATTTTGCAAAGTGTAGAGTCTAGTATTTAACGTAGAGTCTTTTTAACAGTGTAATTACCGTAAATGTAATAACTCAAAGGAATTCAAGGAGACCAACAACGTTCTTTGTTCACTCGTCTATATCTCTGCACAAGTACATACACAGTAATAACCGAACTATCCGCATGTTACCGGTGTTACTATAAATTGCTCCCTCCGGTATTTATAGATACTCCTCCTAATGGTATATAAAATTTCCCCCTTGTTAAATGCGTTTTTTTTTTTTTTTTTACTACAACATAAAGTAAAATCCTACATATGAAACAAAAGAAAATACTAAATGTTAATGAAATATAACATGACTAAATTACTTGACTAGATCAACATGTGCAGCTACATTTTGCTCATCACAAGTCTCTTGCTCATTTCACTTTGTCCTTTGTCTTAAATGTGTAATTATTTTTAATTATAATGAACACTATGTATACATGAATATTGTCCTTTAAAACAAGCTACATGTATTTCATAATCATTTCCTACACCTCTCACAGATCTAGTCTCTCAGGTGCTTTACGCTCGCGTAATGGATATCTCCTCTCCACTGACACAGGTGGAGCTAGTGGTGGCTTTGGATTATCGACTGGTACTGATGACATTTCCGGTTCTGCTAATATTGGAGCTCCAGTTTCTGGTGTAGATGGAGCCGGTGTCATCATTGTTCCACCACCTGATGCCCGTTTCTCAGTGTTTTTGGGTGTACTGGCATTTCCCACATCTAGATTGGTTTCTAACGGAATTGGTATTTCAGCTGCATGGGTTATCAGATGGTTTACATGACAATATCTAATTTTCCCTGCAACTTTTACCAAGTATGTCCGTGGTCCAATCACTCTATGTATGATGCCTGGCAACCGCTTCCATTTTCCAAGGCTGAAATTAGTTTTCACTGAAACTGCATCATCTTTCTCAAAACTTAAGTCGCAAACAGCACCTTTATCATGGTTTTCTATCATCTGCTGCTGCTTTTGAACAACTCGCTTTTCTAGGTCTGGTTTGACTAGAGATAGCCTATTTCTCAATTGTTTTCACTGAAGAACAATTCGCTTGGTGCCTTTCCTGTGACAGTATGTGGCGTAATTCTGTATTTTAACAGAAAATCCGCAAGTCGATGTTGTAATGACCTCTTGTTCAGTGATTGGTTTTCTTCAATTACTTGTGATTTCAATGCTCGTTTCAGAACTTGAACTCCACGTTCAGCTAATCCATTTGATGCAGGGTGGTAAGGTGGACTGAGCGTATGTTTGATCCCGTTCATTCTTATAAATGTTTTAAATTCATGGGAGGTGAATTGTGGCCCGTTATTACTAACTATCTCTTCCAGGATCCCTGTTGATGCGAATAACAATCTCAATTTCTCAATGGTTACTGAACTTGTAGCACTTTTCATTGGAATCACTTCAATCCATTTCGAGTAACTATCAATGACCAACAAGAATGATTGATTTTTAAAATCCACAAATTCCATATGAACCCTTTCCATCGGTCTAGTTGCCCACTTCCATGGGTGTAAAGGGGCTTCAGATGGGGTCTTTCTCATTGATTGGCAAACTGAACATGATTATACAATTCCTTCGATTTCAGTGTCCAATTTGGGCCACCATATGTAACTGCGATTCAATGCCTTCATTCTGCACATTCCCAGGTGCTCCTTGTGTAATTCCCTCAAACTTTGTCCTTGATACCTTGCCGGGATAATTACCCTCATCCCCATAATACAACACCTTGGTCCACGGAAAGTTCTGTTTTTCTAGCAAAATATGGCTTTAAGTCTTCATCATATGTATAAGATGGCCACCCATTTAGTGTATATTCATACACTTTGCTCAACACTGGATCATGGCATGTTGCCGCAGCTACATCCTGTCTTTCAATGAGTAGTTCATCCAGATATGAAACTATCCCCTTGACTGTATCTTCCTCCCTCTATGTTGCCATTGGCAATCTTGACAAGCTGTCACAATTTCCATGATCTTGTGTTTGTTTGTACTTAATTTCATAATCATAGGCAGACAATGTGATTGCCCACCTCTGAATTCTAGCAGCCGCTAATGTTGGTATACCCTTCTTTGGTCCTAATATCGTGGTTAGTGCCTGATGATCGGTGATGAGAGTAGATTTCCTTCCATACATATATTTATGAAACTTTTTTACTCCAAAAATGATACCCAGAGCGTCTTTTTCAAGCTGCAAATAATTTCTCTCCGTTGGTAACAGTGTTCTGGAAGCAAAGGCTATCGGTCGGTCCTGTCCATCAGACATAACATGGGAAATTACTGCCCCTAGTCCACACGAACTTGAATCACATGCTAGTCGCAATTCATAGTGTACCAAAAGATCACTCTCAACCACTAGACTCTTACTTTTCTCGAATGCTTGTTCGCACTCTTTTGTCCAGGACCATTTGGTGTCCTTTATCAATAGTTCGTGCAAGGGATGTAATAGAGTTGATAAGGCCCTATACTAGTTTGTGCAAGGGATGTAATAGAGTTGATAAGGCCCTATACTAGTTTGTGCAAGGGATGTAATAGAGTTGATAAGGCCCTATACTAGTTTGTGCAAGGGATGTAATAGAGTTGATAAGGCCCTATACTAGTTTGTGCAAGGGATGTAATAGAGTTGATAAGGCCCTATACTAGTTTGTGCAAGGGATGTAATAGAGTTGATAAATTGGGAAGAAAGGCCCTATACTAGTTTATAAGTCCTAAGTATGACCTCAATTCATTGACATTGCTTGGATTTGGTGCTTTCAGCTCAGCCTCTACCTTTTCTTCTGTTGTGTGTATTCCATCCCTATCAACTACATGCCCCATATACACAACTTTCTCTGCCATGAAAACACATTTGTCTCGTCTCAGTCGGATGTTGTGTTTATCAAGGCGTGAGAAGACTTCACTCAGAATTTCCAGCTGACTTCGAATCATCCCTTGCTGTGATCAGGATATCATCAATTCGACAGACTACCCCTGGAAGTCCTGTAAGAATTTGATCCATGACAGACTGGAAACATGCTGGTGCAGAGCTTTCCCCATAAGCTAATCTTCTGAATCTGAATAATCCTAAGTGGGTGTTAATAGTTAGATACTGCATGGAACTATCATCTAGTTCTAGCTGTGTGTAGACTTGTGACAAGTCTAACTTTGCAAATTTATCTCTTCCTGTAAACGTTGCAAACATGTCCTCTGTACTTGGCAGCGGATATTGTTCATCACTTATGACACGATTTACTGTTAGTTTATAGTCTCCACATAGTCTCAATGATTTGTCCCTTTTTGGGACAACCACTAAGGGAGTTGCCCAATAGCTACGTTCCACTTTCTCAATCACCCCATTGGACTCCCACTTTTTTAGCTCGTCTGTTACTTTCTCCTTTAAAGCATATGGAACTGGCCTAGATTTGCAAAATATAGGGTTAGCATTTTCTTTCAGCACTATTTTTGCTTTGAATCTTTTGATTGCCTTTTCATTTCTGTCAAATAGATGTGCATATTGAGTTTTTAAAGTTTCCCATTCATTGATTTGAACTTGAAATATGTTTCTCCAATCGAGTTTGATGTTTTCCAACCAATCTCTCCCCAGCAGACTGGGTTTACCTCCTTCAGCTAAAACTAGTTTCATTTCTCCGACCGACTTCTGCCCATATTTTGCTGGAACATGATTTCTCCCAATAACTTAATACTGTCCCCTGAGTGCGCTCTCAGTGAGATGGTTGGTTCTTTCAAAGGGAATTTACTGAGATGAGTGATGTATATCTTTTCGCTGACAACGGTGCAGGTTCTGCCTGTATCAACTATCATACAGACGTCTTTCCCCCCAATGTTCATTGTGGCTCTGTATTTTTCCACCGCTTTGTCTGTAGTGTTTATGTATGTGGAATAAATTCCCAGTTCTTCATCTCTCTCTGGATCCTGTTCCTCCTCTTCGACATATCTTGTATGATCCTGCTTAGGACATCTTTGAGCTACGTGACCTTTATGGAAACATTTATAGAACTTTGAACTCTTAAACCTGCACTTGTCATGATGGTTTCTTTTGAATAGTTTCTTATGTCAAACCACACACTAACCTGTCTCTAGGTGCTTCCGGCAGAAAAGTTCCAAATTCACAGTGGGTAGAGAGCTTCTTTAATTCCACTACATATGCTGACACAGTCTCACCCTCATTTTGATTTCTTTTATTAAATTTGAATCTTTCTGAAATCACTAATGGCTTTTGTATGTAGTGATTTTTTAACACAGTAACAAGATCCTCGTACCCTTTGTCCTTCGGTAGATCTGGTGATACCAGGTTTTTGAGGATCCCGTATGCTGAAGGACCTATGACTGACAAAAATACTGTCACCACCTTCTCATCTTTGACATCGTTTGCCGCAGAAAACTGCTCCATGCATTCTACATAGTTCGCAAAACTCTCCTTTCCCTAACAAAACTCCTCCAATTTACTGATGTGGGCCATTATAGTTGACAACTGATAAATCCCTGACTTTATCCACCTTAACCAATGACCACAATCGTTGTCGCCAATGTAATAACTCAAGCGAATTCAAGGAGACCAACAACGTTCTTTATTCACTTGTCTATATCTCTGCACAAGTACATACACAGTAATAACCGAACTATCCGCATGTTACTGGTGTTACTATAAATTGCTCCCTCAGGTATTTAAAGGGACTCCTTCTAATGATATAATACAGTAAAGACGTGAAAATATGGTGTTACGATAGCCTCAAGCAACCACTTTTTATGCACTTAACGTGAATTTGAACACGTTCGTTGTAATATTGTGAGAATCTATTTAAATAACCATAGAAAGTGTGCAACTATATCTACTTCATATAATCATCATTAACAATTTTTGGGCATTCATGTACATGATTTCAGAATTACTGTTTTTCCGAGCGTGTGTAATTTTGCTTATTTCCGGATATTGCGTCCATGGTTCATGACGCTAACTAAAATGTCCGGAGTGTGCCAATTAGGTCAAGGTATGGGTATTACTAGTTCATAGGGTCTACATGTTTTTGAAATTAAAAAAAAAAATTATATTTAAATATGAAAAAAAGCCTTTAATTATATATGCAGTTTGTGCACTTACATTACTGCTTGCTTGCTCTTTACCAAATAAATACATGACTCAATAGACTGAGAGACAGACAGAGACAGAGGGAGAGAGAAATTTAAAAAAAAAACTGGTGAATGGATACACATTTTATTATAATAGATTATATGTCTTTTGATGTAGAATATATGTTCATTATGAAATAATACTGAAACGACAAAGTCCGTAGAGAATATACATTTCAAGTGTGAAAATTTTTCTTACGTTAGTTAAGAACCCCACATGATTAATACCAAATATTTACATTGGCTATCACGTTGTATAAATTCCCAAATTTGGTTTTCCTGTTCAGTATATGTAAACAAAGCCATCATGTGATTGGAGGCGCTATCTTTAGCATGTAATAGAAAATTCAAGGCCAAAATGTCTAACACAAATAAGGTATTAGTGAAAATATAGATTTTCATTATAATTTTTTTAAATTACATGAAATTACCTGTTTAAATGTCATTTGGTCTGATTTTACTATTTAATTCAATGTTGTCACTCTTGAAGAACACAGGTGACACAGTTGATGATGTCATTATCTCGAAACAAGCCCGTTCGATTACGAGAAACATGGGGCACGATGGAAGGATCCGATTGACATCGGGTGGTTGGACGGTATATGTATGGAATTTAATATCGTGAAACAAATAAGGAATCATCGATAATTTGTGTTGGTATTTGCTATAATTATTTAAAGATTATATGTAAATTATCAAACTACTTTTTAGACAGGAAACTAATTGTCTTTGGGGCTGAGCAAATTCCATAGCCAAACATGTCCTGGACTATTCATTTCCGAAGTTGGACAAATAAAATTTTGTAAGTCGCTAGTCCAGGACAAGTGCTTTTTTCCTACTTTAAAAAAGTCAGGCAAGGCCTTATTTTTGTGCTTTAATTAATATATCTACCTTTATTTGGCCCTCCAGGTGTAATGAATACTTGATTCTACCCCTCTCCATGTATACATTTACATCCTCTAAAACACCTATACGTGGTCAGTGATAACTGTCACATATGCGCACGTTCTATTACCGCTTGACTGCATATTGGAGTAAGCGACGAAATTATCTTCAAATCAAAACACGTCAAACAAAACAAAGCCAGTATGAATAATTAGCAGTGTTTTAACTGGTTTTGTTGCATTGTGTTTACTCAAATCTGATCCGCACGAGTGGCTCACTCTGATGTTAAACCAGCGCGTCAGTATAATTGAATTAATGAAAGGTATTTTACCAACATCAGTGTTTGTTTTCTTTATGAACTGATTAAATGACAATAATGATTCTTTAATTTTTGATTGATTATAAAGAGGATTAACTTCCACTTGCGATAATGCGTTTGAAGCAAAACAATTACACTAATTAAAGAGCTGTCTCTGTTCGTATTTAACATAGAAAATGTATGTCATTAAGAGCCGAACGACACATAAAGCATCTTTCCAATGTAGGCTTTTAATATTGAAATACAATCACATTATGTCTCTCCTCTCCAACAAAAAATAGCGAAGTACGCTGTGAATCATTTTATTATTATTATTATTATTATTATTATTATTATTATTATTATTATTATATCGGTGTACTTTACTGAAGGACGTCAGTACTGAAGTCATGCCGTCATACAAGTCATAGGTGTATTGTATGAGATATCGGAATGTACTACCAAGCCCCTTCATTATACTATTTTGAGGATTTATAATATTCACTTGTCATGTGACAAATATAATCCTACAGTTGTGCTTATATCCAACACCAATTATTCAAATTGTTTCATAAATTTCATACCAAATAAACACTAGTGTAAAATCCTAGATTAAAACTATTATTATTATTAGTAGTAGTAGTAGTAATAGTAGTAGTATTTCGGTTGAAATTACATGGATTAAACAAAAAGTACTATCACTATATAATCTGTATAAGTGGTTTTAATTTAGCACAATGAATTAAATGGGGCAAATTGGGTATCCTATCCTGCTCCATCAATTTCCATTTAGCCAATAGACAATAAACAGCTCTACCTTATGGTAACCATTCAATGGTGTCTGATACTTTTAATCTTCCAAAAGAGTTCATTTTTGAAGCTTTCTAATCTTGGGGGTGGGGGGCAGTAACTACCATCAGTGCGGTAGGGGTAAGGAAAAACACTCATTCCCAAGCTAGATCGATGTTTGTAAAACACGTATGCTTCAAATTCAGACAAAATGTTATGTCCAGACAGCCAGAAAATGTAGCAATTCTAACTAAATCACTAAAATCATTTAAATGAGAAAATTGTATAGTTCAAACATCTACATATGCACATAAATATGGATTCTAAAGGAATAACAAAGTAATTAAAATCCAATAGTCCGAAATTTTCACTTTAAAACATCCAAAACATTATTCAAATTGCACGATGGTATAACAAGGTCAGATTTCGTATCGGGGAAAAATGAGGGACAATTATAAGGTCAAAACAGACACTAAACACAAAATCCAGAAAGTTTTAAAAATATCGACATGACGAAACTTGCAAGAAAACTATTCTACAGATCAAGTGAAATAAAAGAGAAGAGTAGCATATCAACTCAATTCTTTTATTAGATCACTAAAAACAAATACTTTTTCTTTTTCATTTAATGTCGCACTGAAATATTGGTGAGAATCTTTTAAAAGAGCAATAGAAACGTCTGTAATGATATATATATATATATATATATATATATATATATATATATATATATATATATATATATATATATATATATATATATACCAAAATTGATAACGACACAAATTCAAAACAGTTTCCCAACATTTCGAGCTAAAAAAGCTCTTCGACAGGCGAAGAAACAATTTATATCCACAAAACAAACACTAAACACAAAAACCATTTTGCAGACATATTGCTTGAAATAAAAGCGTCAAAAGCACACTATTTGACTGAAATCTGGGCAATACGTTGTTTTATTTATTAAACCTCAAACTCTTATAATATAGGCACATTTATTACCGTATGTGGGAGTGGGACCTTCTCAATTCAAGATCCCACAAGCTAAAGTTTGCTATTTTAAACAGTGTAATCATTTATTGCAAGCCATAACTGTAGTACTCCTATTTTGCAGGAAAACAAATCAGAAAACGATATGTATCATTGACTGATACGCTGAAACTATTAAATAGAACAAAGAGCATGTTTCTATTTGTGATACTGAATAATGAATTTAATAATTTCGTTATAAAATTATACAATATAATTGTGACAGAGATTGATACACAGAGACACATATGGACAGTTGCTAGCTGCATTCTTTCCAAATGCAGATACTTGTGTGTTGCTCAGATTCATCACTCCTTTACAATGAAGAAGAAATTAGGTCCTATTATTTGTACAACCTTCTTGAGCACTCAACTCCGGATAATATTTGAATTTATATTTTAGCAAATAAACTTTGAATAAATATTATTTTTATTGTTGATATTGTTGTTGTCAATATTAATAATAATAATAACCTTTATTTCGTATTGTAGGCCACCGGACCAAAAATACACAGATTTTATATGCGGTACATCACTTTATGGTAGTGATAAGTACATGGTTTATCATTACTGTTTACATACACTTTTGGCTCCCTAATTTATGACTATTCATGCATGATGGTATTCCTAAATAGGGTCTTAGCACGGAGTCGGTTCTTATTGCTGTCTAGTTTAATACATATCTAGTTACCTGTCAAGACATTGTGTCCTAGTACTTTCTCTAAGTTTCAATGCTTTACAAACAAACCTAGCTAAATTTGACATTAACATGTATATATGAGCAGAAATTTTGAACGTTTGGATTTCTCTAAACATTCAATTGTATATACTTTCTCTTTAGTTCAGCATAAATAGGACATCCCACAATAAATTGATACTCGTGTTATATTTATGTGATACATATCAGACATATTCTATCTTCATACCGAATATATTCATACCTTCTTGTATTTGCTCTAACTGGTAAATTTTCTGCTCTTAACCAACAAATTAGGTTACCTAAGTACGACTCACCTAGGTCATCTAAATATTTTTAATGTGTAATGTTATCTTTAATACACTTATAAAAATGTAATCTATCCATTCCATTAATCTCATCAGTCAGTTATTGCATGAAAATATCTTTACATCGCTGTCTAAATATTTCTACAAACAGTCGTTCATCAATGACACCCTGTCTTAACGAAACATTACTAAATCCATATTTTAATAATATATTTTTGTACATCATTTGTCCAACAATTACAGTTTTCAACCCCATTTCAATTGAAAATTGTAACATTGTAACATTGTCTTGGTACTCTGCTATATGGCATAATTAAAGTCCGAAACCAGTACTTAAGAATTCGAATATATTTAACGTTTTTTTAAGTGCATTCGTCCTAATTCATGATATACAAAAGCATGTTATGTGTTTGTTGACAGACCCATTATAAATTTACAAAACTCAACGTGCACCTTTTCTATATCAGGCGCTTCATGGAACCCCTTTATTTCGGATCCATATTTTAAAATAGGTCAAACCTCTGTGTCAGATATGTGAAGCAGGTATGTACAGGTAATTTGCCAAATTTAGATAAACTACCTTTTAGTGTGTGTATAGCTTTTGCCGCTTGACAGACCAGAGTTTTCTGTTACATGTACCAAGACTTTTTTTATTAGAATATGCAGTCCAAATATTGATAGCATGATTCAGTTGCAATTTCTGTTTGACCATAGTACCATTTCTAGTAGCTATGTAGATAGCGTCCCTTACTGAATGATATGGTGGCCCACAATACGAAATAAAGATTATTATTATTATTATTATTATTATTATTATTATTGTTGTTGTTTTATATTATTATTGTTATTATTATTGTTATTATTATCAGCATCATCATCATTTTAACTCTTTTATATTACACCCCGCATTGGCAATGAAAAGTTTGAAAATATGGGTTTCGTGCCAGATTCCATCTCACATTATAAAGAATGAAGTTCCAATTTAAGCCATAAATTAGTGTTATATATCCTTCATTGTGTTCTTGTATATGGCTGCTTACATTACAGGTATATATCTGAGTATTGTAAAACTCCTGAGGCAAAAACTGAAGGTTTAATTGCCACTATCGCATCAGCCCACATTGTTTTCACTAGTATGTCGTTGGCAAGACACTGTATTCTATTTATATCGGCAAGATATACTATCCAATGTGTTGCTATGCCAAGAACAACCAAAATCCCAACCCAAAATCAGAGTTCTAGCTTCTCTCAAAATAATGGTGGACACTGAATAATACTATTTATGCATGTGGATGATTTTCGAAAGAATGAGCCTGAGTTAGTACATATAATAAACCAAACTGTTCACCACAGTCTAGAAATAAAATACAAATCAAGTTAAGGAAACTTCTTGTACCAAAACAACCAGGGTGACGCTATAGCATTGCCCTTTATAACAAAATAAAGAAACTATGTTAAAATAGTGTGTGTGTGTGTGTGTGTGTGTGTGTGTGTGTGTGTGTGTGTGTGTGTGTGTGTACTCTGTACAGTCACGTATTTACAAAAATTGTATCTGACTAATTCTTTGCGTGCTATAAAATGCCTTCGGCAAGCCCATATCCCGAGGAACATAAAACAGCGTTTACTGGTATAGTCTGCTCTGTTAGATACTTGATCAAACAATTCAGAAAAATTTCGAAAGCTGGAAGAACAGTTTAGTTACAGAGTGATATATAAAAGCCATATATATCCCTAAAATATCCCTGTAGTGAACTTTAATACAGAGACATCAACGTGTGAAAGAAACAGCACAATAATAACGGTATGGACTGGTTTTTTTGTGACTGTATGACTGCATAATGGTCACGCTGTTCTTGCTACTGTTTAGCAGGCGAGACATAAAAAAATTGAATCATAAAGTCAGAATAAAAAATAAGGAAACGTGTTATCCTTATTCAGACTGAATAAAGGAATATATAACTCTTTCCGTTTACCTTCTTCAATTAGGAATAAGAAAAAGTTATTTTGTTTTGCTTCTGATTTTTTCAATATTAGTTCAAGATCTTTTGAAAGTTTTCTTCTATGCTACTGTCAGTACTTTGACACTTCTAGTCTTCTAGTTTCATCGCGTTTTGACAAGGAAATGTTCAGATCATAAAATTATATATAATCAAAGTCAAACACAAATACTGTCTTCAAACATATCCGCACATGTTGCCGCTACAACTGGTGATTTTTTGATTCCATCCACCCCCCACCCCCCAAATGAACAAACTTGCATTTCTCTTTGCACTACATTTGCCTTAAATGCTGGGTATTATAAATTCTTCAACAAAACATTTAAAAGATTAATGATAAATTAATAATGACAATTAGTTTCAACCTACATGAGTATATACATAATGCTCATGTGTAATAAGAACTTTACCAAACAAGTTCAGTTATGTTTTAAAAGTATATTGTACAATAAAACACGCATCAACTGTTTGAAAAAAGAGCACTTTAACATTTATATTACCTTGTCGACTGCATTCACATGTTGTGCCATTTTGCTATGAAGACATCTCATAATTTGTAACTTACAATGATATTGTTGAAAGGGAGTATCCTCTAATGCAGTATTGCATTGACTTAAAGGATAATTGTTGCCAATAAAATGGCTGTAAATACATCTCAGGGATTTCAGAAATGGTGTTGGCAGAGATACAATGGTTTGAATGGAAATAAATCTCAATTTTAATGCAGGGATACAATATTTCAACTATGTTTTCGTACACACTTTCCTGTATGTTAGTGAGTAAAAACGTTTTGTATTGAGTGCATGGTGCGATGTATGGAGTATGGATTTTCCGGTTGTTACGATGTTGTCATTGTCAATAAAATTTCTGAAGTATTTAAGTAACACTAAGTCAGGCTAGAATGTCCCACGAAATGATCACGCTAACAGATATATATGACCTCAGGTTTCCTAATCCTCGCTGTACATTAGGTAACACTAAGTCAGGCTAGACAGTCCTACAAAACAATCACGCTAAAAAAAGATCTATTACCTCAGGTTTCCTAATCCTCATTGTACATAACACTTAAATTAAGAAGCATTATTTCTGATTGCAGGTAACAATCTCATTGCAACAATATCCATGTTTTGAATTAGGCCAACTATTACAGCAAAGTCAATAATTATTGTAACTTCATGGAATAATATTGTAGTAAGGTCAAATATTAAAATAAGATCGATAACGAAAGAAAAGTTCACTTTTCAAGTAAGGATAGCCATTACACCTTGGTCAACAATTGTTTACATTTTTGTGGATATCTGTAACAGTATGGTCAACAATTGCTTAACGGTCAATAATTACAGCAAAATCTAGAATCTGAGGAAGCTCAACCTTTAAAGTAAGGTCAAACATTTTTAAAAAAAAATCTATGGATAGCTTCTACAATAAGGTCAGCCAATACAGTAAGGTCAAATAAAACGGCAAGAACTATCTTCTGAGACAATTGGCCGTTAGCTAAATCAATTATGTAACTTAATCGATAACTATTATAGTATGGTCAGCCTTTACACTTAGAAGAATTATTATCACAGGTTTGTGGATAACTATTACAAAAGGGTGAACTATTATTGTAATTTTATCGACAACTAGCATAGTATTGTCATCATTACCGTAAGGTGAATCAAAACAACAAATCCTACTATCTGGGTAAGGTCAGCCATTAAAATAACATCAACCGCTATTGTAACATTTTAGACAACACATTATATGGAAGTTAAACATTACTCTGTCTTTGTGAATACACACTATAGTATTGCCTACTCCGAAAGGCAGGGTTACCATTATTTAACTGATTTGTAACCATTTCAGAAAGTGTTACTATTACAAAATATAAATTGTTAAAGCAAAGACCCCGTGTAAGGCAAGTCAGTTTTGTAACTCTGTAAACAACCATTATAGCGAGGACACCCTTCGGAGTAAGGCTAATCGTTATTGAAACCTTGTTGGATCATAACATCAAGATTAACTATCGCAGCATGATCAGTCATTAGAGCGTTGCCGAACATAAGAGTGGGATCTGTCGTCACAGCGAGGTCTACTTTGTCAACATGGTAACCTGTCTAGAAAGGCAAGCTATAATGCTTCAGTAAGCGACATTTATATGAATCATTCATGCAACTACAATGATAAGAATTCCAATTTGGTAATCAATTGTAGTAAGGTCGACCATTACATGTAAGTCGCCGGTCATAGTAAGTTCAACTATTTCCTATAGATCAACTATGATTATAACTTTGTTCATACCTATAGCAGCGATGATAAGTATCATGGTATGTGCAATCAAATTCCGTAAGGTTCTTCATTACTATAAGGTCAATGATTCAGCGAGGTCAGTGTAGTGAGTTTGGCAGTTATAGCAAGTTACACGTTTTTAAAATGGTCGGTTATTTCAGACAGACAAAGCTAATTGTAACTGCGAATACAGATATTTCAGTTAGATCAACCTTTCATTTCGCCTAACCAGTCAATGACTACAGCAAGGTCTACTCTTCAATATTTCAACCATCGTTCGAAGGCTAACCATTATTGTACCTCGGCTGATAAGCAATCAAATAATTACATTCAGTCAAAACATTTACAGCTAAGACAATCATGGTGTTAGGTCAGCATGAGAGCAAGGTCTACACGTTCTAGATTCTAAGCCTGTATTGTAACTCTGAGCAAAACGACTACAATTAAGAATAGCTAACTATCACAGTACGGTTAACCGTAATTTTATGGTGAACCACCAAGGTTAGGTCAACCATTATGTATGGTCGGCAAGGACTACTTTTTAAAATTGTAACCGTGATAGAAAGACAAGCCAAAATTGTAACCGTTTTAAGTTGGTCAACCATAGCAATATTGTAAATGATAACGGTTAGGCTAACTAATAGATTAAATGACAAACCTCTGAATAATGACGGCTATTATTGTAATATTGTTCATACCCATTACAGTGAGGCTAATTGTTTTAAGTAAGCTTATTGCATGAGGTCACATATTACAAAAAGTTTAACTGTGATTGGAAATGTGCAGTGGATTACAGTTATAAATGAGGTCAATCACTACAGAAATATCAACCATTACATCAAGAACATCCTAGAGTGAGGTTAGCAATATGTTGAAGATCAAGCATTAGTGTAACTGTAAAAACAGCCGTTATAGTAAAGTTAGTGTTGACAATCATTGCGCTGGAGTAATCATAATTGGATTGTTTACCATCAGAAATAAGGTCCACTATTCTATAAAAATAAATACAAGCAATTATTACAAGGCTAATCAATTCAAGATAAACCGTGACAGTAAAGTTCTCATACAGGGTTATGTAAACCAATATTTTGATTTTGTTCATAACCAGTGGATGTAACAATTATGGAAAGACTATGAAAGGGAGGTTGGATAATATAAGAAGGTCAATTACTATTTATATATCGACTAAAGTAATCATCAGAGTAGGGTCATCCATTTATTATAATTATGGTCATCGTAACTAATTTGGGGTTAACAATGAGTGAAGTGAAATTTAGCCCATTGTTGAAAATCTGCACATAAACCTTCGAAGTCAGGTAAACCTTTGCAGGATGATCAGCCGTTAGAGTAGATTTAACTATTACAGCTAAGGTCTTCTCTCAGAGTCAGGTAAGCTATTATCTAAATTTTGTGAGAACTGATGAATTTTGGTCAAACACTACAGTAAGACTGTATTTCACGAATGGTAGCCATTAATACAATCGTAGATCACGATTAAAATGACATCAGACTTTACGGTGGCTGCCAATATTACATTAAGGTTGAGCTTACGAATAATCTCACTGGATTCAACAATGTCACTCATAGTTTTACTTTTGAAAATAACCATATCAGTAATGTTAACTGTCAAAGTATGGTCGAGAATTACAACAAGATTAATTATTGCAATGGAGTTGACAGCTGACTTTTCATGTGAAGTCCGCGACACTACGTTTACAACCACAACGAAATGCATCTCAAAATACAGAATGATTCGTTCCCAATTATTCCATGGTAAAGGCAGTGCCTTCCCGGAAACTTTCGCAATGAAAGCATAGCCAAACAAAACCTCTAAATTTAGATATAAACTACTTATCTGGGTTTAACCCGGACGCATTTAATCCTGGTCTGATCCATGTCAGCAAATCATTTTGTTGAAAAATTTGTAAGAACTTTTCCATTTGCATGCAAAATATATTTCGATTTGATTTTATTCACCAAATCTGATAATTTTTTATTTAAATTAGGAGTTTAACAACTGCTAGAAAGTAACTAGTGTTGGGTGTCAAAAAGTTGCAATTTTGGGATCAGATGATTTTAACACCCAAAAGCTAAATTTGCCATATCTTCCTGAAATAGAGGTTTTTTTCAAAGCAGTAAAAATCTCTTAATAAAAGATAATAAAAGACACATTACTAAATTAAATCTTTTAAAGAAATTTTAAATAGAATTTTACATTGTAAAAAGATTGACAAATATGTAAATAATATTTTGTCAAAAAATAGAAAAATAAACCTGGCACATTTTAGACAACAATATTAAATAATCGAATACACCAAAGACAAATGGTGATTTGGGCCTGTGCGGCTTACAGTAGTTGATCCAAAGCCAGTGAATCATGATAGCTCATAATGATTTCTGGGCAATATGCAATCAGCCAGTATTTAGAAAAATTAAGACACTCAAATCACCCATAAAGATGGGAACAGCACCACAATTTATGGCAAAAGTCCAAATATTTTCAATGTCACCCTGTAATAAAAATCTGCACTTTTAAAGGGCTGAACCTCTTTGAACAGTGGTTTCGACATCTATCTTGAGGACCTAAGTAATGACTTTGGAGTATCATGTCCCATTGTGATATTATGAATTAATCCTTTTGGCATGTCCTGATCAAGCCTTAGGATTACCACCAGATTACTGGGGAGCATCTGAGGTAAAACAACTCTTCCGTCTTGCTTCCAATGCTGAGCGAGACCTAAAAGAGATAACACATGTTTCATTAATATCATAAATCACTAACCTGCACGTAAATAAGTGAAAATTTGTTAGACGCCGAGATTTCAAAATTTATATTCATTGTGCAAGCACATAAAAGCATTAAATAGTATACAGTGGCACTCAGATATGTGAAGCAGTGAACGTGAATTAACGTGACAATACATTATCAAAATATTTGTGACTCGCATAAATAAAATAGTTAGAGTATCTTGACAATTCGCAGGACAAAAAACAAATGAGGAACACCAGCTATCATGAAGTTTAAGATGGTTTGGGAGGAGAAGGTATACTCATTATATTTGTATAAATAATTTCATCAAATTCTTACTTGCCTAGTTAGGAATCCATTTTAAGTATCACACAAAATGATGAAAGAAATGTATATGCGTGTCTGTTTGCTTGTGTTTGCTTGACAATCATATTAGCATAGTACTGTACCAGACTAAGGTTTTGGTTTAAGGTTTTACCCAAGTTAGTAACAAACGTGCTATACAATTAGTGCATCAAAGAACAATTGCCACTGTAGGTAGAACAATAGTCGATCAATTCTCTTCCCATAGCATAGTAGTACATTACTCCTTGTATAAAATGCCTACTTATGCTGGGCGCGCGCACTCCCACACACATACGGAGCGGAAGGTGTGCAACTCAAGGCTGAGTTAAAAGAATACTGTCCTATTTGTGCCCAGAAACATTTAACTGATTTTCCTTTCATATATTGCATTCTTCGCTACTGCTGAAAGCATTCGTGCGGAAAATCACACATTAAACTGCGTCTATGTTTTTTCCATCTAGCAAAATTGAGACTCGAAAATAAATTCTTAACACGGTTTCAAAACTAATTTCTACAACAATGCAACATGTATCTAAGAACCCGCATCTAATTCACAATAAATAAAGTTAAAATGCACGTAAATATTTTTAATTAGTAACCATGGTGGTTTTGATAGTTTTTTGTTTTGTCCATTATAGTAATATTGTCGGAAAGGAAATTCTTGGATTCATCTATCCTCATGATTTTTGATATTCTCAGACTGGAACAAAATTTCATTAAGGTTGTTTATTCGTTGTTTTGATCGAGAATGATCCAATTTAAACGAATATTTGCTGTTCTGTTCTGACAATTAGACGCCAGAGATATAAATGTAACAAGTCTTAAAATAACTCAGATTGCCAGATATATTATGCCAAGCACTGCGAACCATTTAATAATAGCAAGCAAGTTTGATAGCACAAACAGTATGATGGTTGTATTTCAAAACAAGTTGTTCGTGACTCAAGATATTTTCAAATTAAATTGAGTGTGACTTTAGTACTCAAGCTGACCAGAGATACAAAATGCCACACGATAAGTTTCAAAATAAAAAAAAATAACTAAAGTTGCTATGTCAGAGCTTTCAAGCAAACTTTGTTGTCAGAATCAAACTACGGAAGGATTTCGTCTTGTGCACATATATGCATTGAGAGTCTCCTGACACAATTGTAAACAAACCAATACAAAACGGCCAAATGAGCACCTATATGTGCTAAAGAAGCAGACCAGGTCATCCAGCAAGGCGCTCGGAAGGTGCTCGTCCCATGCATGATTCGCAGAAAGAACCGTGTGAAACTAGCAACACAAAAGTTCAACTTGAGGACAAATTAATATTGTCCAGGTAAACGATCTGCAATGTGTCCCCCCTGGGGTGGAAACTTGTTTCTTTCATAGTCATTACCCACAGGTGCAGAAGTTTCGGAGCTAAGATAGTAAGTTTGCTCAATGTATTACTAAGTTCAAAATGTATCTTTTTTTCACATAAATTTAAAGATTTAATAGTAGTCAAATATATTACATTTGTGAACGTAAATAAGCCTGAAATATATAATCAATCAAACGATTCCAAAGTAAGTGATAGAAACGTTAAAGTTATTCTAATGCGATTACAAATTCGTAACAAAATTGAGACGAAAGAGTAAGCATACTGATACAGAATAATTACGAAAAGAGATTAATTAAAGAATATAGATCGGATTGTGGTAGCAATCAAGATTTGAATGGATTTGACAATGATACTGAACCCTGCTTGAAGAAAGTCATCATTCATAAAATCGTTCAATTTGGTTTTAAACGTTCAGCTTCATCCTACGATGAAAACCTAAGACTTACGAAGACAACAAAAAGAGATGAAATGGATATAGTAATTGAGTGTTTGCTGGACTTTTTACATAACATATTCGGAAAGAAAATGGCCGAAAACATGAAATGGGTGCTTTATAGGATTGAATTTTCATACTGCATGCAGATAGATATCAGTGAACAAGAGAAATACCATATATAGATTAACATGAATACTTGAAAAATAAAAAAGACTTGAGTCAACGGAAAAAATCAGGGTTTTTGTTTTTTTGTTTTTCTTCCTTTTTTATATTCAGTGGAATCTGTTCTAAGTACACTTAGTGTCCAATAGATAAACTATCAACGTACAGTATGACTGGATACAGTTATTAGTTTGACAGACGCCAAGTGCATACATAATTCTTCTTGAATATGATATCTCTGTAAATGTGTATGAACTAGATGAGGACAAATACATTGTGACAGTTACAGTGACAGGTAAAGAAAAAGATAAGCATGTTGACATATTGATTCTATTTGATGAAATAGCAATACCTTGACTTGAAGATTTCATCCAGATTGGTGTCATACCCTATAAGCAAACATCATGAGTACAGGTATATATATATATTTATATACATAACCTGCTGAAATATTGTCAGTGCACCAGAGGTGTTATTTCGACCACAAAACGGCTATGATACAGTGTAGAAAATTCTATATGTATATATATACATATATATATATATATATATATATATATATATATATATAGAGAGAGAGAGAGAGAGAGAGAGAGAGAGATATCATGCATAAGAAAGCTTCAAGCAAATTGTTAAAATATATCATCTTCAATTTAAAGCCCCATAAGTTTTTTATTGCAACTAGGACAATTTCGTTGAAACAATGAAATATGTTGAATTGATGGAACATAAATTTGTGAGAAGGGATATGTGCATGGAAAAGAAAAAGACGATAAACAAGACGATTTATGGAAATAGGTATGCTATCAAAAGAAAAGTTTTACTTACTTTTTACTCAAGATTCAGTGACTTTAACATATCACATCATAACTACCAGTATGTTCCTAATGTGATGTCATACTTCAAATTGAACAAACTAGGAGACCTTCGTGACTATTACAAGAAAAATACTTCGATGCTATGTGGCGTTGCTGAGAAATTTAAAGCTGTATCTATAGCAAACTACACACTTGACACGGCACATTATTACAGTGTACCCGGTTTGGTTCATGATGCTAGGTAAATAGATCAGGTATAGAACTTAAACTTCTGACCGATGATGACAATTTTTCCATGATTAAGGACGGAATTGGAGGTGGCAATTGTAAGATACCACATACATATGCCAAAGGAAAAACGAACAGTATGATGATGATGATGATGATGAAAAATTTAAAGAATGGGGAGTTTGAAAATTCCCAAGCTGAGGACAAATTTATGGTTGGTAATTGCCGAATTGGAAACATGCTGGCCACAACTTTGGATGGGAAAATGATGAACAAGTTATGTAGGTAGAAAAAAAAACTTGTTAAACATCGCTGATGTTAGTGACACAAGGTGAATTTTACTACAACAAGCTGAAAATTAAAAAACGGTAATAGACTGAGACTACACATGACTGATACAGATTCATTATATATTCATGTCAAGAAAGACAATTTTACAGCAAAATGAAGGCTGACATCAAGTTATCCACCACACAAGTTTCTATCCCACGGACAATCTGTTTAACATCCCTCAAGCGAACACAAAAGTTACCGGACATAACAAGGATGAGTTAAATGTCACATCAATCAAAGAGTTGTATGGATTAATGACAAAACTCTATTTATACAAGACATCGAAGGATAAAAAATGGCTTGTTAAGGATTTGTTTAAACGTGTAACAATAACAAATCTACGATTTGAGAAAATTACCAAGTAATGCATTTGCTAAGATCATACAAGCACCAGATGTATGGCATCAATGAACAAAATAGTAATGCTACTGTGCGATGATAAGTGGCTTTGGGTTGACAAAGCGCTTTACCTTATGGTCATATCAGTACCTTAAATTGAAAAGGAAACTCTAACCTCATTAAAAGTTTGTTTATTTAATACTGTCAAAATATATACAATCTCTGAATTCATTTCATCTGGAATTAAGTGATTCTTTTCAAATACCGTGTCTGTTGCCGTACTGTCCTTGTGTAATCTCTCTGGAATCTTCGATCACAGACTTCTACTTGTGCACAATGATCCGACCAATATTTGAAAATATCTTCAACTAAAAGCTAGTATAACTAGATTGGGCGATTTGTTTTTCATGTCATCAAGATTCTCTCAGTTATCATATTGAAAACAAAAAGGTATTGGTTTCTTCTTACATATCAAACAGTAACTCTAACCACTTCTATTGTTCTCTTGGTATATATCAACCAGTAATTCTGACCATCTCTATTGGTTTCTTGGTACATATCAACCAGTAATTCTGACCTTCTCTATTGGTTTCTTAGTACATATCAACCAGTATTTCTGACCATCTCTATTGGTCTCTTGGTATATATCAACCAGTAGTTCTAACCACTTCTCTTGGTTTTTTTGGTACATATCAACCAGTAGTTCTAACCACTTCTATTGGTTTTTTGGTATATATCAACCAGTACCTCTGACCACTTCTATTGGTTTCTTCTTACATATCAACCAGTAACTCTGACCACTTCTATTAGTTTCTTGGTACATATCAAACAGTAGTTCTAACCACTTCTATTGGTTTCTTGGTATATATCAACCAGTAGTTCTAACCGCTTCTATTTTTTCTTGGTATATATCAAGAACTCTAACCACTTCTATTGGTTTCTTGTTACATATCAACCAACAACTCTAATCACGTATCCAGTTTATCTTCTGGATCTATCTAAATTTCATTTCCAGCTTGGAATATTCACATTCTGTCGTGTGGCTTGCTCTACATAAAAGTTGGACTTATGATCAGAATGTAATTGAAAAGTCTTTGTCGGTCATCAGATACGAAATAAAAAGACATTTTGTGAGCATCAACATTTTCTTTCCTGTTAATATAAAAGTGTATACCTTAGTGTACGTTGGCTAATTTAAAACCGCTATTATGTAATATGCTATCGTGTTTACTTCTGAAATCAAGCCCGATGCAATGAATGTTAATGAAGAAACTGTTAACACTTTACGTTACTAATTTGTGCACTTTGTTGATCGTCAAACAAGACATAGTTGTTTCTGTAAATTTTTTATAAATTGACAAAATTGAGCATAACCATGTTTGGCTGATATTCTACAGTCACCTAGATATTTTGATATCGCCTAGTTGAAAAAGTTTTCAAATCAATTTCTCCATTCTCTTTGCACACTATTAAAGCTCATTATGAGACAATCATGAGTGAGATTCTTGCTGGTACGAAAAACAACCTTGGAAGTAATATATAGGATATCACCAATAACAATTGGAATGAAAATGTATTCGTTAAAAGGTTGTTAAGATATTCCATTTTAGGTTTTCTTTCCTTTTCAAGTTTTTCTTTATCCTTTGAACCATGCATACCATCATCGTCATCATGAGAGAAGTGTATAGGGAAAAAGTGTCATCCAGATTGTTCTAATACTGAGTGACCAAACCTGGCTCGCTCAATCTTTCATGCCAGTAGACAAGCGTCTTTAAGCTTGTTTCAGTGAAATCTGCAGTTTTTTCTCTGGTATTCTCTGTTTATCATGTCTAATTCTGTATTCATCGGCTCCATTAGGATCTGATAACTTGAAAATCTCCCTGCAAATTCTAAGCCGTTAGCTATTATTCCACCAATAATAACTGTTGCTGTAGATATTTGTTGCATTTAAGAGTATACATTTTGAATACTGATAACTTGCATCCTGAAATTAGAGGTCCTCTTCTAAATTTCATCCTAATGATTAAAATATTGTTCTTTTCCGGATGTTATGTACGTGTTTCTTTAACGCTATACATATTAGGCTCAGATTCCTATTTAACATTTGATGAGAGAGCAAAACATTTGTGTTTACCTCTAAGACAATGTAAAAATAACATGAAAAAACAACAACTTGGTAATCGGAGAATCAATATGAACGTTGAAAAAAATTGTGTATAAGCCACATTTTGTTGATTTGAACTACATATTGGTCTACTTTATCTATCATGTATAACCTCTATTCAGCAAAACGTGATAGAAAATAGTCACATCTGTAAATGTCAACTAATTTCTTGGGGCAAAGTTTGGTTTAAAAAATGTCCGACTGCCCATTCCTGTACGTGAATCCAAGACCAGTACCACGTGGTGTTTGTTTCTCTTTAGTAATTGAAACTATATGTGATAAAGTAACATGTAAATTAATGTCTTTTGGATACTCACCGCTCCGTACAATGCGAAAATCATAGGGCAATACTCAAAAGCCATTAGTGTAATTTTGTTCATAAAAAACTCCATTTTGTCCCTAACTATCTTATTTTTAATTTTCTTCATTCCAACTGCCAATGGCATATTTTTGATGCCCACTTCTGCGTTCATGTAGTATTTGAATGCCTCTATGCTTGCGTTTATTACTGTGTTAACACTTTCAATGGCACCTCATAACGCGAGTATCTCTTTATTCGTTTCGGTTTTAACAGTCTCTGTGTCAGTGTTAATTCTATCAGTGTTACTACTTAACGCAAGTGTCTTTTTATGTCTCAGTCTAAATGCATCCGTACCTATATTAACATTTGTTCTAAACCTGTTATATCTTTACTATTTCGTTGCATTCTTTTGTCAATTTCATCGATACTGTCCTGCACAATACATATAATATTGACATCTTCTCGATCAGCAACACTTTTGTATGTTTTAGACTGCTCAACCTCAGAGTGCGACTTGTTGTGAAACTCTGTGAATGTAACATATGTAATTGTTTGCTTCATTCAAATCTGTAATGGCTAGATCCTAAGTTATCTTCATTAATTTACTCATCAATAGATTTATATTCAGTTATTTTCTGCGCCTTCTGTCTTTTTGATGATCTGTGTTAAATCAATCCATTTCTGCAACTCCGCCAACGCATTAATATTAGATATCATGTTGTTATACGGACCACTAATTTCTGATCGAACCAACCACCAGAAATCTAATCTCTTCATCATTTTTTTTTTCTTCTTGTTTTTTAATTTTTTTTTTTATTACTTTATTCAAGTCTATGTAATTTCTCCAACTGAATTTGTAGAATGCCAGTGTTCTCCAGAGATGTTTTAATTTTATCCATTTCATTTTTAATGCACCCAATTTACTGGTTATCCTTTGTTCTATCAGTTGTAAAAATTGCATAACGTTATGTATATCATCTGCTATTTCCCTTACTGATGGTAATTCTTGTATTGCAGTACATAACGTGTTGAATATCAATTTGAACAAGTCTTGAGCTTCTAATTTATTATATTCTCATCAACATGTTGTTTTTGTGTGGGGTTTTTTTTTTGTAGCTCTGTATTTTTTTCAGTTCTTTCGTTGCCATTCTGTTCAATAGCAGTTAACTTTTTTTCAAATTCTTCTTTTACGTCTCGATGGCTTTTAAATTGTTATCCTCTGAAGTTTTAGGCATTTGTGTATTCGTTATTTGTGGCATCAATTTCTTCTACCGGATCTGCTACACTTGTCAGTCGGTTACTACTAAGATCTAAGTCGCTGATAAACTTTTCGACCTGGTGTTGTATCTTCTGAATCTGTTTTTGTTTCAATGCTTAATGGTTCACTTGGAACTCTAAGCGATTTATTCCCAAACATTATGTACCTATTTTATTTACTTTGCATGGAAAATACACTTTACAAACATTTCGTGAAAATTTACTTCTTTTTCAACTGCGTCCTTGATGCTGATTCTCAATCTGTTAATTGCACTGTTCTGTAATTATTGTATAATGTTAATTTACAATGTGCGAAACAAATTCTCGGTGAAACACATTGTTAACTGATAAAAACTCGAGAAAGCACGAATAAAAGCCATTATAGTTATTTTTTTAAGATTGTTTATAACGTTTCAGAGGGGACTGATTTTAGAACGTTATAACCGAGAAAACGTTATATCCAAATTCGTTTATTTTTCAAAATATTTATGTACTTGTCCATGTCGATGACGTCGGACATACATGTATTAAACAATTTATACTCGTATGATTACCGCCAGAGCTCGTATGTAATGGTAATAACATTTTCAAAAACAACATACATTTGTATAAATATATGTTATCATGAAGAAAAAATTATAAGTCAGTAACTTTTACCATCTTTAGGAAGTATCAACATACATGTACATGTATCAATTAAAGGATATTTCTAAATTTTTATATAGTCAAAAAAGTACAAACAAAATCATTTATTTTCTTGCTTTAAGTCTCTAATTACATTATGCCAGTAACCCATTATTCTAAAGAACCTAGTATGAATGGGGAGTGACTATCACGCTTTTGTTGCCTGGCGCCTTTGATAGA